>CM037879.1:189069272-190269272 GCA_021292165.1 Shinisaurus crocodilurus
TTAGGCTGAGAGTCAGTGACTGGCCCAAAGTCACCCAGTGAGTTTCATGGCTGAGCGGGGACTAGAACCCGGATCTCCTGAGTCCCAGTCCAACACTCTAGCCACTACGCTACACTGGCTCTGGTCAAGCCTGGCCCTGGTTATTACTTGGATGGGAGACCCCTCCTCTAGTTTCCTGCATTGAGCAGGGGGTTGGACTTGATAGCCTTGTAGGCTCCTTCCAACTCTATGATCTATTAAATCTATAACTGAATGGCCTCAATAAGTGCTTCCAATAGCAAAGGTGACTCTGAAGCTGTGAAAGCAGCAGGGCCAAACCTAGAGTCTAACAAATGTTGCAGTTGTAAGTATTGCCATTCGGCCATAGCAGGCAAATCAGAACTCATCAGCAACACCCACTTGTTGATCCAAGGTAAAAATCAACATGTCCGTCCAAGTCTGTCACTAAAACATTTTCCTGCCAATTTTTAAATCTGGGTTTCTCCATAGAGTCAATTTAGCATGAGAAAATGTATCAAAATGTAATTGATGTGACATTATATGCCACATTAACAGCCATAACTGTGGGAGGAACCTTATCCATTTTAATGTGCCCTAATGCCATCCATTTTGAGAGAAGATCCAGATTCCAAAACTGACCAAGGTGGAAAATCTTATCTAAATGGAAAAAACCAAAATTTAATACAGGTCAACAAATAGGCCCCATGATGTAAAGCAAGATCCGGAAAGCCAAACCCACCTTCTTCAATTAGAAGTTGTATCCTCTTCAAGGCATTCATGGCAGGGAAGACTCACACACACAACAAACCCCCAGACAATTGAGTTTTTGAAAAGATTTACCAGGTATAGATAGAGGAATCCCTAAAAATAAACAAACCAATACATGCTCTTAATTCAAAGTCCCACTGATTAATATTATTTATTCATTTTCAATACTGCCCAATAGCTGAAGCTCTCTGGGCGGTGTACAACAATCATTTTTTAAAAATACAATAAAATACAGTTAAAATATAAACAATAAAAACAGTATAAAAATGTAAAACCATTTTTTAAAATATCACTAAAACATGTTAATAAAACATGACCGCTAAAAACAATTTACCACCCTGCCGTATACCATTTAATTATTAAAACCCTCTACTGATAAAAAAAATAAAATAAAATTACAGCCCTCAATCCAGAAAAGGTTAATCCTGTTTTACATGAGTGGTGGGAAACCTTTTTCAGGCCAAGGACTCCATTCCATCATGGTGAACCTTCTCGGAGCTGCATGCCAGAGTTTGTAGGGCCAAAGAAAAAGAGGGTGTGGTCACTTCTCTCTTTCTCTCATACACAGACACGTTCATAGACATACACGCACGCACATCCATTCTCACAGGGCAATCTTGTGCATGTCTGCTCTGGAGTAAGTCCCATTGAACTCAGTGGTATTTAGCCCCAGGTAATTCTGTACAGGATTGCAGGCAGTCTCATCAAAAAATTAATTGGACTTACCGTAAGTTTGTCCATGACTAACTTGTCTCATTGATTTGAACAGGGCTTAAACATTACAGCTCTCTGCTTTGGAGCCTTAATTGATTAATCTACCAATTAAACACTTGCAGCCCCAGCAGCAACTGTGGCTCATGCTGGCTCAGCTTGTCTGAGTGTGGAAAGCTAAGCAGTGTCAGGCCTGATGATTACTTGGATGGGAGACCCCTCCTCTAGTTTCCTGCATTGAGCAGGGGGTTGGACTCGATGGCCTTGTAGGCCCCTTCCAACTCTGTGATCTATGAAATCTATAAAACTATTTGTTATTCAAATGAATTACTCCTTTGTCATTGTCTCCATTGCCACTTAAGTGATTGGTGGGCATCATATCCTTAACTCTGGCTCTTAAAAGCCATTTTAATTATGGAATTGGAAATTAGATTGTCTATATGTTTATATCAAACATTTTTGACCACAGTCCCTTTTTGTCTGATTTTAGTTGGCATGTAATGTTCTGTGAATAGAAACTAAGAATGCAGATTAATGCCATTAACACACACACACACACACACACACTGTATATATATATATATATATATATATGAGAGATCAGGATATAAATATTGATATTTGCATGCGTAGAGGAAAAATAATGACTCAGACACAGTTGTAGGGTACAAATTGTGGTAAAATTAATGGGCCACATTTATTGAATCATCAATTGGAGATCTACGAAGGGATAAAAAGTGCGGGTGCTAATTACACCGGCTATCCGCTGGTCGCCATTGCTATAGGGCGAAACATCCAGCAAAGGAGGGTGACGCCATCAATCGTGATCCCCCCTCGCTTAACACCACACGGTGCTGGAAGGTCTATCCCGCAGTCAGCCTCGTACGGACCGTGAGGTGCCGATACAGGTGAGGAAGGAAGACCTCAGAGACATGCCTTATCTCCCTAAACCGAGCCGTGAGGCATTGGTGGCAGGAGCCTCGGGTACGCCTCTCACCTGAAAGGTGCCATAGAATGATCACCAAGCCCCTAAAACTGCCTAATCCCACACTTGACCGCCAATGTGACCGAATTGAAAATGCCACTAAGCACCCAAAACCTGGAATACAGTGTAGAGTAGGTGAAACACGAACATTGCCCCTGGCCAATTAGGACAATGAACCAAAATTCCTACTCGGCCCCTGGAAACAGGCGACCAGTAAAACCTACACTGCAAACAGGGATGGGAGGGAGGGAGCCACTTCAGAACGGAGGCAGAGAGAGAGGCATGAGAGCATAATAACAGCTCTACCGCCCCTCCCACTCTGCCTCCTGATTGGTGGGTAATGAATCAGACCATTGTGGTCTGACTCGTCATTCCCCCGCATGCACATTATTCCCCACCACCACCACAGCTACGCGTGGCTGGGAGGGGCATTCTTTCAAAATTAATTAACTTGAAATTTTTCTAGAGTTATTGATCATGGCTTGCATAATCACAACTAATCTCTGTTTAGTTTGGGGATGTAAATGGTTAAATTTAAGTGGTCCAAATGAGCAGAAAGATAGAAGTTAATATTGTGCGAACAAGTATAACTAGTGAAATGACACATTCTTGATATGGATGTTGACATTTACTGGTAAATCTGAAGGCCAGCTTGTCCTGGGAAATGCTGATAATTATTGGAAATTCTGGAAATAGGAGTTAATTTAATTTCTTGGAAGCATTTGGTTGTTTTCGAGATGTACTGGTAAATGTCAGAAACAACTGAGATGAGGTTTGTTTTTAATATTTGTGCTCAAACCATGATGAAATGTCTTTTGCCAGTAAATGATGGAAATGAAGATGATACTCAGTCATTTACTGAGGGCACTTACCGATATTTATTTATTTATTTATTTATTATATTTATACCCCACCTTTTTCCCTGCAAGGAACCCAAGGCGGCTTACATAATCCTCCTCCTCCTCCTCTCCATTTTATCCTCACAACAACCCTGTGAGGTAGGTTAGGCTGAGAGTCAGTGACTGGCCCAAAGTCACCCAGTGAGTTTCATGGCAGAGCGGGGACTAGATCCTGGATCTCCCAAGCCCCAGTCCAACACTTTCACCACTACACCACATTGGCTTTTCTGGTAAATATCACAAATGTTTGTGTCATGGGATTTTTACATATATAATTGGCAGTGCTTTTTTTCTGGAGAAAAGGGTACCGGAACTCTTGGATTACATTTCCTCGGGAGTAGATGGCAATTAAATTGTAATGCAATTAATAGAAGAAAAGGTGCTGGAACTCAGTTCCGGTGAGTTCCACCAGAAAAAAAGCCCTGATAATTGGACATTTTCATACCAGATATTGTTAATGACAGTCTTCACTGATAAGTTATGGAAACAAAGAGGGAAGTTGGAAATTTGACAAGGGGACTGTTACAGAAATAATGAGCAGAGTTTGGAAGCAAGGAAGTTACTAAACAAATAAATTGAAGTATAACATTCCAATATAAGTAATCCATGGCATTTTATGTATAATTTTCAGAGCAAAGACTATCATAATTGAATGGCAGCAGTAGCAAGAAGCAATGACAGAGGCATCAATACCTTGGGTAAGGACTCCAAGTAACATTTCCCCTCCCCATACCTTTTCTTGTTGCTTCCACCACTAAGGAGCACAGCCATTTGCAGGAGGAAAGGTATTTCCACTGAGACTGCCACAGACAACAAATGCAATTGTCACTATAGGGCAGTGTTCTCCAACCTTGGGTCCCCAGATGTTTTTGGCCTACAACTCCCAGCATGCCCTAGCCAGCTATGCTGCCTGGGGCATGCTATGCTGCCTGGGGCATGCTGGGAGTTGTAGGTCAAAAACATCTGGGGACCCAAGGTTAGAGAACACTGCTATACTGTGCTATAGGGTTTGATTGCATGAACAGAAGCAGAACCTCCTTTTCATGTGCTTATCCTTTGGTAAGAGAAGAGGATGAGTAGGTTGTTAGTCCAGGTGAGAGATACGGATGTAGGTGTCCATCAGTGAAAGTGGTGTGGGTCTTTAATATGTCAGGAGAATCTCAGACCAGGCCCCTCAAAATCAGGCTCAAGGGCCGCACCGACTGCACCACCAGCACTCTGTTTCCACTGCAAGCCTGACAGACTGAGCCTTGTGCTTTGAGGGCACAGCTGAAGCTATGGTCAACTGATCCCCAAGGCTAATCGACTACCAGGCCTTATAAAACCCTAACCTCAGAGCCTGCTTCTCAGACTAAGTAACTTGTCTTTTGGGTGAGGATATTGCCTGCTTAAGTGTCTGCTCCCTTTCCTACATAGCTGCTCTGAAACTCAACCCCTGATTGGTTTTGTCAATGGCCCCTCTGATCCTTCTGGCCCCTCTGATCCTTGATTGCTGCTCTGGAACCTGATTCCTGTCTGTTTTGGACCACGTGCCTGCTTTGGGCTAGGTCTCTCCAGCCCTCTCCTGGTCTTGGATCACAACCACCTGATCCTTGCTGAGGCTTCACAGGGTTCATAGACTGGAAAGTGGGTTAATTGTTTTTACTTTATTGATCTGCATTGATCATTTCAAGGAATAGTGGCTGTCCAAAACTTTATCTGTTTATTTGCAATAAACAGTTAGTCCATTGCTTGACTACAGTGAAGTACTGCTCTATGATATGTCTTCGGGGTACAAATTAGACTAGAGGGGTGCTGCAATTGTTAATATTTTGAGAAAGGGATGTACCCAGATGAGTGGGAAAGTGGTCAGACAGATAAGAGCTGTCATCCTTCTTTTCTTCTGATTTGATTGCCTGATTTTTTAATTGTTGTGGTAACAAGATATTCTCCTAGGTTTTCTGGTGGAGAAATATTTGGTTTGGTACATGGGTATGGATCAGAAGGAATCACACCAAGAGTTTGAGAGAGGGGAGTTATGTTTTTATTGTTAAACTTTTAAAAAGGAAAACCTTTCCAGTGTATCCAGAGAAAACGGAAAGGAAATAGAAAAGCTATTGAGAGACCATTAGGACTTGAAACACACTTTTCTCTCTTCTCTATTCGGTCATAATTCCAGTTAATGTCTTGGGCAGTTTATTAGAGGAATAATTCTAATTTGCTTCTTCTCTTTGGTGATGTTAGAAGGGGGAAAGGAAAACAGAATATTGTCAGACTGAGAAATTCTAGAACATCTCCCCATTGAAAGTCTATTATTCTATACCAGAGGGGAAAATCCCTTAGAGTACTAAAAGTAGCCAAGGTTGCTTTATGAAAGATGCTATATATATTATATCATTAGGTATAAAGATGTAAAGGTGGTTAAAGTCTTGTAAAAATTGTATTATGAACAGTAAAATAAAAGGACACTTACCTTTCACTTACTGCTGCGAAGACTATTTTTATTTTTAAGATAAATCAAATGACATCATTATTCTATAGAGAAAATAGAATTAGCCCCTTAGAAGGTGAGCTATCAAAGTATTCAAAGCAGTAGTGCTTTCCTTGGCATGTGATTTTTCAGTCCTAGATGGGGAAATGGTATTAGCCATCCTACTAAATATATATATATATATATATATATATATATATATATTAAGGGTTGTCTTGTACATCAAGGAATACAGTGGCCCTTAGCATTAGAAGAGATGCTCTAGGGCAGGGCTCTCCAACCTTGGGTCCCCAGATGTTGCTGGACTTCAGCTCCTAGAATCCCTTGCTATTAGCCATGCAGTCTGGGTATGCTGGGAGCTGTAGGCCAGGGGACCCAAGGTTGGAGAGCCCTGGTCTAGAGCAGTGATCTTTACTATTTTTTCAAGCAGGAGCTAGTTTAGCTCCAGACATCGCCACCCACCCAGGCCACTTAGGGGCCTTTCCTGAGCTGTGCAGGGGGGCTCTCCTCTTCCCCTATCCTAGTAAAGTGGTGACACTATGCACTGAACTCAGCTAGAGGTCTTTATGAGCCTCTCTTCACCAACCCCCTTCACATTGTCCAAGCAAGGCCTCATCAGTCAGTCACCAGGCTGGCAAATCATGACAGCCTCACTTGATCCTTGGATCTTTTTCTTGTCCCTGAGAGAGTGCTCCTGCTCTGCTCGGTGCTGCAACATTTCTCAGCACAGGTCCATGTTGCTCGCTCTCTCTCTCTCTCTCTCTCTCTGCGCCTGCACATTCAGTTTCTCCTCCACTGCCAGGACTTGTGTGATACACCACTGTATCTATCCAATCACATTGCTCTTTCCCTCTTGGGCTCCACCCACTCCCTAACCCAGCTAATTGACTGGTTGCTCCTGCATTTTTCTATTCTCCTTCACTCATGCTCAGTCACCTTACAGCTGCTGAGTGGCAAGTCTCCTGACTCATAACCCCTGAAGCCTCCTCTGGTAGCCCAGATCACAGCAGCTAGCCCATTGCTAAAGCAAACAACTAGGCAAAGCTAGAGAGCCCTTACTGAGAACGAGCAGCTACTGCAAAAAGAAACACACACACACACACACACACACACACAGAGTTAGGGCTTGTTCGCACAACACGGGAACCGCGGGGGAGCAGAAGTCCCCCGCGGTTCCCATGTTGTGTGAATGCCGACCGGAGGTGCCCCCGCGGGACAGCCGCGCGCGGGACGCACGCAAAGTGACCATGGGTGGTAGAGGGGTAAGCCCCTACCGCGCATGGCCACCCTGCTGTGCGAACAGCGGGCGGCTGTCCCGTGGGGTCCGCACAGAAGCGGCAGCCCAGAGCAGCCAGAGCTGCCGCCGCTCCAGCCTATAGAGGCAAACGGCCCCTCTGGGAATCCCGAGCCCCCACCCCCTAGTGCCGGGAGGCCTGCACTGTGGTGCGGGGACTGCCAGCTCCACCGGGGTCCGCCCACGCGTGCGGGGCACAGGTAGTCTGCGGCGCCCCGCCGGACGGACCCGTGGTGCCTCCCCCACCCGCAGCCTGGGTTGTGCGAACCAGCCCAGAGAGAGAGAGGTAAAGGGCTGCACTTGAGGTGATTGGGAGCCGCCAGTGGCCCTCAGGCCATGCAGTGAAGAACACAGCTCTACAGCTAAATTCTAGATGTGTTTTTACAAAGTAAATAAACTCCTCATACCTTGAATGTTGAAAGAACAGGGCCAGAAACATTTTGCCCAATTGTCTCTGAATAAGGGAATGAAGTGATGTTGTTGCGTGTGCGTGATGGGTCTACCATGTTCCTGTGTGCTAAAGAGAGCATAATATCCTCTATCTGGTCTGCTACACAAGCATAGACAATGATATTACAGCTGAAACTTGCCCAGAATCTGAGATCAACCCTGCAGGTTGAATCCAGAAGGGCAGCTGTTAATATATCTGAAGTTGGCTTTCCAGAAAGTTTGTTACTGTCCACTTATTATCTGTTCAGCTCCACTCCAACATTTTCTTAGAGTGAATTCCCTTATCAGTAACCTCTCCCATAAATAATCCACAAAGCAAGGGGGCAACTGTTCTCCATTGTACATTACCATCCTGGGGTTATGTGGATAAATCATGAAAACAGTGGTGCCACCCAATTAACTCTATCGCATTCTTCTGGTACCACTGTTATTGGTAGATAATAGCCAAAAAATAAAAAAGGAGAATCTGAGGTTCAGCAAAGGAATGAAAATACCTAAGAGAGGTTAGATCTCATGCCACTAGAAATCTACAATTCCAGCCATTTGTGATAGTATGTTCAGGGACAAACCACATGCAACATAGGAGATCCACCGTGGGGATATTAGCAGCTTCAGGAGGGTGACTTAGATTGGGAAAATTATGCAGGGGAAAGGGATAAATACCCTCTTTCCCAATGCCAGTGCTTCAATCTAATTTAAACACACACACACCTGTTGCTTTCAAGTAAAATTAAAAATTGATGTCCAGTGTCCCCTGCCATTTGGCCTTCAAACTCAATGCACACACAGTGTTCTTCTGTAGGTGCTGTTACTCTTCACATACCATATTTTTCCGTGTATAAGACGCCCCCATGTATAAGACGACCCCCACTGGGCAGTTTCGCAACCACGCGGTTCTCTCCTCAGCTTACTTCCGTGTATAAGACGACCCTCAATTTTTAGTCTAACAATTTTAGGAAAAAGTATAGTCTTATACATGGAAAAATACTGTATCTACGTCCACTCATGATATTTATTTATTTATTACATTTCTATACCGCCCAATAGCTGAAGCCCTCTGTTGTGAAGCCACAACAATTAAAACCACAAAATTCAACATAAAATACAATATAAAAATTTAAAACTACAGTATAAAATAGGAGTAAAAGCCAAAATAAAACCTAGCAGCAGTACAGAGATTTAAAATACAGTGAAGAATGTAAAACAGAGAGCCAGTGTGGCGTAGTGGTGAGAGTGTTGGACTGGAACTCGGGAGATCCGGGTTCTATTCCCCACTTGGCCATGAAACTCACTGGGTGACTTTGGGCCAGTCACTGCCTCTCAGCCTGACCTACCTCACAGGGTTGTTGTGAGGATAAAATGGAGAGGAGGAGGACTATGTAAGCCGGCGCCGCCTTGAGTTCCTTGCAGGAAAAAAGGCGGGGTATAAATATAATAAATAAATAAACAAATGACTAAAATTCTTGGGAAAGTAAGCAGGTCCTCCCTTGTGCCTGAAGGTGAGCCTCTCTGGGAAGTTCATTCCACAAGTGGGCTGCCACAGCAGAAAAGGCACCCCATGAAGAAAATGGGGCACCTTCATAGATTTCATAGATCACAGAGTTAGAAGGAGCCTACAAGGCTATTGAGTCAAACCCCTGCTTAGCTTTCCACACTCAGACACAAGCTGAGCCAGCAAAGCTGTTGCCAAAATGCTCTGAGTCCTTTCTCCAAAGAACTCAATTGCTCAGAGAAAGGGAAGCAGCACACACAGCAGTGAGTTTTTCAAAGTTTTATTTCTGCGCAAAAAGGACCAGCTGGGGCGCGTGCCCAAATCAAAGCTGGACAAGGATCAGTGGGGCATACAAGCCTTCTTATACATTTTTACAGCTATGGGTGTTTCTACTTTCAGCGAATCAAATACAACCATTAAACCGTGCCAACCAGTCAAATTCCATTCCTCCTTTATGACGACAACCAACCAGATGTGATCCTCTGAACATGGCAAGTTTTAATCTCTAGTTAGATAGAGGCCACCTGGCCATCTCTTGGCTAAAGACGTGGTTTCTCATGACCTCTTAGGTCACCTAAGATATCAGGCCTTGCTACTTTGAGTGGTACATCTTATCACTCAAAGGGACCCTTCTCTCACCTGTATTCTGGGATTTGGCACCCAGGAATAGGCTTTTGGGACTAGATAACAACTTAAGGCGAAAACATGGCGGCTAAACATACAATTCAGCAAAGAATACAATACAATCAGAACAGACCTTCAAGGTTCTCTGTCTGGAACAACAAAGCAGATAAACAAAGCAGGTGCAGTGGCACATGGTATGCAGGCAGGATCTAGGTCAACTAACGGGGTGCAAAACAGTTCATGAGGCTTTTGGACCTTTTGTCTTAACAAATGCCTATTGACAGCAAAGTGGTCTTTCAGGGATCTTTGGCCTGTGTGAGGACTGTTCCCTAATGTCACTCTTGCTGGTCAGGGGATGCTGGGTCTTGCAGGACCTTTCTCTCTGTCTAAACATGCAGGGACTGGGTCTTCTGTGCAGCTTTCTAACTCAGACTTCTGGGCGTTCGGCCAACTATACTGATACTGATAACATTTCTGTAGGCAAGAGGCCAAAGGTGTGTGTGTGCGTCTGTGTGTATAACTTGCTTGTTTTTAAAATGGGGTTTGTGTTTTCTTCTGATGCAAGCTATGTACTTGGGTCTGTTTACACGTGAAAGCTAGGCAGGAACTTTCTGCACATGCCTTGGGTCTAACAAAGCCACAGGCCTGTATCCTAGTAGCCCCCCACCTTACTTCCTTTGGCAGGGGCTCCCGGAGGCGGACCTCTGAGGATGATCTTAGGGTCCAGGCAGGTATATCTGGGTGGAGACTATCCTTCAGGTAACCTGGCCCCAAGCCATTTAGGGCTTTGTAAGTTAATACCAACACTTTGGATCGGGCCTGGACATGGACTAGAAGCCTGTGCAGATGGTAAAGGACTGCTGATAGGATGTTGATAACTGCAACATCCTATCAGCAGAGGTGATCAACTACTAAGACGGGTAAGAAAGATGGTTAAAAAAGAATTTCTATGCTGCCTCCATTGCGTCTGCAGAGTGCTGCCCCAGGAGGCTGTTCCAAGTGGTCCGGAGTCTGGTCAGTCCAGTCGCTCCGGACCCACTGGAACAGTCAAAAGCCTCCTGTGAGGCTTTAGCGAAGCACTTCGCAGATAAAATCGATCGGATTAGGAGTGGGATATCGTACGTCATGGACACAGGGAGTGAGCGGGAGGAG
Source organism: Shinisaurus crocodilurus (assembly GCA_021292165.1). Taxonomy (NCBI): domain Eukaryota; kingdom Metazoa; phylum Chordata; class Lepidosauria; order Squamata; family Shinisauridae; genus Shinisaurus; species Shinisaurus crocodilurus. Next base: position 189,080,118 of record CM037879.1, read on the forward strand.
GCCAATGGCAGACCGGTTTTGTGGGATCGGTTTCGGCTTCTTCCTTCTGATGAAGTGGACAAGGTGCTTTCATCTGTGAGGCCGACCACCTGCTTGTTTGACCCTTGCCCATCCTGGCTCATCATGAGCTGTAGGGAGAGACTGGGTGAGGGGATCAAGGCGGTGGTGAATGCCTCCCTCGAGGAGGGAGTGATGCCATCAGCCCTCAAGGAGGCAGTAATAAGACCGCTTCTAAAGAAGCCCTCCTTGGATCCCCAGGATTTAAACAACTTTCGCCCAGTCTCCAATTTACCATTTCTGGGCAAGGTGATCGAGCGGGTGGTGGGTGCTCAGTTGAAGGCACACTTGGATGAAGCCGATTATTTGGATCCGTGCCAGTCGGGCTTCAGGTCTGGACATGGGACGGAGACAGCCTTGGTCGCCTTGGTGGATGATATGAGGAGGGCTTTGGATAGGGGCGAATGCTCCTTTCTAGTCCTCCTCGATCTCTCAGCGGCTTTTGATACCGTTGACCACGGTATCCTCCTGGACCGTCTGGAGGGGTTGGGCTTGGGAGGCACTGTATTGCAGTGGTTCCGGTCCTTCCTCTCTGGAAGGTATCAGAGGGTAGTTCTCGGGGAGGAGGCTTCGGACCCTCGGCTGCTCACTTGTGGAGTGCCACAGGGTTCCATCCTCTCCCCGATGTTATTCAACATCTACCTCAAGCCGCTGGGAGCTATCATCAGGAGGTTTGGGGTGCAGTGTCATCAGTATGCGGATGACACGCAGCTCTACCTCTGTTTTAAGTCCTCACCGAGGTTGGCCGTTGAGACCCTGTCCAAGTGCCTGGAGTCAGTGGCTGGCTGGATGGGAAGGAACATGCTGAAACTGAATCCCCACAGGACCGAGGTACTTCTGGTGGGGGACAAGGGAAGGTTAGGGGATGTTGACCTGGTGCTGAATGGGGTACATCTACCCCTGAAGGACCAGGTCCGCAGCTTGGGGGTCATTCTAGACTCCCAGCTGTCCATGGAGGCTCAGGTGGCAGCTGTGAGCCGGGCGGCGCTGTATCAACTCCATCTGATACGGCAGCTGCGCCCCTACCTTCCTAATCACCTGCTCCCATCAGTGGTTCATGCCTTGGTCTCCTCTCGCCTAGACTACTGTAATGCGCTCTACGTGGGGTTACCCTTGAAGACGGTCCGGAAGCTTCAGTTGGTACAGAACGCGGCGGCTCGCCTGATTAAGGGCAGCCGCCGGCGTGATCACATCACGCCAGTGCTTAATGAGTTGCACTGGCTACCAGTTGCTTGCCGAGCCGAATTCAAGGTGTTGGTTTTGACCTTTAAAACCCTACACGGCTCCGGCCCAGCTTATCTCAAGGAGCGCCTCCAGCAACATCAAGTAGGCCGCTCAACAAGGTCTGCCACGGACGGCCTTCTCCTTATCCCATCAGCCAGAGCAGCCAGGCTGGTGGGGACTAGGAAGAGGGCCTTCTCTGTGGCGGCCCCCACATTATGGAACTCCCTCCCTAGTGACCTTCGCCATGCCCCCTCCGTGATGAGCTTCCGCCGTGCATTAAAAACATGGCTGTTCAGGCGGGAATATGGGGTGGGTTAGGTTTTTAATGAGAATTTTTTATATTGTTTTAATTATTATGTTTTATTGTGTTTTATTGTATTTTAATTGTACATCGCCCAGGGTGGCCGGGTGACCGGCCAGATGGGCGATTGATAAATATAATAAATAAATAAATAAATAAATTATGTAAATAAAGATAAGAAGTCTAGGAGTTGTGATAAAGTGGATCATAATTCCTTCACCAGCACTAGTAATATAAAAACCTGTTGAGGCCCCGACAATACCCTGTCCCACTAAGAGTAAAAAGTAGTTTGTTGCTCATTTGCCTGGGTTCAAAGTTCTACTCATGGCTACATCCTAGGAAAACGCTATATCAGCATTGTTGAACAGAAGCTTACTTCGTATGTATGTATTATTTAAATTCATAGCCAACACTTTACCTAATGCTCCCAGGATGGAGTACATACATATCAATAAAACAACTTAAAACTATCAAAAGATCAATGCATATCAACATCCAAAACACTAATTTAGTACACTGTTGTTTGTCATGACATGTGAACCAGAAACTGGGTTCCAACTCTGATTTGTCAGGGGAGAGACAAGCCAGAGTTCTTAGTTCACATATCATATCAAACAACCCAGGGACTGAACATACCTGGGTCATTTAGCTGCTCCCGCTCACAGTGGGAGCAAGCAGGCAGCATGCACTAGCACAATGTTCTCCAAGCTTGGGTCCCCTGATGTTTTTGGCCTACAACTCCCAAGCTGGCTGGGGCATGCTGGGAGTTGTAGGCCAAAAACATCTGGGGACCCAAGGTTAGAATCATAGAATCATAGAAAAGTAGAGTTGGAAGGGGCCTACAAGGCCATCGAGTCCAACCCCCTGCTCAGTGCAGGAATCCAGGTCAAAGCATCCCTGACAGATGATTGTCCAGTTGCACCTTGAATGCCTCCAGAGTGGGAGAGCCCACCACCTCCATAGGTAGTTGATTCCATTGTCTTATTGCTCTAACAGTCAGGAAGTTTTTCCTGATGTTTAGGTGGAATCTGGGTTCCTGTAACTTGAGCCCATTATTCCGTGTCCTGCAAACTGGGATGATCGAGAAGAGATCCTGGCCCTTCTCTGTGTGACATCCCTTCAAGTACTGGAAGAGTGCGATCATATCTCCCCTTAGTCTCCTCTTCTGAAGGCTAAACATGCCCAGTTCTTTCAGTCTCTCCTCATAGGGCCTTGTTTCCAGTCCCTTTATCATCCTTGTTGCCCTCCTCTGAACCCTCTCCAGTTTGTCTATGTCCTTCTTAAAGTGTGGTGCCCAGAACTGGACGCAGTACTCAAGATGAGGCCTAACCAGTGCTGAGTAAAGGGGAATTATCACTTCCTGAGATTTGGAAGCTATACGTCTATTAATGCAGCCCAAAATAGCATTTGCCTTCTTTGCAGCCACATCGCATTGCTGGCTCATATTCAGTTTGTGATCTACCACAATTCCAAGATCCTTCTCACTTGTAGTATTGTTGAGCCAAGTGTCCCCCCATTCTGTAACTCTGCATTTGGTTTCCTCTCCCTAGGTGCAGCACTTGGCATTTATCCCTGTTAAATTTCATTCTGTTGTTTTCGGCCCAGTGCTCCAGCCTATCGAGGTCACTTTGAATTTTGTTTCTGTCTTCCAGAGTATTAGCTGTTCCACCCAACTTTGTGTCATCTGCAAATTTGATAAGCATTCCCTGTAGCTCCTCATCCAAGTCATTAATAAAAATGTTGAAGAGCACCGGGCCCAGGACCGAGCCCTGTGGTACCCCGCTCGTTACCTCTCCCCAGTTTGAGAAGGAACGATTGATAAGCACTCTTTGAGTCCGATTCTGTAGCCAATTGTGGATCCACCTGATAGTTGTTCCATCCACCCCACTTTTAGCTAATCAGGATATCATGAGGCACTTTGTCGAAAGCTTTGCTGAAGTCCAGATATATTATGTCCACAGCATTCCCACAGTCCACAAGGGAGGTTACCCAATCAAAAAATGAGATCAGATTAGTCTGGCAGGATTTGTTCTTGACAAATCCATGCTGGCTTCTAGTAATCACTGCATTGTTTTCAAAGTGCTTGCAGACTGACTTCTTTATAATCTGCTCGAAAATTTTCCCCGGGATTGATGTCAGACTGACTGGCCTATAGTTCCCAGGTTCTTCCTTCTTGCCCTTTTTGAAGATGGGAACAACATTTGCCCTCCTCCAGTCATCTGGCACTTCACCTGTCCTCATGATTTCTCAAAGATAATAGACAGTGGTTCTGAGAGTTCTTCTGCCAGTTCCTTTATTACTCTAGGATGCAGTTCATCAGGCCCTGGAGATTTAAACTCATTCAGAGTAATCAGGTGCTCCTTGACCATTTGCCTATCAATCTCAAGCTGCAATCCTGCCCCTACAGTCTGCACTTCAGGTTTGCCAGGGGGGTCATAGACCCTCTTTTGGGAGAAGACCGAGCCGAAGTAGGAATTGAACACTTCTGCCTTTTCTTTGTCTTCTGTTATCAATTTGCCATCTTCATTGCGTAGCTGAACCACCATTTCTTTCCTGTCTTTTACTGTGCATGTATCTGAAGAAAGCTTTCTTGTTGTGTTTAGCATCCCTCGCTAACCTTAGCTCATTCTCAGCTTTAGCCTTCCTGACACTATTCCTGCAGTTCTGTGCTACCTGCCTGTACTCTTCCCTTGTAGCCTGTCCTTCCTTCCACTTCCTATACGTGTCCTTTTTTGTTTTCAGGTCATCTTTGAGTTTATTGTGAAGCCACATTGGCTTCTTCTGTTGCCCTCTGCTTTTTTTCCTTGTGGGAATTGTTTGCAATTGTGCCTTTAAAATTTCCTTTTTTAAAAACTCCCACCCATCCTGGGCTCGTTTTCTCAGTAGAGTCGCTTGCCATGGGATCTTACTTATCATTGTTCTGAGTTTGTTAAAATTGGCTTTCCTAAAATCCAGGGTACATGTTTGGCTACCCTCAGCTTTTGCTCCCCTTAGAATCAAGAACTCAAGTATAACATGGTCACTTTACCCCAGAGTTCCCGAAACTGCCACTTTATCCACTAACTCGTCTCTGTTGGTTAGAATCAGGTCAAGGATAGCCGCTCCTCTAGTTCCTTCCTCCACTTTCTGTAGGTTGGATAACACTGCACTAGCATGCTGCTGCATTCACAACCCAGGTTTTTTAAAAACAACAACAACAAACCTGGGTTGTTGTGACATGCAAACCAGGTCATTTTGTCATAATGTGATTTCATTGAGTCACATGTTGTTTCATTGTTTTACATTTTTGTAAGCTGCCTTAAGAACAGAAGAGCCTTGCAGGATCAGACCAAAGGCCTATCTAGTCCAGCATCCTGTTTTACACAGTGGCCAGCTATGGGAAATCCACAAGCAGGATATTAAGGCAATAGCCTTTTCTTGCTATTATTCCCCAGCATTGTAAGGAGCTATCCTAAGTGGTAGGATATAAATATATTAAATAATAAAATTAATTATTGATATAAACGCTTTCAACACTCCACTTCTTAATCAATTACACTGAACTTATGAAAGTATGAAGAATGAAACTACAAAATTGAAGGAGCAAGCATCAATGCACAAAAAGGCCTTTCATATATTCCAACTCTTGTTTCAGATTATTAGTCTACCTACTAATTCCTTAACATCAAACTCTAGGCCTTCTTCATACACCTGGCAGAAAGCTGTCTATCTCTCAAACACATATCTGTATAAAGGCTAACATATAATTTAGACCAGGTTTGCACCATGCGTAACTTGTGACCCATCAAACCAAATGAAGGCTATCAGGCATAGATTGCGGCCTGCCAGGTGCCTGGAGTTCTAGACAGAAGGCAAGGAGGTTCATCCACTCCCTTTTCAGGTGGGCTGTCATATGGGTGGGACTCTATTTGACTTGATGAGTCAACAACTTGTACAGGCCTGATTTAGACAGATTTAGCAAGTAAGCTCAGCACTCATGCATTTCCAGACTTCCCAGACCCCCCCCCCCCGCCCTGTAAAGACATACTGGGTTGGATCCAGATGTAGTCATACTTAGAGTAGACCCATTTCAGTGGGTCTATACTAAGTACGTTGAATTCTGGATCCAATCCCCTGAGGCTTTTTGACAGAGTTCCCGTGCCTTTAAAAGCTGCATGAGAAACATAGCTTTAGCACAGTGTTCTCCAACCTTGGGTCCCCAGATGTTTTTGGCCTACAACTCCCAGCATGCCCCAACCAGCTATGCTGGGAGTTGTAGGCCAAAAACATCTGGGGACCCAAGGTTGGAGAACACTGCGTTTAGCAAGTGAAGTGTTTCCTGACAGGAAATGCTTCACATGTGGAATCTTTGTTGGCTGTGACATAGCCGTTTGCACTGCAACTCTGTTCTCAGTGATTCACATTTTAAAGTAGGAGTAGCCACCTTTCCTCATAGGACTCTTGTGCTCTTAACAGGTGTTTGAGAACAGGAAAGGTTTTTCCCCATCACCGCATTTCAGTGGCAGGGGAACGTACACTTGTTAAATTTATGCCTGTCACACTGCAACTAATGACACAGAACTAAGAACATAAGACCTTTGCAGGATCAGGCCAAGATGCATGGGATGGAGTCCAGCTTCCTGCTTCCAGCAGTGGCCAGCCAGATGCCTCTGAGCAGTTCAAAAGAAGGGCATGAAAGCAACAGCTAGCTCCTGCTGCTTGACCCTAACATTGGATATTGAAACTAAGTGCACATAAACGGGCATGGATTGTAGCTGTTTGGCTTTTGCAGGGTATTAGGAATGAACTTCAATGATACAAAGATGGATCTTACTTTATTCTAACATTAGACAAGGGAACAAGACACCTTTTTAAATGATCTTTAGCTTAATAAGTTACATGTTCTATACTCTTTAGCAGGCCTTGCCAGAAGGCTTTAAAAGGATTGCCTGACATCCTGAACTGCCCTAGGCAATGGTGTTATGAAACTGCGGCGCTCTCACTACTTGGGTGAAGGGATTTGTTAATCCATGTGCATAGTATGTCACATTACTGGTTGCCATCACAATACTTCAGCTGAATATAGAATTTACACAATTGATGTGGCTGGTTTGAAGAGCCTCAAGACAAACATTCCTTTTTAGTTGGATCCTGTTTTATCCCTCCATTCAGAATGAAATGAGATTAAAAAAACACAAATATTTCATAAAGTAGAGACAGGCAGTTGGTGGCCAGGGGGGGTCAGTTCAGATGCCAGAGATTTCCCATCTGCCTTCCACAAGTAACCCCCATTTCAGAAGGCCCCCACCCCATTATTATGCACCTCAGCTGCTTTCTTCCATACGAGTTAAGACAGGCAAACAGAAGTGATCCACTAAAGTACATAATGGAAGAACTCTCTCTGAGCCTCTGTTGCTGCCCTAGCTTTCTGTGTGTCTGTCTGCCAAAGAATCCTTTGTCCATCAAGAGAGTGGAAGCTCATGTGGGAGTCAGTCATTAAGAACCAATGTTACTGGCCATTTAGCCTTTGCTCAATTAAAATATATGGCCTCTGTTCAAAAAACAAACAAACTTGCCAATGGGGGTTCTAGAGTGACCAGATGCAAAAAAGGATAGGCCTTCTATACTTTTAATTGTTGTGTAGAAAAGGGCATTTAGATGGCAGCAGCTTGTCATTCAGAAGTAAGAGAAATTGCAACTGCTGAACTTTCCTGTTCTGGAGGAACCTGCTTTCCTGTATTTCTGGTCACTCCATTCCTGTGATTTGCCCTTCTGCAGTGTTCTCCAACCTTGGGTCCCCAGATGTTTTTGGCCTATAACTATAAGCTACGCTGGCTGGGGCATGCTGGGAGTTGTAGGCCAAAAACATCTGGGGACCCGTGGTTGGAGAATACTGCCTTAATGAATCTAAGCCTTCTTTGCAAGCTGGGAGGCTTCAATCCTATACACACTTACCTGGGTGTAAGTACCAATGAAATTAATGTGTTTTGCTCATGAGTAGACATGTATCGGATTGCACTGTTAGTCACACACTAATACCTCTAGGACACTGAGCTGTATTCTTGCGCAGGTGGAATCTCTTATATTTATCCCTCCACCCCACCCCACCCCACCCCAAAAACATCCTATTAGCTCATCAAGAGGACAGAAGCTTACTCCTTTTCTGCAATCTGTTATACTGGAAGTCTTTTCTCATTGTTCCTGGTTTTTTTCCCTTCAGTGCTCTATCAAAATGATACAAAAGCAATAGATGCTTCAATTTTAGCCTTCACAAATGAGGCTTAATTCGATGGATCCTTTAATACTTCTGCACCCAGTTAGTAACATGAATTAGTATGAAAGGACCTAAATTCTTGCACTACTGGGTACATCTAAGTAGACAATATTTTTACTATAAATAATAATCAGGGTGTTCGTACATCATAATGGTGCATAGTATTTGTAAAGACACTGGGTTGTATCCAATGCTCATTCTACTTAGAGTAGTTGATGCATAGTAACTCAGCTCCAAAATATTACAGGCAGGGTTTCTGTTTAGATACATTTCTGACTGTGCTTCAGCGCTTTTCCCTTCTGCCCCCTGACCTGAATAGCTACTCCAGATAGTCTGAAGGCACTTTGAATGCTATCATAATTAGGGATGCTGTTCAAGCAACACTTTCTTATGATCTAGTTGCATGTAGAGCTTATTCTCACGGAGATGGTAAACCTATGTTTGCTGGGCTTCAGACTGCAGGTTGGGGAGTACATGACGGAATGCTCCTCCATACCCCACTCCACAAAATAATGACCACAAAGAAAGCTAGATATCAGGGTGGGCGGTGGGGAAGGGTTAGAACCTAGCCTTCAGCCTGACATGCTAGTTTTCTACATGCAGGAATTTGTGAAACCTGTTTCTTTCTTTTTCTTTCTTTTCATAGTTCTGCCTTCCTGCACATTCTATGACCCTTATCTGCAAAACTGGATATGCGAATTTTGCAATGCAGATCTAAGTAACCACTGCACATCACAGGTATACAATCACCTTAACTGTACATTCAAAAGCATACACTTATTTCTAACTGGTATAAATGGAGATCTGAATAACTGGTGCTTATCATGTGATGCATAAATGGCTTAATTGTGCATCATCTTGTGCTGTTTCCTTGTCTCTAACCCAACACTAAATATTCGGAAATCTGCTGCCTGTTTCAGACATTAATTGAGAAACAAAAATGCAATTTTTACACTGGGAACAGAAACTCATGGATATTTGCTGTATCCTAGAGAGGGACAATGGAATAAAGAATATTATGCATTATTGGCAGCAACTGAAGGCCTAAAGTTTGTTTCCCCAAGATACATTAAAGACACCCCCACACACACATCCAGAAGGGGTTGGGCCTGAAAATATTTAGCTGGTTCAATTTAGGAGTTGTTCAGAGTTTAGGGAGAAACACTTTGGGTTTCTTTGTGTTGACTTTGCTGTGTGCAGCCTGAACTAATGTTGATTTGGGACTAACTGACTGCAGGGCCGGCGCTACCGCTAGGCCAACTAGGCGGTTGCCTAGGGCGCGTAGCGGAAGAGGGCGCAGAACGCTGCGCTCCTCTTCACTGCCGGCGCGCTCCTGCCCTGCCCGCCCGCCCTCCTCTCCGAGAAAGCCAGGTAAGTGCGCCTGGAGTAGTGGTGGGGCCGAGCCTGGGCGCCTCCCCCCTACCTTGCCTCGCCTCCGCGCCGCCTCCCGCCTCGCCTCGCTTTGCCTCTGCGCCGCCTCCCCCCCTGCGCCGCCTCCCCCCCACCTCGCCTCGCTTCGCTTCGCTTCAACTCTCCTCCGCGCCGCCTCCCCCCCCGACACCTACCTTCTCCGTGCTGTTTCCGGAGCCCTGCCCGCGCTCTGTTTTGGCGGGAAGTACCAGGGCAACAGGGCTTAAACAGCCCTGTTGCTCTGGTTTCCCCCGGCCAAAAACAGAGCGCGGGGGTCCCTTTTCGGAGGAGGCGTCGGACTGGGAAGGTAGGTGGGGGGGCGGCAGCGGCAGCGGCAGCGGCAGCGTGCGGGGGGGTCCGGTGGCGGCGGGGGGGCGGGAGGTTGCAGAGCAGGGCTGCTTTCCGGAGCCCCCCCCCACGGCACGAGGGGGGGCGCTAAATATAATTTAGCCTAGGGCGCCAAACTGCCCTGCACCGACTGTATGCCTGTAGTAGCTCAATCTGAACATTTGTACATAAATTCTATGATCAAACCTTTGATTTAAGAAAAGAGTTTAAACACTTATAAATTCACTCATACACCAAAAGCATAGGAAGTTAAAACTCCCTCCTAAACTTCTGTGCCATGTAAAAAGTAAATACGTTGCACAATCTCACATACTGTTCCTGTTTACAATTTCGTTTCCATGCAATCACTCTTTCCCTTGATCTCTTAGTCCCAGTTCTATGAAAATGCTATAATTAATAAATCTATATTTCCTTAGGTGCTACCTAAATCATAGCACCTCCACCCCCAGATGCCAACTCATAATACAGGAAGGTTAACAAACAAAACCATAGTCTATTAATATAATCTGTTACGCCTAATTTGATTCAGAGGACATCCATCAGTTATATAAGTCAATGCTTGCATCATTAAATAACTTACCTAATATTGCATATTTCTATGTGTAACCCATAACTACATAGTATTATGGAAAAGAAATCCAAAACATTATAAACTTTATGGTACATATTCATAATTCTCACTTTATACCTTCTAACATTTGGTTATCAAGGTGTTAGGGCACAAATGTTTACTTGTACACTTGTGTACTAAGCGCTCCAATCTTTTAAAAGAATTAGTACATTATTCCTAGCATCTTTAAGGTCTATTAACTAAGGAGACTCTGCATCCTCAATGCCTTACTCAAAACACTTGTAATATGACAGCACTTTATAAAGAGAAAGTCAGACTGAATAGCTACTATTTTATAAAACAGAACCGCATACCTTAATTTTCTGCAATCCTTGTTTCTGCTCTTTCAAATGTACAGATCCTGGCTGTGGTGCACAGAGTGAGAATTGCCCATCTTCCTGTGAATGTGCAGAGTAAAGAGGTTAGGCTGTGATATATTAGTCTCTCTAATCCCTTCATCCCCTCCCTCGAATAAGTGAGTGCTTTGTCTAGCTCTTAATACTGAGGATATATGCAACATCAGTGATCCCTAATCAAGACAGAGATACAGGGAGAAAAATATATGATGTAATCAAACATTGATTTAAAAGATACCATCTTACATAAGAGTTCCTGTGATTTAAGCAGAATTTTACAACCTGTTATTTTTAAGCGACATTTTCTGCATACTCCAAAGTATGAATACAGCATGCTCAATGCAGTAAATGCTTAAGAGAAAATATTAAGATCAAACATACTCTAATGGTCAAAATGTACTTGGAAAAATGTTTTGAAATGCCAGTTATTACATAATTTACAGTGCAATCCAATACATACCTACTCAGGGGTAAGTCTAATTGTTTTCAGTAGACCTTATTCCCAGGTAAATGTGTATCTACTTTCCCAGGAGTAACTCCCATAATTGGATTGCACTGTTATGACAGATGTGCAGTGGATCTTTGTTGTAGAGTGAGGATGGATTCATATAATGTATGCAGAATATGCCACATTTATGTCCTGTAACTTCACCACCGTACTCATTCAAAAGGCATGCTTAGGTCAGAAGTGGGCAACTTGTGGCTCTCCAGATGTTTTGGGCATCATCCCTCACCATTTGCTATGATGGCTAAGGCCAATGGGAGCTGTATGCCAAAACAACTGGAGGGCCACATGTTGCCCACCCATGGTTTAGGTAGTCATTATTAAGGCTGCAATTCAGTGCACACTTACCTGGGAGTAAGCCTGGTGGGATACAGAAAGGCTCACTTATTAGTAGACATGCATAGGATTGTATTGTATGTTTATATATTTTTAATCTATAATTTCTAGAAGATAATAAATATGTGACCCATATAAATGTTGCTGCTTAAATTGGAGATCAAATGATCATTGGCAGGTTGATCAAATACAGTCATAGCATATTAATTAGTGGAGATTAATTTTAATCAAATGGAATGCAGGTTAAGGGCATGCTTGTGCTTTTCTTTCCTCCTCCTCCTCCTCCTCCTCCTCCTCCTCCTCCTCCTCCTCCTCCTCCTCCTCCTATGACACTATTTTGGTTCTGGTGAGTTACTATCATATGAGAAATTAAAAAGAAAATACTAAAGATGCTTGACCTGATCCAGGCAGAGAGCTTTCTGCATGCATAAGCAGATTTTCACATGCCCAGTCAATGCAGATGGGGATGTTGGATACATTCACATCTGCATTGTAATGCTTCTCCTGGCTAGATGCTGCGTTTAATGTGGTTGGGTATGTTTGTCATACTCAAGGATTTTTATTTTTTTAAAAAGCAAAGTAATACAGCACTTGGAGAAGAATACAGCACAGTGCTCTTCAATATTCTTATTAATGACTTGGATGAGGAGGTAGAGGGAATGCTTATCAAATTTGCAGATGACACAAAGTTGGGTGGAACAGCTAATACTCTGGAAGACAGAAACAAAATTCAAAGTGACCTCGATAGGCTGGAGCGCTGGGCCGAAAACAACAGAATGAAATTTAATAGGAATAAATGCCAAATGCTGCACCTAGGGAAAGGAAGCCAAATGCACAGTTACAGAATGGGGGACACTTGGCTCAACAATACTACGAGTGAGAAGGATCTTGGAATTGTGGTGGATCACAAACTGAATATGAGCCAGCAATGCGATGTGGCTGCAAAGAAGGCAAATGCTATTTTGGGCTGCATTAATAGAAGTATAGCTTCCAAATCACGTGAAGTGATAATTCCCCTTTACTCGGCACTGGTTAGGCCCCATCTTGAGTACTGCGTCCAGTTCTGGGCACCACACTTTAAGAAGGACGTAGACAAACTGGAGAGGGTTCAGAGGAGGGCAACAAGGATGATAAAGGGACTGGAAACAAGGCCCTATGAGGAGAGACTGAAAGAACTGGGCACGTTTAGCCTTCAGAAGAGGAGACTGAGGGGAGATATGATCGCACTCTTCCAGTAATTGAAGGGATGTCACACAGAGGAGGGCCAGGATCTCTTCTCAATCATCCCAGTTTGCAGGACACGGAATAATGGGCTCAAGTTACAGGAACCCAGATTCCACCTAAACATCAGGAAAAATTTCCTGACTGTCAGAGCAATAAGACAATGGAATCAACTACCTATGGAGGTGGTGGACTCTCCCACTCTGGAGGCATTCAAGGTGCAGCTGGACAGCCATCTGTCAGGGATGCTTTGACCTGGATTCCTGCATTGAGCAGGGGGTTGGACTCGATGGCCTTGTAGGCCCCTTCCAACTCTACTTTTCTATGATTTCTATGATTCTACGATGATTCTGTGAGAACAGGGTTTTACATTACCGCAGTGTCCCTATTATTATCCATGAAATGTTGGGTATGAATTATGTGCAACTAGTGCTGAACCATGGGCACAGTTTCCTTTTTAAAATGGATGTAAACTTTGGCTAATTACGTTGTAACCAGTGGCTGTCATCCAGCATTGTCATCCAGAAACAAAGTGTAGGGATTGGGCCCATTGCTCCTGCACAAGTGCTTTGAAGGAATCTGGGAACTGATTCTGAGTCAGAGTAGGAGGAGGGGTTGGAAACTGCAGCTGGGATGCCAAGGGACTACTCAGAGATAAGCCAGGTAGTATTTGGGAATGAAGCAACTACAGTCTCTGTGGGAAAGCAAACTGAGCATGTCAAAGAGAAGGAGGGTGGATCAGGTGTCATTAATCCTAGGGTGCATGGTCAGCTAAAGAGGGCGGGCCAGCTGAGAAGTGTCAGATGTTCCAGAGGCGGAGTGTGGGTAATTTGAGTTTGAAAGAGAAGAGGGGAATTCAGTTTGGAATCAACTTCTTACTTATAGCGCAGGCTTTTTGAATGGCTAGAATCCTAACTAAGCTTGTTTCTTTTGTTATTGGCTACTGCTGCAATATACTTCATCTGTACTTTTTAAGTCAGTCAGACTTGCTGGCATTAGCATAATAAAGCTTTAGTTGAGAAGTCATTGTTGGTGTCTGCCTGGAAGGTGTGAGAGAGAAAGGACAGCCTTCCACACAAAGGAGGTGAAGTTCGATCTAGGCCAGGGATATGCAACCTTTTTGGGCCCCTAGGCACATCTGACATTTTGGTAAAGTCTACCAGGCACCACCACAAATTGCCATGGGGGAGTAAAGTCTTGGGACCACCCCCTTCTCTGGGTTGTCACTATTCTTGCCCCACCCCTGACATTTTTGGCAGGGGACTTTTGTCCCCACCTCTATAAAGCCAATGGAACAACACAGGTGAAGAAAGGGGCCCTCTGCCAAAAAATAGCTGGCGGGAAGGGAATGCCCAGGTCCCTGTTGCCCCGTGGGTCACTGGTAGGAGACTACTTCCCTCTTCCCAAGCCATTTTTTGGCAGAAGACCCTTTCCCCTATCTCTGTTAAAGTCAATGGAGCAATAATTTACTCTAAAAATTACTCTGTCCTCTCTCAGCCTTATGAACCTTGTTGCCTCTTTGGGGCATCCAAATTTACTCCTGTACACTTCAGAATTGTATTGAGGAGAAAAGGCATTCCTGGTGAAAATCCTTGCTTCTATGCAATCTGTACAGGAGTCCCCTCAGGTTTACACGTGGCAACGGTACCCTCTCTGCCTCTCAGAGCTACCTCCCCTGTATGGTTGCCACTTTTTATTGTAGCCCTGCTCCTGTGCATTTAACAGCAGATTAAGTTACATGGAGAACATAAGCAGGTAGTTTTCCCCAACACTATGACCCAGTTAAGACATAATGCTAAACTGTGGGTTAGCATTACAAGAATAATCCACACAGTGAGCCTTGGGCATACACGCCCTGTTTTCCTCATGGTTTTTGCTGTGGCTCAGGGGTTCTCAACCAGGGGGGAATTCCCCCCCGGGCGGGAATTAGGGTTTCAGGGGGGGAATTGGGACCACAGACTCAAACTGTTGGAATACTGATCTTTCTACAGATTACAATTCTACAGATTGTACATAATCTACAAGACATCACACCTTATTGCATGGCACAGATTAAATTAAAAATAAAGATAAATATTTCACTTGTTATTTGTGGAAATATTCCAGTTATGGTTATTATATATGATATGCATATTATTTGGAATGCAACTTTTGAGTCAGACAATCTTGGAATGGGGGAATGACATTCTGACATATGGTGAAAAGGGTGCATGGAGCAAAAAAGGTTGAGAACCACTGCTATGGCTGAACTAGGCCTTTATCTCCTTTTTCTTGCTAGGAAAACCTGCTTAATCCCTAGAATTAAAGGAACAGAAAATAAGTGCCATGGCATGGCAAACCCATTTCCCATTCTACACACAGCTGCTCACTTTCTGAGACTCCTATAGAGGGTTTTTCTCTCTCTGGTAGGACCTTTGAAAGCTGTCTGGCTGACAGGAATGTCACAGCTGGAGCTTGCGCGCGTAAGGGAGGAAATGAAGAGACCAGACACAAGTATGGGATAAAATCAGGGCCACATTTATTAATCAAAGATCTGCGAAGGGAGGAGGGTGGTTCTAACTAAACCGGCCCTCGGCCAGTGTTTAGATCATAATCGGGTCCGGCGAAAGCATCCAAGTTAAAAGGGTGGCGCAATTACTCGCCGCCCCAAAGCTTTGCCCTCTCCTTTCTTCAGTACCATGCCTCCATCTAGGGAAATATAACAATTTTGTTCCTGTTCACAAATCATGCAAACATGTCCCCTGAATACGAGCAGGAACCCTGAATACGAGCAGGAACCCTGAATACGAGCAGGAACACAACCCTGAATACGAGCAGGAACGCAATTCTGAGGAAATTTTTGCAACTTCCTGAACTTGCATACGTGTCTAAAAGTGTGCGCTTGCACACTTTTGAAAGTGTACATTTGTGCAAATCCCCCCAAAATGTACATTTTATGCCTATGGAGGGAAATGCACATTTTTTTATCAGGAAAAATGTGCATTTTTAAAAATGCATATTTTTGAAATTTCCTGATTTTAGTTGAGAAAAAAAAGACACTAGCTTTTGGGAATGCAAATGAGGCGAAACAAGCTTCAAGGAAGGATTTGGGGAACCTCAATGAGCTCGAACATTGCATGTTTGCCCATCCCCTACGAGTTCCATCGCTCATTGTTTTCTTATGACCTCTTCTTACTTCCAGCAATACCTTATAGGTAGAGATGGCAATGATGTTCTGAGGTACCTAAATTTTTATTTATTTATTTATTATTACATTTATGAATCGCCCATCTGGCCGGTCACCTCAAGGGAAAGGCAAGCTTTTATGTTAGGAGAAGGCAATGCGGTGCCTGCGGGCTCCAATGTGCCCCCTGGACACCTTTCTTGGCACCCACCGAGGTGCCCTGCCCCTCTCACTTTTTTAATTAACAAATTAAATTAATCCTGTTGGTGCTGAAAAGCGTGGGATCTAAGGAGTCGTTGAGTGTGTTGGGGCTCAGGCCTCACTTCGGCCTTGCACTCAGTCTTCTGGGCTTGTTCTTTTTGACTAGTTCTGCCTCCCATGGAAGCTTTTTGGTGGTGGTGCCCATGGCAGTTTCTCAAATTGTTAAAAGTGCCCACCAGCACAAAAAGGTTGCCCTCTCCTGTTTTAAGTGAACTCCAACCCCACTGCATCATCCTCTGGCTCAGATAAATCCAAGCCTGGCTCAGATAAGGGGTCCCCACCAGCCCTCACCACCCACAAATGGCCCTCCACCAGCTCTCCACCTCCCAGAGGAAGGAACCTCCCCGCTCTTCTTTTTATTTATCACCAAGCAAGGACAGCAGTATTAGCAAGTGGAGATGGTTGGGAGGAGGAAAGTTTCTTCCTTTCATCCTTCCCCCTCCCTACATATTATCTTGATACTCTGTGGAGCAGTGTGTGATCATGACATAAAGTAGGGGCAGGCAACCAGAATAGGGTGGGGGAGCCAAATGACCCCCCCCCCCACCAGGCTTCCGTGGACCAAATGACATAATTTGGTCCCTGGTGGGCACAGCAGATGATCCTCCTGGCATGCCCATTGGAGAAGGCCTGTGTGCAGCAAAGCCTCCCCTGTGCTTTCTCCCATTGTGGAGAGGATGCAGGGTAGGAGAAGCTGCAAAGCCCAGCTTCACTCATCCTTCACCTTCCCTTGCAGACAATGTTAGGTGAAGGACGAGCAAAACTGGGCACTGCTCTTATCAGGCAAGTGGGGAACCAATGTGCAGTGGCCACTCCTCCAATCTCCTTATCTCCAATCCATGATTTGAGATAACAAGAGGATTCTGGTGTGCTGTTCAGCCTCCCAGTCACAAATCGCCGATAAGAAGGGGATTCCAAAGGATCCCAATCAATCTACTTCCTTCAGACACACTGGTTCTCTTCCTGCAAAGAATATGCCATTTCTACTCTTTAGGCCAATGTTCTTGAACCTTGTGTCTCCAGATGTTTTTGGCCTACAACTCCCAGCATGCCCCAGCCTAAGTGTTGTCCTTAGCAGAGGAGAGGGTGCCATTAAGACTCCAGTTCAGGCAGAAAATAAATATCTTGGGCTTGCTGTAGAATCGTAGAATCACAGAAGAGTAGAGTTGGAAGGGCCGTCGAGTCCAACCCCCTGCTCAATGCAGGAATCCAAGTCAAAGCATCCCTGACAGATGGCTGTCCAGCCGCACCTTGAATGCCTCCAGATTGGGAGAGCCCACCACCTCACTAGGTAGTTGGTTCCATTGTCTTATTGCTCTGACAGTCAGGAAATTTTTCCTGATGTTTAGGTGGAATCTGGGTTCCTGTAACTTGAGCCCATTATTCCGTGTCCTGCAAACTGGGATGATCAAGAAGAGATCCTGGCCCTCCTCAGTGTGACGACCCTTCAAGTACTGGAAGAGTGCTATCATATCTCCCCTCAGTCTCCTCTTCTGAAGGCTAACCATGCCCAGTTCTTTCAGTCTCTCCTCATAGGGCCTTGTTTCCAGTCCCTTTATCATCCTTGTTGCCCTCCTCTGAACCCTCTCCAGTTTGTCTACATCCTTCATAAAGTGTGGTGCCCAGAACTTGACGCAGTACTCAAGATGAGGCCTAACCAGTGCTGAGTAAAGGGGAATTATCACTTCACGCGATTTGGAAGCTATACTTCTATTAATGCATCCCAAAATAGCATTTGCCTTCTTTGCAGCCACATCGCATTGCTGGCTCATATTCATTTTGTGATCTACCACAATTCCAAGATCCTTCTCACTTGTAGTATTGTTGAGCCAAGTGTCCCCCATTCTTTAACTCTGCATTTGGTTTCCTTTCCCTAGGTGCAGCACTTGGCATTTATCCCTATTAAATTTCATTTAATGTAGTGGAGAAGGTTCAGAGTGAGACTTTTGTTAGGCTCAAGAAATGCTGCCACAGTATGCATTGCAGTGTCCAGGGTACCCTCAGTTTGTTAACCATGGGTAATGTGGTTCCAGTGATTCTTGATGTTGCGACTTCCACTGACACAGTTCACCCTTCCCTGTTAGCTGACCGATACGATTGGGTCAGGGAAAAAGAAGGGCAAGGACTCACACCAGCAGGGCACCAGTGAGCTTTAGCTGAGCTAAGTGTAAACTCTGAAGGGGTCCAGGCCCAATCTGACATGGGCTTGGGATGAAATGGAAATTATCTCCACGTTTTTTTAAGGCCTGCCCAATTGATAACAGAAACCAGTGTAGTGACACAGAGCATTCTGGCAATCAGCTGTTTTGTGCTGACAAGGGCAATGTCATCTCAGTTCATTGCATGTGTACTCATGGGGTGAATGGAAATTTATTCATGTATTAGCTACTATATTCAAAACAATACAATACTTATACATAAAATGACTGGGCATTATATAATGTATTAATTCTACCAAGCCCAAATCCAAATGTTATAATATTAACTCTCAATAAATGAAAAATAATATCTATATTGTAGAAAATCATGACAATTTATTACCCTAGCCCCAGAAAAAAAAAAACCCAAACGCCCCAAAAGTAGCAGATCAGAAAAGTCAGTGTGCGGGAGAGTGGCTCCTGACAGAGTCACCACCTCGAGGAGCGCTCCCCGGGGTGGTGGCACAGTTGACTTGGTTCAGTCCTCGCCTTTCCCGACTGGAAAATATGAGGGCAGAGCAAAGTTGGTTCCTGACTGTGCCACCACCTCAAGATGCTGGCTCAGCTACAGTAGGTTTCACTCACCCCTCACCACCAGATGAGTGAAGCTGGCTCTGTGTGTTTGTTTGAATAGATAGGCTACTTACTACAGTAACATCTATGCTGACTACATTGGTATGCAAAATTATAGAAATAATAATAATAATAATAATAATAATAATAATAATAATAATAATAATTCATTTCAGATGAATTCCAAATGTCAAGTTTTTTAAGGGTTCATTAACTTCTCACATCATGCTTGTCCATCCAATACATTTTATTTATTTATTGAAAGCATTTTGATCCCACTCTTTAGCAAAAAGAGCAGCTTACATACAATCAATAAAAACAAGACCGTCTCTTTCCATGGGTTTACAATCTAAAAGACATGGCACAAAAGGGAAATGGGATAGGGAGGGACGAGGAAAAAAGCAAACTGAGGGTGCAATCCTATGCATGTTAGGATAGAAAAAAAGTCCTACAACTCCCAGCATTCCACAGAATTTCTTTCCTTTCAAACAATAGGGTTGTGCCCTGAGACACCAATTCTTAAAATTAAATAGTAGTGACCAGTTGGGAACAGTTCAAAGAGGGGAGGAGCCTGATGGACCCCACCTTTTTTGCACATTTGATGGAATAGCACAATAAAATACTTTTTACATAAAAAGTACTTTTTACATGATTCCCTGCAATCTCAAATATATAACACTAAATACAGTTTGCTAATGAACAAGGGATGAGATACTGGTTTTATAAGGGCAAATACTATCTTATAAGCAAGACCTATGTGGAATGGTTGAAAGAGCTGGGTGTGCTTAGCCTGGAGGAGAGAAGATTAAAGGGAGACATGATCGCTGCCTTCAAATATCTGAAGTGCAGCTGTGTAGAAGACAGGGAAAACTTTTTTCCTGTGACTCCAGCGGGCAGCACTAAAACTAATGGTTGGAAATTGCAAGGAAGAAGATTTCAGCTAAACATTAAGAATGGGTGGATCTGTCATTCAAGCTTGATCCCATCAAGATTCTTGTTTTTCTGCCAGCAAGCTCAATCTGTCTCAGTTCTGAATGGGTTCCCCATCCTCACCACCCCCCGGCATAGAAACGTGTACATATTTTTGTGTGCATTTTTCAAACCCTGATATTGTTCAAAAATGAGTTTTAGCCTTTCTATGTTGAGTTACTTTTAAAGGTCATACCCATTTTGCAAAATTAATTCTTCTGTGGTCTTTAAAAGGCACAGCTGAAACTAATAGAGAAGAAGCAATTACAAAAACAAGAACTATAGATATGAGGAAAGATTATATGGATGATATTTGAACCCCAATAAGTTATTTACCTGGAACAGAGTGGGGAGGAAACTCATTTGGTTTGACATTAGCTTAACAAAATGATAATTATGGTGACACACTTCCATTTGCAGCTCTGGTTCTCTTCATTCAAAAGGAGTCTGCAGTGAAGGATTGTATGTAGTACTAGTGAGATACCCACATGGGTAATGTAACATTGCTTTAAAAATGGACTGTAGTGAAATCAGTAGGGTGGTCCTACTTAATCAAGCCCTGTCCCTCTATCTGTTCCTTTCCTTTCCTTCAAGACCCTGCTGCTTCCATCACATGGTTTCTAGTCCTTTTGATTCAGAACTGCTGGAATGCTAGTCAGGAATTCTGACTCCTGCTTTCTCCTGTTCTCCCATGCTGCCCCCCCAACCACCCCACCCCGCCCCAACGCACACACATACAGAGAGAGAGAGAGAGAGAAATAGAACTTGTTTACATCCCTCCTGACTCAATTACAATACTAGTGATCTGTGGCCAGGGAGATGCACAGAATATGGTACCTATCTATGGACAGTCTCCTATGCTGTCTGCACACTAGCGGGACCCACCACTAGTGCAAAGGGGAGCTAGCGGTGGTTAAAGCAACCCAAAATGAGTAACAACACTCACTTCCATAACAGGGCAAATCAGTGGAGCTCACAGAAAGGAGTTCCGCTGACCCATCCTAATCCGGAAATGAGTGTTTTCCCACTTGTTTCCAGCGGTTTCTTCATGAAGCACTAACACCCTGTTGAGCAAGCTGTGAGTCCCGCTGGCACAACACAACCAGCGGCAGCACAGCAGCCCCGATGGATACTACCCCAAGCATTGTGCTGTTCTTTGTATACTACTCCTAGGACAAGATTTTTGAAGGAAACTGTCATGTCATGAGCCTGATCCTTCAAGCACACACTCTGGCATTCTGACACAGGACACCCCAAATCAGTGAGACTCTTTTATTGTAGCAAATCTCACAGTAAAAGTTTAATGGTTACACTCTTCAGAAAACATATTGCTGGTGGAAATTAGCCACAGGCTCCATAAGTAATTCCACAACAATCCAAAGCTAATAACTATAACTGTGTTGAAGATCCAGACCACTCTGTTTCCCAGTTGTAATCTCTGCAGCTCAAGGTACAGGGCTTGAATGATTCCTGGGGTAAGCCTTCCCAGGCAATCAAAGACAAGGGTTCTAGAAAAAGATGACAAATCCACACATGCAGAGGTTTAGTCGAACCTTGGAATCTTTGTGGGAACCTCTACATAACATGGGTCCAGGTGTACCACATCCAAGAGTCAAAACAGGTTCAACAGTAAGTCCAGAGTAATCCCACAGTCCCACACATGAAAAGATTTCAACAGCCATAGCTTCCATTTTGGTATTTCCATGCTACATGTGTCCAGGCACAGAAAAGTCTGAGAGTCAGGGTCGGTCCAAGCCACCTGGCAATTCTGGGCTATCAACGATGAAGATCTACAATCCATCGCGAACAAGAATTCACATTCTGTGAAAAGTATAGCAGTACTTTTCATGGCAGGTTCTTAACAATACAAACTTCCAAAGACAAGAGTACAAATTGGAAGGAGAGTCCATGTGAAGGATGCCACAAGAGGCTCCAACGGTACTAAGTCCAAACAGAGAGGATTTTGGGCAGTGAAGATGAGAATGTTCCTAGCAAAGGCTTCCAGACTGGGCATCGGCTAAATGTGAAGGTGAGGCTGCGATAGCCCTCCTCCTGAACAACTAACTGAAGCTAGTTAGCCAAAGCTAGCAGCTAGACGGAGTAACTTAACTCCCGCCTGCTTTCCTCTGAGAACACCGATTCAGAGTTAAGCTCACACTGACATTCCACAGGCTGAATAGGCCCAAACCCTTCCAGACCACTTCTGATCAGATTCTGGCTATAAACTATAACTATAAACTTATGTATACTTATAGTTTATAACTATATACAGTAATACCTTGGATTGCAAGTAACTTGGTTTGAGAGCGTTTTGCAAGACAAGCAAATTTTTAAATATTTATTTATTTATTTTTGACTTGATATACAAGCGACGTCTTGCAATACAAGTACTGTAATACGGCTTAAATTAAAAATCTCTGTACAAATTTTTTTTGGGGGGGATTTCGTTTTGATATAAGAGTGTTTTGGATTACAAGCATGTTTCCGGAACGAATTATGCTCTCAATCCAAGGCATGACTGTAACTATAAACTGCAGTGCTGGAGCTGGGGCACAACAGAAACTCATGATATAATTTCATTTTAAAATAATTCTTAGAAAATCTCTAATTTGATATTGATCAGGATAAATATGTTGACAGGTCTAATGTCCTATATGTGACCAGTGGCTGGTCATAAGCACTAGCTGAAATTTTGTGATTGTGCTGGGTTGATTGTGTATGACTGGTTGATGAATGGTGTATGTGAGGTTTTGAGTGGTTGAAGATATATTTCTTTTTTAAAAAATAAATTTTATTTAGTTATTATAAACTACATACAAAACTATAAAACACAAACATACAACTAAAATAAATCATAAGGTGCACCCCCCACCCACCTAGGGACCAACTAATATACATCTACCCCCTTAATCAATTAAATTCCACATTCCAAAAATATAACATATCCTGACAAGGCATACTCCCCTTCCCCTTTATTAATACATAGTCTAATAATTGATTCCATATATCCATAAAATTATTCTTCTTTAACTGTCCCTTTTTGAATTTGATACTACAAGTTAGTTTATCTTTTAGGGCTATATCCAAACTTCCTTATACCAATCAGTTATTAGAAAAACATGTTGTACTTTCCATTTCCTCGCTATCATTAACCTAGCTGCAGTTAACAAGTTTACAATTAGTTCCTTCATATTTTGGGCACAAGTGACTTTATTGGTTATTGATAACAAAGGAAGTTTAGGACAAACCTCTAGATTAATACCAATAATTTCCAATATTTCTGTAAAAACCTCTCGCCAAAATTCCAGAACATTTTTACAACTCCACCACATATGAACATATATTTCCTGACATCCTCTCCAACAAAGTGCGGAGCAATTGTTATCTATTCTACTTAATCTTACCGGAGTTAGGTACCATCTCCATATTATTTTATAGAAATTCTCCTTTATCCTAGTTGACATAACTTTCACAATCCGTCTATCCCATATACTGTTCCAGCCCACCCACTTTCGAGGTCACCTCTTCAAATTCATTATCCCATACTGTCTTTAGATGGTCATCTTGTTCTTCTGCTTTTTGAATCAATCTGTATAAATCCCTTGTTATACCTCTTGTAGACGCGTTCCCTTCTAAACCATCTCTAGACATAACAGTCTTTTCAAATTTGGTGAAATCTCTCTCATCCTCGGTTTTCCTTTTCCACTTCTTCGCCCACTGTTCTAACTGTAATAAATTTAACCACGACACTCTTCTTCTCCCAACAATTCCCAGTATTTGGTCTCTAGTCCCCATCTTTTCCACCCAATCCGATAATCTAATAACCCTTTCTTCTCTTAGTATACCCTCCAAATCCACTCTTAAATTTTTGGGAAAGTCATTTAGAGCCACCACCCTGGTATAAATACCAGGAGAAATCCCTGGGATAAATATATTTTTCGTAGTACTCCAAATCTCTAACATGAAGATATATTTCTGTTGTGAATGGGTACTGAGAGTATGTAGGAATTTTTGGTGTGGCAAGATGTGCAGGGAAAACCCTGATGTAGGGACCTGTGGTGATGGTGCCACCATCCCAGTAACTTGGGGCAGAAGGAGATATGGCAGGAGGAGGGGGTCAGGACATCAGAGTAGAATGAGCTACAGATGTTTATGATGGTGGAGCACAGTAGCAGCAGCAGAGTCCTCCCAACACACACACACACACACACATGCTTGTTTATAAAGTAGATGCTTTTAAAATAAATAACAGTAACATACACTTTCTCAGGTACTATAATTTATTTATTTATTATATTTATACCCTGCCTTTTTTCCTGCAAGGAGCCCAAGGTGGCTTACATAATCCTCCTCCTCCTCTCCATTTTATCCTCACAGCAACCCTGTGAGGTAGGTTAGGCTGAGAGTCAGTGACTGGCCCAAAGTCACCCAGTGAGTTTCATGGCTGAGCGGGGACTAGAACCCAGACCTCCTGAGTCTCAGTCCAACACTCTAACCACTACGCCACACTGGCTCTCTATAAACTTGATGGTTGCAGACTTGGTAAGTGCAGTTTCTTAACTGTTACTCATACTGTGAGGTAAGGAAAACCACAGAACACGTCTTCTTGCTAACTTCTTGCTAAGCATCAGTTAAGTCAGTTAAATGGCAAAGGCAGAAGCCAAGCTTCTCTAAGAAATCAGGCAACAGGGTTTGGTGGAGCAAACCACTTGATTGAATCAGGGGAGGGAATGCTAGATGTTGCCTAGCAACAAGTTAGAAATTCCATTCTCTATCTCCCTGACAGTTAGGACAGTCTGACAGTTAACTGACTTAAAGAAAACAAAGTCACCGCTGTTCATATCTCCTTTGGGAGGGCATTCCAAACTTCCCACAGATTCATGTTCTTATACAATAAAATAGTGATACATTCCATGTCTCATACATTATGATTTTCAGCACTCAACAAGGAGGAGGATTTTGTCTCAACTATGGCTGATTTTAGGCTTTGAACTTTAAAAAAATACCAACCTCTGAAGCTTATGAAAGCCATTGGAGCAGCTAGATCATGCTAACACAATCTGGGATTTGACAAGCTGAAGAATGCCCACTAAGGGATTAATAAACCTGTTTTGGTTGGCTACCGGGGACTGCATAAAGCGGGGAGGGAGGTTCAAGCAGGCCACAAGACATGGCTGGTGGATGGGCTTGGTTACAGTTTGGGGTTTGGTTGGGGGAAAGCCATGTAAAAATCTCTCTGGTAAATCAGTCGCTCTTAGCCTTGTGAGGAGAAAATGAAACCCTTCTGAGCTCGTTGGAGGAAAGGCAGGTATAAATGTAATAAATAAATAATTCTTATGTTCTTATGTTTACATCTCAGCCATAGTAGTGCCTGGTCCTTCATGTTGTAACTCACATTTTGAACTAACTGAAGAAGAAAAAAGAAAGTTCACATCCATCCATTTTCTCCTGTCATTTTTTTTGGTGTGAATAGTACCCCATGAAGTCATGAGTAGTTGCTTCACAAGAAGGAACTGCAGTGGTAGTCAAAAGACATTATGACCCAAGGGATACCTTTTTAGTCATATAGCTTAACTACTTCAGCTTGAAATAAGCCATATGGGGAATGAGTTCAGTAGATATTCCAGTGCTCTGCTACTGCAGTCACAGCAGCTTCAGAGCAGGAGTTACAAGAGCCCTCAAGTGCTATGATCTATCTTTAGTACTCTCCTGTGAATAGCTGACACAGAGGAAGATTTAATAAAACGTGTCAGCCTTTGGTGCAGGGAGGGGTGTCTTAATTTTACATTTAGTAGGTCAGCATATGAAATTAGTAGTACTCAATAAGATTCTTTTAAATCCTTACATTTCGGAATTAATGCTCTACTTAATTTCTACTACACAACAGCTTCTGTACTGGTTCTTACATCTGTTACAAGAAGCATAATAGCTATTTGTATAATACTTCCTGGAAGTACAACCACAGGACCTTTTTTCATTTTGATTCCTGCCCCCCCCCCCATTTTATGCCACATGCACTCCAAGAACGTCAGAACAGATTGTCCCCTTATATCTGTCCCCTTATATCAGTGTTTTCCAACCTTGGGTCCCCAGATGGTTTTGGCCTACAACTCCCAGCATGCTGGCTGGGGCATGCTGGGAGCTGTAGGCCAAAAACTTCTGGGGACCCAAGGTTGAAGAAGACTGCCTTATATGCAGCAATCAGGCCATGTGTGGCCATGGCCATTTGTGTGCCTACCTTGGTCCTGCCTGCCATTACTGCCAACCACAAAATCCCAGTTATTCTGCTGTACACACAACAGGGAGTTACAGCTAATCCCATTTCCCTGATGAGTAAAACCGTGATATGTTTGCAGACATGTACGTGTCACATTTTACATTTCTTTAAAAAACAAAACACTCAAACCAAAGCTCAGTGGTTGAGCACATGTTTTGCATGCAGAAGGTCCCAGGTTCGATGCTACGGTCTCCAGTTAATGGCTCTCAAGCAGAAGGGGCAGGAGAGCTGTAAACCCTAGACTGCCACTGATGACCAAAGCCTTGGTCTAGATGGAATAAAACAGCTTCATATGATCAAACATTAGAGGGTAGGGACCATCCCTGAGTGGTAGGGCAAATGCTGTAAATGAGGAGGAGATGTGAAGCCTTGTGGTAGGAGACTGAGAGGAAAAGGAAAACAAGGAAAGAGAATGAGCAAAGAGATAGATGGCCAACTGTTGCAGAGGTCAGGAAGGTGCATTGTACACAAAGGTGCACAAAGAATTTATGTGGTGCATTGTGGAAAGTGACAGAGACAATCTCACCAAGAAATTGACTGAAGATACATTGGCGCAGTCCCTGAGGTATGATGGCACTGTGGACTGAACCAGAACTGACCAAATTGATGTTATAGTGAAAATCATTACAAAATCTGGGCTGGGTTGAAAAGCAGTACCTTCTAGGTGCCAGTGAACCCTGCATCCTCAGCACAAAAGGCATGCAGGATGCAGTTGAACATGCCGGCAGCAAGACTGTTGGACTAGCAGCAGCTAGGCACATCTTCATGCATGTGTCCTCCTTGGTCACAGATGGAGCATCTGTCAACATAGGTGAGAAGTCTGGTTTGTGGACTCTCTTCCAATCCAAAATGAGGGATAATGATCAAGAATTTTCTGTCCCTCTGCTGAAGTTCTGGTGTGGAGTCCACTGGTCAAATCTTGCATGGAGATCTACAAATAACTTAGTCAGTGAAGTTCGACACATGTTCCAGCATCTTGTAGCGCTGAGCACATATTTCCATATATCCGGGCTAAGATCCATAGAACTTCAGGACTTGGCAGAAGCCAACAACTGCCATCGCCTTGCACTCCCCAAGCTTTTTGAGGCCAAGTGGACAGAGTTTTCCTTCCCACTACTGCCTTTAGTTCTAGTGTGTTGTTGGCATTCCCGAGTCCTCTTCATGAAGAAGTCTGAGAATGCAGTACATGGGTTTCTGGCATTCCTCCTTGATTAAGATAAGCTCTTACTTCTGTCCTTTCTGACTGAAGTACTTAGAGCAGGGCTCTCCAACCTTGGGTCCCCAGATGTTGCTGGCCTACAGCTCCCAGCATACCCAGCCAGCATGGCTAATGGCAAGGGATTCTGGGAACTGTAGTCCAGCAACATCTGGGGACCCAAGGTTGGAGAGCCCTGACTCAGAGTCTTCAGTAGATACCAGAAGCAACTGCAAGGAGATGAGGTCACCACCCTCAATTTAGAGAAGCTGACAATGTTGGTAAAATCAAAGCTATTGACATTGAAAGAACAGTATTTACTTGGTGGATGGGTCAAGGCTTTCAAGGATGAAGCTGTTACACAGCCAGAAGGTAACACTGAAAGGAATTCAGCTGGTATAGCACAAGTAACACTGAAAGGAATTCAGCTGGTATAGCACAAGAAGAGATGCAAGGGTTGGGGTGGGCGATCCTCCGCGACAGTATCAATGATGTTTGCAAGATGACATTGTCCCATGTGGTCCATTTTCTTGTATTATCCAAAGAATACAGAAATGCAACAACACTCAGGCATGTCTTCTAGCAGCTAAGCCTGATAGGGCTGGTGTTGAACATCTTGACAGCACAAGTGTCCTTTTGAAGTCCATAACCAGAAACAGACTCTCAGTTGAGTCAGAAAATGAATACCTCTACATCTCTCACAATATGCCACCTCTCATGGAATGGGATCCTAGGGCATCAGTGCTCCTATGGATGACTAAACGAGAGCACAGAACCAAAGACGCAGCTAAAGCAAGAGAGCAGATGTGGTTTAAAGGAATTTTCTCAGAGGCCTCCAAGCAGCAATGCTCATCCCACCCAGTCTCAGATGGTGATGATCTGACCATCTTTAAAAAAAGGAAATTGAAATTTTGCTGTGGAGGTATGGCACATGGCACAATTATGTAGTCTTCTTCTTTGCGTTTGTACTGCTATGTGCCACTGTTGTATACCTACACATACTGTTGATATGTACATAAGTTAATACATGCTTTTGGCTAGTCAAGCAGTTGGTCCCAATAATATATGATTAGTATAGGGTTATGATGTTTGAAAAGAAACAGTAATCATCTTAATGTTCTATTTATTTATCTTATTTTCTTATCTATGTCTTTTAAGAAACAACCTTGTTCCTTATTAAAGTTCATATTCTCAACTGCACAAAAATTTAGTTATAACTTCACAATTTTTCCCCAACTGCACAAAATGTGTCCAGCTGCACATTACAATAAATCCTGCAGTGCATCTGTAGATAGTTATTAACTGACAATAATAGGGTTGTGGGAAACCTGCCCTGAGAAATTTCACTAGTTTTACTGAAATTTATTTTTCTTTGCTCAAAATTTGATGGACAGTTTGCCAAGCAGAAACCTGCAAATTGGCTTCAAAATTTCACTTCATTATTAGATTTGCAAACAGTTCAGGGCTTTGCCAAGTCATACCATTTATATTTATTTATTTATTTATTTATTTATTTATTATTTGCATTTATTTATCGCCCATCTGGCCGGCAAACCAGCCACCCTGGGCGATGTACATAAAATAAAAACAGAATAAAATACATTAAAACAGTATAAAATTTTAAAATCTTAGCCCACCCCATATTCCCGCCTGAACAACCAAGTTTTTAGTGACCGGCAGAAGCTCAGCAGAGAGGGGGCATGGCGGAGTTCACTTGGGAGAGTGTTCCACAGTACGGGGGCCGCCACAGAGAAGGCCCTCTTCCTCGTCCCGACCAGTCTAGCTGCTCTGGCTGAAGGGACAAGGAGAAGGCCGTCTGTGGCAGATCTTGTTGAGCGGCCCACTTGGTGTTGCTGGAGACGCTCCTTGAGATAGACTGGGCCGGAGCCATATAGGATTTTAAAGGTCAAAACCAACACCTTGAATTCGGCTCGGCAAGCAACTGGTAGCCAGTGTAGCTCCTTGAGCACTGGCGTGATGTGATCCCGCCAGCGGCTGCCTTTAACCAGGCGAGCCACCGCGTTCTGTTCCAGCTGTAGCTTCTGAACCGTCTTCAAGGGTAACCCCATGTAGAGCGCATTACAGTAGTCTAGGTGACAGGAGACCAAGGCATGAACCACTGATGGGAGCAAATGATTAGGAAGGTAGGGGCGCAGCTGCCGTATCAGATGGAGTTTATACAGCGCCGCCCGGCTCACAGCTGACACCTGAGCCTCCATGGACAGCTGGGAGTCTAGAATGACCCTCAAACTGTGGACCTGGTCCTTCAGGGGTAGATGTACCCCATTCAGCACCAGGTCAACATCCCCTAACCTTCCTTTGTCCCCCACCAGAAGTACCTCGGTCTTGTCGGGCATGTTCCTTCCCATCCAGCCACCCACTGACTCCAGGCTCCAGGCACTATGTGAACCCAAGCTCCATTGAGACCAACCCAACGCAATTTAGATAATGGCTTGAGCTCCAAATAAAAAAAAGAGTTACTAATGAGGGTGTTGCTGATGTTTGTAATTTCTTGGTTCATAATACCTCGGCAAATTCTAAAGTTTGCCATTTAATATGAGGTAAGCATTGCAGCCCATGAGTTCTTCCATGGCTTAGATTTTAATCTGAGCTGGATAAAACCTCTTCCCACCCACCCATCCCCTTTCACTCTCTCACCTGTATGCTGCTGTGGCAGCTGCTGTGATAGGAGTAGCAAAGCACTCCCTCTCCTCTGCTCTTTTCTGTATAACAGTGTTCTTCTGGATCTGGGTGCCAGGGAAAGAGGGTTGGAGAGGAGGAGGAGGAGGAGGAGGAGGAGGAGGAGGAGGAGGAGGAGGCAGAGAGAGAGAGAGAGAGAGAGAGAGAGAGAGAGAGAGAGGGACATACCCCCCTTCACCCAGCCACTATCAAAGCTGCCAGAAAAGGGGGGTTGAGGGCTCAGGGGGAAGACCAGCAATTACAAGAGAATCTAGAACTCTGGGAAAAGAAGTTTGTCTGAGCATCTCCAATGTTCACAATGTTCACAATTGCCAATTCCAATGCAAACTGATCCATTAGGAGTTTGCCCATATTAATGAGCAGGCAGCAGCTGACCTGACTGAGAACGCTAGCCAAGGAAAAGAAAATAATATATAATATCAATAAAAGTACATAGATGAATTATTAAGTGGAGGACCTTCTCCCAAATCCTCCCCAAAAGTGAGCAGGGGTAGTTAGAATAAAAGAAAGAAATGTCCATAAAGGAATATGCCATCATTTCTCTGAAGAAGGTGGGGAAAGCAGATTCTCACTTAATTCAATAAATCCTAAGGCAGGAGTTTGTGTTTAGAGCATATGGAATTGTGGATGGGAGTGGGTGGATGGGCTGATGCTTCTCTACCCCTCTGTTCCCCGCCCACCCACCCCTCTGCTGTGTGGTGGTGCTTTCATCACATAGCAAAAGATAGTCATATCTCCATAACGTGGTAGCTGTCCATGGGGGAAAGCTTCTAACTGATATGATAATCACTATTTGAATAGGGTAGTAGGCCTTCTGAATGTATATTCTCAGACTTCATTGCTGAGGCGATAAACCTGTATCTGAGCTGTACTACTCCACTGCAGTTGGAGGCCCACATGATGGAATGCCTTCCCACTAAAAAAGATTTCCACATGTAGAAACAAGTTTCCCAGGGTATCGGCTACATCAAAATCCTTCACCTTCACATTCTAGTTTTCTGTGCAGAGGTATCCCTGCTCACCCCTGCACTTGTAATAGAGCATTCACTCATGCAAACTTCTGCCTACAGTCCGAAGTGGCATGAGCCAGTCAGAATGCTTCCGGAAAAACTAGGCCTAAATCTCTGTTCCAGATGCCTGGAGTTTCTTTCTTTTCTCCTTTCTTTCCCATTGAGAAGCTGCTGCTTCCAGCCTGGAGGAATAGACAAGCTGCATGAAAATGAAGGGCACTGGTAAATCCATAAACAAGTATACTTCTGAGAGATTCTAAATAAAACTGGTTAGCATGACATTTTTAGTCCTGGTTTATCCACTAGCTCTGCTATTCATCCTTGAATGATGAATGAGACAGAGATCCTTAATCCACTTGATAGTTCAAAGAAAGAGAAAGGATAAATGCCTTGCACGCTGTTGCAGTCAGCTTAAGTAATTCCATGGCTCAGGAGGTCACTGAGTTAAATATTGAAGTAGTTGTAAAAAAGAAATGTACAATTAAATGCAATATTATAAATAGGCTTGGTAAGGAAAGGACTTGGCAAATTGCCCACAAGTATTTCTGCAGAAAACATACATCTCACATCTATAAGAGGGATGAAAAACTGGAGCCACCTAGGCAAAACCAAAGCCTCTGGTGATGGGGAGTGCAAGCTGCCCTTCCAGCTGTTGACCCAGATGCAAGAGAGGGATGCATAGGAGTTGTGTTTGTGGCAATGGATGTGTCAGAAGTCTAAGTTGGGAGATGTAGAAGGACCTGTCCCACCACCCTCTACCCCCTGCTGCTCAAACTAGCCTTCCCATAAAAACAGTTGCTAGCCATATAGGTAACCATATATCCAGAATATGTGTGTGTATGAAATGTGTGCATATATATATATATATATATATATATATACACACACACACACATGCTGGCTCAGCTTGTCTGAGCATGGAAAGCTAAGCAGGGTCAGGCCTGGTTATTACTTGGATGGGAGACCCCTCCTCTAGTTTCCTGCATTGAGCAGGAGGTTGGACTCAATAGCCTTGTAGGCTCCTTCCAACTCTGTGATCTATGAAATAAACTAATATTTTTATTGTAATGCAGTTATCTAAATGTGCTTTGTTTCATTATTTGATTCTGCTATGCAAGCACCTAACAACCAAAAAAGTAAGGGATTTTGCTCCCCCACGATCTGTCTTGAAATGAGTGGAGGACATACAGCAGCAGCAGCAGCAGCAGTTTTGCTGTAAATGCAAACGCAGAAGTTGGCAACCCAGTAGCTTCAATGGATCTCATACTCCTATGCAACCATCTCAAACTGTGACAGAAGACGCAACTGGCTAATGTTAAGAGACATGTCATGATTATACACTAATGCTGTTCTAGGCCCAGGCCATTTCATATACACATACTTTATGCTTCTAGTCTATCATCAATAACTGTACATCTCCTGATCCAATGAAGACTCATCTTAAGTTGCACTGTCCATATTACAAACAGGAACAAATTGTCTTATTGAATTGTTTGCCTGCCACAACTCTTATATACTGTGAGATGACCCAGGAATGGGTTTTGCATTTCTCCAGTCTAAGTGATCACCTTTTCCCATCCTTGCCTAATGGATTAATTGATATGTCATCAGGTCTCTTGAAAGCCTCTGCCACAGCAAAATCTTTTTATATGGTAATCATCATTATCTTAATGTGACGATGTGTCCTGCTCTGCAGGGTGAGGGAGAGTGTGACCAGGTGACCCGTGCTATTCAGGTGGCTGATTCCTTTTTGCTATTTCCTTGCTTTGTCTGCCAGCTTCCTGACTGTCACATGGCTTGGAAACAGCTGTGTTTGTACTTAACAAAATGGAGATCAGAAGTTGACCATCACCCAAGGCTTGATTAAACCTGATATTTGCAAATAGACTCCTGTCTTCCATTTAACAAGTAACTAACATGACTTTTCACCCTGCTCTTCCCCTCCCAACCTTTAGGGAAGAATAGTTGCACGAGAGAGAACAACAGAATGAAAAGGTTTGTCCAGCAGCTCCTCCTTCCCTGCATGATTTGGCAAAATGGTATTCTCTCTTAACAGGGAGCTCAGGGAAAGGCAAGGGATGGGCAAGCATTTCAGTCCTCTCCAGCTTTCTGTGCCTGTAAGGACAGCCCATAGATGGGGCAGCTTTCAGGACTTTAAATAGGCAGAGCCCAGGCTGCTTTCCAGATGATCAGTATAATGTGTAGCTTGGCTGCATGCCGCTATGCCACACCAGCTCTCGGATGAAGGAGACACTTGCCTTTAAAGGCTCATGCCACAACAGATTTGTTAAGACTTTAATGAGCTAAAGGATTCTTTGTTTTCTTTCTTTCCTATTTTCTTTCTCTTTTTGCTAGAACAGACTAAGGGGGTTGTTCTTCTTCCTGGGTTGTTCTTCTGGAAATTCTCTGAAACAGTACATAGCACATTGACAGTAGAGATGAGTCAGTTTACACATTACTCTAACACCGTAGGTCTGTGCCTTATGCACACTGGGTTGTGTGCTATTTATATCAACTGTAGACAAAGAATGAATCACAGATGCAAACATTCTTGCTTTTTCTGGCAAAGGCTGAGTGCAGTTGCTGAGCTAAATCACCACTGCAAACATTGTACCTACAATAACTAGGATAATGTTTAGTGGAATTTATTGTTTCTCAGTCTTTTTAGTTTGCCTCTCCTCTACTAAACTTATTCTTCCTTCAGCCCTCCCCCTCCCCAAACTAGCACCAACCTCCTGTTCCACAGCAGAGAGTGCAAAAGTCCTTACACAGAGTTGTGAGCAAATGCCTGTAGATTGGGGAACCAATCCAACTTTGGCATTTGAAGAAGAATAGAGGTGGACAAATCTGTCTGTTTTGCTTTCTATAACATTCCATGTCTTTCAAGCACAAGTTCTTTCCATCCTGTTTCCACATCCATTTGCGAATGTTTTTTTAAACAATGTGGAACAATTATTATCTATACAATTTAGTCTTAATTATGTTTTGATTCACATATTAGTTTGGGAAATGTGAATTAGTTTGCTTCGTATTAAAATGCAAACCAGACAAATTTCCCTCCCATCCCTAATAGAAGACCAGGACAGGACACCACAGACCCTGTGGGAATGCTTATCAAATTTGCAGATGACACAAAGTTGGGTGGAACAGCTAATACTCTGGAAGACAGAAACAAAATTCAAAGAGGTCTTGATAGGCTGGAGCGCTGGGCCGAAAACCGAGAATGAAATTTAATAGGGATAACTGCCAAGTGCTGCACCTAGGGAAAGGAAACCAAATGCAGAGTTACAGAATGGGGGACACTTGGCTCAACAATACTACAAGTGAGAAGGATCTTGGAATTGTAGTAGATCACAAACTGAATATGAGCCAGCAATGCGATGTGGCTGCAAAGAAGGCAAATGCTATTTTAGGCTGCATTAATAGAAGTATAGCTTCCAAATCACGTGAAGTGATAATTCCCCTTTACTCAGCACTGGTTAGGCCTCATCTTGAGTACTGCGTCCAGTTCTGGGCACCACACTTTAAGAAGGACATAGACAAACTGGAGAGGGTTCAGAGGAGGGCAACAAGAATGATAAAGGGACTGGAAACAAGGCCCTATGAGGAGAGACTGAAAGAACTGGGCATGTTTAGCCTTCAGAAGAGGAGACTGAGGGGAGATATGATCGCACTCTTCCAGTACTTAAAGGGTTGTCACACAGAGGAGGGCCAGGATCTCTTCTCAATCATCCTGGTTTGCAGGACACGGAATAATGGGCTCAAGTTACAGGAACCCAGATTCCACCTAAACATCAGGAAAAATTCCTGACTGTCAGAGCAATAAGCAGGGATGGGGACTCGGACTCGAGGACTCGACTCGTGAGTCGGACTGAGTCCCCCCTCTCACTCGACTCGGACTCGAGTCCCAATATTTTTAATGGGACTCGAGACTCGACTCGGGACTCGAGACCAAGGACTCTTCAACATCCCTGGGCTGTGCCAGAAGGAGTGGAGAGGAGCGCATGGAAGCGAGGTGTGCCGCTGCTCGGCCACTATGGACGGCTACCAGGAGTGCAGCCCCAACAGTGTGTCAAGATTTATTTTGATTGATGTGTTGCGTACTTGGGAGAGGCAGAAGGAGGACCTGAGATTACTCTGTGTGGCTGCTCTGAGTGTGTTTCTGGTTCCAGCAAGTTCATCACCAGTGGAGTGGGTGTTCAGTGAGGGTGGAATTGTGATGAGATCTCACCGTTCCAGAATGGGGGGCAAACATTTAGAAAAAAATCATGTTCCTCAAATGCAACATGGATAAGTTTTAGGAAGTACAGCAACTTTATTTTTTAAAATCATTTTTCTAAAATGCAACCTTTCAGACATTTTGGGTTTGGCTGCCTCTGCCTGCCTGTCTGGGGTTCCCAGCTTCCTCTGCCTGCCTGGTCTCTTCTTGACCAGTTCAACAGTTGAATTGTCCAAGACAAAGGCCTCTGCCTGCCTGTTTTGGGGTTCCCTGCCTCCTCTGCCTGCCTGGTTATTTTGGGTTTGTCTGCCTGGTCTGTTCTTGCCAAAACCAGTTGCAGAGTTTTGAAATAAAAAGGCACACTTGTGCCTAGAATTTATTTAAGCCACACATCTGAAGTAGCCTTATTTTGTTGGGGGGAAAACCCATTGATTTTAATAGGGACTCGTGGAGTCAGCTTTGGGAGTGACTCGGGACTCGGGACTCGTGAGTCACCATTTTGGACCAAGGACTCGGACTCGGACTCGAGACTCGGGTCCAAAGACTCGTGACTCGACTCGTGACTCGAGACCAAGGACTCTTCAACATCCCTGGCAATAAGATAATGGAACCAACTACTTAGGAAGGTGGTGGGCTCTCCCAATCTGGAGGCATTCAAGGTGCAGCTGGACAGCCATTTGTCAGAGATGCTTTGACCTGGATTCCTACATTGAGCAGGGGGTTGGACTCGATGGCTTGGTAGGCCCCTTCCAACTCTACTTTTCTATGATTCTATTATTCTATTCTAGGAATGATCAACAGAACAAAGTAGCAGCTCTTCCTGAGCTTACTTCTTCACAAATCGCATTAGGATGATGGGGCAGTAATTGTGCAATCAACCCCAATGTGAAATCCAATGTGAACCCATGGGACTCTTCTGCCAGGGGGCATTAAACTCACTCATGTTTCTGCTGGTGAGTGGAGAAAGGCTGCCCCTGCCCCAGTAGCCTGTTTCTTCTGGGAACTTTGCACACAGCCCCTCCAGACCCCTAGGAGTCTTCTGAGTCCCCTCATAGTTTGAGGACCACTTACGAAGTTTTAATCCTAGATTAAATGCAACGAGTATTGGAAACATAATTTCTGTAACTGCTCTGATGAATAGCATGACTGAGTTCATACATGATGCAGAGAAGAAGTGTTTGTGCACTGCTGAGTAAGGAGTGGAGGAGGACCATGAAGGACAGCCAAGATAAATTAGTGTAACTAAAAAGGATCATGCAGTCTAGGTAATGGGTTCTTATGCTCACCACTTCCGATTTATCAGAGCACATCCGATTTTTCAGCAGAAAAAAATCGCACAATCATTTCAGGAAAACCTGTTTAACTTGGAGCCATTTCTTATCATCCAAGAGAAGCCAACATTTTAGCCAACATCACATAAATCTCATGAACATTTCACAATAATACTTCTATTATCATTTCAGAATAATAGTAGTATTTCACAATAATAAATTTATATCACACTTTAGAGAGGTCAAAGCACTTCACAAACATTTCTCATTGCAATCTTTACAACAGACTGGCAAGTGTTATCTTCTATTGAAGATGCAGTGCTGAGGCCAAGAGAGAATGACTTGCAAACGGCCACCTAGTGATGTCATGGCAGTGATGTCATGAACTTGTGGATTCATAGCTCTGTCTCTTAAGACACAATCCTATGCATGGTTAGACAGAAAAGCTGGCTGTGGAATGCTGAGAGCTGTCGGACTTTTTTCTGTCTAAACATGCATTGGATTGCACCTTTAGTCACTATGCTGGATGAAAAAGTAAACAATTAGCAAGTGCCAATAGATATTGTGCCAGAGAAAGAAATGGATTAACAGACAAGACCTGTCCATGTAGCAAAAAGGTGGCCACATTCTGTATTCTTATTCCATTTATGATGTATTTAATAAATTTATATTCCACTTAGAAGAATTTACCAAAGTGGTATACAATACAAAAACATAATCACAACACAATAAAATACAATCTAAAAAGAGTAAAATATCCAATTCAATATATACATATATAAAAATGTAACCAGCAGCATAGTCAATCAACAACATTTAATCTGGGAAAGCTTGAATGAAAAGAAATATTTGTAGCATGTGCCTAAAGCTTGCAATTGTTGGTGCATACCTTTATTCCAAGGGTGGAATATTTCAGAGGGCAGGGGCATCTACAGAAAATGTCCTTATTTGAGTGAACGCCAGACAAATCCAGGGAGGCTGTGGAACAACCAGAAGGGGATCCCCTAACAACTGAAGGGAATGGGCAGGGGTGTAAGGAATGAGCTATTCTTAGTTAGGGGTCTGGTCTCTCCAGAGTGGGAGAGCCCACCACCTCCCTAGGTAGTTGATTCCATTGACTTATTGCTCTAACAGTCAGGTGGAATCTGGGTTCCAGTAACTTGAGTCCATTATTCCATGTCCTGCAAACTGGGATGATCGAGAAGAGATCCTGGCCCTCCTCTGTGTGACATCCCTTCAAGTACTGGAAGAGTGCGATCATATCTCCCCTCAGTCTCCTCTTCTGAAGGCTAAACATGCCCAGTTCTTTCAGTCTCTCCTCATAGGGCAGTGATGGCGAACCTATGGCACGGGAGCCACAGCTGGCACGCAGGGACCTCTCTGTGGGCCCTCGAGCCATTGGTCACCAGATCGCGAAAAGACCGTCCCCTTCTGCAAAACACTAATGATCTTGTTCTTTCTCACAGTGTGGAACAGAATGA
Source organism: Shinisaurus crocodilurus (assembly GCA_021292165.1). Classification (NCBI taxonomy): domain Eukaryota; kingdom Metazoa; phylum Chordata; class Lepidosauria; order Squamata; family Shinisauridae; genus Shinisaurus; species Shinisaurus crocodilurus. The sequence continues at coordinate 189,118,056 of CM037879.1, forward strand.
TTTTATTCTAGAATTCCTGTTACAGAATTCTTTTCTACATTGTTATCACATTTAAAAGATTTTGAAGAATGATGCACAGAGCATGGCTTGGATGTAAAGCCCTAACAGTTGACCTGGGTGCTGCATGTGTTGCTCTCAAACTAACGGAGTATGAGCCAAGGTTTGACAAATTATCAGCATGCAATAGCAAAAATTATATGCAAGAAGTGCAAAACACTGATCTGCTGAGTTTGAACCCTTAATCATCCTGCCTTTGTTTTTGTTTTTAATATGCTCTTCCTGGGTTTTCAAGGGGCACTAGCTCAGACAAAATAATGGAGGACATCAGTTATTTTAGACATGATAGCTAAATTGTTCCTCCATGTTCAGAGGAGGTATGCTTCTGAATACCGGCTGCTGGGGACAAACAGGAGGAGACCATCATCTTCATGTCCAGTTTGTGGGCTGGCCAATGGTGAGGGTGGGATGATAGACTAGATGGACTGTTGGTTTGATTCGGCAGGGCATTTCTTGTGTTTTAAAAGCAGAAAATAGAAATATGAACCTGAGTTCAGAGTTTAATTGGTAACTTCTGAATTCAGAGCCGTGTGATGCAGCTATTGGAGTTATTGTTGAAAAGTATTCTATTTATTCTTGTTGCTGTCTCTTGCTGTTCTTGTCTATTTGCTTATCACAATCTCAGATAGATAAGGATGAGTAAATGTTGTTTGTGCAGATAGTAAGGCAGATATCCAAAGCTACAAAAGTCCAGATGGCTTTCATAGAATCATAGAATCATAGAAAAGTAGAGTTGGAAGGGGCCTACAAGGCCATCGAGTCCAACCCCCTGCTCAATGCAGGAATCCAGGTCAAAGCATCCCTGACAGATTATTGTCCAGTTGCACCTTGAATGCCTCCAGACGGGAGAGCCCACCACCTCCCTAGGTAGTAGGGTCCATTGTCTTATTGCTCTGACCATCAGGAAATTTTTCCTGATGTTTAGGTTCCTGTAACTTGAGCCCATTATTCCGTGTCCTGCAAACTGGGATGATTGAGAAGAGATCCTGGCCCTCCTCTGTGTGACAGGAAGTACTGGAAGAGTGCTATCATATCTCCCCTCAGTCTCCTCTTCTGAGGCTAAACATGCCCAGTTCTTTCAGTCTCTCCTCATAGGGCCTTGTTTCCAGTCCCTTTATCATCCTTGTTGCCCTCCTCTCAACCCTCTCCAGTTTGTCTACGTCCTTCTTAAAGTGTGGTGCCCAGAACTGGATGCAGTACTCAAGATGAGGCCTAACCAGTGCCGAGTAAAGGGGAATTATCACTTCCCGCGATTTGGAAGCTATACCTCTATTAATGCAGCCCAAAATAGCATTTGCCTTCTTTGCAGCCACATCACATTGCTGGCTCATATTCAGTTTGTGATCTACCACAATTCCAAGATCCTTCTCACTTGTGGTATTGTTGAGCCAAGTGTCCCCCATTCTGTAACTCTGCATTTGGTTTCCTTTCCCTAGGTGCAGCACTTGGCATTTATCCCTATTAAATTTCATTCTGTTGTTTTCAGCCCAGCGCTCCAGCCTATCGAGGTCACTTTGAATTTTGTTTCTGTCTTCCAGAGTATTAGCTGTTCCACCCAACTTTGAATCATCTGCAAATTTGATAAGCATTCCCTGCACCTCCTCATCCAAGTAATTAATAACAACGTTGAATAGCAGTGGACCCAGGACCGAGCCCTGCGGTACCCCGCTCGTTACCTCTCCCCAGTTTGAGAAGGAACCATTGATAAGCACTCTTTGAGTCCGATTCTGTAGCCAATTGTGGATCCACCTGATAGTTGTTCCATCCACCCCACTTTTAGCTAACTTGCTAATCAGGATATCATGAGACACTTTGTCAAAAGCTTTGCTGACGTCCAGATATATGATGTCCACAGCATTCCCACAGTCCACAAGGGAGGTTACCCGATCAAAAAAATGAGATCAGATTAATCTGGCAGGATTTGTTCTTGACAAATCCATGCTGGCTTCTAGTAATCACTGCATTGTTTTCAAGGTGCTTGCAGACTGACTTCTTTATAATCTGCTCCAAAATTTCCCTAGGGATTGATGTTAGACTGACTGGTCTATAGTTCCCAGGTTCCTCCTTCTTGCCCTTTTTGAAGATAGGAACAACATTTGCCCTCCTCCAGTCATCTGGCACTTCACCTGTCCTCCATGATTTCTCAAAGATGATAGAATCATAGAAAAGTAGAGTTGGAAGGGCCATCGAGTCCAACCCCCTGCTCAGTGCAGGAATCCAGGTCAAAGCATCCCTGATAGATGGCTGTCCAGCTGCACCTTGAATGCCTCCAGAGTGGAAGATCCCACCACCTCCCTAGGTAGTTGGTTCCATTGTCTTATTGCTCTGACAGTCAGGAATTTTTTCCTGATGTTTAGGTGGAATCTGGGTTCCTGTAACTTGAGCCCATTATTCTGTGTCCTGAAAACTGGGATGATCGAGAATAGACAGTGGTTCTGTGGTGACAGTGGTTCTGATGGAGAATAGACAGATAATAGACAGTGGTTCTGAGAGTTCTTCTGCCAGTTCCTTTATTACTCTAGGATGCAGTTCATCAGGCCCTGGTGATTTAAACTCGTTCAAAGTAATCAGGTGCTCCTTGACCATTTGCCTATCAATCTCAAGCTGCAATCCTGCCCCTTCAGTCTGCACTTCAGGTTTGCTAGGGGACAGACGGACATAAACTCTCTTTCGGGAGAAGACCGAGCGTCCGAGCCGAAGTAGGAATTTATTTATATATTTATTTCATTTCATTTTTATACCGCCCAATAGCCGAAGCTCTCTGGGCGGTTTACAGCAATTAACAAGACAGTCCCTGCCCGCAGGCTTACAATCTAAAAAGACACGACACACAAGGAAAAAGGAATGGGGAGGGAGGGAATTGAACACTTCTGCCTTTTCTTTGTCTTCGGTTATCAATTTGCCATCTTCACTGCATAGTTGAACCACCATTTCTTTCCTGTCTTTTACTATGCATGTATCTGAAGAAAGCTTTCTTGTTGTTTTTTGCATCCCTGGCTAGCCTCAGCTCATTCTCAGCTTTAGCCTTCCTGACACTATTCCTGCAGTTCTGTGCTACCTGCCTGTAATCTTCCCTTGTATCCTGGCCTTCCTTCCACATCCTATATGTGTCCTTTTTAGTTTTCAGGTCATCTCTGAGTTTTTTGTGAAGCCACATTGGCTTCTTCTGTTGCCCTCTGCCTTTTTCCCTTTTTTTTCCGGGTTCTAGTGGGCACCGGAAAATTTATTAATATCATTTTCCTTTTTTTAATATACGTACATGGATTTGTATGAAATGCAGACAACTTTCTTGCAATTATACATAGGCTTCAGCAGAAGTGGACCAAATATCCAAATAAGTATCCAGTTGTACTTGGCTTCTATGTGCCACCTATACGTATATCAAAAGCGTTGTAAGGTCCTCAATCCATTGCATTATAGGAGGTGAATGTTTATCTTTCCAATGTTGTAATATCAGTCTTTTAGCGGTCAAAAGGGGCAGAGAATCCATTTCCCCGTCCATCTGTTAATTTCCATGAAGCAGGTAAATAATTTAAAAGGGTGTGTACACCAGTAAATATTAAAGACTGTTCCGGTACAAAATTTATCTGTGTAATAACCTCCCCACAAAAAGAAGCAGCTACCGGGCATTACCAAAGCATACATTTAAAAGAAGCATTAGCTGTATTGCACTGCCAGCAATTAGCTGAATTAGACAATCCCTTATTAAAGAGACATTGTAGCATCCAATAGACACGAAACAAACGTTTTTGCTGAATAAGATACAGCCTAAGATTTCATAGATTTCATAGATCATAGAGTTGAAAGGAGCCTACAAGGCTATCGAGTCCAACCCCCAGCTCAATGCAGGAAACTAGAGGAGGGGTCTCCCATCCAAGTAATAACCAGGCCTGACCCTGCTTAGCTTTCCACACTCAGACCACTGATGATTAAGAATTTTGTGGTGGTGCCCACAGCAGTTAAATTCCCAAATGTGCACACGGGTCCAAAAAGTTTGGGGATCCCTGCTTTACAACAAAGCATTTTGTGGCAATTTAAGGACTAACAAATGTATAATAGCACAGATTTTCATGACCTTTATGTAATACTTTATGGTATTGCAAGAACTTCATATCAGTTATCTTATTAAGTTTACAATAGCCCTGTAAGGTAGGTCAGTGTTATAATCCTCATTTTGCAGATAGAGGGTGAAAGCGAACGGCTTGTGTAAAGTCACCCCATGGGTTAACAGCTGAGGCAACATTTGAACTGGGGAATTTATAGCAATATTTTGCACAACAACATATATACGTACTGTATTTCAAAAGTTTAAAGAATTGAATGACTGTTATATAAACCTGCTGAGAAAGTAAAGTCAGGAAGTTACCTGAACCAAGCTATTTTTGTGATTTTTGTTCTGTTCATTCCTAATCCTATCAATTTTTCATGCCCCTTTTTTTGCCTTGTGGATTTTTTGATCCTTTTCCAGTACCGTATATTGTTTGTTCAGTTTTATCTTTCCATATGTTTAAATTTTGGTGTGTCTATTTTAAACCTATCATCTTACCTAAATTTAGGCTGCAATCCTATACTCACTTACCTGGGAGTAAGTCCTATTGAAATCAACAGAGCTTGCTTCTGAGGAAGACGTGCGCAGGGTTGCACTGTTAGTTTCATGATTTGTGTACCTTTACCAAAAACATTGATTTCTGTTGCTAAAGGAAACTGAAATTTCATGGACTCATGCAGGCAACTAATGCTTTGTTATTAGTTATATTGTACAGTCCTATTGCATTTTTCAACATATGAACATTTCAAATTTTAGTAGCCCGCTCTTGGATATATTCAAGTTTAAAATATCAACCCCACTCCACCCCAAAACACAAATCTGTGTATTTTAAGAACATGTGTCAGGTTGATTTTTTTTTCAAACTTCACAATAACCATAGCAATGTTGTCAACACAGGACAACAACAATCACTTCTTTAAAAGCATCCTTTGCTAAGTCTGCAGCAGGGCTGGCCCACCCATGAAGCAGGGTGAGGTGCCCACACGAGGTGGCGGAGCTGGAAGAGTGGCAAATTGCGCCCAGACCAGAGAGCCCACCGCCACATCCAGTGCATGCTCTAGAGAGCCCTGCCAGGCACTTGCCCTCCATGGCATTTGCCGCAGCAAGAAAGTGACTGGCAGGGCTGTTCAGAGCAGCGGCAGGCCCTCTGTTGCTGTGGGGCTCCAGCCAACACCTGGCCATGAGCTGACATATCACGAGAGCCCAGAGACATGAGATCGGAGCTTCCTGCTGCCCCCAGACTGTGGTAATGATTCATGAACCCAGCATGTCTATTTCGACTTCTTCTCCTCTGTATTCTGCCAAGCACTAAGCACCCCTCAAATGATGCTGCAGGCACGGAAGAGAAAATTGCTCAGCTATCAGCAATTCCACATACTGAGGGTCTCTGTTCAGCGCCAAGGCTTAACACAGAAGTGCCTCTATAAGAAAAGTTTCTTCCAACAGGAAGAGTGAAGATCTTGTTAAGCATGCAACATTTTACCAGAATGAATGATGACTCACTGTAGCATCTGGCACAAATGTAAAGCACCTTTTAAACCCTTGATGCAAGCAGAATGTTGACATAGGCATTCTCTGTGCAGATGACGAGTTGAATATCATTCATTATGAACATTAAGAACAAATAGTGCTCTCAGGAAAGAAGCATATATATTTCAAAAGCACACAGCAATTGCTTTGAGCAAAATCTATGCAAATGAATGTCATGCTTGTCTGGATGACAATCAAGCACTCAGCTTCAGATTCAGAATATGGGGTGGGTTAGGATTTTTAAATTTTGTACTGTTTTTAATTGTGTATTACACTCTTTGTTCTTGTATTTTATTGGACTGTACATCGCTCAGAGTGGCCAGATGACTGGCCAGATGGGTGATTCAAAAATATAATAAATAAATAAATAAATAAGTAAATTCAGAACCAGTTCAACATCAGCTCAGGGCTAAACTACACACTATGACCGGATCCACACCTAAGGTATATTACAGTATTGTATCACTGCCATGACCTGCGGGGCACATGACATACATACTTCTCAGTGCTGGTTGCACTAGTCCTGCATAACTGTTCTTCGTTTCTTCCGGAATTTCCCAGACTAGGTTTATCATGTTTTTTTTCAGTTATTGTGGTTCACTGTCGCAGTATGCGGCTAGCATGTGCTAAACTTGCGCTGCAGTTGCCCATCCGAGGTGTGGCCATGAAAGTGTCATCACTGGGGTTAGCCAATAGTTTTCAAGGGGTGGGGGGAATGCGGCGTCACATGCGTCTGGTGGGGAAGAGAGCTATCCTCCATTTGTAGTTGTGTGGCGGTTCGCCCTCTTCCCCAGAAGCATTATTATTATTATTATTATTATTATTATTATTATTATTATTATTAAACATTGCTGCGCACCTCCGCAGCTCTGCATCTCCAAGCAGGCTGCTTTGGGGAATTGCGCATTGGTGTTGTGTTTTTTTAAAAAAAACAAAATTGTGGCTGTGCACCTCCGCATAAGCGACAGACCAGAAACACAGAATCCCTGCTTCTAAAATGGCTGTTTCTCCTGCGTGTGACAGGCAGTACCCCCAGGATAACCGCCATGGAGTTTGAGAGGGAACAGGAGCAGAAGACTCCGCCCGCCCCCCTTTTAAACAGCTGTGTTTACCCCCCCCCCCATTTCCTGAAGAGCTGGGAGCTGTAAATAAGCCAGAAGGCATGTCTGCTCAGAAGTAAATCACATTCTCTCCAATGCCCTTACTCCCAAGTGTATCACACCAATTTAACAGGAGCCTTGTGCACGGGAAACTCAGAACGGGAGGAACAATTCTTTTTCCTTTCTTTTTAAAAATATTGTTCATGCGCTTGTTGTTCACACCTGCGCAGAGACGACGAAGAAAAACAAAAACCAGAAACCCTGTTCAAGGCAACACCCAGTTCTTCTACCGCTATGGAGTTAGGTGTGGGGTGGCAAACTGGGATGACTGCAGTACATTTAACGAGAAATGTGCCCTGTGAGTAGTGACTGTGGAACATGAATATAGCAGTACCGTTCTGCTAACTTGATGATATACAGTGTAATGTGGATCCCCCCTATGTTAAATGCATCACACATAGTTGATCCTAACCTTTTTTTTAACTTTAGTGTAAGTGTGCAGGCCCCAATCCAGATCAGGACCACTGCACGAGGGTGGGGTGAGGGTTTAAACCTTCCCACCCAGCCTCTTCCTTCATCCTAAATTCACCCCTACCCCCAGGTGGGGGCTAAAGAAAGAAAGAAATACTTCAGACAACATACATTTCAATGGAGACAGTTCACACATTTGATAGAGCAGTGTTCTCCAGCCTTGGGTCCCCAGATGTTTTTGGCCTGGCTGGGGCATGCTGGGAGTTGTAGGCCAAAAACATCTGGGGACCCAAGGTTGGAGAACACTGTGATAGAGAGTCAGAAAGTGATGATTATGTATGTGGCAGTTAATCCTAAAACAAAGGTAGGGGCAATGTATATAAGACTGCCACATTCTGGCCAGGCAAGGCATTGGTATGAGCCCCCCTGCCCCCACGTTAAGTTAACAAAACATGTTTACCTGGAAACTCTAGCTATCTGCAGATGTGTTCACATCTACACTCTCAAACAGCAGCAATCTAATCCAACGGTAATTTCACTTGAGCAGTAAAGAACTTCGTGTCTATACTGTCCACACTGCCAGCTCAGTGGGAAGAAATGAAGTACTTTAAGGCTGAATGTACTACCAGAGTCAACTAGTATTCTTTGAGAGTATAGGTGTGAAATCACTGATAAACATGATGCCATTTCAATCTAGATACATGTTACTAGTTATTTAACAATTAAAGATGGCATGTTGCTAAAGGATGATACTGTTCCTGCAGGATCAGATTAGCAGAACTGGAAAAATGTAGTCTGCTTGGAAGATGGTATTACAGTAGCTAAAACCTTTCTTGCCACAGTATTATTTATTGACTTATTTACATTATTTGTCTACCGCCCATCTAGACAAAGTCCTTTGGGTGATTCAAACTAAATATGTAAGTATAAAAGACATCTCTTAAATCAGTGTTCTCCAACCTTGGGTCCCCAGATGTTTTTGGGCTACAACTCCCAGCATGCCTCAGCCAGCTATGCTGGCTGGGGCATGCAGGGAGTTGTAGGCCAAAAACATCTGGGGACCCAAGGTTGGAGAACACTGTCTTAAACAGATTAAAACAGCATTATAATAGTCAAGAGAAAAGTCAGCAAGAGAGAATGCCAAACGTGCAAGGTTTAAAATGCACTAAAACACACTCTTCTTGAGATGCAAAAGCCGGGGGGCGGGGGGAGGGAAGAGAAAGACCTTCACCTGGTACTGAAAAAAATACAGTGTAGGCTCCAGGTGAGTCTCTCTGAAGAGGGCGTTCCGCAGCTGGGGTGCCAACACTGAAGAGGCCCACCGTTCTCTATCTTGGCAGCTATCTTTCTGTTACAGCTAACATCGACAGTGAAATCCAGCATCGTTTGTGCTCCGCAAGTGCCGCGTTTTCTCGAATGAAACATAGAGTGTTCGAGCATCGGGATATTTGTAAGAAGACCAAAACACTGGTTTATGAAGCCATTGTATTACCAACTTTATTGTATGCCTGCGAAACATGGACTATCTATAAATGTCACTTCCACCTCCTTGAAAGATTTCATCAATGTTGCCTCTGGAAAATCCTGTGAATTACTTGGGAAGATAGGCGAACAAATGTCAGTGTACTGGAAGAAGCGAAGACTACTGGCGTTGAAAAAATGATCCTTCAACACCAACTTCAGTGGACCGGTCATGTTGTTCGAATGTCTGACTGCCGTCTCCCAAAGCAGTTACTTTATTCCCAACTCAAGGATGGAAAGCGGAATATCGGTGGTCAGTATAAGAGGTTTAAAGATGTTCATAAGGCTAATCTAAAAAAAGCAATATAAACACCAAAAACTGGGAAGCTCTGGCCCATGAACAATCTAAATGGAGGTTGGCCTCTCACAAAGCTTCCATGGACTTTGAAGAAGCCCGAGTGCAAGGTGAAAGGGAGAAAGGTGCTAAGCGAAAAGCACGTCAAATGAATCCTTTACAGGACCATCTTCCATCTGGTAACCTGTGTCCTCACTGTGGGAAGCTGTGTGGATCTAGAATTGGCCTCCACAGTCACTTATGGACCCATCGCTAGAATCTACACAATTCTCTTTAGAATTTCCTCTGTTTAAAATTTTTCTTTTTGTAATTTTTTTATCCTGGAAGACAATCTTACTCGGTCATGAGTGATCACCTGATGAGCTCATTTGGCAAGGGCACCTGGAGGAGTATCTGAAGAGCATGCCGTTGGTAGGGAATGTACTCTTTCCTAAGCAGTGACTTTCTCATATGCTAGTAGCAAGTATTAGGGACAAAGTAAGAAAAAGTAATTAGAAAAGGATGGCAGTAGTTGCAGAAGTACACCACTTTAACGTAAGACCAAAAGCAAGCAACTAGTGAAAATCTGGTCAGATAAATCACAAATCTCTAACAGACGCACAGTTTGCTCCTGTCTCCCCTGGCAAGGTAGCATGGCTCCAAAAGATGAAGAAACTCATAAGCCAATAATTTTTAAAGTCTACTTTTTTACTGAGACGTTACGTCTCCTGCTCAAGGCGATCTAGCAGCTCTAGAGACATAAATGCCCTGAATAAAATGTAGAGGCCCATGCTGAAATAGTGTAGAGTTATCTCTGAGTGATCAAGTCTTAGGATTTTAAAAACTTCAGAGTTATATGTGTCAAGGAGTGCCCTGATATGAGCAGTATAGCCAGAGCAGGGGAAGGGAGGTACATTTGGACAGGCCTGAGAAAGGAGCTGTTGAGCAGCCTGCTAGTAGCCTCTTCCCACTTCCCTTTATGGGACTTGCTGCTAAAGGAAGTAGGGAATCATAGAATCATAGAAAAGTAGAGTTGGAAGGGGCCTACAAGGCCATCGAGTCCAACCCCCTGCTCAGTGCAGGAATCCAGGTCAGATTGTTGTCCCAGGTGAGCTGGTAATATGTGGTCTATCTAAAGGTGTATTTTTCAGGGTCAGCTCGAGACTCTCATGAAAGATAACCTTTAGAAGTAAACCTCAACACCGTGCACCCCCCCATGGGGACACCCCCCCACATGCACATAATTGAAACAGCAATGCTTACAATGTTTATATTTAGACCAACTAATCATGTGGTTGTTTGTCTGTTCTTAAAAATCAGGACAAATAGCAGTATTTTGGGGGGGGGAGGTTTTGGGGCAGGAAACAACACTGCCGAAATAGGTTTACTCCACTCACCCCACCCCTGCAGTCCTAATCATGATCAGGAATCCTCATGGCTGCTTTTTCCAAAGAAAGAGATATGGCCAGTTCCAACCTTAAGATTTTAAAACATGTTTCAACTCACGCCTAGTTTGACCCTAAACATCACAAAACAGGAAGCAAACTTCCAAGTTCGCTCGAACCCTTCTTTGGGCTGGATGTTAAGCAAAGCAACAACAAGGAGGAGGGCACCAAACATACTGGGATAAGGTAGCAACAACCATGTTTTCTCTGAAAGAATATAAAAACCAGGAGCTATTTGATAGTTTTGGGACTGCAATGCACACAGGAACCTGCAGCTTTGTCCCCCTAGTAATTTCTTCCTTCCCTTCCCCCCCACTTCCCCTGAATGTAAAACTTGCAACATCCAACTCGAACTCGATATATCTGTTCCATCAAAACACTACATTTAAATTTTCAGAGAGCACATTCTTTTGCTGTCCCGTACCTCCAGATTTGCCACCAGATCTTCCCAAGGAATATGCCAGTTGGTGCTATATAGAAATGAAGCAGAAGGCCCAGTTATCAAATTAATATACCCGTATAGGTCTTACTGAAGAGCAGAGAGTTAATGGAGATTTTGCCTGACAAGGATCAATTTGCTCTAGTTGATATATATTAGGGATGACACAGTCTGCTTCAGTCATTTCGATGTATCTGAGAAATAGCAATATGCAGGCAAAAAAAAATGCTAGCATGTTCTCCAACTGCGCAAAAAAAAAAAAAAAAAGAAGGACTTTGTGTGTAGGTTTTCGTATAGCTTGGCACTTGTTCGTGTACAATAGGAGCCAGATGGCAAGCCACTACTCTGAAGCATTAGAATGTGTGGCATACCCCACCTGCTTGGATGGAGGCCAGGAGAACCCATTTCTTTGCAGCCTGAATATTGGCAGAAGTGGGGGAAATAGTTCTCATTTGCTCAGAAAAAAACCTGAAGTTTGTAGCACCCAGAAGCAAGTTTTAAGATTTTGGGGTGCTAGACATATCTTGATTCAAGAGTAGTCCTGCCTGTGTGGATGTCTGCTTATCTATTTGCTTGACTGGTACATCTGTAAACAATTCATTATGAAAGAAAGAGATACACCTCCAGGGTTCTTTCTTTTAAAGCAGGGGTGTTGAATCTTTCATAGATTTCATAGATCATAGAGTTGGAAAGAGCCTACAAGGCTATCAAGTCCAACCCCCGGCTCACTGCAGGAAACTAGAGGAGGGGTCTCCCATCCAAGTAATAACCAGGCGTGACCCTGCTTAGCTTTCCACACTCAGACAAGCTGAGCCAGCGTAAGCCACAGGCTTTCAGCCTAAGGGCCAAATTCAGTTTCGGAGAAGTTCTCGGAGCCACATTCCAGTGGCGGGTGGGGCTGAAGGCAAAAGGGATTGGGCCAAATATACCAAAAAAATAATAATACCAGCATATTTTAGGTTAAAGCTCTTATTGCCAGTAACTAAACCTTAAGACAGGGGTCCTCAAACTTTTTAAACAGGGGGCCAGTTCATTGTCCCTCAGACTGTTGGGGGGCTGGACTATAGTTTGAAAAAAATATGAACGAATGGATCAAGTAAAAAAAAAAGGACCCGGGTCCTTTTTTTTTACTTGATAAAATGGAGTTATTATAAATTAATAATAAATTAATTATAAATTAATTTGCTGTCTAAAATTGAAATACCGGTACATTAAATTTTTAAAAGGTATAGAAAGGCTTGATTTGCACACTGCACATATCTTATTTGTAGTGCAAAAAAACAGGAAAAAACAATACAATATTTTTAGTATGAGTGATGAGCAGTATTTACCAGCCACAGAGCTGGTGGTCCACATCCTGCAACTTTGTTCCACATAAATGTGCATAAGATTGCAGCCTTACAGCCTCATCTTATGCATGTCTACTTGGAAGTAAGTTTCACTGAATTCAAGGAGACTTTCTCCCCAGGTAAGTTTACAAAGGATCACAGCCTTAAAAGTACAAACCAATTCCCTGGGGTAGGCCAGGAAGACCTGGAACCCAGAGAACATAGTGAGAGCCAGTGTGGCATAGTGGTTAGTTAGAGTGCTTGACTGGGACTTGGGAGATCCGGGTTCTAGTCCCTACTCAGCCATGAAGCTCACTGGCTGACTTTGGGCCAGTCACTGACTCTCAGTTTTAACCTACCTCACAGGGTTATTGTGAGGATAAAACGGAGAGGAGGAAGATTATGTAAGCCACCTAGTGTTCCTTGCTGGAAAAAAGGCAGGATAGAAATATGACAAACAAATTAATAAATGGTGCGTACAACTGAAATGATTGTCATTTCAGTCGTACGCACCATTTATTAATTTGATTGTCATTTCAGTCACCTCAATGGCACCAGATTGTTTTCTAGATGTTTTGTAGCCTGATCCTAAGGATTTTTACTCAGAAGTAAGCCTTACTGATTTAAATGGGAATTATTGTAAGTGGCTTGTGTTTCAGCCAGGCCCAGCAATCCTAAACATGTTTGCTTGGAAGTATAGCCCAATTAAGTTCAATGAGGCTTGCTCCAAGTAAGTTTGCATAGGATTATAGCCAGACTTTTATGCAGGTGTACTCAGAGGTACGCTTACTCAGAAGCTCAATGGGGGCAATGCATATGAATGGAACCATAACCTCATGGCCTAATACAGGTTTAATATATTCTTGCATTTATTGAAAGCAATTTTAATAATAAGACATCACTCTGGATTACAAACAAAGCTTTTACAAACAAATGAAAAAAACACTGTATTTTTTGTACATACTGTGTCTCTGGGGGAAGGGGAGGAGGGGCAGCTGAGCATGCGAGCAGCAGCGCTGCAGCCAGCGTCTCTCCGATGGCGGAGGTGCGGCTGTGTTGGGTTTTGCATAGGCAGAACGAGATTACCACCTGACATTGAGATTATCACCTGACCTGGTGGGTGTTACTTGAGTTCAAGTATACAAGGCTTTTGGTCACGAGACATAGTCTCGAGGTGATGTGACTCAGCAACCTTGAAGAGGTTTGAGATCAACATGTTGATGAATAGGTTATACAACTGGGGTGAGTAATATCCTATTTATAGGTGCAGGGTCTGGGGTATAAAGCTAGCACACTTGCTGATAGCTTTCACTTGTTCTTGCTTGCTCTCCTCCTCATTTGCTGGCTTGCTCGTCTCGACACGACATGTGTATTGTTTTGGACTTCACTTCATCTAGCCTTACCACTGGGGTATTGGATTTGTATCTGCAATGATGTAGTGAGTAGAGATGCATTGATTGCCTTAATCCCATGTAATTGGGTCTTACAAATAAACTCTTTAATCTTTATTAACTGCTGTTATCTCCTCCTTCTGCCTGCGTGACTGGGACTGAGGGTCATTGGCTAGGGGAGCTTTTGAACCCGGGTCAGTCCAGCTCTCACATCTGGTTATGGGCCCAGATAAGGATCAGATAACGATCTGATGGTTATCTCAGATGGGCAGATAAGCCACAGAGACGCAGTTCGGAGAAATTCGGCAGTTATAGAGTTAAAGGAATTTGTTTACTATTTGTAAGAATGGTTTGTAAACAAACCGGGGAAGGCAATGTTGCTAGAGCTGATAACAGCGGCTTGGAATGCAGCACAACTGAAGAATGCAGGACAGAGAGACGGAGGATTTTTCGTTTTGAAAGCAGCTGTTACGGAGGTGCCAGGCTTGGCAAAATCCAAGGCTACAGACTGTGAAAAGAAGCTGGAACGTGGGTGCCGGTTCGGGCAGCTACTAGGCTGAAAAGTGAACAACGCTGGACACAAGGATATCGTTTTCCACAGCTTGCTGGAGTGATTGTTAAGGAGCTGTATCGGGCAAGGAAATAATCTCCAGGAGGCTCTGTGTCTACTCGTCAAGGCTACAAGCAGGAGGATCATATTTCTTTTACAGTCTTCTTCGCTCAGCAGCGGATCAGCTATCTTTTGCATTGTGTCAACGGGTGGCTTGGATTACAAATGCGTGGATTACGTCTGACGTGGGTAGGGCGTCTGGAGCGTCGTGTCGCAGCAAGGTCACGTGTGACTGGAACGTGTCTCGGGAGGCTTGATACTACACGGGAGGCTGTATCAAACCAGCGGAGGCGTGGTTTTAAAACAGCAGGAAAAACAGCGCGACAGTTTTGAACAGAGAAAGCTGTGCTTAAAATGGGAAGCTGTTCTTCATTTTCTTCATGTGGGATCACAGAAAAAGGAGCTTGAAATCAGCAGGGGTGCTGCTGATGGGAAAACTTTGTGTTTTAACCCAGGACATAACAAAATGGACATTATTTTGTTGTGAGCAGAAAGCAGTGGATTGTTTAAACGAAGCTTTCTGTGTTGGACATAAATAAACAGGAAGAGGACTATGCAAATGGTCAGGAGTTTGACAGTCATGTTTTTGAAAATGTATTTCTTGAAAGTTGGATAACTTGGATTCAAGAAAGTGTAATATATGCTCTTGAAATGTCAGGAAATGTACTGAATGTATATATGACTTGAGTATATTGGATTTTCTGTAGCAAAATGTAAAATACTGCATAATTAGGTACGTTTATATGACAAAGCTAAGAGATGGATTATTTTCTTTTATACTGTAATGATGTAAATAAAGAAATGGAAAGTTGTACTGATGCAACTATAAAAGGTTAAATGCTTATATGTATGACATGTACATGCATGCATATCACATGATTGTTTGATCATTTAGATTCACAGGCTTGTGAAAGAAAATGCAAACTGTTGGTGGGGAAAGCATTTGGAAATTGTAATTTTCACATGAAAGATAATTTTGTGCACATAAACAAGGGATGCTAGCTTCAACAGGTAAACGGGAAGGCAAGCTGAAAAAACAGTTCATTTCATTTAAATTTGTTCTTGGTGATCTTGTGGATACTCTGATGGTTTTTAGAGGAGAGACACGTTATTTCATGATGTTAATTGATCAATACACGAGGTACAGGTTGTGTACATGTTAGATAGAAAGCTGGAGTATTGAACAAAGTCAAGGTGTTTTGTGCTTGGGTGAGAACAAGCATATTACCCATGTTACCTATTTTCTTTTGAGATAATGGGGAAGTTCAATTCAGTGCATGTTTTGATGCATTTCTAACAGGATGTGATATTGAACACATGATTGTGTGGAAGAGTAAACAAACACTCAGAAGAGGTGATACTAATTTGGATAATGAAGTTTGGGTAGAAGCTCTTAAATGTTTTGATTATGTACATGATAGAAGTTTTAGTTCTGTGTGATGAACTGTACACCTTATAGAAAGTAGTGTAGAAGGAGGAATCTTCTGGAGAAACATTTCAGGATCTTGGATCTGATATGTAGGTACATACACCTCAAAGTTAGAAGAAATCTGTAAGGGAGCTTACATGAGATTTTTCTAGAAATGAGAATATTGTGTTTCACATGAACAACACTTGGATAGTGAGATTATCTAAAAGTGTTGAGTATAATGCTGAATGAAAATGTGAGATCATTTTTCAAAATTAATTCTGTTAATGCAGGGGATGCATCAAGCTCAGAGTCAGAATAGAAAAGCATTTGCTGAAAGACAGTCAGGTAAATTTGACAAACTCTGATACACATTTGGTTTAGTGGAGACTAAACAAATGATTGTTCATCATTGGTGCAATTTATTGGAACAGAAACCTGATAACTGATGAGGTAAAGAACAGGTGAGTCAAACAACCTGTGAGATATCAGGATGAATTTGAAGGAAAAGCCATTTGAAACTTCAAAATTTCAGGGTGAAAAATTGTCTGTTAAGAAAGCTGAACCATAGCTTCAGGCTATGCAAGCTGAGTTGATTTCTTTGGATAAAGAACAAAACATGGAAGCTGGGTGAAACAAACAGCAGTTCATGGAACTCATTGTTACCAGATAGATTTTTAAGTGAAAACTAACCAGATTGGAAAAGGTTATATGACAAATAGCAAGATTGGTTGCTTGTGATTTTGCTCTAGTTAAAAGGAGCAGGATAATCATGAGTGAGTGCAACAACAATTTGCTTTGGAAACAGTTAGACTGATGTTTAAGAATGTGAAGATGTATGAATATTTCACAATGGAAATATTGGAACATAAGCATTTTAAATGAAAGGAAGTCTTTGGAAAACTGAGAGATTTTCTTTAAGAAAAGCTAGAAATCAGCTAGAGGCTGGAATTCTGTTTTGAACAAACATTGCTGAATTGAGTTTTGCACAGAGAGGCAGATCAATGTTTGTTTGTTAAACAGAAGGAACAAGGACATAGACTGTATGTACTTTGTTTAGTTGGATGATCTATTGTTTTTTCTGGACAGATAAAAGCAATATGATATAATTGATCCAGGGTTTGGAATTTCATTGAATTGAAACTGCTTGGTGGTGGATCAACTATTTATTTGTAAATAGAAGTTGAGGGAGAACCAAGAGGGCAGTACTTACTGCAACAAACCAGAGAAATATCATGGATGTGATTGAGAATTTTGGAGATAGTTAACTCAGTGAGAGACTCCAAATAGTTGAGGATTTTCAAGCACATGCTGATGGAAAAGCAGTTTGAATGCTACACAGAAGCATTGGGCTGTTGAGCTTTACTGTACAAGCAACAAGGCCAGGTATTGGTGTCAGTGTGATAGGCAGACTGTTAGACCAACAGGACATGCTTGGAGAGCTCTGAAAAGGAGTTGAGTGTTATCTGGAGGGAACATCACACTTCAGACTAAGATTTACAGGTCAGAGCACAGGTGGCTTACAGATTCACAGAAATGCCAGTTCTGGTTGTGATAGTAAGAACAACAAGAACACACCTGAAGTTTGTTATTTTTATAACCATACTTTGTTTGATTGATTTTGTAGAAACAATCATCTAAAAGTTAAGAGTTCAACTGAAATTGAACTGAATACATTGTATTATGTATTGTGCTATTATGCTATTGTAAAGCTTGAATAGTTAATGCATTTGTTTAAATAGTTTAAATTGTAAAAAAATGTTTAAATGATGCTGGGATTGATTTGAAAAACCTATTACAGTTTTTTCAGGAAACCAAGGCAGAATTGCTATGCTGCAGGCAGATAGCAATACACAACGTTTTGGGTCTGCAAATAAAACTGTGTCATAAGGAGGGATACATCAGAAGTGATTTGATGGTGGTTCAAATTTCTGGCAGGTAAAGTCATTCCTGCAAAAGTTTTTTATCAAAGTTCATAGATGAAGGAACAGCATCAGATGTCAACAAAGTTATTTATGAGGTAAATAACCACGTTCTGCGCAAATGCAAAAGCAGGGGGATGTTGGGTTTTGCATAGGCAGAACGAGATTACCACCTGACATCGAGATTATCACCTGACCTGGTGGGTGTTACTTGAGTTCAAGTATACAAGGCTTTTGGTCACGAGACATAGTCTCGAGGTGATGTGACTCAGCAACCTTGAAGAGGTTTGAGATCAACATGTTGATGAATAGGTTATACAACTGGGGTGAGTAATATCCTATTTATAGGTGCAGGGTCTGGGGTATAAAGCTAGCACACTTGCTGATAGCTTTCACTTGTTCTTGCTTGCTCTCCTCCTCACTTGCTGGCTTGCTCGTCTCGACATGACATGTGTATTGTTTTGGACTTCACTTCATCTAGCCTTACCACTGGGGTATTGGATTTGTATCTGCAATGATGTAGTGAGTAGAGATGCATTGATTGCCTTAATCCCATGTAATTGGGTCTTACAAATAAACTCTTTAATCTTTATTAACTGCTGTTATCTCCTCCTTCCGCCTGCGTGACTGGGACTGAGGGTCATTGGCTAGGGGAGCTTTTGAACCCGGGTCAGTCCAGCTCTCACAGGCTGATCCGGCGGTGGCGGCGGAGCGCTTGCCGCCAGGAGCCCGGGCAGCAGCGCCGCAGGAAACGTCTCCCTCCTCTAATGGAGGCGTGGCAGGGCCAGCGGCAGCGGATCGCGAGCCGCCCGGAGCCGGGGCAGCAGCGCTGCAGCCAGCGTCCCTCCGATGGAGCCGTGGCAGGGCCGCCGCCGCCGGAGTGCAAGCCGCCCGGAGCCCTGCAGGGCGTGCATCAGCGCCTCAGCCAGTGTCCTTCCAATGGCGGAGGCGTGGCAGCGGCAGCAGCGGCGGGGCGTGAGCCGCCCAGAGCCCGGAAGGGAGTGCATCAGCGCCTCAGCCAGTGTCTTTCAATGGCAGAGGCACAGCTGATCTGGCAGCAGCAGGGGAGCGAGCCTCCCGGAGCCCGGAACCCTGCAGGGCGGGCATCAGCGCCTCAGCCAGCGTCTCTCCGATAGCGGAGGCGGTGGCGGGGCACAAGCTGCCCGGAGCCCAGAAGGGCAGGCATCAGCGTCTCAGCCAGCGTCTTTCCAATGGCAGAGGCGCAGGTGATCTGGCAGCAGCGGGGAGCGAGGCACCCAGAGCCCTGCAGGGCGGGCATCAGCGCCTCAGCCAGCGTCTCTCCGATAGCGGAGGTGTGGCAGAGCCGCCTGGAGCCCGGGCAGCAGCACCGCAGTCGGCGTCCTTCCAATGGAGGATCCTCTTCTCTTCCAAAAACTTTGTAAACACTTTGTAAAAACTTTGCTTACCTCTCTAGACTGGCTGCTGATGCTGCCGCTGCCACCACCACCACAACTTGGGCCCCTCCTCCTCCTTGAGTTGCTCACGTGGCCTCCTGCTGATCTCATTCCCCCTCCCTATTCTCCTCCCTCGTCAGGCTGAGACGAGATGCTACGAGTAGCAGCAACTTTTGCCCGAGGCAATTCTTTTCCTTTCTTTTCTCCTCCTCTAGAGTAGGCTAAATCGGCCTCCTGCTGATCTCATTCCCCCTCCCCATTCTCCTCCCTCTTCAGAGCGTCAGGCTGGGACGCTACTCCTGTAGCGAAGCAGCAGCAACTTTTGCCCGAGGCAATTCTTTTCCTTTCTTTTCTCCTCTCCTCTAGAGTAGGCTAAATCGGCCGCCAGGCCGGATGAAAGGACCCGCCGGGCCGGGTCTGTCCCGCGGGCCGTAGTTTGAAGACCCCTGCCTTAAGAGAAGTATTGCAACTTTTTCGAATGGGGGGAAAACCTGCACTACAGCTGGAAAGCCAGGTGAAAGGGGGTGTGGCCATCTGGGGAACTCTGGTGGAACAGATTGGGGGCCCAGGTGGGCCAGATTTGACCCCAACTCTGAGGTTCTTCACCCCTGTTTTAAAGGAAGCCCGCCCTGCACATCTTTTCCTGGACCTTTCTACCACTTGAGTAAATGGGGGGGGGGAGAAAATCAATGTATTTCAAGTATATGAGGTACATGTGGCTCTTGAAACAAGCATGTTCTTCTGTGGACAAGCCAGGTGTGAGTAGGATTCTGACAGGGATGTTGAAGAGTCCTTGGTCTCGAGTCTCGAGTCGAGTCACGAGTCTTTGGACCCAAGTCTCGAGTCCGAGTCCGAGTCCTTGGTCCAAAATGGTGACTCACGAGTCACGAGTCCTGAGTCACTCCCAAAACTGACTCCACGAGTCCCTATTAAAATCAATGGGGTTTC
Source organism: Shinisaurus crocodilurus (assembly GCA_021292165.1). Taxonomy (NCBI): domain Eukaryota; kingdom Metazoa; phylum Chordata; class Lepidosauria; order Squamata; family Shinisauridae; genus Shinisaurus; species Shinisaurus crocodilurus. The sequence continues at coordinate 189,137,963 of CM037879.1, forward strand.
CCCCCAACAAAATAAGGCTACTTCAGATGTGTGGCTTAAATAAATTCTAGGCACAAGTGTACCTTTTTATTTCAAAACTCTGCAACTGATTTTGGCAAGAACAGACTAGGCAGACAAACCCAAAATAACCAGGCAGGCAGAGGAGACAGGGAACCCCAAAGCAGGCAGGCAGGGGCCTTTGTCTTGGACAATTCAAACTGTGGAACTGGTTAAGAAGAGACCAGGCAGGCAGAGGAGGCAGGGAACCCCAAACAGGCAGGCAGAGGCAGCCATACCCAAAATGTCTGACCCTAACCCTAACCCCCCACAACAACACATCAAAATAAATCTCAACACATCGTTGGGGCTGCGCTCCTGGTAGCTGTCCATAGTGGCCGAGCAGCGGCGCTCCTCGCTTCCATGCACTCTTCACCGGTGATCGCGCTCCTGGCACAGCCAGAAGACTCGTCAACAGCCCAGGGATGTTGACGAGTCCTTGGTCTCGAGTCCCGAGTCGAGTCTCGAGTCCCATTAAAAATATTGGGACTCGAGTCCGAATCGAGTCAAAGGGGGGACTCAGTCCGACTCACGAGTCGAGTCCTCAAGTCCGAGTCCCCATCCCTGATTCTGAGACACAATCTTGGTACTCCTGATGAATATGGTATCTTGTTACAATTAGATCTCCCAGCTGCTGCAGTCCTAGATGTGTGGGAGAAGCCCACATGCAGCAGGAGGCTTCTTGCAAGTTTTTGCTACAGTTGATCACCCAGTGGAATTGGTTAACCAGTTTTCCATTTGAAATGGGGGAGGGCAGCCTTTTTCTGTTGAGGGTCCCTCATGGGTAATCTGGCAGGAGCTGCATTTTGGTGGTGAGAAGGGCCAAAGTCTGCAGTGCGTAGGGCGGGCGGGCGGGGTCACCCCTTTTCTCTTCCTGCCACTTTCTTTTCTCTCCCTTTCTGCCAGCCACCCTTCTCTGTGCCCTTCTCCAAAAGTGTAACTGGAGAACTGGACTGATGGCATGCAAGGGGCTTTTGAAATTAAGCTGAGGTCTGCAGGTTGCTCATCTCTGGTTAAAACCTATTTAGCTGTGGGATCAGCTGCACTCAAAATGTTCACAAAACCCCAACTCTGTGCATGCTCCCTCCTTGCCAGCACATATGGCTATCTAGGATTCTTGGCTTATAAATGAGTTACATGTTTAAAGCAACTTCTGTCGCAAACTTTGAAATGTTTTTTTTTTTTTAAGGGTTGGATCCAGATTTTGCTTCTACCAGGGGGAGCATCCCTTGAGCAGAATTCTGCTCAGGCAATGCACCCACTGGAGGAAGTGGCTAAGTGACTTCTTCCGATTCCCCCTCCCCTGCTAATGCCTGCATCTTCCAGAAATCTGCTCCAGAGGCTTGGGGGAGGCAATGGAGCAGATTCTTGGAGGGTGTGAGTGTCTGTAGGTGGAGGGTTTTTCTTTTGCGAAAGGCAAACATTTCTTGGCAAAAGGATCTTTCTGCCAGCAAGATCCCTCCAGTGGATCAAAACCTTCTGTGGCTGGAAAGAGCCCTTCTTTCGTGGAACACAAAGTCTGGATCCAGCCCAGTGAATAAAGGCCAATGTTTAAGTAGATTGTATTTTAAATATTAATAAATTATACTTGAATAAAACACAAGTGACGGATCACTATGGCCTGGGTAGTGTTCTACTTTCAAGTTTGTTTAAAAACAAACAAACAAACAAAAACTTGGCTTTAAGTAGGTTACAGTTACAGCTGGAGAAACACTCACATTGATGTAAGCATTTAATCTTTCTGAGAAATCCTCAACCATCTGTTTGCCCTGGGTTCACATTGCTAGCTGGCAGCATGGAATACACCTTGGATTAAAATCATGTTTTCCTTAAATATAGATGGAGTCCCTCCCTCATAACTACTGAGGATCTGTGACAGATGGCCCCCAAACCTAAGGTTTTTTTGGAATGGAACCCAAAGGGCAGAATCAAGACGATAGTTATGTAACTCCATTAAGCAACACATGCAATAAATAAAAATCCATTGGAGTAGAGCACCGAGAAGCCAGAAATTAGGACATTTCTTACACCTGAGGCAATTTCTTGCCCTCACTTTCTATGATGTAATATTTAGAATAGATAAATACATGCTGCTGTGTAGATACACACAACATAAACCCTATCCGCCCACTCACATTTTGACATAAGTAGGGTTATTCATTTTTATTATTTGTTACATTTATTTCCTCCCTTTCCATAAAAAATGCCCAAGGAGGCTAACAGCAGTAAAATCTACAATAAAAATTAACTAATCCACAGAAACAAATAAACTATATCACAATAAAGCAGTATAAAAATCAGATAAAAGCAGATAAAAATGGCAGCCAGTTAAAAACTTGATTAAATTAATAATACAGATTAAAACACAGCAGCAGAGAGGGTTGCTAACTGTCCATTATTTGATGTGATTTTTAAAATTATATTTACATGGCCATCCATCAACAAATATTCTCTGGCCGGTTTACAAATCAAGGGGGAAAAAATGTTATAAATACAATAATGTGTTATTTTACTTGTCTGACCAATAAATCACATTTTAGTACCTAACTCAGTTCATTCAGAGCTGGCCCAACAAATATATTTTTTCCACTGACTCTACCTTTGAACATTCTAGGCTCTGGCCCTGACCAAGCAGATTATCCTTTGACACAATTCCATATCTGCCAAATTTTTGCATTGACTGTGCCCCTGAATAACAAAAATGTAAGTGGAGGAGAACACAATATACTGAAGAATGGGGAAGAAAATACTGCATTTCAGGAATGTATCTGATTCGGATATACTCTTGCATTTTTAAAAAATGAAACCAATGGAAAAGCACCACTGATTTCAGTTATCTAGGGCTGCATGCTAGTTTCAATATACATAAACTTCAAATATGGCCCCAAATGCTGGCAAATATGAAAGGTACTACTCATCCTTTCTTTGTAGGTATGATTTGGCACACCCTTCTTTGTCTTGGCTACATCATTACATGCACAATCTTAACATTTACATACTCCAGTGGGGTCTAGGCAACAACTGATTTGTCAACTATGGACAAAGCAATGGAAAGAAAGAACCATTAAGATGTTGGTTCAGTGACTGACAATGTATGCCAGTCGAGGCAATGGAGCTGCTTGTCCCATGCTAAAAATCATCACCCTGTTTACTGAAGCTGTGACTCAGGGCTGATTTTCATGTATATCCTCCTCCTCCTCCTCCTCCTCCTCCTCCTCCTCCTCCTCCTCCTCATCATCATCATCATCATCATCATCATCAATATACCACCCAACAGCCGAAGCTCTCTGGGCGGTTCACAACAATCCATAAAAACACACAATATACAATAAAAACATTATACAAAATTAAAAACCAGATTTAAAAATGACATATAGATAAAACAAGAAATGCAATGAGACCAATTATAATGGCCAATAGGGAGGGACTTTAGCCCCTGAATTAGTAGGACCTACAGGCATGCAGAATATCATCCCACATATAAATTTCCCGAACACCAGTCTTTTTTTTTTTTTAATATTCAGTACATTGTGCTAGTAGTTTATAGATTGTCCATAATTTGTCACTCTTAAGAGTTCATTTTATGGCTTTGCGGTCTGTCTACATTGTGTTTTCAAGATAAGAACATATTTCTCAATTAATGCATACTACATTTTAAATTGCACAGAAGGGAAACTTGTTGGTAGCTTTTCTTTAAAAACAAACAAACAAACTGTAGTCAGAATGGAAGTTGTACCATTTCTGACCCATCACTGGAAAATGTCAGAAAGGGAAGAATCACAGGCCTTGTAAACGGCACATACAGTAGGGTAGTTATTTGAGCAGGTGGGTGGCCCATCAAGTCAGTTCACAGGGACACACACTCTGAAAGCAGCTCAGACTATAGAGCCAGTCAGAATGAGACTACCGTAGCTGAAACTTATTGGCCTCTTGTGTCACCTAACCCCTGCTGAATTGGTAGCTACCTACAATATCATCTGTGGCCATCCACAGTAGTGGCATCAAAGCACAGGAGAGAGCAGACCAGCTACTTAATCTCCCCCACTGTCCCAGCAAGCTACCATTGTGGTACTAAGGCCACAGATTCCTCCTGCTGGCAGGGCTAGCTGTACCATTAGGCAGAGTGAAGCAGCTGCCTCAGGCAACAGATGCAGTGGGGCATCAGTGAGGCGTTAGAGGACAGAGCTGTGGGCGCTTCACCCCTAAGCTAGCTTGCTGTCTTCAAGTGTGGTGGAGGAAGCTGTACCATTGCCTCTGCTGAAGTAAAGTTAAACTATCACTCTGGTCAACTTCTGTATGTGCGATGGAGGGGCACCATTTTATCCTTTGTCTCAGGCAGCAAAATGTCTTGGGCCAGCCTTGCCTTACAAATATGGAATATAGAAGAGGAGATTAGATTACAGTGTGGTTTACAAAGCAAAAACTGCAGCAAAATGCACATGTGCCAAAATTCTGTTTTTAAAAGTCTGCAATTGAACTGGCAAGCAAGCAGAATGGATTAATAACACAATGGAATAGGGGGTTATCCACTCATCCATAACGATAAGCTTTCAGGACACAGAAGTCTGAAAGTTGTACAGAACCAAAATCCATCCCAAGGTCTTGAAAGAGCACATGATATAAATGCAAATAATATAAATTGTATTTAAATTAAGAGAAGCCCTTTCCTCGTTATGACTTTGACCTTCTTAAATAGTTATTAATCAATGCAATTTTCATTCATTCTTTTCTTTTTAAAGTCCTTAACAAATTAGTTTTATGGTTGTTACATTACAGTCAATGCTTTATTTCCATAGGGATTTTTCTTTCTTAACATACTTCTATCATACCCTAATTAAGCAATCTAATCATTGCAAGCTTAGATTCCTCTTTTTTATTTAAACTTTAATTATCTTATAAGCAACTGCTGTTCAGTACTACAACATTTTAGATGCAGTCCTTACTCATTCCCCCTCACTCCTTACACATGAACTTTCATGAATACTGTCAGACCCTCCCCCGCCTCCTCCTCCTCCTCCTCCTCCTCCTCCTCCTCCTCCTCCTCCTTGTCCAGCCCACCACCTCCTGTCCGCGCTTCAAAAATCGACACTCTCTTAATCTCCTCCGCTGCCACCAACCCCTTCAGGGTAATTTATTCAGACCACTCCTTTTAAGTTTTAAAAAGGAAACAAGTTTATTTAATTACAATTAAGGGTAGGGAAATAGATAATGTTCATAGGTTCTAAACGTGGAAAACTCTCTCTCAGACTTCTCAACCCTCTCCAATTCTCCCAGACAAGACTCCCGCTCCCAACTCCACTCAGACTTCTCAACCCTCAACCCTCTCCCCAAACCCCCTTCTCTCCCCCTCTCTCCTCCCTCAGACTCTCTTCAGACTTCCCTCCTGAACAGCAGCACCCACTGTTTATATATCACAGGCTTCACCCTCCCACTCTCACTCTCTCAGCCAATCAGCAGACATCTCAACATTCCTCACTCCTCTCACACTCCCCCCTTCCCTCACATACTTACTGCTATAATGCTTTGCCCATGGGCAGGGGGCATGACAAATACATTTTGAGGAGAAATGATGTCAAAACAAGCTTATTAAAAAGCCAGGGGTGGGGGAGAGGAAAGAGTAAGGGAAAGCTGGGATCTGTTTTCTCTGAAATATTCCAAGGAGAGTGGCATGTCAAAATCTTGCTTAGTTCCAGCATACATTTCAACCCCTCTAATGAAGACTGCATTAAAGGTGCATTAGCTGATTCCTAGTGGGATACGGAATCAACTTTTATTCTACCAAGAAAATCCTGTGAGGCCAGGCCTTCTGAGCAACAGGAAGTGTTGATCCATCTGGCAAGCAGGACAACACTGCATTGACGAGAAGACAATTTGCATACCATTCCGAAAATATGAGAATACTTCTCTCCAGAAGATGAGAGAAGTGTCTCCCATTGAAATCAAAGAGCTTAGCTTTGGTTGGATCAGGCACTACATGTGTTATTAAAGTCTTGTGCATTAGTGGCCATTGAAGTTCTAAACACACATTTGTCTATTAACTTCAATGATGTAGACTCCTGTTAGAATTCCAACAGGATGTTTTTCCTGTCTAAACATGCATAGGATTGCACCCTGAGAAGGCTTTGAAGAATGCTCGAATAAATATGTTGAAGGAGCTCCTGACAGTCCCTTAACATTTTAAACCCAGTCTTATGATGTATTCTTAAAGCTGTGGGGCAAAAATATTCCACATTTCAGAAAGACAGTTGCCAAAATCCATTAACTCTGAAAAGCCTTAATTAGTAAAACAGGGTTTTGCATCTTTATATTGCTTTTCATGCCTAACCTTTTCATAGAGAAGACTTATTGGAACAAAGAAAGACTACAAGGATGTATCAAATCATCTCTGCAGGATGGGAGGGAAAAAAAATCTTCTCAATGATACTTAAAAAGCAATTTGGTTTAAATTAAGACTGCATTTTGGTGTAAATTATAATGGCCTGGTTTGCACATAATGCTAAGCCATGGTATGTGTCCACACCCATCCCTGCAAAAACAAACCATGATTTAATAACCATCTACAAACCACGGATAAAACCCATGATTTATTGTTGGCTTATGAAGTTTGCCTTGTTTAAACCATGGCTTGCCATGGTATCTGAACACAGAACTGTGACTTATTCCTGGCTTTTTTGCATTGTTGTCCACTCTGAAACAGAGTCGCCCAGCAACAGCAGCCTGAAAACTAACTGTTCTGAAGGTTAGCAAAATGAGGAGAAAAACAAACCAGAAGGATAAAACAAGCTATCATTTGGAAGACCGTTCATGGCTAAAGTAAGAAACCATGGCTTAGCATTATGTGCGAATGAAATATCGTGTCACTTTATTTTACAAGACAGAGAGGAAAATAGTAAATCTATCTTTAAAAAATGGAGATGTTATATTTAAACCTTAAGCATGTCCAGGTTTACTCAGAACCAAGTCCCATTGTATTCAAAGGGGCTTAATCTCCCGGTATGTGTATGTAGGACAACAGCCATAATCCCATACATATTTACCTGGCATGAATCCCATTGAATTCATAGAACTTATTTTTGAGTAGACATGTATATGATTGCACTGATAATTTCAGATTCAACAATTATTCTACTGTGTAATTTTTTTTCTGTTTAAAGAGCTACTTTTTTAACGAAGAAAAAGAGAGTTTTCACCAGGAGCTAAAAATCAAAGCTAAAGGACATGAATATTAAAACAGCACTTGAAGGGCTCATTAAAACAAATCATTAGGATAATTTGTGGAACAGAGAAGATATTGCTTATCTAGACTGGTATTTCTTTCAGTTAGTAATTAATTTGCCCTCACCATAATGGTGCACTGTGTCTGAAGACTCTGAACAGCTTATACATTAAAAACATGCCACCATCATATAAATATTGGCATTTTTGGAGGCCAGACAGATAGAAGGGTGAGGGTGGTTTTAATTAGGTATGGGTGACATCCATACAGTGCAATTCCTAATTTATCCAGGACACTAGATTAATTGTTGATCGGGCCTCTGGTTTAGAGGCCTGTAGGCCGCAGCACACGCCTGACAACACCACCAGGGGAGTGTTGGGGGCCTATCACCTCCAAGCGAATAAGCTATTTCTGGGGTGCTTTTACACTAGGCGTTTAGTGTAGAGCTGTCATGCTTTGTTCACTGACTTTTTACAGGGCATCTGGACAATAATTTCAACCAATCACACTCATCTTGTATATTCCCTGTAGTTATTCCATCTTTCCTCAGACTTCAGAAAGTCCAGCTTAAAAACCTGGATTATTATTTTTTGCTCTAGCACCTTTCTATAAATTTGCAATGCCTTAAAAACAGACCACAGAGTCTTATAAAGACTACTGAAAATGCCTGTCCCATCAACACATTTAAATTTGAAAACCATACGTTCCTGGGTATGAGTAGGAGCTAGGTGTTAAGCGCTTTGCTGAATTACAGCCAAGCACCCAGGTCCCAGTCCAACACTCTAACCACTATATCGCACTGGCTTTCCAGTGATAATCGTCAGTTTTATGAATTTAACCTATTGTTACCAACCCACAGCCTATTATTATTGTTCTTGACTACCTCTGTTAGCACATTCTATCACCTCAGAAAACTGTGGCATATCACACAACTTTATCTTCAATGGAAAAAGGTACAGACATCCCGTGGCAGTATAGAACCTTAGTGTGTAAAAGTAGACCATCTTGGAAATATGCATAATTATCTTTTAAAATCCCTAGCGACATTTAAGCTTTGTTCATCAAAATGAAAAGAACTTTGTTTTGTTTCTCTACCACAAAATGCTAATGCAGATAAAAAATCGGACCATTTGTCAGCAATTTATTATCAAAGGCTGCAAAAATGGATGTAGCCTTATGTAAGGAAACAGGATTTTTTCTTTAAAGTAAAATGACTTTCCTCTTGAAACCTGCAATACCTGGAGGGAAATTTTGCTGCTCTCAAATTGATTTTCATTCTTTATTACAATGGCAAGCTATGGAAATTGTGTGGAACTGTGTTTTTTTTTTAAAAAAATCTTACTGTAAATAATACTTTTTATCAGTATTGTTGTCTCTTAAAACTGTATAATGTCAATTATTAATATAGATGCTAGATTCTGAAACAACTGGGAACAAATACATTGGGTTGGATCCAGGTTTATGCACATGCCACAGGGCTCGTGGCACTCCCCATGGTAACCGTTCCAGCCCCCTGAAGATGTTGCATAGGGAGCCCTGAGGGACCTTGCTGAGTGGACTGGCCAGGGCTGCGATGCAGAGGGGGAGGGGAGATCCTTGAAAACTGGATGGAGGAGCCTTCTGTGAGTATTGCTTCTTCTGCCTGATTGGGGGGGGGGGATCTTCCTCAGTCCCTGCACCACAGCCTTCTCCATTCAGCAGGATCTGTGATCCTCTTCGTTGCATTTTTAGGGGAAGAAGGTACAGGGAAGTCTGCTTTGGCAGTCCCATTGCACACACCTAAATCCAACACAATGCTGTTTATCCAACATGTTCTGCCTCCATCTCTGGCAAGTATGTTAAAATGAAAGCATATGCCAAGAGCCATATATTCGGGGGGTGGGGGAGGGAAAGGAAGAAAAAAAAAAGTATCCCATAGGTTTAATTTAAACCAACTGATCATAATGCAATGGCAATTCAAGGGGGGCCGGATACTTAGAAGAGTTATGTAGATTAAAAGTCCAAAATCCATATTACTGTAATACCTTTATTAGGCCAACCAAAACATCACCACCACCCCCAAAATAAGTAGATCTCTTTGGGTACAATCCTATATGCATTGGATTTAGACAGGAAAAAAAATCCCTACAACTCCCCATGGCTGGTTGGGGAATGCTGAGAGCTGTAGCAGTTGTAGAAAGTAGATTGGGATCTACTGGTCGATCTTTGGGTGATTTGTAGGAGATTGACATGGGTCTCCAAGTCCCAATTGTCGAACAATAGCAACAACGAAAAAGGCTTTCCCCCTAAATTAGGGGGAAAGAACGTTTGGGGGAAAACCAGGAATGGGTTTGCGTGTAAAAGGGCTTGTGAGATTGGTTCTGGTAATGATCACAGTTTCCTGGGCTGAGATGGACCATCTAGCCCAGTATTGTCTGCTGAGACAGCAAGTGATGGCTCTCCAAGATACCAGGTGCCAGAGTCCTCTCATAGATTCATAGATTATAGAGTTGGAAGGAGCCTACAAGGCTATCGAGTCCAACCCCCTGCTCAATGCAGAAAATTAGAGGAGAGGTCTCCCATCCAAGTAATAACCAGGCTTGACCCTGCTTAGCTTTCCACACTCAGACAAGCTGAGCCAGCATAAGCCACAGGCCTCTCCACCCCTTAAGTTCTGCTACTTTAACTGAAGAGGCCAAGGATTGAATCTGTGATCTTGTATATGCGGAGCATGTGCTGAACTGCTGAGCTTTGGGTGCTGGGCCCTCCCTATAATGTCATGTGATGTGAACACTCTGGAAGGAACTGTGTCCTTGTCTCACCTGCACAACTTCTCCAGTCATGGACAAACAGATGGCCAGCCTCCACTCTCAATTTCCTTTTGCTCTTCTGAAGTTTACATTAGCCCTGCCGCGCGATTTGCACTTCATTTCTCATGATTACTTTTAGGCATTTTGCAATGGAAGAATGAGCTTTGATCTGCTTTCTGGACATTTACATCTTTTTTGTTTTTGTAGCCAGCCTTTTCTACCATGATGCGTGCACTAAAGAGGAAGTTACCAAATTGTGATTAAAAAGAAAAAAGTCATGATAACACAAAGGCTCTCCATCTCTGTGACCTTGGCTATGTCACCTCTCTCCCCCTAACTGTCCTCCCCCACTCCTTTTCAGCAGCTGGCAAACTGGTATAATTGCCTTAATGAATATGGGGATTTTGCCATTGAATTTTAAAAGGAAGTGCAGGATAAACCCCAGTTTTTGCTCCCTTTGATGTAAAAAAAAGGAGGAAAAGAAGAGTCCATTTTGGTCACAATCCTATGCATGTTTAGACAGAAAAAATGGCTGGCTGGGGCATGCTGGGAGTTGTAGGACTTGTTTCTGTCTAGACATGCATAGGATTGTGCCCTTCATTGCATTTTTGTTAGAATGCTTCCCTGACAAAAACTGTCCAGCAATATCAGCAGCAAGGCAAACTGCATTAGTGAGCCACTGAGTTATGTATCATTGCGATCAATATCTACAATAAAGGGAATTTAAGCATTTTGCCTAACTTTATCTACAATGAAGGGAAGTTAAGCATTTTGCCTTTAAAGGTTCCTTTTCTCCCAGCCTAAGGAAGATAATATCAAAACACACATCATTAGATGTGCTGATTCCCCCCCTCCAGAAGACTTTATTTCTAGGAGATCATTACTTACTAAGACAATAGTAATTGTAGTGATTAACTTACCCAAACTACTAATTAGGAAGAAGAGTAGAAGAGAAGGAAATGGTTTATAGGCAGCCAGGGGGTTTCATTGCTTCCCCTTCATTCTTCTAATTGCAAATATTTATTCATGTTCACAGATGGAGAGATTCAAAATAAAATGTTCCAACTAAGACCCTAAAGATGGGCATGATTCAGCTAAAGTTAAGCACTTCTTCAATTTAATCCTATGCAAAATTACTCAGAAGTAAATCCCATTGAGTTTAGTTCAACATACTCCCACGTCAGTGTACATGGCAGCCTTAAGTCTCATTGAAAAGCTGAGATCCCTCCCACTGAAATAACTGGAACTTAGAAGTGTTTAACACTGATTGGCCCAATGTTTTCCTCGCCCCCAAAATTGGGATCTTTCCTTGATAGTAAACTGATGGCTACAGGAGTGTCCAGAGACAACTCAGCTTCCTTGGATTACTTCATATTGTGAAGTTGTCCCTAGTCATTTCAACCAGTTCTGTTTTATACTGCTGCTAATAGTATTTGCAATTGTGTTAGTATTCTGCTCACCATGCCTTGTTCTTGATATTTCAGCAACTGTACCTAAAGTACCTTTGTACTGCTTTAGTAGCATTCATTTAGTGACTCAAGGGAGGTAACAATTGTAGCTGGGATTAATTTGCCAATCAGATCCTCAGTATAAGAACTAATCACCAGAACCAAATATCAAAGAATTTCCCCCCAAAATCAAAGCCCTGACTTTATCCCTGCTCTGACAGGATCCTGTCACATGGAATCATGAATTAACTCCACACACACACACACACACACACACACACTTAATTCAATGTTATTTCAGAACTAAATAAATGGTGAACCATTTTGACTACTAGATAAACTATTAGATGGCAGTAATGAAGGCAGGGGGAGCCTCAGTGAGCATAATGCAAGCCCCCCCTCAATATGACATCACCACTATCTTTTAAGAAATATAGCAGTTCCACTTTACAGGCAGTGGAAGAACTAAACTACAACCAAGAAGAGAAGTAGCTAAGGGTGCAATCCTATGCATGTTTAGACAGAAAAAAGTCCTACAGCTCCTAGCCTGCTGGGAGTTGGAGGACTTTATTCTGTCTAAACATGCATAGGATTGTGCCCTAAGAACAACAAACCAACCCACTCTTCCCTACAACCTTTGCATTCCTAACCTGTTAGCCCCCCCCCCCCCGTGATGTGGACACACACACACACACACACACACATACACACACACACACTGATTTGGTTTGCTGTTCTGCACACAAAGATGCTTATCATTTAAGTTGCCATGCTGCTTGTGTGGTACTTCCCTACATGCTTCCTGAGTCACAGGAGTGCTGCACAAGTTCACCACTTGTAAGAAAGGAGAGGATACAAGCAATACGATGTGAGGAGAAACAGCACAGCTGTAGCCAGGGACTTGAACCAAAAATAAATATTGCCTCCTGATGCCCACTTTTTTATGGCAGCCTACATACAAGAACTCCTCTGCCAAATCACCAGTCATTTGGGACTAATGCTAAGGGAGGGATGTGCACGAACCATAGACTCATAAGAGTTGATAGGATCTTGTAAGCCATCTAGTCCAACCCCACTCCATCCGCTTGATGCAAGAAACTCAGAGGCAGAACATCCCCGACAGATGGCTGTCCAACCTTTGCTTGAAGACCTCCAGTGAGGGAGAGCCCACCACCATTTGGGTAATTGGTTCCAATGTCAAACTGCTATTATCATCAAGATGATTCTACTAAAGTTCATCCAAAATCTACCCTCATGTAACTTAAGCCCATTAAATCTAGCTCTGCCCTCTGGGTCAGCAGAGAACAAGTCTTTGGTCCCTTCTATGGTATTTGAAGAGTGCCACCTATAACCATACTATATTATGATAGAGATGAGAGTGCAACTGTGCTTTTTATCTCAACTTCTTTCTGGAGTTTACAAAATGTGTGTGTGTGTGTGTGTGCGCGTGTGTGTGTGTGTGTGTGTGTATGTATGCATGCATGCGTGTGTGTGTGTATACACACACACACACACACACACACACACACTAAGGTGGGGAGGGGAATAGGAAAGGCAAAACAAAAATCAGGATCCTTAGCCAATTTAAACTGAGGATGAAATTTTGCTCCAACCCAAATATGCCAACTAATCAGACCCTCTTTAAGTCCATTCATTATTACTTACATAGCACAAAATCCAGAAATGCAAAACCCACAAGCCCAGGTGAAAATGTCATGAACATCCTTACAGAGAATACAGAAATTGGTCAATCCTGTTCTGAAGGAAAATGGGAAAGTGCTGCTGGTTTTGCCAGAAGAATAAGCTGATTTTCTTGCTCCAATATGTGGTGGATCTTATAAAAGCTAAGGTAACCATCTCTGGAAAATGGTCACTGAAATTACCGTATATCAGAAAGGTTAATTGTACAATTAACTTTGGATCCACTGATATGCCTCTTTAATTTTTACTCTGCCTGAACGATTGCATGAATCAGTGTTAATCTATAATCTATTAGCACCTTTAAGGTTTTTCTTTGCTAGACACTGGAAACTACAAAGCCTTCAGAACAGGAATGGTTACAAAATGTACGGCAGTATGTTCTGTTTGCCAAGTTAACAGTTTACCAGAGATCTCGTGATACATTTATAATATTAAGAGAAGCCTGGAGTCTAGTAGCGGCATATATACTGAGTCAATTTTCGTTTAACAGATATCATTTCTGAATAGTTGAATTTAGTTCAATAATCTGGAATATTATTACAGAGCTGTGCAAGCTGTTCTACAGTGAAGGTGTCTGTCTTTTTCAGCCTTTACCATTATTCTACTTAATAAAAAGAAAGACAATTTATCTGATCAGAATACAATTTGGCATGGAGGAGGATCCACTTTGTGAGAGGTATAGTCTGGCCAAATTTCAGAAGACTCTTGAGTTTAAACAATAATTTAAACCTTTTGGCTGGAGGACTACAGACAACCCATTGTTTATGACTAGTTGTCTACACCAGTGGTTCCCAACCTTGGGTCCCCAGATGTTGCCAGCTTACAGCTCCCAGCATACCCACGCAGCATGGCTAATGGCATGCTGGGAGCTGTAGTCCAGCAACATCTGGGGACCCAAGGTTGGGAACCACTGGTCTACACAGCCAGGGCCGGTGCAAGGCAGTTTGGCGCCCTAGGCAAGATCAGATATTTAGCGCCCCCCCTTCCCACTTGAGCCCTCCCTCCCTCCAGCCCTATGCCCATTATGAAATAAATTTCCCTCCCTGGGAACTGTCGAGCCCCATAGAAAAACTTTGTGGACCTTGAGACTTTTCCTTTGTTCCTTTTCCTGTGTTCACGCGGAAAGCAAAGAGGCAACATCAGCCCAGCTATGCCAGGAACTCCCAAGGGCCTTCTCCTACTCCATATATATGTAAAAGCCTGTCTCCTCCTGCGGGCAGCACAAGGGATATGAAAAAAGGATGTGAGAGAGGTATGGTGGTGCTACCTGTGAGGAATAGAGACAAAAGGGTGTCTTGCAGCCTGTCCTACCTCGCAGGGTGGAGGTGCAGAGACACCGGTTTGACTCATACATCTTCTGGGTTGCGGGGGAGATGCATGTAGTAGAAACATAGCAAAGAGAGAGCCCATGGATCATCTGGTTCAAATTTAGGAGGAGCTTTACGAAACTTGCTGCTTCCCCTCCTCTCTCTATCACTTTGTTGCAATATTTCTGCCTTTTGAGGCTTTTTTCTGCCTCAACGGGCATAGGATTGCGCATGGCTGGCTGGGGAATGCTGCGAGTTGTAGGACTTCCCCCCCCTCCAAACACGCGTAGGATTGCATCCTAAAAGCATTTAAAGCCAAAACACAGAAACAGCATGGTAAATAAAACATTGGAGCCCCAGCTAGCTTAAAATACCTTTCCCTCCCTCCCTGGTTGCTGGAAATAACTGCTTTCAGGAGATGTTGAGAGGGAGGGCGAAGGAGGTGTTTGCAGGTGCATCCTTCCAGCTGCCCACCAGCCTCCCATCATTGGCCCCTGCCCGGGAAGGTAAAGTTTGCAGGTGCATCCTTCCCATCGTCCACCAGCCTCCCATCATTGGCCCCTGCCTGCCTCCGCCTCCTCCAGCCTGTTGCCTTCTCTGCCTCTTTTGATGCTGGTTGTGAGGAGGAGCCTGCCTGAAGCTTCAGCAGCACCAGATTGGAGACGGAGCCCTGAGGTGGAGGAGAGAGAAGGAGGGGCGCGCTTCTTTCACCTCCCCTTCCCCCATGTTTCTGGCACCCCATTTAGCCTGGTGCTCTAGGCAGATGCCTAGTTCGCCTAATGGTAGCACCGGCCCTGTACACAGCCAAAACATACTTACCCAAGGGGTATGAAGTTTCAGGCCTGCACTGTTTGGGTTTTGGCTTCCTTTGGAGGAGAGAGCACTGGAGAAGATGTATGACATTTTTGTAATATTTGTTACTTTTACAAATATTGAAGAAGAGCAAAGAGAACATCAGGGCCTTCTCCAGTTTGACTGACCCCCCAGAGCTATTTGACATCAACTGCCCTGTGGGAAGAACATCAGATGCTGGTTCCCACTCAAGTGGAGCTGGTTGCATTCTTCTGTTCTGTTTTTTGAGCATGTGGTATCTGTTATCTGTATCTGTTATATTTTATAAATATTGTTAGCCACTTTGAGGATTCTAGTCAAAAAGTGGGATATATACATGTACCAGATAAATAAATGGAGGCAAACAGCATATGTTTCTACTAGGCAATGTATCTGCTACCCTGTATCAGACCTCCAGAGAGAGGAGATACCCGCATGGTGTCTTCAGATCACAGCTTCTGCCTCCAAAACTCCTGAAACTGCTGTTTACACATGCACCCACGCACGCATGTGCACGCTTGTGCACGCGCACACACACACCTGCTCTCTCTCTCTCTCTCTCTCTCTCTCTCTCTCTCTCTCTCTGTTTAGCTGGAGGAGGTGGGATGTGTTACTCTCCCCAAGCTCTGATGACTTTTTCATTCCAAACTCTCCAGAGAGATCTCTATTAAAATATCATTTCCTAGCAATTAGCTCCTGTAAAAAGACATCAGCTGACCATTAAGGATAATTAAGCAGAAATCTACCTAACAAAGGGAATCAGTTAGTCAGCCATAACTGTAACTTCAATTTCTCATTTTGCTACTTTAGATTACATGGGAAATTCGAGACTGTTGTAGAAGTCCGCTTGCCAGTGGTTTGGTGAAAAGTTGTTGTGCATTTCTAAAATTATGCAGTTTTAAAGTCCCCATTTTAATTTGGAAGTGGTCTACTGGCAAATAGCTCATCATCATTAAACTGGAATTGGACAGGAGAGCTGTTCAAACAGAGGATGGCTTCAAACAGGGGATTGTCCTCTGTAAAAGAGGAGACATGACCAAAGTCTCCATGCTTTTTGATGCTGCTGGAGTAAATTTGTACGCACCTTAATTCTTCTGTTAAACTGATTTTTTAATATAATAAATAAATAAATAAATAAATAAAATTCTAGAATATATGCTTTATATTCTACATTTAGAAATGTAGTGTAGAAAGATTCTCCCCCCCCCCCCATCTACCTGCCTTCTACTGACAGGTGTTACTGGCACGGTGTGAGATCTGATATTGTTAATGAATGTGTCCACTTTTATCTTGAGTCTAGTGAAGTTATTAGTGCTCATAGCTGTTCTGTTGACCTTTGGGCAGTACAGGGTGAAATGGATGCTGGAGTGGAAGGTGGAGGCAAGGAAGGTGGAGGCAAAGGCAGGGGGTGGGAGAAATAGCATCATATTCGATTTTCTCCCAAACATTATTTTCTTCTTGCCTCATTGACTGAGTCATCTATGAGGCAAAGAATAAGAAGCGGTGAGAAAACTTAGCCACAGGCCTTTTTGTGACATTTATTATTATTTGCTGCAGAGAAACTTGTTTGCACTAATGTGCATTCAAGAGTAGCATAGTAGGCAATCACTCATGACTGAGTAAGATTGTCTTCCAGGATAAAATTACAAAAGAAAATTATAAAAAGAGGAAATTGTAAAAAAAATGTGTAGACTCTAGCGATGGGTCCGTAAGTGCCTGTGGAGGCCAATTCTAGATCCACACAGCTTCCCACAGTGAGGACACAGGTTGCCAGATGGAAGATGGTTGCCATGTATACTTCATCTGTACAGGTTTAATGAAATAAATATCCCAGAGCAAAGCTTGATGCCAGAAAAGCTGTGATTGTCTCAGATTTTTGCTTAAAGTTCTGAAGAGTCTTGTATTCTGCAATCTTTACCTGATTTTCCAGAGGCGCCCCCCTGCCCTGCCCCATCCAATCGATTCCCTACAACCTTTGCTTTAATTGCTTCATTGATAGTTTGGCTCCATTTCAGCCCTTGCTGTTTTATTTCAAATGCAGGAGGGTACACCATTTTGAAATACAGTTTTCAGCAATTCCATAAATGGCTGCTTCTGTGTCCAAGGCAAGCTTCCAATTTTGCGCCCTGCATCCCACAACCCATCCATAGCAGCTGAGCAGTTGGGCATCACAGTGAGAAGCAGTTAGGTTAGGTGCAGCTGGGGACACATTCAGAAGGAAATGGGAAGAACAGCTAGTGTATGCTTGCAAGCATATTTTGAGGGGAAACATTAAAAAGAGGGAAAGTGTGTTTCAGCTGTGGATTGACTTCAGAGAGGTCCACAAAAAGAAGGCAATGGAAGGTGGAAAGTTCATTTCCTCTACACTGACGTGTATGGATATAGTCCGACCAGGTTGGTGGAGTTAGAAAAATGGGTGGGTGGGAGTAAGTGAAGATTTCCAGGTACAAGAAAACATGATCTAAAGCTGCTTACATACTCTTTCTAAAGATGGGTAACATCTTACTTGAAACAATCTACTTTGTATTTTATATTGTGCATGGGATGGTGAAAGCTTTGTCACTGGTGTGCATCCAAATTGAGGTGCATGCGATGCAAACTGGCTTGGTGGAAGCAGACTTCCCCACCCCTCCTCCCCACAGTGGCCCCTCCAGCCCTCCCAAAATGTGACACAGAGGGTCAGGGGACCCTGCTGAAGGGGGTGAGCTGTGAGAGGGGGAGGGGGACCCCACAAAGTTGGACAGAGGCACCTTCCATGAGTTGAGTGCTTCCATCAACAGAAGGCAGATCCTAGATCCAGCCCACTGATGGACTGGCTCACGCTGGCTCAGCTTGTTTGAGTGCGGAAAGCTAAGCAGGGTCAGGCCTGGCTATTACTTGGATGGGAGACCCCTCCTCTAGTTGCCTGCATTGAGCAGGGGGTTGGACTCGATGGCCTTGTAGGCCCCTTCCAACTCTATGGTCTATGAAATCTATGACCTGGTCCAGTCACACCCACTGACCAAACACTGCTTGCAGAGGAGATGAGAAAGGAAGGCTCATCTCTTCTGGAGGAAAGGGTGGGCGGGGGGGGGGGAGCAAGGCAGTTCTTAGCAGTTCAAGAGGCTGGTTGGCTAAAGACACAGGAACTGTCACAGAAAACATCTCTTGTATTTCATGACCATTCAGCTCCACTGTTTACAATCTTTTGTCCTCTATATTCATGTGGCCATGCTAAGAAACAGAAAGCCACAGTAGGGTAATAGCTTTTTCACGACCAACCAAAGTGGTATTTTTGCTGGTATTTTTGGCCCCACCCCTTTTGCCCCATCCACCAACTGGAATGTGGCACCCAAGAGGTTCTCCAACCAAAGTGGAACTCGACCCTTGGGCTGAAAGAGGTACACAACACTCTGCTGAGGAAAGTGAGCTCAGCCCATAGATGCAGATATTACTTGGAGCTCTGTCATAAAATTCTACGCCATAATATCATACTCCACTTTCCAAGGAACCATTGAAGGAAGCTGGGAGACTCAGAGGTAGAGCAATGTAACAAATGAATGAATGAATAAATAAAGTAATGCTGAACTTGATGTAGTAGGTATTTCTATGTGTTGCAAAACAGGTGGAGATCAGTCACCACCATAGGTTGTTTCTACAGATATTCCCCATGGCGGATCTCGTAGTCCATATGACATTAAAATGGATATGTCATTTCTTGGCTTGGCACACTAGTGTCATTGTCGCACCCAGAAAGGATCATGCATCAGTAGGTGATAGTTAAAACGGTTCCAGTATGAGAAAGAAGGTAATCAGGATCTTGTACAAAGCAGCCTAGCAGTGGAAGAAGGTGCTTCAATCTACTTTAAGGTCTGTACGAATTACTTTTGATTAATTGGATTCAGTAGGTTATGGCAATGAATGGAATTAATTTAACTGTGTTTTGTCAGCAGATCTGTTCCTTGCCAATTCCACATCTAATTGCCCTCCAAAGCATATGTGCCACTGTGATCAGTTTGCTGCTGATCTTTATTTAGCACTTTAAATGAAATAGACAAAATATCTCACTGTGCAGTCAGAAGAGGGTTCTGTTGCCAAGGGAAATAAAACTCCATTTATCTAGTGAATTGCTGTGTCAGAAAAAGGATGCTGCAAATGCCCTGATATAGTGGTTGGACATAATTCCTGGTTTCCAAAAGACTAGTGCATGTTTCTTCCCATTTGTACCTTCTTCAATTGCAACATAACTGCTTGATGGAGCTCATATCTTCCAAATTTCAGTGCCACATGAAAAGAAAGCAGTAATGAGTTGGCCACTTTACATTTGTGAACTAAAAATCAGGAAGACATGAATTGCTTGGACTGGTGCGATTACTTAATGCATAAATTTAGCCTTACAAGTAAGCAATGATGGAATGGGCATGACTCTTTTCCCATATCCATCACCTTTCATCAAGCCAAGAAGTTAACACAGCATGAATGCCAGTAGCAAAGTCCCTCTGTCCCATGAGAGTTGGTGAACCATCCAAAGTTGGTTGAGGCATTCCTGCCCACAGGTGAAACCCGGATATCCAGGTGCCTAATTGTAAGAATATGACCCTGTACTAAATAGGCAAAGCTCCTTCTTTCTAATGCTGTATTCTGCATTAGTCAGGCAACATTTGGAGCACTGTGTCCAGTTCTGGGCACCACATTTTAAGAAGGACATTGACAAACTGGAGCATGTCCAAAGAAGGGTGATCAGGATGGTGAGATGTCTGGAAAGTATGTCCCATGAGGAGCAACTGAAAGAGCTGGAGAAGAGAAGACTAATGGAAAAATGATAGTGGTCTTCAAATATCTGAAGGGATGTTGTGCAGAAGATAGAGCATAGTTGGTCTCTGTTGCTCCAGAGGACAGGACTAGAACCAAGGGTTGGAAGCTGCAGGGAAGCAGATTTCAGTTAAACATTAGGAGAAACTTCCTAGTAGGGAGAGCTGTTCAGTGGTTGAATAGACTGCCTCAGGAGGTGATGGATTCTCCTTCACTGAGGAGAGACTGGATGGCTGTCTGACAGGGATGCTGTAGTAGCTGCATTCTGCTTTGAGCAGGAGGCTGCCCTAGATGCTGAACTGGAGCAGGGGGCTGGACTAGATGATCTCTAAGATACCTTTCTATGATGTAATTATTCTAGTTGCCAGAGTCACTTGACATTAACATTAACCTTACCTCAACTGAGCTTAGTTTATTTACCCTCATCCAGTTTATCACTGGCTCCAAGCATTTGGATCTGTTGGAAATGAGAAACAGAGCTGGGTACAATCAGTATAGTCACCCCAATTCTCTGAACAATGGGACCCAGAAGCTTCATGTAGATGTTGTACAGCATAGGAGAGAGGATTGAGCCATGGCACTCCAGAAAACAATTCCCACAGGATGGAACAATACTCTGCCCCCACTACCTTCTGGTGGAAGCAGCAAACCAGAACAAAGTGGTGCTTTTCATTCCCAACTAAAGCCAGTCTAAAAGGATACCATGACTGATAGCATCCAATGCTGCAAGGCTAAGTTAGTCATGCTTCAGTTCCAAGTTTATCATGACTAATTTAAGCCCCATTGATTTCAATGGGTTTAAAGTAATGCTGTACTGAACATTTCTCCTACTTTTTTCCTGACCATTCTAATTCAATTTCATAGAAAATAAATTCCTTTTGAAAAGACATTCAGATGAGAAGAAAATTTTGGAGAAATTCTCATGGATTGGGTTCAGGGATCTTGTGTTTACCTTACTTACCAGGCAGCTGAGAAGCATGTGTGAGTGTCCTCTCTTTCAATGTTCAATCATCTCTCCGGCAGCCTGTAGTCTCCTCAGCTTCCCACACTTCAGTTGAAGCCCAGGAGGAGGCATCATGAGGTAATTCCTTCCTCCCACGGGGCTTTTTCAGATCAGGAAGCGCAGGCAGCCTGGGAGGCTGCACAGCAATGCAGAGAGGTACAACAGAAAGATAAAACACACGCACAGCATCCTTGGCCACCTCACAATGATTAGGTATGCATATTAAAACACCAACAAAATAAATCGATCAGATTAACATGCAAGGCCTAAAGGCACAGGAGAGACTTTCCTGAAAAGAAACTAAGAATAGCCCTGCAAAAATATGGCTCCCCCCACCCCGAGCTATTAGCAGTAAGGAGACCCTTGCCCCCTCATGTAGCCAGGAACTCGGGAAAGGTATAAGAACTGAGGTTTGAGTAATGGGAAGGTGTGTTGGGAGAGACTCAAGGGAGCCATCATAAGAGGACATTAAATGTCCTTAGACATTTAATCGTGCTTTAATAGCACTTGCTTTCAAGTAAGAGTGATTAGGACTAGAGAGCCAGGTTTTACAACCTCTGCTTTGATATATTCCATGGTGATAATCAAATATTGATCAAATACTGCTAATCAACCATCTTTAAAGAAAAATACTATGAAGTTAAATCAGAAGTGGAACATTTATTGAAAATTTGTTAGTGAGTGCTAAAACGGTTATAGCAAAACACTGGATATAATTAAGTATTCTATCAGTTGTAGAACAGTTAAAGAAGGGTGTTTTTCAGAACAGGAAATTCCGGTATCAGAGGCAGTATGCCTATGTACACCAGTTGCTGGGGAACATGAGCAAGGAGGGTGCTGTTGCACTCATGTCCTGCTGCTTGTGGGATTCCGTGGGCAGCAGGTTGGCCACTGTGACAACAGAATGCTGGACTAGATGGACCTTGGTCTGATCCAGCAGGGCTCTTCTTATGTTCTTAAGAAATCCATACATTATCTGCCTTGCTTTTGTTGTGTAATGGAATTGGAATGGTCACAATGGGGGCTTTTTACCAAGTCAGTCTCCCCCAACCTGGTGCCCTCCAAATGTGTTGGACTACAACTCTTATTATCCCCAACCATCAGTCCTATAGCCATGCTGACTGGGGATGATGGGACTTGTAGCCTAATACATACAGGTTGGGGAAGGCTATATTAAGTATTGGAATAGATATTTCAGATAACCTGAATTAGAGCAGTTTTTTTTTCTGTTTTGCAATACTGAAACACAATTTTGTAATAATTGCAATATTGCTGGAGATTATAAATTTGATGGATGGTATTTTACTACATTAAGAGTGTCTACTGGCCTAATAATTATGTTTGCATTCTAGAAGAAATTTACAGGCAATTCTATATATGTTTACTCAGAAGTAAGTTCCATTAAGTTCAATAGGTACCAAGTGGTAAGTGGATATAGGATTGCAGCCTCAGTTAAAAAAAAAATCCAATTATTTACATTTTATTTTAACACAACAATGGCACTGATGCTTTCCTGAAGTGATAAGCAACTTGCCAGGAATCTCTTACCGTATTTTCCAGCGTATAAGGCGACTTTTTAACCCTCGAAAATCTGTTCAAAAGTCGGGGGTCGTCTTATACGCCGGGTCCCCCCCCGCCGCTGCTGCCGCCGCCGCCACCACTGCCACTGCCGGACCCCCACCTACCTTCCCCCCGCCCTGGCCGCCGCTGATGGCGCATGAGTGACAGCAGAGCCCCGTGTGTGCGAGATGGGAGATTAAAAATCCTGTTCGTGTGTAGAGGCCCATTTATCCACACACAGAAATCCAGATCTTTCTCCCCCTCTCTCTGTGCAGCGTGCAGCGTTTCGGTTGCAAACAGCCAGTCAGCTCCTGTAATCTGATTCCAGCTGCCAGCTCCCCCGGTTTGTAGATTCCATGTAGCAAGGAAATAACTCTGTAACTCCACAGGTCTATTCTACCTGTTTATTTACTTAGCAAAGTAATATTCTACAGAGTATACATTTCCTAGTTACAGTCCATGTGCAGAGTACAATGCATAGCAAGCATTTATTCCAGTGGAGCAAGTTGAGCTTTACCCCACCTCAGCAAAAACGCTACATTGTTGCATAAGTCCAGCAAGCAATAGTCAGAAGAAAAGAGTGAAGAGAGAAAACAGTCCTGCTCCTCTCTAAAATGGCTTCAGACAGACAAACAAGTTAATACGTCATCAGAACATCTAAACCATGTGACTAGCTCATACTGTTCTCACACTTTAGTAACCCCTGCGAAAACACGAGATTCTAGAAAGACATAATAAACTTGTTTACCCGCCATTCTGTTCCTTCCATGTGTAAACAATGTGCTCCAGCTTGTGAATTTGATACATATCACAACAGCCGCCTCCTCCGAAGAGGAAGTGACGCGACGGAACCCCCGTGCTCTGTTTTTGGCCAGGGGAAACCAGGGCAACAGAGCGCGGGCGGGGCTCCGGAAGCGGCGCGGAGAAGGTAGGTGGTGGGGTTCCGGCGGCGGTGTGAGGGCGGGCGCGTGGGTGGCGTGGAGAAGGTTGTGGTGGGGTTCTGGCGGCGGCGGCGGCACGGGGGCGGGTGTGGGGGCGGCACGGAGAAGGTAGGTGGTGGGGTTCCGGCGGCGGCGGGGGGGTCTCAGATCTCGCTCGCTAACTGGAAAAGTTGGGGGTCGTCTTATACGCCCAGTCACCTTATACGCCAGAAAATACGGTACTTAGAATAATAGAATCATAGAAAAGTAGAGTTGGAAGGGGCCTACAAGGCCATCGAGTCCAACCCCTTGCTCAATGCAGGAATCCAGGTCAAAGCATCCCTGACAGATGGCTGTCCAGCTGCACCTTGAATGCCTCCAGATTGGGAGAGCCCACCACCTCCCTAGGTAGTTGATTCCATTGTCTTATTGCTCTGACAGTCAGGAAATTTTTCCTGA
The DNA here is from genome assembly GCA_021292165.1 of Shinisaurus crocodilurus. Classification (NCBI taxonomy): domain Eukaryota; kingdom Metazoa; phylum Chordata; class Lepidosauria; order Squamata; family Shinisauridae; genus Shinisaurus; species Shinisaurus crocodilurus. The sequence goes on from CM037879.1 coordinate 189,162,024, forward strand.
TGTTTAGGTGGAATCTGGGTTCCTGTAACTTGAGCCCATTATTCTGTGTCCTGCAAACTGGGATGATCGAGAAGAGATCCTGGCCCTCTGTGTGACAACCCTTCAAGTACTGGAAGAGTGCGATCATATCTCCCCTTAGTCTCCTCTTCTGAAGGCTAAACATGCCCAGTTCTTTCAGCCTCTCCTCATAGGGCCTTGTTTCCAGTCCCTTTATCATCCTTGTTGCCCTCCTCTGAACCTTCTCCAGTTTGTCTACGTCCTTCTTAAAGTGTGGTGCCCAGAACTGGACGCAGTACTCAAGATGAGGCCTAACCAGTGCCAAGTAAAGGGGAATTATCACTTCCCGCGATTTGGAAGCTATACTTCTATTAATGCAGCCCCAAATAGCATTTGCCTTCTTTGCAGCCACATCGCATTGCTGGCTCATATTCAGTTTGTGATCTACAACCATTCCAAGATCCTTCTCACTTGTAGTATTGTTGAGCCAAGTGTCCCCCATTCTGTAACTCTGCATTTGGTTTCCTCTCCCTAGGTGCTGCACTTGGCATTTATCCCTATTAAATTTCATTCTGTTGTTTTCGGCCCAGCGCTTTGTTATACTTTTATTAAATTTTAAGATAGCAGATTAAAGCAGTCATAAAAAGGGCAAGAGTGTGAAGCAAAATCAATAAGTGCCACCAAATCATTCATCAGGGGACCGACAGACGATGACAAAGTGCTGCTTTGCAGCTTTCTAGCCACTTTCCTAGCAGCATATCTTCTTTTTTTACAACATGAGCAGAGAAAACCATACAATGTCTCAAGCTTGAAGATTCACCTGTGTAGGGCTCTGTGTTTTGCAAGAGATGGTTATAATACAAACAGAACTCCATCAATGAAGACCTCAAACAAATCTTTCACTACAATTATACAGAATAAAGGATTTTCTCGTGCAGTGATTCCCAGCCTCTCTAGCATATGCATTAGTAACAGCCTATGGAATCATGTCAGGAGAGATAGCTGAGAGGAGAGGAAGGGAACAGCGTCCCCCTGGGCCCATGGCTGGCCCTTCTTCAGCCGACACCACCCAAGGCGGCGGCCTTGGATGGAACCGAAGGGCGGTGCCACAGGGCATCGCCCGTTTGACGCCCGTACGGCGCCAGTTTGGCATTGGCGCCGGGCTCTTTATTGGGGGAAGGGATTTTTATTTATTTATTTATTTATTTATTTATTTATCTCATTTTTATACCGCCCAATAGCCGAAGCTCTCTGGGCGGTTTACAACAATTAACAAGACAGTCCCTGCCCGCAGGCTTACAATCTAAAAAGACACGACACACAAGGAAAAAGGAATGGGGAGGGAAGAAGGGGGAATATTAATTAATACTCGTGGCAGGGCTGGTGGAGTGGCCCTGCGCTCCCTCTCTTCTCCCTCCTCTCAGCCTGCTGGGATGGCTGCTGTGGTGGCATCTGAGGGAGGAGGAGCCGTCATGAGGGAGGCCTTTCAGCAGAGCTGGTGGAATGGCCCTGCGCTCCCTCTCTTCTCCCTCCTCTCATCCTTAACTGAGGTACAGTGGTTGCTTTAACATTTTTATTATTATATACATTTTAATCATATCATTGGGGATCTTGGGGAGCAATGGGGTGCCTCTATATCTGTGGTTACAGGTAGGGGGAGGTATGGTGTTGGGGGATTAACGAGGGGTCAAAGGAGAAGAGGGGTCAGACTGCTGTCCCCTCTTCTGGTTTCTCCCCCAACTGGATGATTCCTGGCTGCCATATCAGCCTACTCTCAGGCCTGGTGCTGCTGCTGCTGAATGCCAGGTTGGCCAAGAATAAAAGCTCCCTCATCCATGATTTGATTGTGGATGAGGGGGCCGACCTGGCCTGTATTACGGAGACCTGGGTGGACAAAACGGGAGGTGTCGCCCTCTTCCAATTGTGTCCTCCCGGGTACTCGGTGCAGCACCAACATTGCCTTGAGGGTCAGGGAGGGGGAGTGACCATGGTCTATAAGAGTACGATTTCCCTCTCTAGGCTTCCTGTTCGCTCGAAGGCAGGTCTTAAGTATTTACACCTTGTGCTGGGCTCTCAAGACAGATTGGGGATTCTGTTGGTGTACCGCCCACCCCGCTGCCTGAGCTGATGGAGGTGGTCTTGGATTTGGTGTTGTGGACCCCCAGGATGATGCTTCTGGGGGACTTCAACATCCATGCTGGGGCAGCCCTATTCGGAGCGGCTCAGGACTTCATGGTTGCCATGACAACCATGGGGCTGTCTCAACATATTGTTGGCCCAACCCATGTAAAGGGGCACACTCTAGACCTGGTTTTTTTGAATGGGCAGGAAGACCGAGACCTGGGTGGGGGAACTGGGTGGGGTTACTCTCTCCCAGCTGTGCCCTACTGGGTACTCGGTGCAGCACCAGCATCGACTCGAGGGTTGGGGAGGGGGTGTTGCTGTGTTCTATAGGGATTCTATCTCCCTCTCTAGGCTTCCTGTTCATTCGAGTGCAGGTCTCAAGTGTCTGTATCTTGTGTTGGGTACCTGGGACAGACTGGGGATTCTGCTGGTGTACCGCCCACCCCGCTGCCCAGCAGACTCCCTGCCTGAGCTGACGGAGGTGGTCTCGGACTTGGTGTTGAGGACCCCTAGGATGATGGTTCTGGGGGACTTCAATTTCCATGCCGAGACTGCTGTGTCTGGGGCGGCTCAGGACTTCATGGCTGCCATGACGACCATGACGACCATGGGGCTGTCCCAACATGTCATCGGCCCAACACATGTAAGAGGACATACACTTAATCTGGTCTTCTCGACTGGGCAGGAGGATGGTGATCTGAAAGTGGGGGAATTAACATCTGTTCCTCTGTCATGGTCAGATAACTTCCTATTGAGGTTTAGACTTTCAGCAGCGTTTCCCCTCCGCAAGGGTGGGGGGCCTATTAAAATGGTCCGCCCCCGGAGGTTAATGGATTCCGGTGGATTCCAGAGGGCTCTGGGGGATTTTCCTGCTGGTATGGCTGGCAGTCCTGTTGAAGCCCAGGTTGCTCTGTGGAATGCAGAGATGACCCGGGCGGTGGACACGATCGCCCTCTCCCTCTGGGCAGAGCCCGGCCAGGTCCCTGGTACACACCGGAGCTGAGGGCAATGAAGCAAGATGGCTGGAACGCAGGTGGAGGAGAACTCGTGTTGAATTTGACCGAACACAGGTTAGAGCTCATTATCGAGCCTACTCTGTGGCGGTGAGGGTGGCTAAGAGAGAATTCTTTTCCACCACCATTGCATCTTCTCAGTGCCATCCAGCGGCGCTTTTCCGAGTGGTCCGTGGCCTTTTACACTCTGGGCCAGCGAGAGAAATGATAGAACCCTCAGTAGCACGCTGTGACGAGTTTGCACGGCACTTTGAAGATAAAGTTGCTCAAATTCGTCATGAATTGGACACCACAGTTAGTGCAGCTCCTTTAGTAGAGGTGTCCAGAGCACCGTCTGGTCTGGTTTTGTTGGATGAATTTCAGTTATTGAGGCCCGAGGATGCGGACAAGGTGCTTGGCCAAGTCCGGTCTACCACCTGTGTGCTTGACCCTTGCCCATCATGGCTTATTACATCAAATAAGGAGGGGATAGCCGGCTGGGTCCAGGAGGTTGTAAACGCCTCCTTGAGAGAGGGAGTGGTGCTAGCCTCTTTGAAAGAGGCGGTGATTAGGCCACTCCTCAAAAAGCCTAACCTGAACCCAGATGATGTTAATAACTACAGGCCGGTAGCTAATATCCCATTCCTGGGCAAGGTGTTTGAGCGGGTGGTTGCTGGTCAACTCCAGGCACTCTTGGATGAAACAGACTATCTAGATCCATTTCAATCTGGATTCAGGCCTGGTTTTGGAACGGAAACTGCCTTGGTCGCTCTGTGGGATGACCTCTGCCGGGAGAGGGACAGGGGGAGTGCGACCCTGTTGATTCTCTTGGACCTCTCAGCGGCTTTTGATACCATCGACCATGGTATCCTTCTGGATAGGTTGTCTGGGTTGGGAGTTGGAGGCACTGCACTCCAGTGGTTCCGATCCTACTTGGGTGGCCGATTCTAGAAGGTGGTGCTGGGGGATTACTGCTTTGTCCCTTGGCAGTTATGCCATGGGGTGCCACAGGGCTCTATTTTATCCCCTATGCTGTTTAACATCTACATGAAACCACTGGGAGAGGTTATCCGGAGGTGTGGGCTGAGGTGTCATCAATATGCAGATGACACCCAGCTCTATCTCTCTTTTTCATCTAATCCAGGTGAGGCAGTGGCTGTTCTGAATCAGTGCCTGGACAGAGTAATGGACTGGATGAGGGCTAATAAACTGAGACTCAATCCAGATAAGACGGAGGTACTGTTAGTGGGTGGTACGTCTGCCCGGCTAAGTGATATTCAACCAGTTCTGGATGGGGTTGCACTCCCCCTGAAGGATCAGGTTCGTAGTTTGGGGGTGCTCTTGGATCCCCAACTGTCACTTGAGGCACAGGTCAACTCGGTGGCACGGAGCACCTTTTATCAGCTTAGGCTGATATACCAACTACGTCCTTATCTGGACAGAGATTGCCTAGCTACAATTATCCATGCTCTGGTAACCTCTCGTTTGGATTACTGCAATGCGTTATACGTGGGGCTGCCTTTGAAAATGGTCCGGAAACTTCAGCTGATCCAAAATAGGGCAGCAAGATTATTAACCGGGACTGGCCGACAAGAACATATTATGCCAGTGCGAGGGGCACGGAGATTCGGGCCTTCTGTGGGGGCTCACTGAGAAAAGACGAGCAAAGGCGAGGACCCCCCAAAGGTAGGATTAACACCCTTATGGTGATCTGGAAGTAGAGGATTTAACATCTACCCCCTTGTCATGGTCAGATCACTTCCTTTTGAGGTTTAGACTTTCGGTTCCATTTCCCCTCAATGGACTTTCGGTTCCATTTCTTGCTCAATGCAGGAATCCAGGTCAAAGCATCCCTGACGGATGGTTGTCCAGCTGCACTTTGAATGCTATACTTCTATTAATGCAGCCCTAAAATAGCATTTGCCTTCTTTGCAGCCACATCGCATTGCTGGCTCATATTCAGTTTGTGATCTACCACAATTCCAAGATCCTTCTCACTTGTGGTATTGTTGAGCCAAGTGTCCCCCACTCTGTAACTCTGCATTTGGTTTCCTTTCCCTAGGTGCAGCACTTGGCATTTATCCCTATTAAATTTCATTCTGTTGTTTTCGGCCCAGCGCTCCAGCCTATCGAGATAATGTGTTGGATGAGTTTCAGTCATTGAGGCCTGAGGATGAGGACAAGTTACTTGGGCAGGTTCGACCTACCACTTGTATGCTTGACCCTTGCCCATCATGGTTGATTATTAAAATTAAGGAAGGGATTTGCACCCGGGTCCATGAGGCTGTGAATGCCTTCTTAAAGGAAGGGGTGGTGCCAGCCACGTTGAAAGAGGCTATGATTAGACTCTTAAAAAAACCCAAATCTGTACCCAAAAGACCTGAACAACTATAGACCTGTTGCAAATATCCCTTTCCTGGGCATGGTGTTTGAGCGCGTGGCAAGCAGCTCCAAGTTCTTTTGGAGGAAACAGATTATCTAGATCCATTTCAATCAGGCTTCAGGCCTGGCTTTGGAACAGAAACTGCCTTGGTCGTCCTTTGGGATGACCTTTAATGGGAGAGAGACAGGGAGAGTGCAACCCTATGATTCTCCTGGATCTCTCAGTGGCTTTCGATACCATGGACCATGGACCATGGTGATGGTATCCTTCTGGATAGACTGGCGGGTTTGGGAGTTGGAGGCACTGCTTTGCAGTGGTTCTGCTCCTACTTGACCGACTGATTCCAGGAGGTGGCACTGGGGGATTATTGCTCTGCACCATGGAAATTATGCATGGAAGACCGTAGTGCTCCATTTTATCCCCCATGCTCTTTAACATCTACATGAAACTGCTGGGAGAGGTTGTCCGGAGGTTTGGGCTGAAGTGTCACCAATATGCAGATGACACTCAGCTCTACCTCTCTTTTTCATCAAATTAATGTGTGGCAGTGGCTGTTTTGAATCAGTGTCTGGGTGTGGTAATGGACTGGATGAGGGCCAATAAATTATGCTCAGTCCAGATAAGACTGAGGTGCCGTTTGTGGGTGGATCATCTGTCCGGAGGGAGGATACTCAACCTGTCCTAGCCGGGGTTGCACTCCCCCTAAAGGACAGGGTTTGTAGTTTGGGGGTGCTCCTGGACTCCGAACTGTCGCTGGAGTCACAAGTGGACTCAGTGACAAGGAGAGCCTTTTATCAGCTTAGGCTGATTTACCAACTACGACCCTATCTGGACAGACAGAGCCTAGCAACGGTGATCCACGCTCTGGTAACCTCTCGTTTGGACTACTGTAACACGCTCTACGTGGGGCTGCCTTTGAAAATGGTCTGGAGACTTCAATTGGTTCAAAACAGGGCAGTGAGGCTGCTAACGGGGACTGGCTGACAAGAACATATTATGCCAATCCTCTATGATTTACATTGGCTACCAATTGAAGTCCAGGCCCGATTCAAAGGTGCTTACATTAACATTTAAAGCCCTAAACGGTTTGGGGCCAGGTTATCTGAAGGAATGCCTCATCCCATACGAGCCTGCCCGAGCCCTTCTCAGAGCACCCCCTCCAAAAGAGGCTGGAAGGGTGGCTACTAGGGGAAGGGCCTTCTCAGTTGTGGCACCCCATCTATGGAATCAGCTTTCCAAGGAGGTGCACCTGGTGCCCACCCTCTGTTCTTTCAGGCGCCAGGTGAAGACCTTTTTATTTGCCCAATATTTTAATGGTTGATTTTATTCCTTTTATTATTGCCACTGTAGCTCTGGATTGAATTTATTTTGGCTGCTTGTTTTTATCATGTCATATTTTAACATGTTTGTGTTTTTATACTATTTTTGTTGTTATTTTTGTGTTGCTTTGTTTTGTAAACTGCCCAGGGAGCCTTTTGGCTGATGGGCGGTAAATAAATATATTAAATAAATAAATGTCTACAACATCTGTCTCTACGTCTAGCCAGGGATACAAGTATAGACGCTTACTTCCCCAATTCCACTAGCTGCACTGGTGTGCATATGAATATTTTCAGTGAAAAAAATCCAGATTCTATTTTCCTCCTACAAGAAATATGCTATTGTCAACCATGCTTGCCAGACGGAGATGAACACAGTCTCTTGGAAAAAGCAATGAAGGTGAACAATTTCCCTCTGCTTTTAACAGGTTCTGTTAATACTAAAGAGGGTCAAGGCACAGCACTTGTACAAAGGCTATTTAAAAATATGGTGTGTTGTATATTGTGCACAGTAACAGTGTAGGGACATCTGCTTTCTTTATGTCTTGGATTGATTTCACTCAGCACAGGAGAGAAAAAGTAAGTTGTTTCTACTAATGATAGATAATGCAGAAAATATCCATGGCCAAACCCCAAAACATTAAATGTAGATACTTTTCTCCATTGCATATTCTAACTGTAAGGTGCAGAATGACTGCCAGGTCCTCATTACTGTTGATGATAACATTTTCGAATGCTATAATATGATTTGGGAGAACCAGAACATAAGGAACTTATGTCTATACTGGCATGCAGTCATTAAGGAAGAATTAATGTAGAAATTTGTAATGTCATTTCTGCCAAGTCACACTTTTCATTTAAAATGGAAGGCTGGGATGAAAATCCAGGTATGCAGAGGTGTGTCCCCCCCCTTTAATTATAGTCAAGAAATGTTAGAGAGGCTGTGATGCCACTGATATCCTGTATCACATGTGGTGGCTTTAAGGGATAGCATGTAATTACTGGGGGTCTTAGGGAAACCTGATATACAACAGATCAAGCCAGTGTGGCGTAGTGGTGAGAGTGTTGGACTGGGACTTGGGAGATCCGTGTTCTAGTCCCCGCTCAGCCATGAAACTCACTGTGTGACTTTAGGCTAGTCACTGACTCTCAGCCTAACCTACCTCACAGGGTTGTTGTGAGGATAAAATGGAGAGGAGGAGGAGGATTATGTAAGCCACCTTGGGTTCCTTGCAGGAAAAAAGGTGGGGTATAAATATAATAAATAAATAAATAAATAAATAAATAAAATCAACTAGAACTCAGACTAGCTTTTTTGAACCTCAGAGCTGGCCATACCATTTGGCAAAGTGAAACGACTGGCTCAGTTGGCAGATGCTGGGGACCAACAGTGGCAGCCCCCCAATTCAACTGCCAGTTCAGTTAGTTAGCTTCTGTATGTAGGCTGGAGATAAGCACAATCTTGTCCTTTGCCTCCAGCTGCAGAATGTCTTGGGTCGGCCCTGCTGAAATTTTTCCAGACAAACTGCAGCATCTGGCTTATAAAGAGCTTATTCTTTTATGTTTAGGAGGAGTGATTGGACTTGAGCTTGCTAAATGTTGCAAATTCCATAAACCTCCCATTATGTCTTCTTGCACTTGAGTAAATGGAACAATGCAGTCACAGAAAAACTAACGTCTCAGATTTAGCTTGCTAAAGGGCAAGTGAAGTCCAATTATTTGTTTTGTGTTTGTTTCTTTGTTTCTTTTTTGACAACCACTTTTATTGAAATCACTAGTCAGATATATCTAGTATGGTGTAATGCATCTTCTTTCAGATTTTTTAAAATAACTGCTTTGTTTTGTTAATAAAATATGCTTTTCTTTCTCTTTTATCAATATTAATGTATTGAAATCTTGTTAAAATAAAAATAACAGCACAACTTTAGGAATATCTACTTAGAAGTAAGTGCCACTGGGCTCGCTGGGTTACTGCCAGCCAGGTATGTATGTATAGAATTGTAGCCGGGCACCGCAATCCAATGTGGCTGCTGGTAACCCTCTGAACTTGGAGGATTATGGGCATCCTATTGAAGATGGAAGGAGTGTGGAGGCTTCTCCCACCCTGCAAGAGACTTAGATGGCCAATTTCAGCTAAGTCTTTTGCCCCTGCTCATGAGAAGAAGAGGCTGAGGCACTGCCAGGATACGTCATGTTGTGGTGGGTCCTTACTCCTCCCCACCCACAAACCTCTGGCTCCGAGGTCGGTTTTCTGACCTCGAAGCTGCAGCTGGTGCGGAAAGAACCACGCCAGCTGCAAGGGCAGAGGGAAGGGTGCTCTGACATAACTGAACATGATTTGTCTGGGGCTGGATAGATGCAGTCCTGGATCAGGCTGATCTGTAGTAACTGATGGCTGTTTCACACAAGTAAGACCTCAATGCTGTAGTCATCAAGTGGTGAATAAACATGTGAAAACTTCCCTCTAGTCATTGGGGTAGATCTGATTTGGGGGGATCCTCCTTGCCCCCCACCCCACAGCTCACCCCATTAATCAGGGTCTCCTGATTCTCTGTGTAGCATTTTCAGGGAGCTGGAGAGGCTGCCATGGGAAGGAGGGGGTGGGAAGTCCACTTCCACCACTGCAATTGATCCAGCTTAAATATGGATCCAACCCGTTGTATTTTGAACCGGCCTGGAGACCTTTGTACATGCCATCATTTGAAGAGGCTGCCAAATTCCACAGCATTCAAAAAAGGCATGCTGTGCTGTATGTTGAAGTTTAGTTTTGAGTGGAGTCTGGCGCTAAATGGAAATCTGCTGAGAAGTTCTGCAGGAGATCTAGTATATATCCAGCTATGGTAGTCCTCAGGGCAGGGCTGGATTCAATGGCTCACTAATGCAAGGTAGGTGAAGCTTCCCTCCTCAATCAGCTTAGACTGGTGTGTTTTTCATGTTGCTCAGTGTTTCACTGAAGGAAATTCCTAGGTTGGGGAACATAATCCCTGGTAGAAAAGCACCATCCTGAAAATAAAGCTTTTTTATTTTAGAAATAGAAATTTCTAAAATATTATTTTATTTTAGAAGCTTTCTTGTGAACTTTCATGATAAATATGTGAGTGACTAAAATAGAATGTTTATACTGTTTTATCAGGATGGTTTAAAAAGAGGGGGAGGATTTCAGTAGCTTTGCTGTGGACTGGTAAAATGAATTTACTGGAGTTTGTTTTCTTTGAAATGTTTCCAGAATCAATATTAGCTCAGATGGGTTTAAGTCTTTTCTTTTTCAAAGTTAGGTCCCATGAAACCCTATTCGTTCGCAAAATGAAAGAGCAGATTATGACTGATGAGGCAGTAGAAGCAAAGGGCATGCATGAATTTTCTTCTAAAGAAGGAGATAACTAATTCCAATCAAAGGTATAATTGACGGAGCAGAACACATGGAGGACCTGATTTATGAGAGCCATAGACCTTTCTACAGAGTATTGAACAGGAAAGGAGAGAATCATCTTCTTCTTCTTCTTCTTCTTCTTCTTCTTCTTCTTCTTCTTCTTCTTCTTCTTCTTCTTCTTCTTCGTCGTGCTTTTTTTCTGGAGAAAAAGGTACCGGAACTCTTGGATTATGTTTCCTCGGGAGTAGATGGCTATTAAATTGTAATGAAATTAATAGAATAAAAGGTGCTGGAACTTAGTTCTGGTGAGTTCCACCAGAAAAAAAGCCCTGCTTCTTCTCCTTCTCCTCCTTCTCCTTCTCCTTCCCCTTCTTTTTTATCTTTGAAAGAAAAAGTAGTTGGGACTTAGGGATGTAAGTCGGGATACTTACAGATGCTGATTGGTTTCATGCCCGTTCATGGGTGTGCACAGTTTTCATAGTAGAGCTGGATTAGGGCTGGATTCTGGTGGAAGATATAAATCAATCAGCAAGTTTTTGAAACCAATCTTTTGCAAAGACTGAAGATCAACACTGAGAATCAATGGGTGTGGAGCAAGACAGAACTAAGAGTATGTGTCCATTAAAAATTTATGCTCAATCATCATCTCGAAAGCTGTATTTAAAGTTTGCTACCGTTGGCAGTAGGAATCAACATGCCAGTGAAGTTCTCCTGAGCCAGATTCAGAAAAGAAACTCTTCTACTCTGATTAGAATCCAAAGTGGAAAAGAATTGCCAGCTTCCCTGGCTGACAAATGAAAGAGTTGTCAGCATGCTGGATCTTCAGCTAATCAAGTCTCCACAATCCTTTTAGCTCAGTCCTATTCAATGTGATGGAGCAATATTGCTCCATCACATTGAATAGGGTCAGGATTAAGAAGTGCAGAGGCAAGATCCAAGAGTGGGGCAGGGAGGCCAACCCTCCACTGCCATGGAGGACAGGCAGGGCATTGTCTCTCCTCTCCCATCCTTGGCCTCATATGACCTGTTCATTCCACCCTGCTGAATGTGCCCTCACTTCACTCCATTACGTTGAATAATGATGGAATAAACAGGGTGTGGAGCAAAATCTGAAGGGAAGCAAACTCCCCACGGATCCTGCGCAGGCAGTGAGCACCCCTCCTGCACCCTCAGTGTTCGCCACTTAGCAGCTCCCCTCCATACAATTCAGAGGAATGGCTTAGCTCCACTAGGTTGTATTGGGCTGGCAGGATGGTAGTGGGCACATTGCAAAGAAATGGGGGGATTTTTTCTGAGCATTCAACCTGGCTCTGAAAAACTCCCCCCCCCCCAATTACCCACCCCAAAAATCTTGGTTAATTTCCAAGTTAATCCGATGGCAAGTTTCTGAGAGCTGGCCCATGTCTAATTAGGAACACTAGCCATGACATCTGTGTTTTTTATACTGAAGTCCACATATTCAAAATGTGACATTTATTTGTTCCTGTGAGTGGGCAGGGTATGTGTTATTTATCTGCTAGCAGCATGAATGCCTCTTTGCTGGTTTCAGTGTTAATAGCCAGATAATTGTGCTTTTGAAATAGAGAAGTAGAGAAGCTAAGCACGGACAGGTTTTCCTATCACCTCATCAAGGGCTGATTCGCACATGCATGTTCATCACTTGATGATGGCAGATTCATACACATGAAGATCACTAACTTGGAGCAGCCCTTTAACCACAGGCACGCACATGTGCATGGGGGGAAGTTACGCATGAGCCAGTGTGACCACACTGCTCCCTGCTGGGGATATGCGGAAGTGCCACAGCATATTTTAAAAATCTGATGTAGTTGCATCAGTTCAGACATTACGGTACTTCCTCCCTGTTGCTGGTCTACGGCTCATTCTGCACAAGGGTTCTCATACATGTGAACTGGGCCCAAGTGATGAATGCCATATGTGAACAGACTACCACCAAACTAACACCACAGATCTGAACTTTTGTATCACCTCAAACCCCCGCACTTTTCAATGGAACCATCTGACACATTCACCTGCGTGTCAGAAAGTGATGAGAAATCAGCGTACAAGCCTAAGCCAACTGTCTGTGAGTGAGCAATGATGTGTGTGTGTGTTGTTATGTCAGATAATTCTGGGCATTAGATTCCCTCAAAGGAGAGAGGCTAACCCCACACTCTTGCAAAAGGTTTTGGATCTTTGGCTGGGGTAAAGACATACACAGCTGGGTGAAGTGCACGCTTTGCCCTTTAACACTGGACACACACACACACACACACACACACACACACACACACTGATGTCAGAAATAAAGAGTTGTTTAACTGAAGATGAAATATAGAGCAGGTACAGTGTCTTACTTTTGGTGGTACAGTAAACCCAATGATTTCAGACAGCAAAATACCCTTACGCTATTGTTCAAACACACTCTATAATTTCTGGAGAGAGAGTCCCTGTTTGCCCTAGTAGCCTACAGATGGAAAGAGGGTAGAAGAAAGGCTTCCATCTGAAAGGATAGTTAGAGAAAGATTCTGAAAGAAGTCCCGGTCACTATCTTGTCCATTGGTGGTCCCTGCAGTGGATTCCCCAATGGTAGTCCTGTGTGTCCTGTGGAGGCAGGAGCAGGAGGTGATCAAGAGGCCTGGATCTCAAACACCCCACCACACTTAGACATCTTAGGATGACTCCCTTAAGTCTCTCCCAACACACCTTCCCATTACTCAAACCTCAGTTCTTATACCCTTTCCTGAGTTCCTGGCTACATGAGGGGGCAAGGGTCTCCCTTGTTTCCCTTATGGTCTTAATCACCGCTAGTCACTCTGTCCTTTGTGTGCCTACGGCCCTTGATGGGTGTCATAGGAAAACCTTTTGTGGATTCTCCTTAACGAGCTTAAGTTTTTGGTTGAATCCTTCTATGGGGGGAGCCATCTTTTTGCAGGGCGATTCTTAGTTTCTTTTCAGGAAAGTCTCTCAGGTCTCCTGTGCCTTTAGGCCATGCGTGTTAATCTGATCATTGCAAGATTCTCAGCCACTACCTATTCATTCATCAGGTTCTCAGTCACTCTCTATTCAGGCCATTTGCTTCCTCTGTGCCAGTCCAGTGGCTGAGGCTGTTCATTTCTCCTGAACCCAAGCTTACTCAGGCTCTTATTGGGCCTACTGTGGCCTTCCCTGTGAGCTACAGTCCTAACCAGATGATCATGACTCTATCCACTCATAAGTGTGTGTGTGTGTGTGTAGGGGTCCATTCAGTCATGTGATGAGGGAAAGAGTGGGGCCATGCCACCTTGGCACCTCTGCCCCCTCCACTCTATCCCCTTTCCCCATCACTTGGCATGTCAGGGGCCTAAGCCATGTGGGGAGCTTACAAAGTGCAGACTCCCCTTCAGCCATTCCCTTTCTAGTGCATGGAAGGAACATGGAAAACAGGGATGTAGCAGCAGAGGGGCCAGGGCCAGCCAGCAGGACTCTTCTCTCCCCTCTTGCATGATTGGAATTGCGTGACAGGGAATGCCCGAATAGGGCTAATGTAAAGGAGTCGATCTGAATTGAGTGGTCAAGCAGGTGGTGTTCCAGAGCCAACCAAAACAGCATGTCTCATTTGATCTGAGTATTCATGCCAAAATACCAAAGGTCCCATGTCTCTGTGTCTAAGTCAGTCTTGTAATTGGATTGCCTACAGGGCTTGCATTTAAGGCATAAAATGTATCCTCTTTGCCAAGCTACTAATGGGAGCCAAATGTTCAAAGAAAGCAGCATAGGCCTAGAACTGCCTTCTCCACCCTGGTGCCGTCCAGATGTGTTGGACTACAACTCCCATCATCCCCAGCCAGCATGAACTTTGCTCCTAGCAATGTTTGGCATTTATACAACACTATTAATGAGCAAAGCCATTCACATACATAATCTTAACTGTATGATATGCCTAAATGAAGAAAGTCGTTCACATACAGTACATAAACTGAACTGTATGATAGGCCAGTATGACTATTCTTATAGTGCAGCTGGGGCTGAGAAAGTGGCTTGCTGAAGGCCATCCAGTCAGTTCATGGATGAGGCAAATTTTTCCAGCTCTTAACTCCCAGCTCTAAGCCTCTAAACTACACTCACTCTCTGGCTTAGCAGCAGCTCTCCAATTATTACCTCCTAGGAAAAGGTGAGCGTGAGTAGCTGTCGCATGACTCAGACTTTTTATTTTGTGGTCCCTATGGGACACTTCAGACTGTCATTTCTTTTATTACCCATTGTGAAACGATTAGCTCCATTTTGGAAATGTTTAGCACAATCATTCAAAGCCACCAACTGCAAATGTTATAGCCGGCACGTTCTCCTCCAACACTAGCAGCCTTCATCAGCAGACCTGCCAGTTTCTAATATTGAGTAGCTTAAGAAATACACACACATACACATGCAAACCCAACATTCAATGGATGCTTCTGTCTTCCTTCCGAGTCTTTTAGGATGCAGTCCTATGCACATTTAACTGGGACCATCCCTACATGCATGGGATGGTACTGCAAGCCTTAAATTAGGCTGAAGGTATATGCTAATATGCAGTGCTTTTTTTCTGGAGAAAAAGGTACCGGAACTCTTGGATTACATTTCCTCGGGAGTAGATGGAGATTAAATTGTAATGCAATTAATAGAAGAAAAGGTGCTGGAACTCAGTTCCGGTGAGTTCCACCAGAAAAAAAGCCCTGCTAATATGACATTGCATCCCCAGTGCTGAAAGCTCTTTTTTTTGTATTAATATTTCTCTCTAGCGTCCCAGAAAACCAAACATTGATATGTCACAATCATGCCTTAGTTTTCCATCTCTTGGTAACATGCAGATTGATTACACTGAGTTCTGCATGAGGCCAGGGATGGGGACTCGGACTCGAGGACTCGACTCGTGAGTCGGACTGAGTCCCCCCTCTGACTCGACTCGGACTCGAGTCCCAATATTTTTAATGGGACTCGAGACTCGACTCGGGACTCGAGACCAAGGACTCGTCAACATCCCTGGGCTGTTGACGAGTCTTCTGGCTGTGCCAGAAGGAGCGCGATCACCGGTGAAGAGCACATGGAAGCGAGGCGCGCCGCTGCTCGGCCACTATGGACAGCTACCAGGAGCGCAGCCCCAACGATGTGTTGAGATTTATTTTGATTGATGTGTTGTTGTGGGGGGTTTGGGTTAGCGTCAGACATTTTGGGTTTGGCTGCCTCTGCCTGCCTGTTTGGGGTTCCCAGCCTCCTCTGCCTGCCTGGTCTCTTCTAGATCCTGTTCAACAGTTGAATTGTCCAAGACAAAGGCCTCTGCCTGCCTGCTTTGGGGTTCCCTGCCTCCTCTGCCTGCCTGGTTATTTTGGGTTTGTCTGCCTGGTCTGTTCTTGCCAAAATCAGTTGCAGAGTTTTGAAATAAAAAGGCACACTTGTGCCTAGAATTTATTTAAGCCACACATCTGAAGTAGCCTTATTTTGTTGGGGGGAAACCCCATTGATTTTAATAGGGACTCGTGGAGTCAGTTTTGGGAGTGACTCAGGACTCGGGACTCGTGAGTCACCATTTTGGACCAAGGACTCGGACTCGGACTCGAGACTCGGGTCCAAAGACTCGTGACTCGACTCGTGACTCGAGACCAAGGACTCTTCAACATCCCTGCATGAGGCTGCCTATGAAACTGGGGCCCACCCACCATGCTGAACACATCTTGCCTTTGCTTAAAGACTATCACTGGCTTCTAGTTTGTTTCTGGGTGCAATTGAGCATGCTGGTTCCGACCTATAAAGCTCTGAATGGGCTGGAAAGGATACCTGCAGCAGAACTGGCATGAGGCTTCAGTGGCCCTTTGGCCAATAGTGCTGATGGGCTCCCCTGCTGCCGATGCCCCCTGGTGGCAGAGATGCCAGTGGCACCACCAGTTTGGCACCCCCTCCCCCTGCCATGGCCTTATGTGGCAGTGCTGGCATGCTTCCTACAGGAGCCAAGCATCTGATTCGCTCTGACCAGCATCTGGTGGCTACCATTTTAATATCCCATAATGCAATGCAGTGGAACATCCAATTGGCAGTGTCTTGTGTGTGATTGTGATTGGTTGCAGTGGCATTAGAGGGGGCATGCAGCCAGGAGGGGAAGGGGTCAGGCAGATTGTCACCTGAGCTCTGGACCAGGGCTTCCTCTGTCATGATACACTGAGTATGATGAAGCACCCTTCCCAAACATGCTTGCCTTGTGCTCACTGTTTTATGGATGGTCAGAAGAAGTAACAGTCACTGCTTACCACCTACTAATTTCCTGCACACCCAAATGCCTGGGTCAAAGATACCTTCCTGAGTCTTCTGGAACTTAGGGAAAGGGCACGGTTTGTGCTTTGGACATGTTATAAAACAGTGAGAGAGATTTTTGCATTTCAGAGTGTCACCCAGCCCAACATGGCACACAGAGATAGAAATGAGCGACAGTTCCATTGTCCTGAGACATAATTTCCTAGTTCCTTTTAATGCAATTGTTTCCCCTTCACCCAGGCAAAATGAGAACTGCCCATGGAAAAATCCAGGATTATAGTAGCCTGTGAAAGGGCAAGTGTGTGCTCTCCCCTCCTCCCACCAATTTATTAATTTAAGGTGTAATCCTATACATGTTTAGACAGAAAAAGTCCCACAATTCCCAGCATGCTGGGAGTTGTAGGCCTTTTTCTGTCTAAACAAGCATAGGATTGCGCCCTTAGAAAATTTATCTGCTTCTTTTTTTAACAAAACAAAAACATATTATCATAGCAGTTTCTTGGAGTAACTTTGGACAACAATTCAAAATTTCTTAAAACATTCACCAAAATTCCCACTACTTTGTCTTCTGTTCTTTTCTTTGTATGGGCTATTTCTTGAGCCTTGTAGGCCTCGTCATAAGGTATCAACTGCACCTGTCTCTTGGGACTCTCAGGTGTTGGAGATGCTGGGGGAATACTATTCTAATACATCCTTGCTGGAAAAAAATGAGTAAGTTATATGGACAAAGTTTCTTCCTCAGAAGAGCAGCATTTCGAACTTCATTTTATTTTGCTTATTTTAAACAAGCCACATTTTTCTTTTCTTTCTTTTTTACTTATGTAATAATCCTGATGGTAGATCAGCAGTGAGAAAACTAAACTAAAATATATTACAGTGCTTCTGTAAGAGAATATTGGTAAAACAATAATAACTGAGAGGAAGACAAAGTAGCAGGACAGGAGTCACAAATCCACCCAGCGCTTGGACCAATAGAACAGTCCTTCTGGAGGATAGCCTTGATCCTGCGACTACTGGAAGCTTGACAAGGCAATAACAACAACAAGAGTCAGCGTGGCGTGGTGAGAGTGTTGGACTGGGACTCAGGAGATCCGGGTTCTAGTCCCCGCTCGGCCATGAAACTCACTGGGTGACTTTGGGCCAGTCACTGCCCCTCAGCCTAACCTACCTCACAGGGTTGTTGTGAGGATAAAATCGAGAGGAGGATTATGTAAGCTGCCTTGGGTTCCTTTCAGGAAAAAAGGCGGGGTATAAATAGAATAAATAAATAAATAAAAGGGCCGGGGAAATGGCATTTGCATCACTCTCTGTGTCTCTGCCTCTTTAAGTCAAGCTACAGTTCATTATTATAGCACAAAGTGCAGTTTATAACATCATCCTATAATCTGCAGATCCAACTCTCACAGAGAGCAAAAGGTCACTTTATTCATAGATTTCTGCCTTATTTTCACTTGGGAAATGTTCTAGTGAGAAAGGAAATAAACCAAATGCCATTTGGCCACCCATGTGAATGGGTTAGAGTAGACTGTGTTTAACTGTCTAAAGGTGGAATCCTGTGCATGTCTACTCAGAAGTGTCACTGAGTTCAATGCGACTTACTCTGAGGTAAGTGTGTATAGTTTTGCACTGTAACATACTTAGATTGTGCTGGATCCAAATCTATTCATACTTACTGTAGACCCATTGAAACCAGCGGGACTTACCGTAAGTTAGTCATGATTCACCTAAGTCCCATTGATTTTGATGGGTCTACTCCAAGTATAACTAAATCTGGATCCAATTAATACCAAAGGTCTATATGTACATTTGCTTCTCTATAGTCCAGCAATCCTATAGTTCATCCATCAGCTGAATGTTGCATTATGGCCAACATGTATCTGGGCCATCTGGAAATGCCAAGAAGTAGTAGGATTTCGGTTTAAACAGAAATTAGTGGAGGCTGAAATCCAAATAAATTGCTACATTGCAGAGTGAGGAAGGCTTGAGGATCCTGTCAGCAGAGGCTTCAGTAGGTTATATGTGTGGCCTAAGATAACTTGCTATGCCATTCCTATTGTGGGTTGGTGTTTGTGACTGGATAATAGCTGTGGAATCATTATGGATATGGTGCTGAAATACTGGTATTAAATAGCTATTAACGTCTTTATTTGATGCATCAAAATCCTGTCTGCTGTTGCATTTCCATTAGTCTACAGGTAAATTACTTTCTGTCTCTCAAAGAAAAGCATTTCTGACTATTAACAGATAAATATAAATCAGCTAAAAACTGAGACACACAATTCCATCTGCACCAACAATTTGTCACCGGATCCACCCCCTTGGCACTTTTAAAATCTCAAAGAAAATAGCAATTTGAGCTGAAATAGATTCAGAGGGATGACGGGAATTGCAAACATCCTGCTAGATGACAAATGTAGAAAGCTCACTTTCAGTAGCTCTTATCTGGGCAGTGCAGCTTTCAAAAGCACCTCTAACTTTTTGGACCTTGAGACATGAGGTGGCAGAAATATCTCCGACTTCATTGCTGAAGGTAAAATTAGAGGAATGGATTTAGTTTTTGAAAAAAGAATGGTTCACTGAGATTCAAGGGAGGATATATCTTTTACTAAGCATATTTTTATTAGATTACTTTTATTGGCCTATCAATTAAATTGGAATGTAATCTGTGCCCCATTTCAGGATATCAGTGTTGGACTCACATAGTCCAATAATGAAAAGGACTGTGAATATATCTCTACCCTTCTAAATCTGTGCCAGGTGACAGACATAATGTCTACAAAACTTGTGATTCAGAATCCTAAGATGACATGTGCAATACTGCAGCCCTGAGCCATTGAGCCAATGATATATGTGCATGCAGCCCCAGTCAGAGAATTGGCAATTCTTTTTGAGAAATTAAGGTTCAACTACAATTTAACAACAAAAGAAAGCTACCACACATTGCTAGAAGGAAATGTATCTTTTACATTTTTCCTTTCATTCCCTATTACAGTAACACAGCAGAGCCTAAATAGCCTCAAACATATGCACCGTGACATACCCGGGGTGCTTTGGAGAATTCCCCCCCTTACTCTAGGACAGGGGGGTTGAACCACTTTCAGCTTGAGGGCTGAATTCAATTTCAGAGAACCTCTCGGGGGCTGCATTCCAGTGGCAGCCAAAGGCAAAAGGGGTGGGGCCAAAGTAACAAAAATACCAACGTATTTTATCTTAAAGCTCTTACTGCTAATAATTAGGACTTAGGAGAGGCATTTCAGTCTTTTAGAATGAGAAGAAAGTGTGCAAAAGCTTTTGAACTACCAAGCAATTGGTTGCTGAAAGAAAGAGGGGTGGGGCCGGGGAAGGAGTCATGGTCGTCTGAGGAACCCCAGAGGGCCAGATTGGGACCTCAGGTGGGCCATATTTGGCCCGCAGGCCTGAGGTTTGGCACTCCTGCCCTAGGACCTCAGGACTCACCAGTAAACTGGATCTAGCTTTATCACCAGGGCAAAATTTAGCTCCCTAAAATACTCTATGCCAGTGTTCTCCAACCTTGGTTCCCCAGATGTTTTTGGCCTACAACTCCCAGCATGCTGGGGACCCAAGGTTGGAGAACACTGCTCTATGCATTGGTCTTGCTGCTTATTGAATAGAATAGCAGGACTCTTAATAGCTCTTTGGAGTAGTTGCCTCAGTTTAGATATTTACCTGGGTTATCAATTTATACTTTGCTAGCTTTCAGTCTTTAGTCCCATTAATAATAATGCTCCCGAAGGAGGAATAGTGCTTCGATCACTTTTAAAAATGGTGGTGGTGGACAGATATGAGGACTCCTGTGACAAAGGACTAAATGGGAAGGGACGGGGGAGAAAAGGGGAGAGAGAACTATCTTCTCAAATTCACAAGTGTCTTTGTTCTCATGTTCAGCGATGTCTGTGTATACACATACAGGCACAGAGTTGTCCCTGACACTGAAGGCGATAGGGAATCCCTTTTCAAAGGGCATAAAAACAGTTCCTCCTAAAGCTGAGCACTATGTAGTGAACAGCTCCTGTACACATAAGTTGGTGGTGGGTGAGATTTGCATATTCTCCAATTGCCCTGAATTTGCCAGGATAGTCCAGCAAACACTTACGCCATCTCACGGCTTCTTACTTTGTTATGCAGAGTCCCCATTTGTTATGTAGAGCCCGGAATTCCCCTGCCTCCTCCCGCAAGCTATTTAGCTTAGCTGCGATTTTGCCCATGGGCCCTTTAAGCAGGAAGGGAACACAATGAGTGTGTGTGTGTGTGTGTGTGTGTGTGTGTGTTCTACCTGCTGCCTCTAACCAGCCCCCCTGGTAAGTAAGACCCATTGAAGACATTTGTACTTACTCCCGAGTAAGTGTGCGTAGGATTGCACTGTTTGTTTTAATTTAATTCAAGTTAGTTAAATTCTGTAAGATTATTCCAGTTTAAGTGTTTCTTTAAATCTAAATTGTGTGAATAGAACACAAAAAGTGCTTTAAACTGGGGCCTTTCCACAATAACAAACAAGAAAGCTGTTCAGCCCCTCAAAGTTACTCCTTGTGCTTAAAAACCAGAGCTCAGTAGAGGTGTTGGAATAAAACGCTGAAGGGGTTCAAAACCCCAATGTGTCTTTTTGTATTTTCCCCCACCCAAAAGCTCCCCCTCCTCCGCATCTCCTTCTTTTCTTCTCCTTCTCCAATTGCCCTGAAATTGCGGGACCAATCCTGACAATTTTAAAAGAAAAAGAAAGTGATTGCCCTGCAAGCACTGACCCCTCCCCCCCCATGAAAAACACCAGATATCAACAATTAAGGGTTTAAGTAAGCTTAAAAAAAAAAAATACAAGATACAAAAGCCACTAATAAAATATTATAAAATAATATATAATAATGTAGGATTTTTAAGTTTTGTACTGTTTTTAATTGTGTTTTATACTGTGTGTGCCCCCCCCTTCTTGTATTTTATTAGATTGTACATCGCTCAGAGTGGCCGGTTGTCTGGCCAGATGGGCGATTCATAAATATAATAAATAAATAAATAAATAAATTATAAGATTTTGTGTGTTTCCTCTAATAACTTTTGTACCTGACCATGCCCTGGCCATACCCATGTTGCTTAACCATACCTCTTACAAATTCACACGTGTCTCCCTATTTTCATCGTTGAAATGTTCACAGGTATGGATTTGGAGTTACAAATTTCAGACCCATATCTTGCACTCTCACTGAGAACTAGTGAAATCTTTTGCCAAGATCTGATGTACAGTGTTTCCTCCTCCTCCTCCTCCTCCTCCTCCTCCTCCTCCTCCTCCTCCTCCTCCTCCTCTTCAGATCAAAGCTTGGGTCAGTTATGAGCCTGCTAAAAACAAAGCAGTCCTTTAATAAGAGAATGTGTTAATTTGCTCTGTCTTCCAAATTCTATTTCTAGGTCATTTGCACATTTGTGAATGGGTTTCCCCCTCTCCCCACCCCATAATTAATTGCAAGAACTGTTCTGTTTCTTCCTGCCCGTAGTCCTAAAATAAATTAGCACCGTTTTCAGACCCAGGAGAATTCTGTATTATAAAAAAGGCAATGTCTGTATATAAAAAACACTGATATAGAACAAATCCCACCTTTTTGAAGGGGGAAAAAAAGAATCCTTTCATTTTTAAAAAAAATATAGCATCTAGCTTTTACATTCAAATGAATATACAAAGGAGACATCTGGTGTTTGGGTCACTTCTGCTAGCACATAGGATCTGGCTCCTTAGTACTTTCTAATTCAATTAACTTGAGTGACTTCCATTAAAACTTTCTTACAAGGATTTGGGACAAAATCCTGCCCTGGCACCCTTTTCACAGCAGAATTTCCACAGAAGTAGACCTACAACATAGTCCTTCTAGGACAGGGGATGGCAACTTGTGGCCCCCCCCAGATGTTTTAGCCTACAACTCCCATTGTTCCTCACCATTGGCTATTCTGGCTAGGGCTGGTGGGAGTTGTAGGCCAAAACATCTGGAGGGCCAAAAGTTGCCCACTCATGTCCTAATACATTGCCCCCTCACAGTAGAAAACAAAGTCCCCAGGTTTCAGGCACTTACCATGGCTCATGCTGGCTCAGCTTGTCTGAGCGTGGAAAGCTAAGCAGGGTCAGACCTGGTTATTACTTGGATGGGAGACCCCTCCTCTAGTTTCCAGCATTGAGCAGGGGGTTGGACTCGATGGCCTTGTAGGCCCCTTCCAACTCTATGATCTATGAATCTACTACAGGTGCGTTGTTGTTGTTGTTGTTATTGTTTTTTGGTCAACAGAAAGCACCCAGGACATAAAATATCCCAAGAAAATGATTGATTTTTGCTATAGGGCTTTTTTCAGCCCAGCCAATGGGAAATATTGGGGTAAAAAAAAGACTCACTGAAATTGTGGAGATGTAATTGCCTTCATTCTTGTTTGCTCCTAAACTGAATCCACACATCAGGGAAAAGAAAGATGACTCTATCGTATACAGTACATATTTATTTAAAACTACTGGGAACTACTCCCAGGTAAATGTGCATGGGATTGAAGGCTTAATCACTCCAGGGTTTTTTAAATTTTAAATTAGGAACCAGTGAATTCTAATTACATGGTGTTACTAGCTTACAAAATGAAATATTAATAACAGGGCCGGAAGAAGGCAAAAGAACATATGGGAAAATATTACTAAGAGAAAGAAAAGCTTTATAGGGATGGGCAAATATGTCCATCTCCAGTTAGTGACACTTTCACAATTTATTTATTTTTTTGCTTGCAATTCCATTCTGTTCCATTACTACAGCTGATAGGTGTTTTTGTTTTTGTTTTACAATTGCAGATTAATTTAGATAGGGGTTTTTGGAGGGTTTTTTTTAACAATCGCAGCCTGGCAAGCATTACTGAGCCTGGCAGGCATTACTATGTTAATCTGCAATTGTAACACCCCCCCCCCCAAAAAAAAACCTATCAAGGTACATATTAAAATCTATATTTTTAGGGATGGGGGAGAGATATAGTTTGATTTGCATTTTAATATGAACCTATCTAATTTGCACTTCCTGAATTATTCTTCTGTTTTTGTACATCTCCGAATTTTGTGATGCACTTCTCTGATCAAAAATGCATGCAAAAATGCACTGAGCAGGAAAAATTGCACACAAAAATGCATCTAGTAGGATAAATGCATACAAAAATGTGTATTAATTTTCATACAGACTTTTTATCAAAATATTTGTAAACGGATGCAGAAACTGGATATTACAAACTTGTGCTTCAAAAAGTTTGAACCTTGCAGAAAGAGAAATAGATTCCTCTATCCCTAATTTAAATGTGTATTTTATCTCGAAATATGTATTGGAATGTGTGTTTTGACTGCAACATTCAAAGAAGTACTACCGTATTTTTCCGTCTATAAGACGCCCCCATGTATAAGACGCCCCCCACTGGGCAGTTTCGCAACCGTGTGGTTCTCTCCTTGGCTTACTTCCGTGTTTAAGACGACCCTCAATTTTTAGTCTAACAATTTTAGGAAAAAGTATAGTCTTATACATGGAAAAATACTGTAAATTCAGTAGATAGCTACATTCTGCTCTGCACATTAATCCAAGAGGTGTAGATCAGGCCATTTCATATAGGAATTCACAAAGATGGAAATATCTTTATGCATAACCAGTTGCAGTGATAAAGCTGATGGAGTCACTTGGGGAATGTGGCCTTGGGATGGCCACTTTTTCTGGTTTGCAGTTTGGATCCCATGAGCGGCTTTTGCTGTGGTGCATTGTGGCTCTACAATTAATCAGTTTTATAAAAGGCAGATGCCATTGTTCAGTTGTGCATCAATCAATGCAGAGTGGATGCACAAGCACCTCGGGGAACCTTTGCAGGAATCCTCACGCGGCAGTGACTGAGCGATGAACTCCAGAGCAAAAGCCTGCTGGACAATGTGCTTCTGTAAGACGAACGTAGCATGTGCCTTCATGGATGATCTGTCTTTGCAGGATAAGCTGTAGAAATGGAAAGGATTGTGCACAAGAGTTTTCCTTGCTGCCATTTTTGGCTGAAGAAGGAAGATGTTTTTATCCACTATTTTCACTGTTAACTTTCTCCACTGGATTCATGGACTGTTTAGGTTTTAAATAAAATGTTTTTGTTCTTTTATTGTTATTTTATGGTTTAGAAACTGAGCAGTGGAAGAAGTAGGACTATTCTTTTATTTTCTTAAAATAAAGAAGAGTTTTGGAGAATGCACAGTGTTGTCCATGTTGTCCAGCTTGTCTTACCAGAACACTAGAAAAATGACTGAAAGTTTTACCTTGTTGTTTCAGAAAGCAGCCATATGTGGCTTACGGTTCAGCTTGTCTAAGCGTGGAAAGCTAAGCCGGATCAGGCCTGGTTATTATTTGGATGGGAGACCCCCTCCTCTAGTTTCCTGTATTGAGCAGGGGGTTGGACTCGATGGCCTTGTAGGCGCCTTCCAACTCTATGATCTATGAAATCTATGAAATCCTGTAGCAGCTAGAAGACATACACCCATTATGGCATTTTAGAAGCAAAGGGACTGATCTAGCCTTACCTGTCCCTCCTCAAGTGCAGCTGCACACAGAAAAAGAATCGGGATAGGGCCTAATGGATCACTTTCTGCCTCCCTGCCTAGTCAACACATCACTCATTACTTTCAATAGGAGGCCCACGTAGCTTCCCACAAGAGCCTGGGGCCTTCTCTTTTCACCCCAGTACCCCAACTCTTAGATTACTCCTCAAGGGCTGGGCCATTTTCCTGAACAAGTCCAGTCCAACTGAAATGAATGGGAGCTGAGCATGAGTGTAGTTTACCCCTATGACCCCAATGGACCGGCAATGTAGAGGTTCCAGGATGATTTCACACACAGTAACATTTGGAGAGGTCTGGCAGTTCAGTTCACATTTAATTAGTCTTCACAAAAGGAAGTAGATATTAGATATCAACAACTGAAGTAATGGAAATGATTATAACTTCAGTAAAGGTCTCTTAATTGGCAAAGTCACATTTGTAAGACTGTCTTTATTCTGTAAAGCCTGTTAGTCACAGGGGTATGGTCTCAAGATAATCTCTCCCTCCCAAAGGAGCTCAGCATGTTGCTTCCTTACATTTTCACCATATTCTCTGCTAAATTGTTCTTTTGACTGATGGAGCACTATCTGAGAGACAAAAATGTGAGTAAATTTTCGATACGATGGAAGCACGGTGCTTTACAATTACTCAGTTAAATTATGTGATCATCCTCCCCCTACCCCCAAAGTCTGCTTAAGTATCTTATCAAGGGCAGCACTGGAAATCTGTAAACTCATCCACTCTGGAAGAGCAATTTCATTTCTGTAGGTGCTGGACTAGCTGTGAGTGAACTACACCAGAATCAATCTCATGCCAGACTTGGCAGGATTGTCACAATGGGGCTTCCTTAGCACTAATGCACCCCACTGCAAGCAAATATTCTGACCCAATGATGGATATAGATCCGGGAGAGCCCTCTTCAAATCTGCTCCTCCATGGCATATTGAGTCTCAGTTTCCTGATGAACAAAATTAATCACCCCCCTCCCAGAACTGTTGGGATGGTGAATGAGAAAATTAGGCTGCAATCCTGTGCTTACCTGGGAATAAGCATCACTGAACTCAATGGGACTTACTTCTGAGTAGACACTGATAACATACATCACTAGTGAACTTACAGTGCAATTCTATCTGAATGTTGCTTTTCTGACTAGGCCTTCTATGCTTGCCTGATTCTGTTTTATTGTGTATGTTTTTATTCTGAGTGCACAACTGAGAGCTGGTATATCTTGTTTGTATTGTATATATATACAGTAATACCTTGGATTACAAGTAACTTGGTTTGAGAGCGTTTTGCAAGACAAGCAAAATTTTTAATATTTATTTAATTTTTTTTTACTTAATATACAAGCGTCGCCTTGCAATACAAGTACTGTAGTATGGCTTAAATTAAAAATCTCTGTACAAATTTTTTGGGGGGCATTTCGTTTTGATATAAGAGTGTTTTGGATTACAAGCACCTTTCCGGAACGAATTATGCTCTCAATCCAAGGCATGACTGTATATATATATATTGGTGTGGTCGGTAGACCGTAAATCATCATCATCATCATCATCATCATCATCATCATCATCATCATCATCATCATCCTATACAAGTCTACTCAGAAGTAAGTCCCATTGATGTCAATAGGGCTTACACCCAGGTAAGTGTACACAGAACTGCAGCCTTAAAAGTGCTAATAGAAAGTATTAATAATAATGGAATTACCTTAGAGCAAGGGTGGGCAGCTTGTGGCTTTCCAGATGTTTTAGCCTACAACTCTCATCAGCCCTAGCCAGCATTGCTACTGGTAAGGGAACATGGGAGTTGTAGGCCAAAATATCTGGCGAGCCACAAGTTTCCTACCCCTGCCTTAGACTATTCTGTAAGATAAACAGCAGCTGGGCCAAATGAGGCTGAGAACAGTGAGGATAAAAGAAATTGACCCCAAGAAGAACGCACTGAAACAACGTGAATGTGTTATTTTGCCATGGGAACTGAAAATTGCAGGACATAAGAGGTGCTGCTCAGCGCTTACAAAAATGAACATGAAACATTCCGTAGTTTTAGCACAGCCTTGATCTATGGTATTATGCTAAAATTTAGAGTACATATATATATATATAAAGCAGAAGAATGACATGCTCTTTCTTGCCACAAAAGGGTACTCATATTAGTCTCATAGACAGCAAACAGTTTGCTCCAACTGCAGATCACTCTCATTGTTCCAGCTTCTTAGAGGAAAACAGTAAACACTGGGCACAGTCAAAAGGTGCTGTTTGGCTGAGGTTCGGAAGTAAATGGAAAACAACAAGTCAGACATGGAAATGAGTAGCAAGTTTCATCAGACCTTTAGCAATAACAGTGGCTCCAAAGTAGGGATGGGCTTCTGTTTATTTATCACTTCCACAGTAAGGAAATGTGTTATTATGGGACGGAGGGCCAAAGTGGTTCTGATGATATCTGTGCTGCATCTTTAAACCAGTGTTCTCCAACCTTGGGTCCCCAGATGTTTTTGGCCTACAACTCCCAGTACAACTCCCAGCATGCATGCTGGGAGTTGTAGGCCAAAAACATCTGGGGACCCAAGGTTGGAGAACACTGTTTAAACACAGGGCATGATCCAGGCTGTGCCCTCTGTTCAAACGTACACATGCCCAGCGCTCTCTTAAGCACGACTTTCTGCGAATGGGGAGATTGATGGCAGAGGGCAAGGGAATGGGCCAGCACTTGAATCTGCAGATTAGATTTGGTGGGCACTTGGCACTTGCACCTAATATGACTATTTGTAACAGAAACTTATTGTCCTCAAAAGAGGAAATCGTTACCATTCTTGATACATGGATTTAGAAACCCTGACAAAACTATTTTGTGGGCACAATTCAGCTGAAATAGTCACGGTTAATTGCCCCTGATGTTAGGTTAATCACACTTAAGTCTCATTCATTGTTTTCAATGAGATGTAGTCATAATCACCTTTTGCTACGTTGTACTCAATGAGTTTTGCTTTCTATTTGTTTTTAAACTTTTATTATGATCCTTCATCATTTCTGCTTTAGCCATAGCTGCCATCGCATTTTCAAACTGATTTCTTCACCAATAAGAACTAGAAACATGCTCTTCAGAAATGAAAACTGGGATTCTTAGGAGTCCAGGAAGAGCCCATGGGCCATGCAGGATATGTCTCATGAAAAATCAACAAGACATTTGTGAAATCATAAAGAAACTATACAATACATTGGGGGTTTGTTTTTGTTTTTGTTTTGCTTATCGAAGCCTCAGCATTTGAGTTCATTTAAATATCCCCACACAACACACCAGAATATACGGCACAAGAATGGTCCAGGCTTGACTAATTGGACTAAACGTTGCATACGATGATTGTCAGATTGTCCTTAAATGGAAAACTCATTATGGAATGGTACAATTAGAATCAAGAATTAAGCAGATTTTTTTAAAAATGCATCTAAACAGGCGTCAAGTGTATAACTTACTAAAAACACTTCTGTTCATTTCCAGTCTCAACATTTCATATATATATAAACCTGTATTAATTACCAAATCTAAGACTGATTTCCCTTTCCTTAGGTCCAAACAAAAGAATGCTATCTTGAAAGAATGAGGGTGAGTTCTTTTCCCCATCAAGAGTCAGCAGTGTGCCTGGGAACACGGTAATGCTCCGGTTTGATACGTGCCTTCTTCTCTTGTGGATTGGCATACTTCCACTTGGATGGAGACATCTTCAGCTTTTTCCTCTTCTTATCCGTGCACCACACTTTTTCACAGTACTCCTCCACTCTCTGGAAGTTGCTATAACCTATTAACTGCAGGAATTCCTTGTACCATGGCCTTGAGCCCTGGGGGATGCTGCTCTGTGCTGGACACGGCATCTTATGAGATACATCTTCCTCATAATCTTTGTTGAACATATCATCTACACGCTCTTCTTCCACAACTTCAAGTGTGATTTTTCGTACTGTATGAATGATGCTGTGTTCCACTGTCTGGCAGAAATATGTCCCAGCATCCATCCTATGCAGCCTTAAAAATAAGAGGCCAAGGTCCACTTTGAGTACCCTGTCATCAGTCTTCACCTGAGTGCAGGACAAAGAAGAAATTGAATTACCCAATGAAAATAAAGCAAGAATACAATAAAATCATAAGAACATCAAAACAAAAAAGAATAACCAGTGAATGACAGATGGGGAAGCCAGAGGTGAATCAGTCTAAGAGTAATTTAAAACACTGGGACAGGATCACAAAATTGTGTAGTTTGATTGGATTTCTGGTGAAAGGCCTGGAAAGCATATCAAGGGGGAAAGGTTGGTGATCTTTTAAACATAATTCAGGCATGTTCATTTCAAACATCTTGGGGCACAATCCAGCCAAAAGCTAAGCGCTTTAAGGTACCACTCATTTCAAGTAAAGAGAGTTAAGCTTAACTTTCCCATTGAAATTGATGGGAGTTAGGGCGAAAGCAGAGGTTATCGCAACAGAACTATGTGTCAGAACTGGGTCATTGCCAATTCTTTATGAAAACTAAGAGAGGAGTTTAAAATCACAGCATGAGTGGGGGAGAGGGGGAGGCCCTTCCTGAGTCACCCCACACCCCTAAAATCACCTCTGCCCAGTCATTTCCCCCCCAGTCGGGTTCTATGATTGGAAGTCACCTAAGCTGGGAGAAAAATGGCTGGAATGAAACAGTTTTGGGCTGCCCCCCCCCCAGGCCTTCTTCTCCTTGTTGGGATTTAGTGACAGGAAGTACCGTAACCCCTGCTAAGAGAAACACAGTGGGAGAGAAGTGGTTTCGGGTAGAAAGGTAATGGTGGAATGCAGCCTTTTCTCTATATACTGGGCATGGCATATTTAGTACATTGGTGGTATTTAAGTGCCTTCAGAATTCAGTACATATTTAAGGCAATCTTGCAAAGGATCTTGCACCACAGGGGTTTCCTCCACTACCGCAGAGTATAACTGAATTTTTTATTCCTGTTATTCCTTCTTCATTTGCTTCTCACCATGTACATGATGGATCATAGAATCATAGAAAAGTAGAGTTGGAAGGGACCTACAAGGCCATCGAGTCCAACCCCCTGCTCAATGCAGGAATCCAGGTCAAAGCATCCCTGACAGATGGCTGTCCAGCTGTACCTTGAATGCCTCCAGATTGGGAGAGCCCACCACCTCCCTAGGTAGTTGATTCCATTGTCTTATTGCTCTGACAGTCAGGAAATTTTTCCTGATGTTTAGGTGGAATCTAGGTTCCTGTAACTTGAGCCCATTATTCCGTGTCCTGCAAACTGGGATGATCGAGAAGAGATCCTGGCCCTCCTCTGTGTGACATCCCTTCAAGTACTGGAAGAGTGCGATCATATCTCCCCTCAGTCTCCTCTTCTGAAGGCTAAACGTGCCCAGTTCTTTCAGTCTCTCCTCATAGGGCCTTGTTTCCAGTCCCTTTATCATCCTTGTTGCCCTCCTCTGAGGAGGTGATAGATGTGGCCATCATATGAAACAGATGGCCATGTGGCTTCTAAATTAGCTCCTAAAATTCTCACTCAGTGTAGATTCAGACAACATGCTTGCCGTTAGGATGGGCTAGCTTGGTTGTCTGAAACTGCTATCAGAAATCACAGCTACTGCAAAGGGAGACTTCTTACCACAGGAACATAATAACTCTCAATGGAAAAATAATTTTCTTCATTGTGCACATTCAAAACAACATTGGCTACATATGGCCCATGAGTTTAGGTTATACATGTAGAACAGAGGAAGTTGCCTTCTACTGAGTCAGACCACTGGTCCATCTAGCCCAGGATTGTCAACACTGACAGGCAGCGGCTCTCCAGGTTTCATGCAGGAATTTTCCCAGCCCTACCTGGAGATGCCAGGGACTGAACCTGGGGCCTCCTGCATGCCAAGCAGGTGCTCTGCTCCTGAGCTATGGCCCCTCCATATGATATGGGCGGGCATGAACTTTGGACTCACGTCATGTGCCTTCTCCCAATGTGTATACAACCTTTGATGTGAATCATGACTTACGCATGTGAATGCCACCCTTTATTTGTAGTGGATGTATCATGCTCGTGCGTCCTGCGTGCACAAACATAACTGTAGGCTCTGCTCAGAAAAGAACTTTGGGAGATCATCAGAGTCTGGCTAGAGGTGAGCTTTATTAGCTCTTGAATTATTCTCCAGTTTGGATTGAATCAGACCTGGAGCATAATTGCCAGCTTCCCTAATGCTGAAGCTGTTCCCTTAGCTTTCATGGGAGGGAGAAGAACCCTGCAGGGGTGCAATCCAAGGGTAGAGGAAGGTCTGCTGGTCCTCACCAGGGGATGGGCCTCCCTCCTTCCCCATTATATTGGCCCCCTGCAAAGTCCCCACTACCACCACCAGCACCACCACAAAGCAAGCTCACGGAGTGCGTTTTACAGGTCTATTAGTTTGCCTCAGAGGGAGAAAACTCCACAGGGAAATGGGCAGGTAATTTTGCAGAGCTCCCTCAGATTCTCTTGAACACTTGCCCAATTATCTTTCATTTTGGGGAAAAGATTTCAGGTAATTTCCAGGTTAATCTGAGGTGAATTTGCAGAGGCTGTCCCTATGTAGGGAGGATGCAGACGCCTAAATCAATCACCATGTACATGTAAGCTATATGCCCACATATGTGTGAACTGGCCCTAAGAGCAGGGCTACTGTGGCTGTATTGTATAACAAATCAAATGACATAATTCCAAAATACCCTTATCTGCAGATTGCATAAGGTAATTATTGAAAGATTTGTTTGACCATATAACTGTTTACAGACAGAAATAGGTGAACCTGTCAAGCTCAAATGTGTTGAGATTCTCATTTTTCCACTGCCAAGTTTGTTCCATCCATTATCCCTACAAGCTTTCCACCCATCCACCCCACCCCACCCCACCCCACCCAGACATCTGCACATATTTTTGTACACATTTTTAAAATGTATATATTTTCCTGTGTGCATTTTTCAAATGTACACAGTTTTCTTTGCACATATTTCAAATGTGCACATACTGTTAAATGCAATGAATACAGAATCATATGAAATATAGATACGACGAGGGCCTGGACAAGAAAGGCTTTACTCCTTAATTCAATGGGAAAGTACCTCTTCCTTTCGAGTTTCATGCGCTCTCTGTACAAACCAGATCACTTTAGCTTGCAAGGTCCTTGGGATGCATTCCAGGAACGTGCTGTTGTATTCTATTCCATACACCAGACGCTCTTCCGTCTTATCAAGGGCTTCTCCTATAAAGGAGAAAGTGCACAAAACCCTCTGAGATTTGCCATCCACACTGAGCTGTCTCCAGACTTCTAGGGAAATCTTTGGGTTTCACCCTTCATACACAAATAACCTTCATAGTAATTAATGGTCGTCATTAAGAATTTACCAATTTACTAATTCCTTGAGTAATTTATTATTGCCATGGTCTCTGAGAGACCATAGCAAGTTACTCTTTGTTATAAAGAAAATGTTTAAAATGTATATCTACAGATTAGGAGTGGCCTCACTTGTTGTTCTTTTGTTAAAAGCTCTAACAAAGTAGAACCTGCCTAAAGGCCACTTCAAATATTGACCAGGTTCGCACATGCACAGGTGATTAATAAGCCATGGGGGCTTACTAAACCCCCCCATGTGCCACCTGATTTCCCGATTTACCCTTGCTTGCTGAGCTTGTTGTTACGGGCAAACCTTGTGAGGGTGGGTGACGGGGGTGCTTGACAGACCGCCCAGAACCCACGCTCTGTTGTAGAGTTGTTGTTGGGTGGTTTGTTAAGCATCCCCAACACCCACCCTCGCCGGGTTTGCACGTAACAACAGAGACCATACCCGGTGAAGGTAATCAAGGAAATGAGCTGGGATGCAATTGACACACGTGGAAGTGGTTAACAAACCACCCCGGCTTGCTTATTTATTTATTATATTTATATCCCACCTTTTTTCCTGCAAGAAACCCAAGGTGGCTTGTATAATCCTCCTCCTCCTCCTCCTCCTCCTCCTCACCACAACAACCCTGTGAGGTAGGTTAGGCTGAGAGTCAGCGACTGGCCCAAAGTCACCCAGTGAGCTTCATGGTCAAGTGGGGACTAGAACCCAGATCTTCAGGGTCCCAGTCCAACACTCTCACCACTACGCATGTGGTTAATGGCCTGGTTCAATGTCATGTAAACAAGGCCATTATAGTGTTTACATATATGTAGATCTTGACACTCCCTTCTTATGATATCTGGAAACTGATATCTTATTATCCAGTGCTCCCGATCGCATGGAGCGCTCCCATGGATTGAATTGAGGAGGCTCTCCACTTTGGACTGTTGCCCTCCACAAGTAAACAGTGACAAAACATGACAGTGGAAAGGGGCAGGGCTTAAGCGCTCCCTCCCCTTGTGTGTTAAGCCTACTCTGGTTTAGAACGCAGCCCAAACAGGGCTAATCTCAAACAGAGCTGGGATCTTGAGACAGTACTTACATGAGTATTTAAAAAAACATATATAGGAGCATTTGCTATGAGCCTCTCAAGTATTCCATGGAGCTGTAGATCACTGTTTTGAAATAAAGAACAACAACTGGGTTGTGATATTCTGGAACAAGTGGAAAAGCCCCTTGAAACTCCTTAGTTTGAATAAAGGGTGCAGGTGACTGATAAACCTCCATCCTATCAGTCCGACCCATAAAAGACACTTGGCGCCAGAGCATGTCACATCTGTCACTGCAGAAAATGGTTGTGTGTCTCCACCCATCTTCTGCAATAAAACTTAGAAATACTTATCACATGGGGCTTCACCATAATGTTGAGATTCCTCACTCACCTACCTGCCACTGCTAGGAGAGCATGAAAGAGAAGCATGGAGACTCACGGCATGATGGCAAGTGTCTTGTGGATCATTTTTTTTAGGACTGAAATTGATCAGTGGTCCCTGCCCTTTATTTAAAGTTAAGCAACATCTACTGGCTTGCTCACTTATTCAAGAATATTGCAGTCCTACTGAGCATAACAAATGTCCCTCATTTTAGAACACTGAGCTGCAGCTCCATGGAATAACTCAAAAGGCTCATCTAAATGTTCACTAATGAGAACCAGTATTGCATAGTGGTTAGAGTGTTGGACTGAGACTCAGGAGATCTGGGTTGTAGTCCCCACTTGGCCATGAAGCTCACGTGGTGATTTTGGGCCAGTTGCTGACTCTCAGCCTAACCTACCTCACATGTGATAAGTATTTCTAAAAAAGGCAGGATATAAATATAAATATGATGATGATGATGATGATGATGATGATGATGATGATGATTGATGATGATGATGATGATGATGATGGTATGATGATGGCTATTTGAGAAATCCCAACTATTTGTCCTAATCTTGTAGGTACAAAGTTCCATCTTGTAGGATTGAGATTTATCAGTAGTCTACGGTATATTACCCTTCAATCAAGCCAGATGCTCAACTGTAAACTGCCTGTAAGCTGAACTTTCACACTCATGAGTTAAATGAAGTTAGAGTTAGTCTGACTGGCTCTAATAACAAGCTTGGCCTTAACAGCTTTACTGATCAAGGCTTCAGTGAATGGCACTCAGCAAATTATTTTGTTGTCCCGAGCCCAGAAATTATTCATCTGCTGATCTGTACAGAATGCAAAAACTTGCCAAAAGATCTTGCAGCCCCTTGCAAACTGCAAAACACATGGCACAGTTTATAAAGTTTCTTTGTTGAAACAGGTCTCTCCAAACACTGCTTTTGGCTTCAGATCTGTGACTGCATTGTTACCGTAATAGGTTTTTGTACAATAATAGGAGGTGGGGGCGATGTCTTTTGTCCCCATTTTGTGATCAGCATTCGGCACAAAAGCACAAGGGGACTAGAAAGCGTGATGAACTCTTCGTTTTTATAAAATTACTAATCTACCACATTGTCATCCAGAGGTCCCTTGGGTGGCTTACAATCCTTTCTAAAGTTTCAATGCATGCTATTTTACAGTTAAATCTAATAATACTTTATATATTTGCCTGCCAATGTTCAGCATCCAACTCTTCTGAGAACTTTGCTAAAAACTTGAACAGTATGGAATTTCCTCACATCACAGGACAAATGTGAAAACTATTTGTGTTGTGAAGTATTCCCCTTCCAAATTCTAATCTGCCCTGCAGGAAACCACTACTTTCTCAGTACAGTAATACCTTGGATTACGAGCATAATTCGTTCCGGAACCGTGCTTGTAATCCAAAACACTCGTATATCAAAGTGAAATTTCCCATAAGAAATAATGGAAACTCAGATGATTCGTAACCTGCCTCCTCGGGCTCCCTGCTTGGTAGCTGGCGCAGCTCCACTTGTCTCCCTGCCTGGGAGCTGGAAAAGCAGCCGCTGCTGGCATAGTTTATTTCCCTCCCACTGGAATCCGTAAGAAGGAAATCTTTTTTCCCTTACTGCTCTCAAAACAGGAAACAAAAAAAAGAACCCCCCCCCCACACACACACACCTTTTGCCCTGCCAGTGCAAGACTGACAAGGCATAGGAAAAGGCAGTTCCTCCCCCTTGGATTCTTCCTCTCCAGCCCCTGGCATTTCCGGCTCCCAGGCAGGGAGACAAGTGCAGGCGCCCGCAGAGCGGCCGCTCGCTCGGCCAGCACCTAGCAATGCTTTGTCGGCTCCCGGGCAGCACCTCCACTTGTCTCCCTGCCCTGCGAAGCTGTGAGAGGCACCGGCCGAGCGAGCGGCTTGGCTCGTATTGCGAGACTGGGCTCGTGTCGCAAGACGTTATTTATGCAAACATTTTGCTCGTCTTGCAAAGAGCTCATAGACCGGGTTACTCGCAATCCGAGGTATTACTGTAAGTTTATACATCAAGCCAGAAACCTGAGGATTGGATTCAGGACACTACTTAGACATAAAGATATCTCTAGCAAAGACTCTTTTTTTTTAAGTGAAGCCTTTAGGGAGCATTTGCAATATTTCAAGAAAGAGTGCTAAATTTGTCAAAAGAGAATCTTTTGAGCTCTAGACTTGTTACTAGATTATGTAACTTTATCCATATGCCTCTGTTACTTGCATGCAGGGCACTCACGTGTAGCCAGAGGGGAGGGGCTGTGCTCCTGGTCCCGCCCCTGACATTGTGCTCCTCCCGAGTTGAGCACAGAGGTCTGGATGGGAAATTCTGCTCAGGAATAGCTGCTTGTGCACTGGGGTCCCATGTGGTCCAGACACACTGTGTGAAGTCGCTGTTGAGTGAAGTTTCCTATTCAGACCTCTGTGCTGAACATGGGAGGTTGGGGTGGGGCAGAGGCAGAGCTAGCACAGGAGTGCAACCTTGAGGGGAGGGCCAGGAGCACAGCCCTACTGCTCCAGCTAAACACGAGTGCCCTACACATGAGTAGCATGTGCATGGATCTGCTGGGACTTGAACACAACACAGAGGCTTAATCACAGGTGTCCTTGTATATTCAGCCACTTGAAGCTTCAGAGCAGAGAAAGAATGGACAGTACAAACACACACACACACACACACACCCCTGAGAGCCAAATCAGCTCATTGGTTCCTCTTAACTCAGCCTGGCTGTAAATCTTTCCAGGTCAGGCCTGGGCAAAGTTGTTTGTGTGTATGGTTCCCTAAGCTGTTTGAATATTTTCGCCTACCTGGTCTTCCCACCTACCTGCTGCTCTCTCCATCTACCAGATGTCTCATCTGCCTATTTGGAAATCTTTGCCTTAGTCTCCACTGCTACCAGCTGCCCTCCCTGTTCCAACCATCTTGGCCTGGACTCCTAGACCCTTGCCTTGACTCTGCCTCTGTTGAGCTCATGTTCTAGGACAGGGGTGGGCAACTTGTGTTCCTCCAGATCTTTTGTCCTACACCAGATGTTTTGGCTATGCTGGCTAGGGCTGATGGGAGTTGTAGCCCAAAATATCAGGAGGACCATAATGATAAGTTGCCCACCCCTGCTCTAGAACCAGCCATGAGGCTTCAAAAGAGATTACAGAGCCTGTTATTTACAATGTGCTAACAGGAGCCTTAGCCAAATGTATTCATATCCTTGAACCTGCCTTAAATGAATCACTGCCTACAACTCTCAGGACTCAACTACACAGTACATTGAAGACCGAGCAGCTACATCTTTTTTCTCCTCTCCCCAGCCCCACATTTATTTATTTTTTACATTTGTGGGGGGATCTGGTTCTTATTGGGACCCCCCCCCACACACACACACAGGGAGGGGGGTTCAATCCTTCCCTCCCTAGTCCTGTTTTGACTGATACCCACCACCCCGCACAGCTAAGGGCTTAGAAAAAAAAGACCTCATTGGCACAGATGAGGAATTTTTTCTAAGCTGCATACCCATGCAAGGAAGAATTATCAGTACAATCGGGGACAGGGAAGAAAGTATTAAACCTCTCTTATTGCACAGGGCGGTCCTGGTAAAAATTGGACCCCACCGCATTGTAAAAAAGGGGCTATGTTAAAGTCATGGTTGTCTTTAACATAGCATGTAGCTGAGCCTTTAGTTACTATAATCTCGAATTCCTTTTCCAAGTGTACTAAATAGTAGTCATCATTTTGCAGATCTGGCCCAATAAGTCTAAAGGAGACAGATCACGTTCTTTCCCTCCCTGCCTCCCTCTCTCTCTCTGCTACATATCTTGCCAGAAAAAGCTATTTGATGGAAATACTAGTCAGGAAGATAAACCTAAAGTAGTCTACCATTAGTGTAGTAGTGTGGGATATGATTATAAAGTTTGTAGGGTTCTTCTTATTAAAGTATGTACTGTTAAACTCCATGTATTGACTTACTAAAATATTCTTATTGGATAGAACAAGAATTACCGAGAAATTGCTGGCCAAAGCACTGCTGAGCTGCATTTCCATGACGGACGTCTTGTCTGCGGAAACGTCTAGGGAAAAGAAAGAAAAACAATTTTTAAAAATACAGATATTCAAGCTTGTGAACAGGCTAAAAGCCTTCTCCTTGACCTCTAGTTTTCTATGTAGATAGAGAAACTTTCTCCTCCTCCTCCTTCATCATCATCATCATGTATGGAGGAGCATTCCATCATGTGCACACCTACACACCCTACAGTCTGAATATCGTAGCCTCCTTCCCATCACAGCATGGTCCATCTAGATCAGTGTTCTCCAATCTTGGGTCCCCAGATGTTTTTGGGCCTACAACTCCCCTCCTGCATTGCCATTATCCCGATCTGGATTGGGACTACACATGCTTACACAAGAGTAAAGAAATATAGCAGGCTCAGCTATACCAATGTGATTAGTATTACGTGTCGTTTGGCCCTAATTGTAAGTTGCTCAGTCCCCAGTGAAATGAACCCCAAGTTCTTGTAACTTAACTGAATGCCTACTCTTCCTGCTATGCTAGCCTCCATCTCCTCCTCCTCCTTCTGTTGCCTGCTTTCCCTCTTGGCTGAATTTTAGACTGGAAACTCCTCAGGACTTGCCTTCTTGCACTTTGGTGGCACAATATAAATCATCAATAATAGTAGTAATCAGATAGAGCTGATATTCTGTAAAATATCACAATGCTGTACTGGTAACACTACTAATGTCTTGTAGTTATATTGCACTTTAGAGTGTTCAAACTGTTTCTCATAATTCCCTCAGTAATCTTATAACAACCTGTAAGGTATGTCAATACTGTATATCACTACTCCCCATATGCTGCTTATCCTCCAGTGCTATTTAATATCTATGTGAAATCACTGAGTGAGGTCAACTGGAGTGAGTAGTCATCAGTAGGCTAATTTCAGCACTATGTTTCCTTTTTGTCTAAGTCAGGCAAGGCAATGGAAGTGTTGGGCTGGGGCTGGGACCAGTAATGGACACGGGATGAAGGCTAGTAAACTGAAGCTCAACACCCCCCCCCCTCTATATATTGCAGCTGGGGTGGCTGAGGACTAAGCAAGAGCAGCATGCCTAAGGCCACCTAGCATGTTTATGGTAGAGGTGAGATTTTAACCAGGGATTTCATTGTTCACAGCCCAGTTTGTAGCCCCTATTTAACACTAGCTTTTATAGTTAGCAATTCTTACCATTATTATAATTCTTTTCATTGTTACTTACGCAACAATAACCCTGTGAGGTAGGTTAAGCTGGAAAAAATAGTGAGCTTCATGGCTTGAAGCCTGAACCTTCACATCCTCTAACATGGTATGCTTCCCCACACATCTGGTCAATCCGGAAGATACTGGGTGCTGCCGCTCTACAGCAGCACCAATACTGCATGCTGCCATGGCAGGTTTTCCCAACCAGTCACGCCAGCATATGCCATTGGCGTTGCATAGAGGTCTCATACACCAGTGCTATGACAATGGCGTAAGCAGAGTGATAGCACTGGATACCGCCCACTATTTATGCTTTGTACACCAAAATAATAGGCAATATGCTCTGGCAATGTCTATGTTGCCTATATCTATACAGTTTACAATTCAGGCTGGGATCTGGCAGACCTTACCAAATATATTTGAGTTCAGGTCATGTAAACCTTGCAAAAGTTAAGACCATTTAATGTTAGTTTTGCTCTCAGTCCAATAAAAATGTCAACAAGGATAATAGTCAGAAGCGTGTCAGCTTCTGAATTAAAGGCTACTGCAGCCTTCCCAACCTGTTGCCACAACACCCATCATCCTCAGCCAGCCATGCTGGTTGGGGATGATGGGTGTTGTAGTCCAATGTATCTTGCAGGTGCCGGGTTTGGGAAGGCTGGACTACTGTGTCTCTTCAATAGCTGTGTGGGCAGAAGAAATTCAACTGGTGTATTTTGCCCTATCATAGCCTCCTTCCCATCACAGCATGGTCCATCTAGATTTTAGGAGACGAGCACTTTCATGATAGAATGGGGATGTCGGTACCTGTGAACTTCACTGATCTGTCTTTCTCTTTTACAGAGAAAAGCAAGTGGACTGAATTAAGAAAAGCCCAGAGCAGGAAGTATATATTCTTTCTTAAGATCTACATCAAAATATATTCCCTGAGTTCACGAAAACTACTATAATCTGTGCTTGGTTTTTCCCCAGGCAAGGCAAGCAACCCTGACATGAAAGGCTGTTGGAAATCTCATCAACCTGCTTGCTGGATTGTTAGCACATGTTTGGGTTTATAAAAAAGATATATGATTAGATGAGCATCTAATTTACAATAAAAATATGCTATCCAATTAATGTGCACACGAGAGGGAACAATTCTTCATTTGCCCAAGTCCAGATGGGGCAATACACTTTTTAATCACTTCCATGTGCAGGAGCCAAGATCTAGCTGCTTTAAGCACAGGAATAATCTCAAGTTATTCTGTTGGGAGTATTTGCTTGAACAATGTTTAGGGAACGTGACATCAAAGTCAGAAATGCTTTGGAGATTCCCATTTCGGCTCCTACATTTAAACAAAATGAATGTGCTGGCAAGTGGTTTTTGAAATCCCCTAGTTTCTAGTACTTCTTCTGGCCAAAAGATGAGCTTTACTCAAAGTTCTATTTCATGCCTTTCAATATATCTCAGCAACAGGGGAAATGGGTCTATAAATCTTGATGACAATATTATGCCATACAGAATCCAGCTGTGTACAAGCATATTTGTTTAACAAAATCAAGGGTTTTTTAAAACAAAAACAAGAGAGTTTTAACAATATTTGTTTAACAAAAACAAGAGAGTTTTTTCAAGATGGTTTGTAGGCGGTACTTGACTCCTCTGAAGCGGAGTTGAATCTATGCTGGTTTGAGTGTTGGAGATGAAGCTCATCAGAAGCAGGTATTTATTTATTTATGATTAATATCTTTTGATTATGCCTAAAAACCAGATGTTATTGGATATTAATCCTGAAAGAAATTAAAGATATGACAGGATATGACATACCATCAGACCAATTGGTGGTTTGATTCTGTTATATTAAGTGTTTGGTAATAGGGGAGGATGTTGAAATCGTTGTGCATATATGAACAGCAGCTTGCATGATCATTGCTTATAACTGGAAGAAAACAATGCCTCCATCACTTGATGAGTGGATTAACAGGTTATGGGACATGGTATATATGAGCAAATTAACTAACACAGAGCTAGGGAAAGGAGACAACAAGAACATAAATTTATGGGGTAATGGAGCCTATTTATTTCCTTTTGAAATAACAAATTGCAGGATGTAATGCTTGTTACGATATAATGTTGTTTAAATATTATATTTATAAGGTTTATATTTGATTTATTTGTATAATATTACTAATATAGATATATTCTCACAGTATTTGTGAAGGACCACCACTGGTCCTTTGCATGAGTTCGGGAGGTAAAGGGTTAACCGGCACCCAGACAATGCTCTTTGCGCGGCTGCTGTACGAGTTAAACTCAGCCGCGGCTGTTATTGACGCTGGATCGTATTGAGACAGAGAGCAGGCTATATTTACAACACATTTAATGGAGCGGAACTAATAGGCTACCAGGAATTTCACACTGTCAACAGAAGAGTCCATAAAACTCAATGGAGCGTAGTACTCCAATCCACTTGTGGTCTGTACAGAGTTCATACAAGGTAGCAGGCTTACAAAATACAGAGAAGTAATTGACATACAGAGAATGTAACTTACTAGGCTAGCTTTGCTGATCGGACTGCCGGTCTCCGGGCACCGCACCCGGGGTTGGGGTAGCTTTGTCTCTGACCGAAGTCAGGGACCTGGTCCGTGCGTTCTTTCCTGCACCCAGCTTCCAACAACTTGTTTTTCCAGGAAGGACCTTTTTTACCCTTTCCCTCGTCCTCTCCCCTTCTTTGATGACAGGTTGGGCTGGTTCCGCCCAGCGGGGCGGTGGTGCTTTTCTGGTACTTGGGGATACTTTGCAGCTCTTTGAGACTGCGCCCCCCCTTACCTGGATGTTATGTGCTTCCTTGGGGGTAAATGCAAATGTGCCCTATTGAAGTACATGCAGATGTAGCTATGTAAAACTGGTCTACCCAGAACTGTGTCTCTGCTGCCCCCGGGTGGGGATTATGCAGACATTTGGAGGAAGACGAGTGGGCAGCAGAAAGAAAAAAGTGTGTCAGGGTTCAGAAAGTGTGTGGTCAGACATTCTCTCCACAGTATTGATATTTATTTACTTATATTTTGAGTGCATTATAGTTTGACTGGAGTCATGGAATGGTTTTGTTAACTTATTGTAGTTATTTGAAAAATAAATACATACATACATACATAAGAGAGAGAGAGAGCTTAGGTGTTCTTCAGAGGTACACTGAGCCAACCTTCAAATGTGAACTATCAAACCTGAAACATCCTAGCTGATCAAACACAGGTTGGGACAAGACAGAAGGGCTATAGCCAGTGTCTGTTTAAGAACCAAAGTAGATGAGATAGAGGGGATCCTATCTTATCTCTGCATGTTTTCTTTCCTCACCTAACAGTAGCCATGGGGGAACTGGATTGGCACCATGGCACTGGGGAAGTGGGTGTTAACTTCCATCACCACCATCTTCCTGGTCTAAATTGCACCCCAAGCTATTTACCCTATTGAAGAAAACATACTGAGGAAAACATACCGAGGAAAACAAGTGTGAGCCCCCTTCTCTCAGTGCTGCTGTGCCAATCTAATCCACATTCTCCCTCCCTAGCAGCTACTTTTAGGAAGGAAAAAAATAGGAAAAACTGGGAGATCCAATACTCCTCGTCCATTTAGTTTGGCCCTCAGGCTTCAGGACTGAAGGTGGGCTCAGATTTCTGTGAACCTGCGTGAGCTCTCTTCTTCTATTATGTCTGCTTCCAGCCCACAAAGAATATTTGATTATGATTTTCTTCCTTCTACAGTCAGAAGTACCTCATGGTTCAATGCCGAAAACCAGTTCAAGCAAATCAATGCACATTGGCAACATGGCATTTGTTTGTTTTCCTGAGCAGCTACCCTTTAAACATTTATTATTTATTATATAACATCTCCTGAAAGATGTTTTGAAAAAACAAGTGGAAAAACAGTACAGAGCATCTTACTGCAGAAGAGAGAAGGCCAAAATCAAATATTCTGTGCATCACTGTATGCTAATATGTTACTTTAGATCCTTTGAAGCTATGCTAATAAATCATTGGCTAATTTTCCTGTGCAATCAGTTTAGAATAATAGAATCAAAGAATTGTAGGCCATCTTCCCTGCTTGATGCAGGAAATCCAGAGCTAGGCCATCCCTGACAGATTGCTATCTAGCCTCTGCTTGAAGACCTCCAGGGAGGGAGAGAACTATAATTGCAGAAGACACTTCTTGATTCCGGAAGAAATTACAGCAAAACCAACGTGCCATGGATCTGTATGAAAGATAGGATTCTTACCTCTTTGCCTGTGTTCCTGTTGGGTAGTATCTGGAACAGGAGATCCCGTCCCAAGCACAGTAAGGATCTCTTGCGAGGCAGCAGTCAGCACAGGCTGTTCCGTACATGTCACACTGGTGGAACTTTAATTGTGCAATGGCAGACTCAGATCCAACATAAAGTTGTTGCTGAAAGGGAAACACCAACACTTCAGAACAACAGAAGGCTACTCCTAACATATACTGATGATCTATTCCTTCAGACAAAGTGGTAGGAGACACTATACTATCAATATGTATAAAAAGTCCATTCCTAGGGTTCTATGGTATGCTTGAAAATGACCAAGAAATGTTGCTTATTTAGGGAACCAGTTTTCCTGGGAGAAACAGTGCTTCCTCTAACCTGTAACTTAGCTCTGAAACAGGAAGAAAATAAGGGAAGAAGTGTTGCATTTCCAACGCTTCCCTTTGCAGGACATTGATATCCATAAAATAAAAGTATGATGCAGGCTAGAAGTAGCTTGGCTTTTAGAAAGTGAAGCATATAAAAGAGGAAGAAGTGACTCTGAGGACAAGAAACACAGACAATGGCAAACTAAGACTAAGGTACACCAGTGAACACCAAGGGATTAGGAAAAATTGAGGTTTCTGCTCAGATTATGCCACAATTCAGACATGTGTCATCTTATAGTTAAAACAGGCACATGAACATAGTAAGAGTGCAATCATCTTGGTGTGGAAATCTGGGGGGGGTTGGTGGGCAAAGGTCACTGGGAGAAAGGAGGCATAACAAGTGACATGAAGGGGAGGTGTGGATAGATGTGAAGAGGTGGGAGCAAAAGGGTACAGTAGCCAATCACGTCATCACACATGATGTTCAAGTGTAAAACTGCAAAAGTATAAGGAAGATACTGGGTGTGGTTGCTCCCGGCAGGGAATTGCCTCTGGCTGCTACCAGAAGCTGTAACTGGCGGTGTATGGGCTGTTTTCTTGTAAGCTTGCAAGTTGTGTCTTCATGTTCTGTTCTAAACTTGTTAACAAATACCATGCTACTGTCTTCTTTGTATTAATCATGTATTGATGTGCTTCTGTACTTTTTGTCAGTAAAACCTATAAAATGCAGTCGATACTGATTGTGTGTTT
The DNA here is from genome assembly GCA_021292165.1 of Shinisaurus crocodilurus. NCBI lineage: Eukaryota > Metazoa > Chordata > Lepidosauria > Squamata > Shinisauridae > Shinisaurus > Shinisaurus crocodilurus. Next base: position 189,206,478 of record CM037879.1, read on the forward strand.
TGGGCTTCAACAAAGAGTGGCTGGAAACCACGGGTCTGGTGTCTCCCTGTGGAAAGGGGATTATATGAGCCCATCTGAAACAGGACCTGAGTTTTAAGGTGTCCATAGCTGTATCCAATTAATACAGCTATAAAATTAATTCTTACACCTTCCCCCAACTCAACAGTTTGCTTTAGGTCTCTAGTGCAGAAAATTCATCTCCATATTATGGGGCAGCTGAGGCTGAGAGAATGTTGGGTTGCCTAAGTCCACATAGTGAGTTTGTGGCTGAGATGAGACTTGAAATGACCCCAATCTGCAGAACTCCATCTTTTCATCTGCTTGTCAGCTGATCATCTGCATGACCTCCCACGGAGGTTCCCATTTTGTGATCATACTAGAATGTGATGGAACTGTGGTAACTGGCTTTTTTCATATGATGTGATATGGTATAATATATATTGCTGTAAACTTGAGAGTTGCGTGGAAAGACCTGCTGGACAGGTCTGGCCTGGCACATCCTTTGTTATGCAAACTACAAGCGATAATAGTAATAATATTCCATGATGGTAGTTCATGGGAATGAAATAGTTTGCAATACAGGGTCATTTTTGAGGAATGTTCTGGATATGAGGAACAATCAAAAAATGAGAAAGGCCTTCCTCCACTCCTAGCGAAGGATGACATAATCCAGGTGTCTGTATGAAGAGAAATAGCAGTTTTGAGGCAGGCTAAGAAAGACAGAGAGAGCTGTGTTTTGGACTCTGTGAGCTCACAACATTTTGTGGTGCTGGCAGTCTCCCTGGAGACCTGGTGTGGAAACACTGGAGGTTAGCTGTGTATTGGAGTCCTTAAGGTGTCCTTCCACTTATGTTCAATGTGTATATTTGTAAATAAACACAAATATTACAAAATGCCAGCAATAAGCATCCAGTAACCTCCTCCCAAAGGGAACCAAACCAGGGTACTGCTGTGCCCCTGGAATTTCTCAGCACTCAGAGAAGTGGGGTCTGCATATCAATATTTTAGATAGATGGTATATTGAGTCTGACCATTTTGCCTGAAAGTGCTTAAACCCTCGTGTTTCTTCAGTCAGTCATGTTCCATTTATCAACAATTGCTTTTTTTGTAAAGTTCCCATTTCATCCACGAATCAGAAAGATTGCTTGCTTGCTTCACAGTTGATGGTAATCTTGGTCAGAACATCTAAAACAGCTGAAAACCAGCAGTGTGCGTGCGCGTGTGTGGAAAAATATATCAGAATGTTTCACAAGGAAGTAGAGCATGAGTAAGCACTGATATTTGAAATTCCAGACATCACTCAATGAAAACTCATTTTATATGGCATATTTAGTTGCACAACAGTAGTAAAGTCATTTTATGGTATGCGCACACTTTCTGAAGTAGAGGGGAAAGCAGCAGCCATAATGACACCAGGAAAAATATGGGGGGGGGGGGAGGAGAGGAGGTAGAAAGAAGGGGTGAAGTAGTTTTTGAGTCACACTGTAAATCTCCCCAAACAAAGCATCTCCATATTTCATATAAATGCTCTGATCCTCATTTTATTTACTGAAATTAAACTGATTTCAATAAGTACTACCAAGTAGATATGTTTAGTATTGCATCATTAATAACACGAATCATTTAATAGCACAAGCCTATGCATGTTTACTTGAAAGTAAGTCTGACTGAATATGCACAGGATTCTAGTTTTAAAATGTAGTTGTAGTCTCTAGGTTAGCCATCTCTGACCTAGTATCCTCCAGATATTTTGGCCTACAACTCTCCGCAGTGGCCATACTGGCTGGGGTTGATGGGAGTTGGTCCAAAACATCTGGAGGGTACCAGGTTAGGGAAGGCTGCTCCAGGTGCTAAAATGCAAGTCTTTTACAGAATAAAACAATCATGGAGAGCCTTTGTGATCTGCCTTGTAGAAGTAGGTCATCTACAGGTGGAAAGGTTTCCCTCTAAAATTGCATGACAGAAAGGCAACAGAAGCTTTTCTCAATATGGAGAGGCAGTGATGGAAAGCTTTGCTTTCCATCACTGTCTGCTATTGAATCCCTGCCTGCTAAGCAGCTGCTACAGGTCCAGGGGCTCAGGCAAAAAATGTGACAACCACAGATTCCAAGTTGTATCAGAGTAATCTTGAGATTGGTTCAGAAAAAAACAATCCCGGTGGTTCAAGTCAGTAAGTGAGCAAATCTTACATCCCCTTATATGCTCATTTGCAGACAGGCAGCAACATGAGTCTTCCAGATGTTTTGGACTACAATTCCCATCATTTCTGCCCATTGGCAGTGCAGGCTGGGGCTGAAGGGAGTTGTAATCCAAAATATCTCATGGGCACCAGATTAGGGAAAGCTGCTAGACAAGAATTTCAGACACAACATATCCAGTCCAAAGGCAGAAAAGGAGGCAGGGTTGAGATGAAAAGGAAAACGTAGAGGAGAATGGGGATTGACCATGCAATGAAAGGGTAGGGGGAAGTCTCCTATACAGGGGATCATATCCTCCTGCTCTTTGTTCAACCTCTTTTCATTTGATAGTGTGGCATATTTGTCTGTCAGTCCTTTGGATATCCTCCACTGCTTTGGAGACTTTGGGACTCCAGAATGACTCAGTCTAGAAGGCAGACTACTAGGTAGTGGGCTAAAGCAGTGATCTCCAACCTTGGGTCCCCAGATGTTTTTGGCCTACAACTCCCAGCATGCCCCAGCCAGGCTGGGGCATGCTGGGAGTTGTAGGCCAAAAACATCTGGGGACCCAAGGTTGGAGAACACTGAGCTAGAAGAAGGACTTTCAAAACACAGTTGTAGGTGGGTCGGGGACACAGTTTCTGGAATCTCACCCTGGGATACTATTACCTTATTAGCAGCTGGATCTCTTCCCTCCAGCTCTTTTCCAAATTGTGATGGCTGAATTCTCCTGGATTGCTTTGTCATTGGCTCCCATCTTTCTAATCTTCCTTTCAAAACTATCAGAGAAAGCTCGGGGTTTTCCTGACACATGGGCCTCGCCTGATTGAATGCTCCTCTATAGAAAATAATCCCTGCACTCAGAAATGTGACATGTTGGGAAGGTTAGGCTAGAATCCTTCTCCTTGACATGCTAATTTTCTATGTGGCAAAAGGTTCGTATGGAGAAGCATCCAGCCATGTCATACAGTTTGGGCACAGACTTACTACCACAGTGAAAATTAGGCCTTAAACATTTGTGAAACAACCCTAAATATTCTACGTAGGGATGGGGGAGAACTTCATTCAGTTGCCAGATTTGCACTCCCCAAATCAATATGCGAATTGGAAAGCAGTTATCCTTCAGCATTTGCACTCCTCTGGATTTTGCGATGCAGTTTCCCGAACAAAACAAACAAAACAAAACAAAATCAATTAAAATGTGTGTATTAGGAAAAAGTGCACACAAAAACTACATATATTAGGGGAAGTTGCACACAAAAATATGTATATTAGTAGGGGGGAAACGTACCATGAAAAAGCATTATCTAAGGGGAAATGGCTTGAAAATATGTGTACACTAGGCAAACATGCACGTATAAAAACGTATAAATTAGGAGAAATGTGAAAATGCATACCAATTTCTCTGCAGACTTTTTTTTTTTTTTAAAGCTTCAAATTGATGAGAAAATGGGACAGAATGGACTGAAAATTGGAAAAACAAGAAACTGAGAGAAACCAACATTGACAGATTCATCCGTCCTAACTTTTAGCTTCCTTCAAACTTTCTACAGGTGTTTCACCAGAGCATGGCCCTCGAAATGCACTGTGATTTTTTGCTTTAGATGAAATTCAGCGGCAATTCTGATTTATACATGGTGTATGTGATCAAACTCCAGAGTAGAGCCATGTAATCTTCTACCCAGAACAACACTCACCCTTTTAGAAGAAATTTCCATGGATATAACAGGAACTGGCACCTGGAAGTCAAAGAGATTTTTCTTTGATTTAGGAAATAGATCGCCTCTGCAGTTACAGTATGTAGTTACCATTTAAGGTGGTGCAGGGGACTCACTGAAGAGTTACCGTATTTGTATTTGTTCAACCAAGATTGCCTGATACTTTGTCACACAAAATGCCATTTTCCGGGTTCTCAAAGGCTCTCATAAGCCATTTACTGGGCAGAAAAAGGCTTCTTGAGACGAAGGAGCAGCATAAATCCCCCTCCATCATGCACGTAAGTAATGTATGATGCAGGCGCTCCATTTAGACAGCATCATCATGATCATGATCATCATGATCATCAATAGTAGTAGTGGTATACCACCTTCTTCCAGAGCCACCAAGGGGATGTACAGCAATCTAAACCCATACAAAACATTTGTGTGTGTGTGTGTGCACGTGTGTGCGTGCACGCGTGTGTGGTTGGTTCAAGTGTGAAATTTCCCCCTCCTTTTTTTTTTTTTTTTTGAGAAGAAGGGATCCCACAAATTGGGTGGATATGCATATGTACATCCATGTGGCATGCTCACGTCATACTTTACTTTAGGTGTACAGTGAAGTAGAAAGAAGGGGCACCCACACGTAAGAACCCAAGAAGAGCCATGCTGGATCAGACCAAAGGTTCATCTTGTCCAGCATTCTGTTCACACAGTGGCCAACCAGCTGCTTGTGGGAAACTCCCGAGTAGGACATGAGCACAACAGTGGCCAGGAACTTGTGTACATAGGCATGCTGAGGAAGCATACAGCATTCAGGACGAGTCACCATTTGATAGCCTTTCCCCCCATGAATTTGTCTAACTCCCTTTTAAAGCCATCCAAATTGGTGGTAGCAAATTCCATAGTTTAACCATGTGCTGTGAAACCTGTCTGTGGGATGTGAGTATAATAACTAACATTTGTAAAAAAAACAAAAACACAAGCAGCAAATACTGTTTAAAGCAACATAAATCTTAACGTTACAGTAATACCTTGGATTGCAAGTATTCCTTGGTCTGAGAGCGTTTTGCAAGACAAGCAATTAAAAAAAAATTTTTTTACTTGATAAACGAGCAAGGTCTTGCAAGACAAGTAGTCACGTAGGGATGTAGCTGCTCGCCTCAAGCGGGCGTAGTGGGCCGAAATCAGCCCCGCTCACGCCCGCCAGAGACTCGCTTTGATATAAGAGTGTTTTGGATTACAAGCACGGTTCCGGAACAAATTATGCTTGCAATCCAAGGTATTACTGTACTTTAAATTGCTTTAAACTAGGGGTAGGCAATGAGGCACCCTCCAGATGGTTTGGACTATAACTCCCAACAGCACCTGACCACATGGCCAATTATCCGGGATTATGGGAATTGTAATCCAAAAATCTAGAGGGCACCACATTGTCTACGCATGCTTTAAACTATATTTGCTGCAGTTGCAGGTGCTTTCTGGGGCCACTTTGCCCACAGTGCTGTGCTCTGAGGAAGGGTGTGGCACTAAGGGGCAAGATGGCCCCCAAAACATGGCTATTACCTTTGTTGCCACTGATAACTTAGCAGCAAAAAAACAAAAAATAAAAATAGACAAGTGGTAGAAGGAGGAGGCAATAGCCGAGGTGATGATGGGTTCGTCTGCCTCAGGCACTGCAGTGCCTTGTGCCGGCCCTGATCTAGATAATTTAAGCAGTGATCTCTATAGTTTCATACATAAAATTTGTTTGTCAACAGCAGCATCCCATTAGTTGAATGCTGGAGAGCACAAACGCTAACATGAGGGCTAATGGGAAACAACAGCATCAGCCTTCGTCAACAGCATCAGCTAAGGATAGTGTGTCTCCTCTGAATAAATGCCTGGAGGCAGTAATGGGCTGGATGAGGGAAAACAAACTGAAATTGAATCCAGACAAGATGGAGGTGCTTGCTGTCAAAGGCCACAACCTGGGTTTGGAGGTATGTCAACCAGTTCTGGATGGGGTTATACTCCCCCTGTGTTCGCAGCTTAGGGGTGCTCCTGGATCCGTCGCTCCAAATGACATTCCAGATAGATGCGACGGCTAGGAGTGCCTATTATCAGCTTCGGCTGATACGCCAGCTGCACCCCTTCCTAGAGTTGGAAGACCTAAAGACGGTAGTGCACGCACTGGTAACTTCGAGGCTCGACTTCTGTAATGCGCTGTACATAGGGCTACCTTTATACCTAGTCCGGAAACTTCAATTAGTGCAAAATATGGCAGCCAGACTGGTTGCTGGTACACCTAGGGGTGCCCATATCACACCAGTTTTAAAAGCACTCCACTGGCTGCCAATCAGTTTCCGGGCGAAGTATAAAGTGTTGGTTATTACCTTTAAAGCCCTACATGGTTTGGGTCCAGGCTACCTACGGGATCGCCTTCTCCCATACAATCCACCCCGCACAGGTCCTCTGGGAAGAATCTGCTTCAGTCAGCCAAAACTAGGCTGACTAGCATTACCCAGAGGACCTTCTCTTCTGCTGCTCCCAGATTATGGAATGGCCTGCCGGAGGAGATACGTCAACTTGTCAGTCTTTTGGACTTTAAAAAAGCCATAAAGACTGAACTCTTCCGGCAGGCCTATCCGGCGGAATTTTAGGATGTTTTAAAGATGTTTTTAAGATGTTTTAAAGATGTTTTAAGATGTTTTTAGGATGTTTTAAGATGTGTAATAGTATATATTGTGTTGTTTTAGTTTAGGTATTTTATATTTTCTGTTGTTCCCCGCCTCGATCTAGATGGAGAGGCGGGTAATAAATAAAATATTATTATTATTATTATTATTATTATTATTATTATTATTATTAAGAAGGCAGTGAAATCTGGTGGTAGGGCTGTCAATGGCTTTCTAGGATCATCAGCATTTTTTGCAGAAGCAAAACCCTAACGACCTTAAGTAGGAATTGTGTTTGAATAGAAGTGTTCATGTTTGACATTAAATCATCAAACTGCAAATACAGAGTGAAATTGGGAAATCTTGTGTTTTTCATATCACCAGCAAACAGTTCAGAAGACCACAGTCTGCATGACAGTGGTTCCTTGTTTGAGCTCAGATACAGCCATTCATTGAACCATACATTACAACAATATATTGCAATTTGGTGCATGCATCTCCCCCACCATAATAACTCACGCCAGTTTTTATTTTAAGCCAGTCCTAGAAGCTCAATTGGAAACTTTGATTTTTGCCAATTCTTCCCCAAACTCAAAGCCTTGCAAAATCCAGGTATCATTATTATTATTAATAATAATATTTGAATTTCTTTTTTAAAAGACCCAAGGCAAGTTACAACAAAATTATCAAAGTATGCAAAATATAAAATAGTTAAAAACAATTTACATTAAAAATTCTAAAACAGCTGCAGTCCAGCCAGGCTGTTCAAAGCCCACTTCCTCAATGAGCTTTGGATAGCCTCAGCTGTGTGCCGGCTGGAAGTCTTTGTAATTATATGAATGTTATAAGACATACAGAGAAAAATACTTTACCTTGAACACTTGCAGTTCTTCAAGAATCACTTCTTCCATCGATTCTGTGTCTTGGTTGTAAATTGTAATGACTTTCAGTACAATCCCATTATCTGTAGGTGAATTTAGAGACAACCGCAACCGCGACAGAGAACTTAGTACTGGTAACAATTTTTATCTGTCAGTTGGCAAAGGACAAAATGCTTTGAAACTAATATGTAAAAAAAAATAATCTGAAAGAGAAGTAAATATATTGGTTTGGATCTAGATTGAAATAGACCCATTGAAATGAATGGGATTTAATTAGTAATGACCAATTTGTCCCATTGATTTCAATGGGTCTTCTCTATGGTTCCATGCATAAAACCCATTTTCTGTCCACTCAAAAATATGAAAACAAAAGACAGCAGAAAAGGGTAAAATAAATTTTTGTTGTTGATTTCAGTTGTTCAAAGCTCTACATAAATTGTCATTATTATTAGTTATCCCACCTTTCTTCCAAGGAGTTCAATGTGGCATACAAGGTTCTCCTTCTCACATTTTATCCTCACAACAACCCTGTGAGCTTGCTTGCACAGAGAGATAGTGACTGGGCCAAAGTCACCCAGAAAGCTTCTTGGCTGAATGGGGATTTGAACTTGGGACTGCCAATCCTAACCCAACTCTCTAACCACCACACTGCGCTGGCTCTTGGGGGGGGGGAGAATATGTATCATCCCTACAACACCTCTGTAGGGTGATAAAGTCAAGGCAGAGAGAATAGCGGCATACCTTAGAATTGCCAGTTTCCAGCCTGACACTGGACACAGCCCTTTAAATCTGCTAAAACAGGAAAGTCAGTCATGGCTCTCCCCTCCTTCACCTGTGGCACACCTGAGCACCTGCTCATGATACCAAGTGAGGAGCTGGGACAGGTGACTGGGCCTCAGAAGGTATGGGCAGGAAGAGTAATGGCTCTTTTCTGCTTTAGAAAATTTAACGGGCCATGTCTGATGTTTCGGATGTGGGGTGGTAACCCTGCTAAAGACACCCAACTGCGTTGTGACTAAACTGTGCTTTGAATTGGGGACCTTCCTGGTCCACCAATTTATTTACCTGTTACATTTATATCCTGTCCTTTCTTCTAAGGAGCCTAAAGAGGCATACATGATCCTCCTCCTCTCCATTTATCCTCACACCAACTCTGTGAGGTAGGCTAGGCTGAGAATCTGTGACTGGCCCAAGGTCACGCAGTGAGCTTCATGGCTGAGTGGGGGCTTAAATCTGGGTCTCCCCAGCCCCAGACCAATACTCTCACCACTACGCCACACTGGCTCTTGTGCCCAATGTTCACACAAGCGAACACTGGCTGGGGAAGAAGCAGGAAGTGGGCACCAGGTGGGGGGGGGGCAGCATTTAAGGTCTTGAGGCAGCCAGATCACGCTTGTAACCACTTCACTACGATTGTTGAGTTGCAAGTCATGAACCTGAAAGTCATATTAGAAATTATGCCACCAGCATGGGTTTAGCTAAAGTCCCTTTAAAAGGGATGAGTTCTGGAAGATGCACAGAGGTTAACACTTCTAAAAACTTTAGTTAGAAAACGCAGCAAGGGCCCTGCGTGAAGGCTGCAGATGCTTGCAATAAATCTTCAAACTGAGAAAATGACCCCATTTAAAAGACTCACCAAAAAACAGGCCTGAGGAGAAGAGCATTCTACCGCAGCAAAAAGTGATGGAAAAGGTTTTAAAGCAATTGGATGCTAAAGTGATCCTACAAACATTTATGCTGTTCTGCCCCCGCACATCTCACAGCATGCAAGTTGTCAATAAATCTGAGTCACACCCAGAATTCATACCACTGAATTTCCCATGACCTGAAACATTTGTTCAATTGTAGAAAAAATAATAATAAACATCCAAGCTAGGTCTAGTCCACGAGAACATACACTCATTTGTGTGGGGAGTGGCCCTGAAGCAAAGTTTGGGGGAGGGCAAGGAACTGAGAGGAGACATATTGGACACGCATTCCCTAAGCTAATGGGGAGTCACATGGAATGGAAGCTGGGGAGAAAACAGGAAGTGAACATTGGCTGGGTTGGAAGCGGGTATCAGGGGGCAGGCAGCATTTGTCTAGAGGCAGCCAGGCCAAGGAGGATTGCCCTATAGCTTGTTGTGGGCCTGGAAACTGAGTCAGGGAAAAGGGAAACTGAGTTCTTTTTAACCCCCTTCCCTCTTTTTCATGTACCTGTTCCAATAAATAAGACATCGTATTGCCCATCTTCTGCTTCCACTCTGTCTACTGCTATTTGTTTGAGTTTGTATTTCCCATCTGTCTTCACAAGAACTGGTCTCTTATGAACGGGCTGAACAGGTTCATACATCAGTGGATGACTTCTAGCGAAACGAATTGCTTCGTCTGGGTAGTCTTTGGTGCTCCCATACAGACCTCCATTCACTTTGCTGGCACACTGTAAAACACAAAGCAGACACAATTATGATACTGACAGTTGGTTATAAAAACAAAACAAAAGAAGGAATTAACAACACATGGGTCTCACTTTCATTTGTAACATTAGGTGTGCTCACTAGCCCTGTTCAGACATTATGCCCTGAACAGGGCACATCAACCTATGTTGGGGGCATAGGGCTGCACGTGCCGACCCAACACCAACATTCCCATCTGTATGGCCAACTTTGCCATGTTGAGCGGGAAGATCTATGTGTGTTCGCTTGAATGTGTGTGTAGGAGCCTCTGAGTCCTGAGCAACTGAGAATCCAGTTTCATCAGAGTTCTTCATTGCGTAGAATGGCAGAGCTGCTGGCAGGGGATATGGGAGTTGTACTCCAACACATCTGGACAAGCGCACCAGGCTGGGGAAGGGTGGTATAGAAGGTTCTACTGGGTTCCAAATGAGCATGCATATCGGCCCTCTTCAGTACTTCCTGCTCATGCAGGAAGGGCGGGAACAGAGAGGGTGTTGCTGGGGATGGTAGGGAAGAGCCCAGGGTCCCCTACGCAGGTTGATGTTTCCTGTTGAGGAGTAATGCATGACTAGGGCTATTAAAGCATCCAGATGTGGGCTGAGATTGAGTTATACCCATTGTAATAAGCATCACCGTTTGAGAAAATAAAGGGAATGAATTGGCTTTCAACTGTAGTTTAAACAATAATTAGGTGGGAAGTTGCATATGTGAACCTTTGAGATCAGTTTAGAAGTTAATTACTACACAATCTGCTACAGAGGCTGGAAAAGCTGTCAAAAATGGAGCAGCTACAGAACTTTGAGACTGTAGGACATAGTTGTGATCTGTCGAGAATAATGGTACTTCTCAACTACTTTCCCTCGAAATGTAACTTCTCTACAGAAATGTTACAAACAGTAACATTATCCTCACCCCAAATAGCTACAAAACCTAGAAAGGCTCTCTCTCTCTCTCTCTCTCTCTCTCTCTCTTCTCCAGAAAGAATACAATATTTTGTGGGATTGGTAAACACAATATAATACATGAGCCTGAGAAACAGAGAAGTTGATCTCCTACCTCTTCCAGTGTGGGAATAAAGCAAAGCAAATTGTGTGTGTGTGTCTTTATCTATCTGTCTGTCTATCCAGATATATGAATGGAACAGCAACATTTGCTACAAATATGCAGATTATTTTTCTTTGATTTTAAAGGATGGCATGGGGTAAGGGATGGGTGAGCTCCCCTCACAGCTATAAAATTTATTAATTTTTATCTTCATCAACCTAAACATCTTATAAAATAAATAAAACATAGGGGTATGATCCAGCCCCTCCCTTGCATGTGGGAATGGATGCACAATGTGTGGGAGGAGGCCAGTGGTATAGCCATCCCTTCCACACTAAGGACAGAACATACCTGGAAGGGACAGAATTATACTCTTTATCAGCAATGAGATGTCTCCTCCCAGGGTTAACTTCATTTACTGCACAATCCTATTCAGGGATGGTGAGCCTCTGGCCCGGGGCTCTAATCCACTCTGCCAGGGGTCCCAATCTGGCCTACCAGGTTTCCCCAGATGGCCATGCCCCCTTTCCTGCCTCACCAGCCAATCATCTGGTTACTCTACATCACCAGCCAATCATCTGGGGTTTCCTTGGGGTTTCCCCTCCTTCCCCGATCATCTGACGGTTTCCACTCTTCCTGACCATTGATAATTTTTTTCTGGCCTTTGTTTTTGTTCCAGATGCAATCAGCACTTCTACCAGAAGCTGGCTTTTTTCCAGCTTTCTTCCTGCCCTGACATTTATTTATTTATTTATTTTGCCTTGCAATGTGGCTTACTTCTCTGTAGTCATGCACTGAAGTGAGCTATTATTTTGCGGCTTTCTAGTGCTGAGGTGCTTAAAAGTATAAAATGCTACAGTTTGCAGACAGTTTTGCATTTCACTGCATTGTTCTGTGCTTGCTATATGCCTTACTTCTGAGTAGCTTGCTTCTCAGTACAAATGCATAGTTTGCCACCTGCCTGAGATGTGCCCCTGAGGTAAGATAATGCAGTCAAGCAGCACTATATTTTGCTTTCCTCTATAGATCTTTAGGGGGAATTTCTTTGGCCCTGCCCTGTTTAACTTTTGGGCCCACCCCCTTTGCCTTTGGCCCCACCCCCTTTTGCCTTTGGCCCCACCCAACACTGGAACGTGGCCCCGAAGAGCTTCTTCAAAATTGAATTCGGCCCTCGGGCTGAAAGAGGTTCTGCACTGCTATACGTGTCAACTCAGAAGCAAGTTTCATTGTTTTCAATGGTGATTATTCCCAAGTAAACACATATAGGATCATAGCCTACCAGTGTTAAAATAAATTCATTATTATCCTGAAAGTTTTAAATCTTTTGATAAAAGTCAAGGATAATGTTCCCCTAACTCACTATGGATTCTTCTGTTCAAGGTTGCCTCGACTCATGCTCTTTAATTGGAGTCATTTAAGATTCTGCTAGAAATATTTTAGTAGTCATTTATGTCCTCCACGGCCCTCAAGAACTCAAGTGCGGTTTTAGGAAACATTTCGAGCACAGCCACAGTAGCAGGCTCTCCCCATTTAAATTGGATTTTCAATCAATAAAGTGAAATAAAATACTCTTCATATTCACTGGAAACATTCAGTCTCAACTTGCGGCAGGGCTGTAATTGACACTAATAAACTCCTGCACTTGTCAAGCAAGGCAGTGTTTATTTTCCTTTTCTTGGGGCTTGGCTACCCTGAGCTATTTGCTCTGTGTTGGTTCTGAACTGTATTTTCTAATCAGTCAGCAGTGGCATTTGCGCTGGCAGCTTGTCATAAAAAGCAAAGTGCGCAGATTTCAGCAGAAGCTCAAACGTCTGGTTTCCCACACGCAGCCACAGCCAATGAAACAGGAGTGCCAAATCCTGTTGAAAATTTCCAACCTGGGCTGGGCAAGATTTGGGAACATAATATTTAGCTGGATTTTATATTCAAAAAACCCAACAACCCTAAATGGCTTTGAGAGTAACTAGGCACATTTAGGGTTGGTATTTCATAGCGCTTTGGGGTCACTTTGTAGTGCTGTTTTCAAAAGCACCGCACCAGAACTCAAACAACCAAGCTGATTGATTAGAGTGATGCAAACAGCAACAGTGGAAGCAGAATTGATCAGTGTTTGGGATTCAGCTGCATGATAGCCAATGTTTCTGCCCATTTGTTTCTGGTTAGCCAAATGAGAGGTGTTCTGATTGAAAATCAGAAGTAGGCCGCTCAACAAGGTCTGCCACGGACGGCCTTCTCCTTATCCCATCAGCCAGAGCAGCCAGGCTGGTGGGGACTAGGAAGAGAGCCTTCTCTGTGGCGGCCCCCACATTATGGAACTCCCTCCCTAGTGACCTTTGCCATGCCCCCTCCGTGATGAGCTTCCGCCGTGCATTAAAAACATGGCTGTTCAGGCGGGAATATGGGGTGGGTTAGGCTTTTAAAAGAACTTTTTATATTGTTTTAATTATTATTATATTTTATTGTATTGTTTTATTGTATTTTAATTGTGCATCGCCCAGGGTGGCCGGGTGACCGGCCAGATGGGCGATTAATAAATATAAGAAATAAAATAAATAAATAAAATAAATAAAAATGTGACACTGCAGTATTGCACCTCAGTGGAACTTTGGTGCACATCCTTGAATCCAGGAATGCCGCAAAAATATCTAAGTCAAGGAGTTGGCAGTGGAGAATACAGTTGTCCTGCCAAACTTCAAACTCCTTTGTCATATGTCTTCCTATAATTTTGTGGATGAGAACTCCCTTAAAATGTTATAGCAAATGCGCAACATTTAGGGATAGAGTGGTGGAGGGCCCATGTAATGTCCTCCATGGGGGGGGGGAGCACATGCATATAGACATTTTGCTCCCCACTTCCCATAACCCAGCTCTCATCAGACACAATTTCTGACAGCTCTGGAAGGGTGTGTGACATGCCCATTCACATCAAAAGTCATGTCCAGCAAGTTCAGTGAGGGGTGGGAGAGCATTGTGACACAGAAGTGACTGTGTATGCGCATGCAGAAGCCTACAGACAGTGATGGGAGAACCAGTGATTTACGAGCTTGCCTAAATTCTCCAAAAATCATTTTGAAGCTCATTTTGGCTCACTCCCATTTTCATTTTCATCTCGTTTTTCAGCTTGTTTGAATGGGAAAAGTGCACATTTCGAACAGGGAAAATTGTGCATTTCTGTGTGTATTTTTCAAAAGTACACACTTTCCCCCATTGACTAAATCGTGAAAATGTGTATTTTTGGGGGGAAATGTTCATTTTAAAGTGTGCATTTAAGAACAGCAACACATTTTCAAACACGGTCGTAAATTCAGGAATTTGCAAACATTTCTTGAAAAAAGCGCTGCTGCTTGCATTTGTGATTATAAACAGTACACGCTCGCATGATTTGCAAATAGAAACAAAATTTTTGTACACCCTCACCTACAGATCTTCCTTCCTGGATCAAGGCAAGCACATCCAACATGTCGGATCCATGTTCTGCTGAGAGGGATCGAGTTTTGTGCCCATCACAATCATGTTCCAAGTGCAAAGTTGTACCTTTTCCCCAGAGCAATGATTGACAGCCACTTGTTTATACAGGGAAAGGGTTGCACTCAGAGATATCATGAAGGGCACTAAACCTGCCAGTTGCCCCTGGTGACCCAGTGCTTCTCAGGATTTGCCTACCATTAAAATACAAATAAAATACCGATCCATTTTATAATAATAACTAAAAACGAAAGCCTTTTGCACTTACTGATCCAGGTCTTGGGTATGGCACTTTTCCTTCATACACAGACCAATGGTATTCGGGTCCCTCTTTATGAGCATATGGTCCATTAAAAGCTGCCCGGATACTAGCCATATGATAGACACATATAGCATATCCTCGGAATATGTTACTACAAAATAAAAATCAAGAAAGACCGTAAAGCAAAGTCTCCAAATGGAATATAACTGGGCAGCTGAATTAGCCATGCAGACAAAATATAATAGAATAGAACTGAAAACCTCATACATGAATGGGCATGCGCTGTTGATATACTACATAATATATAACTTCCATTGCCAACTCACATATCTGCATACATGCTCTCTTGTTATGAATCAAACACTTGCACATTTGGAAAAGGGTGGTCAAGGATTTTATTTGGTCCACAGTTTTATGTGAATCAACCTGATTCACATTTCCCCCAACTTACAGGGACTTACTTCTGAATAACTTGCTAAGGATTGCCCTGTTAATTTGTTTGCACATGTGTGAAATTTAATAGCAGCAGCATTATTGAAAGACATTACCTGACCATAGGTAGAGGAAGCTGGAGTGGATCACAGTGCCTAGGGGGAGAAGCCATTGGATAACTGTCTCCTCCATTCCTTATCTCCATATTTCTCTCTCTCTCTCTCTCTCTCTCTCTCTCTCTCTCTCTCTCACGCAGCTGATTTACTCTAGGATTTGGGAGAGGGAGAAGTTGGAGAGATGAACTGTGAGAATGAAAAAGATCCAATCATAAAGAACAGAGGAGAAAGGTGTCCAGAAGTCCAGCGGTGAGTGTGTGTGTGCGTGCACGTGTGCACACATGTGTGTGACACCATGACTCCTCTGTAGGCAACAGGCAGAGTCGGTTGCTCTGATGATGTGGTTAGTGTAACGTTTAGCCTGGCTCTAAGTCATCTTAGCCTTGGTCAGATGGTGTTAATGTGTTGACTTTCTTCCTAAACAGTAATAAGAGGAGTGACAGTGCAATTCTATGTATGTCTACAGAGTTTAATGGAACATACTCCTAGGTAAGTACGTATAGGATTGCAGCCTAAATCAGGCTCAAGCAAGACCTCGACCCATGCTTCAGTCAGGTTCTGTTGCCTCCTGGGATGAAGCGGCCTTTCCTCTAAAGCCAACAGAACTGAAGCCAGTATTTTGGAGATATGCAGGCTTTATGTCTCCTGCAAATACTGTCTTTTGGTTTCGTTCGTCTCTCTAAACACTGATAATGAACAGGGGGAGGGAGCAAGTGCAGTTGAGTAACTGACAGTTCCACCTTCTAATCCCATGGTACGTTTTACCAGGGGCTCCAATTGCTGTGCTTTGGGAGAGGGCAAGGATGGGACAGTGAGATGGTTATTCTTCCAATGCCACGAGACTTCACTATGAAAAAAAAAGCCCTAAACTGGTTTTCAGTCATCATAATTCCCTATCCCCTCCACCTGTCCTTCCAAAACTTTTCAGGTTTCCTGCCTGAGACACCTCTATGATGTCTGCCATTTTGATATAAATTGCCCCAAAATCAGGGAGGGGGGAAGAGAAGGGAAAGTGAATCATGCCCCCCCCCTGCCCCAAATGTAAAACACTGCATGTATTCGTCTGCAGCTTTGCAGGTTTTTTTTTACTTAGGGACACCTCTAGATTGACTGTAATTTTCAGAAGAATGGTCCACAATGGAACACAGGGGGATCAGCGTGTCCTCTTTTAGAGATGCCCAAAGTGTCAAGGCTGCTCTTGAACAAACTTCCCTGCATATATGATTCTGAAATTTAGCAGGATTGACTCACCCCTTCACCCCCCCCTTGTGATTCAAACTCGCAACTTTATTATGGTCAAATCCCACCTCCACACTCTCTTAATCTCCTCCGCTGCCACCACCTCCTCCAGGGTAACCAACTCAGACCACTCATTTCAAATTTTTAAAAAGGAAACAAGTTTATTTATTTACAATCAAGGGTAGGGAAATTGTGTTATAGGATTCTAAACTTTGTAAACTCCCTCTCTCTCTCACCCTCTCTCTCACTCACTCTGTCTCTCTCAGACATCACTACCCAATACTCCCCCTCTCTCCCTAGACTCCACTCAGACCTCTCTCTCTCTCTCTCTCTCTCCAGACTCCACACACCACTCCCTCTTCTCCCTCCCAGACTCCTCTCTGTGACCTCACCTCTGCCACACACTCTTGAACAGCACCGCCCACTGTTTACATAACAGGCTTCACCCCTCCTTCGCACTCTCTCAGCCAATCAGCAGGCATCCAGCATTCCACACTCCCCTCACATACTAACAGCTATAACGTTTTGCCCATGGGCAGGGGCATGACAGACTCCCTCAGAAGGAGCAACTATTCCTGCAGTTTTCTTTTTTCTTTTAATTTTTACAAAAACTTTATTTCAAACATTATATTAAAAAAATACAGGAAAAAAAATACATATAACTACTAAAGTGCACCCATCACCATGGGGCCAAGAAAAAAATTCTAGATAATAATCCATTATTATTCAATATTCCAAAAATACATCATATCTTGACATGGGTTACTCCCCTTTTCCTTTACTAAAACATAGTCTAGGAATGGTCCCCAAATATCCTTGAAATTATTTTTCTTTAATTGCCCCTTTTTACATTTGATACTACAAGTTAATTTATCATTTAAGGCGATATCCCACACCTCTTTATACCAGTCAATAATTGAAAACTGATGTTGAACTTTCAATTTCCTTGCTATCATTAATCTCCCCGTGGTTAACAGATTTACAATTAGTTCCTTTATCTCTTGAGAACAAACAAGTTTCTCCATTATTGATAACAATGCTAGTTTTGGACAGAGCTCCAAATCACTACCAATAATTTCTGAAATTTCTACAAAAATTTTGTTCCAGAAATCCAGTACACTTTTACAACTCCACCACATAGAGCATAAGTGCCAAGATCCTGGCATCCTCTCCAACACAATGGAGAACAATTACTATCTATTTTGTTAAATCTTACCGGAGTCAAATACCATCTTCAAATAGTTTTATAAAAAAAATATTTTATCCTTACTGACATGTTTCTTAATATGCGTTTGCCCCAAATATTTTCCCACCTATTCCTGCAGTTTTCATCCAATTCTGCCAATAAATAGAAGTCATCAGGAGTTCCTTAAATGTGTGTGTGTGTGTGTGTGTATGTGTGTGTAAAGGTTCATAGCACAAAAACCCCTACACCTATTCTTCTGACAGTTGGAAGACACAATCCCCTCCTAACGGGCTACTATTCCTGCAACTATCATCTAATTCTGACCAAGAAAAAAAAAGTTATAGTTATTTTTTTATTTAACATGATAGTCAATGGGAACAAAAAGCCTTAGATTTCAGATTTGGTACCGAGTCAAAGCCGACAGACTCTGAATTACTCTGAGCTACAGTGGCCCATTTTCTGAAGTGGCAAATCAGCATCCAAGTCAAAGCTGGGGGTCGGTGCAGACCTCTAGTGCTCATCTATACTCAGGATCTTTCTGACCTTTATGTTCCTGTGCTTCCACTTCAGGAGACAGATAATAAGGTCAAGGAGATTCTGCATACGGATCAAAACAGTACAGTTAATTATAGTCATTTCCTCCTTTGTCCAAGGCTCAGTCCTGGTTTACTATGCTAATTGACTTTCCTAAAAAGTTATCATCTGACCAGACCCATTGTTTGCTAATGGGTATGTAGTGTTTTTAGATTTACACCAGGTTCCTCAGAACATATCTATCTTTTGTCTAGTGCTGACCCATCATGTTTGCTTACCTTGTAGTGTTGAAGAGTCCAAATATCACTGGGTTTTTGTTATCACGGGTCTGGAGCAAAAAGACATCCTCTGCAAAGGGAAAACATGATGTTATTTAAATATTAATTAACCATTCCTATTTCTGAATAGAAATAGCTTTGGTGGCAGCTTATGCTACCCAGCAACGAAATAGTTTTACACTCTTAGTTCTGTAGGCTTGCTACCGACAGTAGGGGCAGTTTGGTCACCATGATAAACCATGATTCATCAAGTTGGGAATGAGTCATAGCTAGCCTTGGGCTCACACATTCCCCCTCTCCGCTTCTGGTGGGGCTGTGAGGAGATCAAGAGCTTTTGTTTTTGATTAATTGTGGTTTAGCATTCTGTCTGAACCCTAAATTGCAGGGATGTTGAAGAGTCCTTGGTCTCGAGTCACGAGTCGAGTCACGAGTCTTTGGACCCGAGTCTCGAGTCCGAGTCCGAGTCCAAGTCCTTGGTCCAAAATGGTGAGTCACGAGTCACTCCCAAAGCTGACTCCACGAGTCCCTATTAAAATCAATGGGGTTTTTCCCCAACAAAATAAGGCTACTTCAGATGTGTGGCTTAAATACATTCTAGGCACAAGTGTCCCTTTTTATTTCAAAACTCTGCAACTGATTTTGGCAAGAACAGACCAGGCAGAAAAACCCAAAATAACCAGGCAGGCAGAGGAGGCAGGGAACTCCAAAGCAGGCAGGCAGAGGCCTTTGTCTTGGACAATTCAACTGTTGAACTGGTCAAGAAGAGACCAGGCAGACAGAGGAGGCTGGGAACCCCAGACAGGCAGGCAGAGGCAGCCAAACCCAAAATGTCTAAAAGGTTGCATTTTAGAAAAATGATTTTAAAAAATAAGCTTGCTGTGCTTCCTAAAACTTATCCATGTTACATTTGAGGAACATGATTTTTTCTAAATGTTTGGCCCCCATTCTGAAACGGTGAGATCTCATCACAATTCCACCCTCACTGAACACCCGCTCCACTGGTGATGAACTTGCTGGAACCAGAAACACACTCAGAGCAGCCACACAGAGTAATCTCAGGTCCTTCTTCTGCCTCTCCCAAGTATGCAACACATCAATCAAAATAAATCTTGACACACTGTTGGGGCTGCACTCCTGGTAGCCGTCCATAGTGGCCGAGCAGCGGCACACCTCGCTTCCATGCGCTCTTCGCCGGCAATCACTCTCCTCTCCACTCCTTCTGGCACAGCCCAGGGATGTTGAAGAGTCCTTGGTCTCGAGTCCCGAGTCGAGTCTCGAGTCCCATTAAAAATATTGGGACTCGAGTCCGAGTCGAGTCAGAGGGGGGACTCAGTCCGACTCACAAGTCAAGTCCTCGAGTCCGAGTCCCCATCCCTGCTAAATTGTGGATAATATCCCATGGTTTGAAGTTGACTTATTTCAAACAAGCCAGTTAGGATTAACCACAGTTTGTTGGGTTCAGATGAAACAGCAAGTTGTGCTTAATCAGAAATGGAAGCAAAATCTTCTGATCTCCTTGTGGCCATGCCAGAGGGAGAGAGGGGAAAAGGTTTTGTGTAAGCCAGAAACTCACCTAGGCTGTCACATATGACATAGCTCAGAGGGAGCTACCAGTGATAGAAAACACTTATGCATAACTGTGAACTGGATGCACACTTCATTTTGGAGGTTACAATGGGCTATGTATCCAGAGGTGTGGAACTCACCTAACTCATCAAAATGTGTGTCAATGCCATTCATCCCTGGCACAGAGCAGATCAATCTGGTTTTGAGGAAAGTAGTCCATTTATTCACCAGCATCCGTTGTCCACCCATATCATTCTGGAAAGGAAGGAACATGAAAGTGAATGTCAGGGCCAAGTTAGCAGATGTGTTGCGTCATGGGAAACCCATGAACATGGCCTGTTGCACTGTTAATAGCAGCTAGGGGGAGGGGAAATTTGGATCAAGACTCTGGTTCTGGGAGGAAAGGGATTTAACCCTTTCCTTCAGAAGAGGAGACTGAGGGGAGATATGATAGCACTCTTCCAGTACTTGAAGGGTTGTCATACAGAGGAGGGCCAGGATCTCTTCTTGATCAACCCAGTTTGCAGGACATGGAATAATGGGCTCAAATTACAGGAACCCAGATTCCGCCTAAAGATCAGGGAAAATTTCCTGACTGTTAGAGCAATAAGACAATGGAACCAACTACCTATGGAGGTGGTGGGCTCTCCCACTAGTCTGGAGGCATTCAATGTGCAGCTGGATAACCATCTGTCAGGGATGCTTTGACTTGGATTCCTGCATTGTGCAGGGGGTTGGACTCGATAGCCTTATAGGCCCCTTCCAACTCTACTTTTCTAGATTCTATGATTCTAACCCTTCCCTCGGTGTAATTTTTCTGTTCAAAATTGCTCCCCTCCCATACCAGTTATTTTCCTCCATTGGGCAAAACATATTGTTATCCCATGGGCGACTGTATGCCCCCCCGCCCCCCCGTGGGGCAGATAGCTTGGGGGTGGTTTTAATCTCCCCAGTGCCAAAGTCCTAATCTGATCAGGGTGGGTGAGGTGTGGAGGGGGATGTGGCTGCTATTAACACTTTAAAATTTAAAGAGTATCTTATTCATGGATCTTCAGACCACATCACATCTAATGTGGTCCAAAGAGGTGTGTGACAAAAACATATATTGATGGAGCAGCTTACTGTGTCCGCATAGCTCCAGCCAGCCCTCTTGTCTAATGCCTAGAACTCAGATGTGGCAATGAGGCTAGGAAGTGCCACTGACATGCTCCCTGTCCACTCCTATGTGAAGAGGGACTATCACATCCGCACGATGCAGGGACACTTATTGCAGCTCCCCATGGCATGGGAAGGAGATATGAAAGTTCCACTTCAGATATGACAGAGCAGTATGGAGAATAGGAAGCAAATGCCTGTCCAGGTCCCCTGCTCATCATCACATCCAAAATAGATCACAGACACTACAGCTAAAGTTGCATTTATGCTCCAGTCTATACTTCAGAATCACCGTGGGAGGCCACTTGAAACTGCATTCATGTAGCAACTCTTCCACACATCTGCCGTAATGTGTAGAATGGTTTATTCCACCTGTCAACATGGTTACATGGAGAGTTACCCTGCAATCAGCAACCAGAATGTTAGTGGTTGGTCGGAGATTCTCCATATGATCAGGTAGGTTGATCTGCATGGTAAGACATACATCACTATGACCGTTGTATAGAATGGTCCCCACACAAAAGCCATTTCAAGTGGTGATTGCAACATATCTCAACCTGTTATTCTTCACTGAATAACAGGTTGAGATATGGCATCTCGGGACTGATCTTTGAAACCATATATCACTTATAGAGGTATGTTACTCTTCCATACTCCACACTCTACCCAGGCTACAGAGAGCTATCAACGTGGTTTGGTAAGTAATTTTATTTAAAATCATGACTATATCTAGTTTTTACTGTCCAGATATTATTAATCCCTTTAAACTGATTACTCGGTTTTGATAAGGAGCCAAATATGTTAGCCAGCTACATTCTTTATTTTATTACTCACCTTAACATTAGCTCAGTGAGATTAGGAAATAATCCTCACATTTGTTTATTTCAAAACCCAGTTACTTCACTGAACTCATTCTGAAGCAGATGGTCTCAATGTATTGTTTAAAGTCTAAAATTGTGGTGTTTTAGGTAAAACTGAGGAAGAGAAAAAGGTTTCCACAGTTTGCACATGTTTTTCTAGAATTGTGTAAAAGGCACTGTATGGCTGGAAAACATCTACCCCATCTACCAGCTGCCCTCCTTCCCTTGGGAGCAAGCAGATGCAGAAGTGCTCTCCTTGCATTCGGTCCTCTTCAGAGGATACCTTTCCTCTCCAGAGCTGAGCTCGGAGAGTCAAACTACATGTGATGCTAATTGTATAGTGCAGGGCTCTCCAACCTTGGGTCCCCAGATGTTGCCGGCCTACAGCTCCCAGCATACCCAGCCAGCATGGCTAATGGCAAGGGATTCTGGGAGCTGTAGGCCGGCAACATCTGGGGACCCAAGGTGGGAGAGCCCTGCTATAGTATGTTGCAGAGCCTGCTAGGTTTTATTTACTCTTATGTATGTGTGTGTGGCCCCAATTCATATTGGGATCGTTGCGCTCTGGGAGGGCGGGATTAAACCTTTCCTCCACCCACCCATCCCCCCCCCCCAGAATTACACACACACACACACATCCCTGCAGGGGCAGGTGTTAAAAAAAAAAAGAATAAATGAACCTAGAAGACGGTATATGATTAGCGCAATGTATCATTTGGCCCTTAAATGACCACTTCTACAAATTTGCACCAGAAACTGGCTGCGGATGTGCCAACTGCGTAGCAGCCAAGATATCACCAAGAATTTTTAATAGGTTTCACAACTTAATTTTTTTAAATTAATAAAGTGCTGAATGAGTGGATAAATATATATTTGTGTTACTTAAAAATAAAATTCTATATAATATAGATATATGGGCAGTAACTAGCTGTTTTGTGGAGCAGGTAGAAAGGTGAGCTATAAATGTATTACATTAAAAAAATTAAGACAATAAACGGAGGAAGGGGCAAAATGGACTGAACTAGACCGGTTGATATGTACATCTGTCATAAAATTATGAAAGCCAGGAGCAAGCTGGTCTCATACCATGGCTAAAGGACCTTCTCTCATTTGTAAATTTATATCTCTCTTCACTACCATCTAAAACTCCCATCATGCTTTACCATTAAGCTATGCTGGCTAGTGCTGATGGGAATTGTAGGACAAAATATCTGGAGAGCCACAAGTTGCCCACCACCCTTGACCAACATAAAGAGGCTCTGATTAGTCCTAACTGGATTTTAACTTGACCAGTACTGTGAACATAAGGGCTATCTTCCACCCTTCAGATTAATTTAACAATGCCACAGAGTTCCATAGGGGAAATGGCAACATTTATAAGACTAACGGCCAGAACCTATTTACCCAGAAGTCTCTCCCATCAAGTTTAAGGAGACTTTCTTCGGAGGATTTGGATAAAGACTGCAAACCTATGCACATTCACTCGGGAGCAAGTCCCATTTAATCTCAATGGCATCTGCGTTTAAGTAAACAGGCACAGAATGTGGTTGCAAAGTACACTTATTTGAAAGCAAGCTCCACTGAAGCACATTGGACTTTCTTCTGAGAAAAACATGATTAAAATTGGGCTTAAAAAAACCCCAAAACCCTCCAAGCCAGGCAAGGCTCCTTGGTTTCTTCTGTTAGTGCTGAGATGTTGTCATTTTATTTCCCCCCAACAGAGGCACCCGGTGAAATCTGGGAACGGAATTAAGATAAGGAGCAAACCAAAATGTTGCATGCAACCCTTCACTCAATTGGCTTTCCAATATGGCCCCTTCTCTTGGTTCCTTTTATGTTTCCCCTCATGTTTTACTTTATGTCACTCAATATGGAATGAGCTCTACAACCCATATCTGAGCTATGCCAGAACCACAGTTAGGTGGGTGGCCACAACCATGTCAGTAGATGTTTTGACTCTTTGATATGGAGTTAAAGTCAGGATTCAGGCTTGGATATTTTTTTAAAAAATTAGTTTGGTTCTTATTTCATTTTTAGCATTCCCAAACCTAACAGCTCCAAAGCTGCAGAACAAAAATAAGGAGCATGTTGCAAGCAAACAGGTCGTCATCATCATCATCATCATCATCATCATCATCATCATCATCATCATGGGTTTCTTACTGCACACAGTCTCCCCACTCTGGAATAGATAGCATGAGCTCCTGTCTCCGCCTCTAATGCTTTCTCCGTAAAGAAGAAGTACACTTTGTTGTCTTCCCGGTCTTCATTGTCAGGAATCATATAAGAGCTAACAAATTTAGGTTCTTTAAAAGAGAGAGAGAGAGAGAGAGAGAGAGATCAAATTTATTTAAGAAACTCCAGTGATAAGCATGCAGATGGTACACACACGTGTGTATGCAATCAAACTGCTCAATTTTCGGTTCAGAAATAATGAAATTATCCAAGCCAGACATGGGCACTGACTAGGGTAGGGTCCTCTATTTGAAGGGCTGTCAGAGGACTGTCCTCTGTTTGAGGACATCCTCTCTTTGAAGAGCTGTCTCATCCAAATCCACTCTAAAGATAAAGGGCAGAATCCAAGGGGGCACCTATACCCCCACTGATTCCTTTCCACCCAGCCATTCCCTTCTGCAAGCGGTGGGTCCCGCCAATTCCATTACACAAGTAATGGAATTACGCAACAGAGATTTAGCATTTCCTAGGAGAAGCCCTGAAATGAGCAGAGACACTCATTTCTGGAAGGAGGCAAGTTGGCGGAGCTCCCTTGTGCAAGCACTGCTGACCTGCCTTCTTCCTGAAATGAGCATTTCCGCTCATTTTGGGTCACCATGGAAGCACTAAACCACTGTTATGCAAGTGGTGGGGGCCACTTGTGCAACGGAATTGGTGGGGTATAAGAGAATCGGTGGGGTGGAAGGGCCCCACTGAATTCTGCCCAAAAAACTATAAGAACAGAAAGCAGGGGCCTTGAAGTTGGCCATCAACAGTGAGCCCCTGGACAGCAGACCAGGCAGCAGGTACGCAGGTCACCTGGTCACAATTTTCCCCCATGGTGGCGAGATATATTGTATTTCTATTTAAATGTTAGTAATTATTTCTAAATGTGCATCTGTACATGTACATTAGCATATAATCCATGTCCTCTTTTGCCCTCCATTTTAGTGATGTGTGAGTGGCCACCCCACTACTGATTGGGCAATATATGACTTGTGGGTCACAGGCCACAATTCAAGATACATATTTTTTGAAATCTTGAATGCCACAGTATTCTTGTATCTGTTTCTAGTCTACATGTGCATCATGAGTAATGGAACACAGACACAGTAGAAAGACTCAGGATCTAGAAGAGATATCAACTGGGAAGCGGAATAGGAGGTCTTGGGACAGAAGTCTCAGGAGGAGGAGGAGCTACTCCCATACTGCGGCTTGCTAAGAGCAGACTTATGAATGCACATTTTGAACTGAATAGCGTAGTGGTGAGAGTGCTGGACTGGGACTCGGGAGATCCGGTTTCTAGTCCCTGCTTCGGCCATGAAGCTCACTGGGTGACTTTGGGCCAGTCACTGACTCTCAGCCTAACCTACCTCACAGGGTTGTTGTGAGGATAAAATGGAGAGGAGGAGGAAGAGGATTATGTAAGCCGTCTTGGGTTCCTTGCAGGAAAAAAGGCGGGGTATAAATATAATAAATAAATAAATAAATAATAAAAAAATAAACCTAAAGCCTGCAGGCACTTCATGTTCATGCAATAACAAGACTTCAGCGTGACACTCCAACAGCCAATCTGCTAGAGGGCAGTGCAGCAATGAAAGGGGAGGCCAAATGAATTGTGGGGGTTGGGAGAGGGGAATCCCAGGTTAACAGTGTGGTATTATTTATGTCTAAATCAGAAGTAAGCACTGTTTGGTTCAATGGGACTTTGGCAAAACAAAGTTGGGGACAAGGTTGAGGGAAAGACAATTTTCATGAAGCCATTTCGCTTTCAATTACTGGGCAAATTTCATGAATTTTTGGTCGAATCACTGGTTTTCTCCAGCTCTACCTTAACTACCAACACACAAACATTTGCAATACACATTTCTCATAAACAAGAATAGAACAGCATGGCTATAACCACCACCAAGATCTCCAGGGGGGGAAAAAGACAAACTGTTTCATGTGAGCGAAATCTTCTCTGAACATATGGAGAATATCAATTCTGAAAATATTTGTGTAGCTCCAACGTACATATCAGTATTCTTTTCATACATACACAAAAATACTAAGATCGTTTTCCAATCTTACTCTCTGGGGTTCATTTATTTTAATTTATATTAGTTTGAAACTTGGCATGGAGCTGATGTGACCATCTGTGGTTCTATACGAAACAGGAATCAGAGCCACTTGGCTGTACTCACTTGGGCATTGGGAGTAAGAGCTTAAATGCTGTGTTACTATAGGGGGGATGTGCAGGTTGGAAGCATTTTGTTGCCTTTGTTACTAAATCAGAACATTGTGAAAACTCTGGTTTGACTTTGCCATGATAAACCAAACTCTGACTGAGGTTTACCCTTTGGAAAGCCCTCGATTACCTCTATTCATCAAGGAATTATAGGGACAATCCTTCGACTACCATTATTAGTATATGCAGTGCCACCAATGTACATGAGGCTTACAACTTAAACAAAAATGTCAGATCCCTGCCCAAGGATACTACAAATTAAAGTTTTATAGTAGGAAGTGGAGGAATGTGAGAAAACCTAGTGTATGTATGTACATATATTGATTTCCAGTTTCTGTTGCATTTGGGGGGAAGACCGCAAACAAGGGTTTCTTGGAAAAGCAGATTCTTATTATTTGTTTGCAGCATACATGAGCCTCCCTCCATTTTCACTTCACAGCGTCAGCAACCCTGTGAAGTAGTTTAGGAGGAATTCTTGTGGAGGAACTTGAAGAAGAAAGCAAGACTGCAAGAGGACACCACAAGGCTGGATCCAGGATCTGCTTTCTGCAAAAGGAAATGCTCCCTATGCCCAATTTTGGGGGGGATCCCAGCTGTCCTCCACACCACAGCTCACCCCATTCATCAGGGTCTCCTGACTCTCCGTGTCACATTTTCAGGGGGCCGGAGGGGCTGCCATGGGAAGGAGGGAGTGAGGAAGTCCACTTCCGCCAACACACTTGATCCAGCATAAATCTGGATCCCACCCATTCTCAACATTCTTGGGATGAATTCCAGGCATAAGGGGCAGTGAAGGACAATGATAAGCAGCTGTCATCAGTGGCCAAGGAAATTGCCCAGAGCCTTCATGACATGCTGAGCAATCC
Source organism: Shinisaurus crocodilurus (assembly GCA_021292165.1). Classification (NCBI taxonomy): domain Eukaryota; kingdom Metazoa; phylum Chordata; class Lepidosauria; order Squamata; family Shinisauridae; genus Shinisaurus; species Shinisaurus crocodilurus. The sequence continues at coordinate 189,233,772 of CM037879.1, forward strand.
TAAAGGCAGAAGAAAGACCCGCGGTGTTGAATGGAATGTATGCCCAGGTAAGGGTGTATAGGATTGCAATCTGAGGAAGTCTTCTAAAGTGTACATTCAAAAATAGCTCATGGTACAATGAGATCTTCAAGCAATGAGTCAGTTCACACACTCCTCTGTCTGGGGGACCTCATACATATGGTAGAAGAGGTGGTGTGCACTTCTGTATCTGCTCCAGATGCCATTTTAATAATAATAATAATAATAATAATAATAATAATAATAATAATAATAATAATAATAATTACTGCTCGGTGGGGGGAGGTGTGTGGCCCGCTGGACCTTCCAAAGTTGCCCACCTCTGCTCTATAGAGTTAGCTAACACTATAGGAAAGGATAGCGGGCCATGTGAACTATCGGCATGACCAAATGTATAACTTCTGTGCTAACCTAAGTGACCAGAAGCATAATTCTGAACTGCAACTATCTGGACTCTGAAGCAAAAATAACACGTGTCTGAAGGCTGCCTCAGGATGCCACTGCTGATCTTCTGAATACTGACTGCTAATTGGTCAGCAGTGCTTTGGGGGATATGGTGCCTATAGAGGCCTTTCCACGCAGAATGTGGCCGGCATATCATGTTGCTATAGCATTTTAAACTCCACAGCACATCTCCTCTAATGGGGGACGACGACGACATAACATGGTTATTTTTTTATAAGGATTTCTTACGGACCCCTTGTACCTTTCAGCAGACGGTCATCATCTGGTTCAGTCCGGATGTGTGCCTTGTGACCCATCGTGCGGAAGACTGCAGCATCCCTCCCCCAGTAGTCACTGTAGAGCCCCGCAAACAATTCTCCACCTGAAAGCCAGATACGTTAGTAATAAGTATACAGCACTGCCATGTTTCTGCAACATGCTGTATCACAGAGGACGTGTCTGAGAAGTTCTGTTGTATATGATTAAGGCTCAGTTTGCACAAACTGCAGAATCAGGTGGCTACAGTTTTACCTGGACTGTACCACTTCAGGCTGCAGGTGAAGAGTTGAATGCTCCCCCACAACTCCTCACTCCCAAACAACTAAACCCTTCTTGCATGTAGAAACCTAGCATGTCAGGGAAAGTGTTGAACTTCTCAATGGCATGTTATTTTTTAATGTCCAAATATATTTTTTTTTCTCATGGAACAGCATTGAAATGCTGACTTGTAGATGGAAGTGTTACAGTCAAGGAAAAAATATTCCCACTTGATTCAGTCTGATGCATGTATGAACCTGGTCTAAAACATGAAGATGTTTGTTTCATAGTAGTAGGTGTAAAACTTACTAGACAGTGTCCAAGTGATATGAATTGAGACCAGTCAGGGATTCAACACATAAACCTGTGCTTAAATAAGTTAAAGGCAATTAGGTTTGCTTATCGATAGGGTTGCTTTTAAGAAAGGGATTTTGTAACTTAGTTACTGGTATCAAAGTGTCTTATATATATTTGCCACTAGATGGAACCCATACACCACAAAATAATGGGAAGCAAGTTATACAAACGAAAGCAAATTAACTCTTTGCTCTTCTATATCAATCTCTGTAGTATATATTTTATTATCCTTCAACAAAAAATCTGCTTACCTTCATCCTTTTCTAAATTTAAACAAAACCAAACCAAACAAAACATGTATTTGACCAATACCACTGGTAGGATTTTTAAAATTAATCATCATCATTATTATATTTTCTCAAGGACTTGCAATTTTTACTTGCTGTTTACACAGAAGTGTGAACTTCATTTCAGTTTAAGGAATGTATTTAAAATTGATGATGCTGTAATTCTCAATAATGATCCTGAATAGTTTACCAGAGTATACCACTATGGCAACCTCAGTGATCTTTGCTGGTACCAGCCATTCCATGTGTAGTGATGCTGCCATATTCTGTAATTAGTCGACTTGTTGGTCGAAACTCATCCGATTATAATGAGCTTGGATCCCTGTCATCCGAATTCCTTATTAATTTCTGAATAGATTGCGAGGTTTGGAGCATGCACGGCCTGCATCTAAAACACGGCATTGCTCCTCATGCCCTGGTTGGTTTAACCCTTTTCTTCCAGGAGGAAATGTGATGATGTCACTTTAACCCTTTAGGGAAAGGCTGGTATTTGAACTCTTTCTACAAACCAATCATGTTCAAAAACCAGCCACATAGGTTGTATATACCTCCATATAGTGATCCATCTCTCTCCTCCATATACTACTTGGCGATGGTGAGTAAACATTATGTAGAAAGGCCACGTGGAAACAACCAATCAGGAAGGGATATATAATTTGGTGACGCATGGATTATGATGAGTTACAGAATTCCAAACTACTTGGAATTCTTCACATGTGCAATATCAAACCCAAGATGCGATTTGATATTTCGCATGTGCAATAACTTGAACGAGATCTCAAATTAAAGAAGAACTTCTGTCCAAGATTACATGGATGAATTCGTTACTTTCTAAGGAAATAACAAATTCATTTGGAGTAAGTTTGCAGTTACCCATGTGCAGTTTCACCTTAGGCTTTACTAATGGAGAGCGGATAGTGATTTGAAATACACACGGTACTGAAGCAGAATTAGCAAATGAAATTCATTAGCAAATGAAATTAAAAGTAAACAAATTATAACAAGAAAACAATCCTAAGAGCCAATATATGTGTAAATAATTCTCTTTATTTCTCAGCTTCCCAGGGTGAGTGTCATTGCTTAAACAGCCAAAACGGCACCATCCACAAGAAGGAGGCATCAGCAGGCTCAGGGGAAACCTTAAGGTTTGCAGAAGTACCAAAAAGGAACTTGGGGGGGGGGGGGATGAACTGTGGGAACAATGGGAGGGGGAAGGAACAGGGAGAAAATGCAAGCACAATTTTCCCTTTCTGGCCAGACTCCCCACCTGAGCAGGGAAAGCTTTAAAGTCATGGGTTGGCCTGGCTGACAATTTGTTGCAGTGCCTCACTTATATTAACTATTCTTTAAAAATGGCTTATTATAGCATATAATAATATTATACAATCCACGAATCCTTTCAAAACAGTTCCATTCAGCAAATAATTCAGCCTGATTATTAAAATTAGGATTTTAATCATCATTTGGGAATGCTGACATTTCCATGCAAATGATGACAATCCCTGATTAGCTGTGTGACGTCTTAACATTGATATCTCTTTCCCCACTTTTCAGACATATGGCAGTGAATGCTGATCATCACATAACATTTAGGTAACTCAACATTCACTGAGTCTTCAGTCATCCTTGCCTGGCATTCATTGTTGGCATTCACACATAGATGCTGACGTTCACTACACTTTAGATATTCAGTATAATGTATACTATAATGCTATAGGAGATTTTCTACACATAAACTTGGAAGCTTCAGGTCATCCTGTGCACAATGGGAGGAGCAGCAGAAGCGATCTTCACCTCCCCGTCCTGTTAGATGGGCTTTTTTGCCTGTCTAACTGGGGCATCTCGGAGGGGGAGGGAAGGAAGCTCATACCCTGGCCTCTCTAGTCTCTTCCCCTCCCTACCTACCATAATACCCCCTTTTGCCCCTCTCCGAGGTTGCTTTCCCAACCTTGGAGAGGCAGTTGGCGTGGTTGGTTCTTTCCTCACCGGCTGTGGGGGGTTGGGGGGTTGGAGCTCCGATTCCCAGTTCCGAGGTAGGAGCACTGTCTTTGACCTTGGAGCTAGGAATTTGAACTATCCTATGGCCCCTCAGATGCTGTCTAGGGGCCATAGGATTGCTCCTTTAGTTGCTTTGCTATTAACCTCCCATTTAGACTATTGCAATGCACTACACATGGGGCTGCCTTTAAAAACCATTTAGAAACAGGAGTTGGTCCAGAATAGGGCCATGAGATTATTAACTGAGACTGGGAGTTTTGACCACATGACACCTGTGTTTTTCATCAGCACGGGCTCCCAGACAGTTTCTGGGCCCAATATAAAGTGCCCCTTTTAAGGCCAAAAGGGCTTGGAACCAGGTTTCTAGAAAGACTGCCTTCTCCATATGTACCTACCCAAACCCTAAGATCATCTTCAGAGGCTCTGCTCTGAGTACCTCTACCAAATGAGGTGAGGCGGGTGACCGCTATGGAGCAGGTGTTTCTGATACTGGCAGCCCAGTTATGGAACAGCCTCCCCAGAGAGGCTCACCTGGTGCTATCTTTGTGGCCTTTTTGGTGCCCAGTGAATATTCACCCAGGTCTTTTAAATAACTTGTTTTGTTTTTTTTTTAGCCTGGGTCTCTAGGTTTAAAATTCTGTGTTTTTCATTGTAATTGTCTTTATTGATCTTATATTTTAATGTTATGTTTGTTTATGAGCTGTCCATATTTGTTTATGGGACAGCTATATAAATACAGTAATCCATCCATCAATCTGACACAGATCTTTCCCATTCCTGCCACTTGAGATCTTTTACCTGGAGATGCTGGAGACTGAACCTGGGAACCTCGGCCTCCAAGGCACATGGTCTCCCACCCGTTGATGGGGGTGAGTCATACTTCAGTGGAAAAGATCTGGGCTGCAAATGATGCCAATAAGAGGGGCACTACCGTATACTGCATGCCAAAAGCCACGTGCCTGAAGAAAATGATCATGCCCTCAAGAACTACTGCGGGCTCTGTCAACCTGCCAATGAGATCTATTACCAAATAGGGCTTTGCTTTATTGAAAGCAGATATGAGAGTTCATTTGTTTTTGATACTTGGGTCAAAATATTCCTTATGGAATTTATCTACCCATTTAACATTTTTATGTTAAAAAATAAAAATCCCTCTCAAGTCTGTGTGCTTCTAGATGAAACAGATGATCCTTTAAAAAGAAGAAGCACAGAAAGCATTATAAGGACTGCTCGCTTATAAAAAATATCTACATTTTTATCTACCCATTTAACATTATCTGTGGTTAAAGGTCTGTATTGTTTCCTGATTGTAATTCAGTTTATTCGTTCAGAAATGGAATTGTTCCTCACTGACTCTCCTTGGCACCAGGTCAGGTGACATATACAGAAATATGTTTTAAATCTAATTCACAAGAAAACTTTAAACAAACAAACAAACAAACAAACAAACAACAAATAAATAAGAACAAAGTGTTATTTCTGTTGCAATGAGAAAGTTAAGAAAGTACTTAAATTTCTCGCACTGAAATCATTAGGTCTTAGAAATGCTTAATTTTGGTCAGATTATGTCCAATATTTTCAAGTAATGCATTGAAAACCACAAAGGTGTGAAGTATCAGGAACTGTCTTCTGTCATGCCTGAATCCAGCCTTCTCCAACCTGGCAGACTCCAGATGTTTTGGATCATAACTCCCATCATCCTCAGACAGCATGGCCAATGGTCAGGGATGATGGGAGTTGTCGTGTGAAACATCTGGAGGACATCAAGCTGGGGAGGCCTGACTTAAGCTGTTGTCTGCTGAAGTTACACTGAATAAAAAAGGATATATGATGCACGTATTATTTTAAAAACACAAGGTATTATTATCATGTCATTTTCAGGGTAAGGTGTGCTATGGAGGTATAGCTATATAAAACTTTGTGTACATTTAACCCAATCCAACTGGGATTATCAGTACACAGGGAGAAGATTCTGTGCTCAAATTACCTTTGGGGATCTCACTCACATACCCCAAAAGCTACTGCATGGGGAGAAACAACACATCCAACATCTAGGGGTGCATGTATCATGCCTGGACAGCCATGTTCAACCATTTTATGGGTTGAACAACTAGTTCTGGGTACTTGTTCCCCATCTCACACCACTGGATGATTGGCAGAGTTCCGTCATGAACGATCATTGGTTTGGTGAGAGAGGTGGCTCTGTGCTGCTGAATGTGTGCTGAATGTGTGCATAGGCCACTGCTCTTTAGGGAGGATCTATGGCAGTGTTCTCCAACCTTGGGTCCCCAGGTGTTTTTGGCCTACAACTCCCAGCATGCCCCAGCCAGCTACACTGGCTGGGGCATGCTGGGAGTTGTAGGCCAAAAACACCTGGGGACCCAAGGTTGGAGAACACTGATCTATGGACTGTGGACACCGGGGACATGCGCATCAGCAAAACTCGAGCTCACCGAAGTTCTCCAAATTCCACCTTGAAGCTTGTTCCAACTCGAGTCCATATCAGATTTCGAGCATTTTTTTTTCTTTTCACATGAAAAATCCATGCGTATTTCCATGTGTACTTTTCCAAATTTATGCATCAATTGTGCACATTTTTACTTGTACACATTCTTCTCCCATGATTAAAGCGTATTTGTACTCATTTTGAAATGTACACATTTTTGAATGCACATATGCTGTCAAACACTTTTTTGGGGGTGTGTGTCCATGAATCACACTGCAAGCTCGGAAATGTACAGATTTCAACAGCAGATTGTGTCCAAGTCCGTGTTCAGTCTGGAAGGTGCGAACTGGGTAAAATCCTGATCAGAAATGAATTGAAACAAATTTCTCATACATCCCTAGGCCGGCTATTTTGACATATTTACCTAACACATTGTTTAAAACACATACATTTCAGGAAGCCCAAAGAAAGTGAGAGTGAACATGAGAGCCACAGACAGAATTATAGCACGTTGTATCAGATATAATTTTTGAGCCTATGATGTTCAGTTTCACACACACATGTAAACGGCAAGTTCTCATTCCACAGTGAACAGCACAGTCTCCTAATAATACTGGTTAGTTAAATTAAGGGTGGGACCTCAGCTGATGCATATTTTGCAAACATGCTTTTGCTGGGTAATGTAAATATGAGGCGGGGTGAGGGGAGGCAATTGCAGTTTTTGTATGGTCCCAGCTCTGATGATCGTAGCTACGGCTCTCTCTGTGCACATCCCCCTGACTCAGACTAAGATTTCCAAATGATATTGCCCACTTGCATTCTTGACTGGGGAGAGGGATGTCCCGATGCACGCGTGAATGGGTCCTGCCTCTTGACACAAACCCATCTGCAGTCATTCATGATTCTACAGGTGTAGGAAGGAATGCATAGAGGAGAACCTCTATATGATCATGGTTCCAGTTACACAAGAACCTGTGTAGAATGACTATGAGCAATCCGTGCCCTCCATTTCTACAGGGTTCAGGTTGCATGGGTGTGTGTGTAGGCTGCTTATGCAAACAAGACCTTGAGGACAGGGGCCAGGTCAGTAGGTATGATGGTGATCTCTCCTCCAACTCAAACTGAACATCTACACCAGGGGTGTTGAACCTCTTTCATTCCGAGGGCCAAATTCTATTTTGGAGAAGCTCTTGATAGCCACATTCCAGTGGTGGGCGGGGCTGAAGGCAAAAGGGGCGGGGCCAATATACCAGCATATTTTATATGCTCTTATTGCCAATACCTAGGCCTTAGGACATTTCAACTTTTTAGAATGAGGGAAAAAAATTGCACAAAAGCTGGGAAACCACCCAACAATAGGTGGTCAGGGGAAAGTGGTGGGGGCAGAGGAAAGGGGCGTGACCCTCTTTGGAACCCTGGATGGCCAGTTTGGGCCCCTGGGCCTGAGTTTCTGTACTGCTGATCTTCACAAAATGGACCCATCACAGGACTGTAGCATTTAGTCAGTCAGGTCTAAATGTACAACCTTGCTTTTGGAGGTTAAAATCTCTATTTTAAAAAGTTTTTCAGTATTATGCAACCATTCTGTACCTACCACCATGGCAAAATAAACATATAACAGCATCTGTGGTACAGTCGACCCAGAGAATCAAATGCAAAATTAATGTATGCAAAAGTGGAATCGGCACATCAAAGGTTCTAAATAAATACAACGTCTTAGAGAGTTGAAAGTTCTTTTATGTTATATGTCAAGTTATTACCAAATAAAGTGGAGACGAAGGAGGAACTGGGGTCAAATGGACACCTGCCACGTCCCCTCTCAAGTCTGTGTGCTTCTAGATGAAACAGATGATCCTTTAAAAAGAAGAAGCACAGAAAGCATTATAAGGACTGCTCGCTTATAAAAAATAAACTGTAACAGATTTTGAGCCAGTGTTGTAGACTCGGAACAAATAAATCAGGGCTCTCCAACCTTGGGTCCCCAGATGTGTTTGGCCTACAACTCCCAGCATGCCTCAGCAAGCATAGCTGGCTGGGGCAATGCTGGGAGTTGTAGGCCAAACACATCTGGGGACCCAAGGTTGGAGAACACTGAACTAAATCCTGCTGACATGGCTCACAAAGGGTGCTTCCAGATGAGGCTTTGGTTGTGCAATTGCCCTGCCTCATTCACAGAATTTAATGGATGGTCCAGTTGCCACCATCTTCAACTTGCAACCTTCCTATGTTTTCCTACAGCTTCATCTGTCTTCTGTCTTTCCACAAAAAAAACACAGTTAAGGATGAAAAGTTAGAATAGCAGTGCAATGCCTTTTGATTGCCAGCACTGGGAGCCTGCTGTCTGGAAGCACCTGTGCCGGCATGGCTGATGATCCTTTTCCACTATCCACATGCTGAAATGTGTGAACCGGGTGCTCTGGGCAAAGATCCAGATTGCACAGCCTCCACCCTCCCTTCCACCTACATACAAAAAGTGCAACAGGCAAAGCCAATTGGGTGCAAGAACTATTTAATGAATAATTCCCACCACATTCTGATTATCTTTGTCAAGGAAAACCATTTTCAATTATTTCAGTGAAAATCATTTGCAATGATGCTTGGAGACAGATGGAGTGGAGAATATGCATTTATTTTTTCTATTTAACCATTGAATAATTTCCCAATAAAGATAATTGAAATGCTTTGGGATTTATTCATTATGTTATTATTGTACCTAAGGGCGCAATCCTATGCATGTTTAGACAGAAAAAAGTCCCTACAACTCTTAGCATTTTCCTGCCAGAATAGCTAGCTGGGGTATGCTGGGAGTTGTAGGACTTTTTTCTGTCAAAACATAGATAGGATTATGCCTTAAATGACTTTGCCGGTTACATTTTTCACACTGTTAACATACCTCCCTTTCTTTTGCTTTGCATCTCCACTTGGAAGAGTTTCCCACATCACTATTTGCAATTGCAAGGGCCAAGGCAGATGCTTATGCAAATGAGGTTCAAAGCAGCATGGACATGCACTGAACTCTCTTTTTAATGTGTGCGTGTCTGTAGCATAGCAATGTATCAAATACTATTATGCTACGGAGAATGACAGGCTGGCCCACTTCTGCCAAATTCTCCTCATCTGCGGGTGTCTGCAGGGGTGGGAAGGTGGGGTAATTGCCCCCTCCCCAATGGGCAATAATTCTAGATTGCCAGTTTCATCAAAAAAGTAAGTCTCTGCCCTTGTAGAACCAGAGATATGAAGCAAAATGTGCAGCCACTATTGCAGCAATCCAATTTATTAAGGGCTAGAGCGGGTTCTGATGCTTGTATATGTGTAAATATCTTTAAGAGAGCCTGCAAGTTTTAGTTTCTCTTTCCTCCTGGAGGCCTGGTTGGATCCTCCCTCCCTCCCTCTCTCTTAGTGCAGGTCTTGAAGTTTAAAAGAGAGAGCTCAAGGCATGTTCATGTCTTCACGATGCTTTGAATGTCTGTCTTTCCCCTAAGTATGCATTGGCCCTTCTATATTGGGCAAATAGGGGTCTCAGTAAACATGACATTTTTCCTATAAAGAGATAACATATGTAATGGTACTTTGTGAATATTTATTATTGTCATCATCATCATCATCATCATCATCATCATCGTCATCATCATCTACATGGTGTTAATGTAATTGTACAATGTAAGCAAAAATAGGACAGGTCCCTGCCCTGAGGCACTTAAAATCTAAATTTTGAAAGAGGAACTGACAACAAAAGAAGGGGAGGAAAAAGAGGCAACTGGAGATGAATATGTGCAAATGCAGTTATATATACGTAGGTTTTGTTTCATTAAAGGGTTAAGCCAAAGACTTAATGGAAGAGGCAAATTTTGAAAAGTGATTTGAAGAGAGGAAAATGTGGCACTATCAGGCAGATTTTCCGTGATGAACTTCTAGGCAAAAGGGGCAGCAAGCGAGAAAGGGCAGAACTGTTTAAAGGAGCATTCTCACTTGTTACACCAAGCAAACAATTACACCAGGGGTCCTCAAACTTTTTAAATGGGGGGCCAGTTCATTGTCCCTCAGACTGTTGGGGGGCCGGACTCACTGGGACTCACCGGCCGCCACCGCCCCCAGGGCCCTGCTGCGGCTCAGCTGGCGGCGGCCCTTGGCTCCCCTGTGCCGCCTCCTTCATGCTGCCCCCCCGCCGGCTCAGGACCCCCCGCCGCCGCCGTCACTGCTGCAGGACCCCCCCCCGCTGCTGCCGCAGGACCGCCCCGCTGCCGCCGCCCCCGCCGCAGAACCGCCCCGCCGCCCCCCACTGCTGCTGCCGCCGCTGCTGCTACCGGACCCCCCCCAGCAGGAGATGCAGGGCAGCGGGCGGCCGGGCAGGCGGCCCGTGCCCCCCCTGCCAGCTCAGCCGCCCCTCCTCCCCTTCCCTCACAAGTTAGATCGGCTGCCGGGCCGGATGAAAAGACCCGGCAGGCCGGATGTGGCCCGCGGGCCGTAGTTTGAGGACCCCTGAATTACACTAATGCAAGGTAAATGCACTCAAGACTGCTAAGCAAGATCAAAATTAAATGGAACTTAAAAGTTGTGCCTTCTTTTTTTTTTTAAACCTGCTATAACTCAGCTGTAACAACAACAGAACAGTAACAGTTTTATATCCTTACCAGTAGCTGTTTCATCTACAGCATGCCTTAACTGGGATATCTGGGCACAATTCCATATGGAAACATGGTTCATGCAAACTATAGTTCACTGAGCAGTAAACTATTAGTTGTTCAGATGGTACTCCATTAAAAGTTATGGGTTTGATCAGTCTGGGCCGCAAGCACTGGAAAAGGCCAGAGGGAACGTGAATGGTAACATATAATGTTCTTTTCCCCATTATGACCATAATAAATTTTAAACCAGCAGTCTTTACTGACACTGGGAGTATGTAAAGGTAAATTAAACTAAAACAAGTAGTTAGAAATGAAAAATGAATGATATAGGGTGAGACTGGAAATATTTGAAATAAAGTTTAGAGAAAACAATCAATGGAACACTTACTGAATTATTTGATTAACATTCTTTTTCTGTAGAAGTACCTACTTTTGTTTGGGGTGACAGAAGCCTGAAGTTTACCCAAGGTTTGTGTGTGTGTGTGTGTGTGTGTGTGTGAGAGAGAGAGAGAGAGAGAGAGAGAGACAGACAGATAGACAGACAGACAGACAGACAGACAGACAGAGACAGAGAAAATTCTGAGGGAGAGAGAGACAGAGACAGAGAAAATTCCTAGAAACTCTGTAGAGGACAACCTTGTTCTAATATCACCTCAGAATAAGTCAAGACAATTTTTCTGCTGAGCCTCTCTTAGCTGTTGGGCCAGGTTCAAACTCAAAGTTCATACTGAAATTCATGCAAATCAAAATGATGTAAGGAATAGGTTTACATTAGACAAACAAAAACGAACTGTATGTCCAAAATCCAAAGACCTGTCAATGGCAATTTACACTTCAGTAGGGGTTACATCCACGCCAGATCCTGCTGCAGGATTGATGCCAAATGCTGTATGTTGCTGGAATGAAGGCTCAGGTACCTAACCTGGATCTTCTGTCTTAAAGCAGTACTAAAAAGACTGGAATGAATTGCTCCAAAATCCAGTCCCAGTCACTTAGACAATCAACTGTACAATATATTTTAATACCAATTTAGGGAGTATCTTCTCCGATACATATACCCCCTCAGATCAGCAGCAGACACCTTGCTCCGTGTACTCTCCTTCATGGAAAAAATGAGAACTAAAAGGGTGCAGAACAGAGGGCTGAATCCAATGGTGTTGCTCCATTGACAGAAGCAGTTCTGTCGGCAGAACTGGGAGGTGGGCAATTCCCCCTATGCACCCTGAAAATCTGCTCTAGAGGGCTAGGAAACCCCCCAGAGCAGATTTCTGGGCAGCATGGAAAGCTACAGGAGGGAGGGAGAAAGTCCCCTTGCGAGCGTAGCATTGGATGAAATCCAGAGCTTTTACTGTTGTGGTACCCTCTCCTCGCTATGAAACTCAAAAAACTTGAGAAGTAGTGATTCTTAGACTTCATCTTTGTACTCTTTTTTGCCACTGGGTTAAAGCAATTTAATATAGGGAGGCTCTTCTTCTTTAATTAAAAAAAAAGAAAAGAAGAGTTTCGCTGGATACCTGAGCAATGCCTTACTGTAACCTGGCATTTTATCATTTTCTATTTCAAAATTGCTACTGGTTTTAAATGTTGCCTTGTTTTTAACAGATATGTTTTCATTTCTTCATTTTAATGTACATCACTCTGGGAAGCAACTAAGAGAAGCAACTAAAGGCGCAATCCTTTTTTCTGTTTAGACAAAAAAAAAAAAAGGCCTACAACTCCCAGCTGGCTGGGGTATGCTGGGAGTTGTAGGCCTTTTTTCTGTCTAAACATGCATAGGATTGCGCCCTAAGAAGATAAATAAATAGCTACGCACATAAGTGATTATTTTCCCTTGACGATCTCATATATACTGGAAAAAAATGAATCTCATAACATTTCACCATGTTCCTACTCAAAACCAAATCTTGGGCTGATTACACTGTTCCCCTGTATGGAACAATTTTCACTGACATTAGGTTTTACTCTTATCAAATCAATATTCTCTCTTATGTGAAAAGCTTGGTGTATTGGCTGAAGCCAAGCAAGACAATAGGCAGCGTTTGTACTGTCTTTTGTTATCTATATTTGCACAGCTGCAATTTCTGATTGAATAATGTGGTTTACATTTTTCAAGGCACCCTTCGAAGTTAAGGTGGACCACAATTTATATACCACTGGTACCCAGAGGTTTTTTCAGCAGATTTTACCCAATTTGACACAAAGCAAAGCATATTCTTCATAAATGTTTGCAGATGCGCAGGTTCACTGGGGAAATGGTCTGCAAAATTTCAACATTTACTCCCCCCTCCCCCGTAGAGTTTTTCCATCCCAACCTTTCCCAGCCAAGAAGATGGCAAACGGTGCCGGCTGCTGTGAAACACTCTGCTCTGGAGTTCTTTACCACAGAACGGGTGGTTTCTGTGTGTCGAGCTCCATGTGATGCCAGTTTCAAGGGAAAACTGTTCCCCATTGAGATCAGCTTCAAGGACTAGCGCTGCAGTTTTAGCCCTTCTTTGCCATTTGTGAGAACAGTGTTCTTTTGAGACATTTCAGGAGAAAAACTGACACATTACAGGATATTACGTAGCACTTCAGTGCCATTAGTCATGTCTCAGTCTCTTTCCATGGTTAAGTTAGAAGTCGTGCAAGAACACACAGAGGAGGAACTGGAGAGTATTCCATCTCAATGTAGCTTGGAAGCTTTAAAAAAAAAAATCAGCCAAGTTTGATTTATGGTACCTATGACTTAAGAAACCTAAGAACTATTCACTGGGTATTAAAATTGCCATTCTTTTTTAAAGCTCTGTTTCTGGAAGCTGTGGCTGTTCCATCACTTAGCAACACGGCAGGAATAAATAACAACAGAGCACGGCAAATGCCAAAGATTCAAACTGTAATGAGACCACGCCCAACTCAACAACGGCTCTTCTTAGGATCATTTCACACATTACATTGTGTTAATGTACATAAGAGTTTTAAGAGCTTACTGTGTGAATGAGAAACACACGTTTGGAAACATGTGTATCAGACAGATATGTTCAGCGGCAGGGCCGGCGCTACCGCTAGGCAAACTAGGCGGTTGCCTAGGGCGCGTAGCTGAAGAGGGCGCAGAAACGCTGCGCTCCTCTTCGCTGCCGGCGCGCTCCTGCCCCGCCCGGCCGCCTCGCCGACAAAGGCACCACCAAGTCAGTGCGGGGGGATTGCGCCCGGAGGTAGTGGTGGGGCCGAGCCTGGGCGCCACTGCCACCCCCCCGCAGCCGCAGCCGCCCCCCCGCTGCCGCCCCACCCCCCGCAGCCCCCCGCAGCTGCCGGACACCCCCCCGCCACCTACCTTCTCCAAGCTGCTTCCAGAGCCCCGCCCGCGCTCTGTTTTGGAGGGAGGGCAACAGGGCTTAAACAGCCCTGTTGCCCTGGTTTCCCCGGCCAAAAACAGAGCGCGGGGGTCCTGTCGCATCGCTTCCTCCTTGGAAGGAAGGCCAGGGCGGGGGGAAGGTAGGTGGTGGGGGTCCGGCGGCTGCGGGGTGGTGGTGGTTTTCAAAGCAGGGCTGCTTTGCTCCGGAGCCCCCCCCCCTACGGCATGAGAGGGGGGGGCGCTAAATATAATTTCGCCTAGGGCGCCAAACTGCCCTGCACCGGTCCTGTTCAGCGGAGGACCTGCAGCCGCTGAAGCCTCCTGTCAAATGATAGTTTCTCTGCAAACCTGGGTTTGCTGCCTCATATGTGGAAAGACCCTTAAATATGACACAGTAAAGAGGTAAGCTCCTCCAGTCTTCCAGCATGTTTGTTTGGCCCTTATTCAATAAGTAATTTCCGTGTGTGCATGCTTTTAATGGCTAGGATGCAGCTAGTATTCCTCTGTGCAACATACTGGCTCATGAGACAACCTTTAACTAAACCAGTGCTCTCCAACCTTGGGTCCCCAGATGTTTTTGGCCTACAACTCCCAGCATGCTACGCTGGCTGGTGCACGCTGGGAGTTGTAGGCCAAAAACATCTGGGGACCCAAGGTTGGAGAACACTGAACTAAACCCATCGGTGTCAGAAATAGTGGAAACTTGTCAGTAGCCTCCTGTGACCTCGGACAGACCTTTTTTTTATTTATTTGTGTGTTTATTCATGGTAGGTATAGGCAACCTAGTGCCCTCCAGATGTTTTGGACTACAGCTCCCATAACCCCTGACCATCAGCCATTCTGGCTGGCACTCATGGGAGTTGTAGTTCAAAACATCTGAAGGGCATCAGATCACCTAGCCCCTGGCTTGTTTCATTTATACCCTACGTATACAATATCCAAGGCAACTAGCCATAGCATAGCCCACTGTAGCCTGCAGAGCCTGGAAAATGATATAATCTTACTACAGTAAGTGGGTGAGCCACATAAAGTGGCTTGAATATTTTATTTATTTGTTTGTTTATTTATTTGTTACATTTATATCCCACCTTCTCTCCAAGGAGCCCAAGGTGGCCTACATGAACCTCCTCCCCTCCATTTTATCCTCACAGCAACCCTGTGAGGTAGGTTAGGCTGAGAATCAGTGACTGGCCCAAAGCTTCATGGCCAAGGGGGGAACTAGAACCCTGATCTCCTAAGTCCTAGTCCAATACTCTAACCACTGCACCACACTGGTTCTCCCTGTAATTTGAGCTGGCAGTTGAACAATCCCTATTGAAACAAATGAGAGCCACACAAGAGCAGTATATCTTCCTTTCATTGCCCTGGGGCTCGCTTTGGAGAATTTCCACATGGATTATGCTCCTGGTGTTCAGGTAGAAATGCTGGAACCAGATTGCATAATGAGTCCTATTCTGGGATTTTTATCAGCTGTATAAAATGGATTGATCATGTCTCAGATGGAATGACAATCCTCAGAGTGGAATGACATCATCTAAACTGTAAACACCCAGTAATAAGGCTATTTCTCCCCTTCCTTCATTGTTTAGCCCTTCTGTGCTCTGAGTGAAAAACAGGGCTGGATATTTATTTCATCAATGTTTAGTATATATTAAAAGCCCTTCACAGAATCCATTTCTATCACTGCCCCTTGCCATGTCTCCCGTGTACCACTTCATGTTGGGTAGGTAATAAGTACCGGAACAGCATTCTCCATAAAGTTATTCCAAATTTCAAATGATATGTCAAATATGCACAGTGGGTTTTGTTTCCTGCCAAGATCTTAAAACTTAGAATCTATAACTTTCTCACTAAAGCCCAAATAATAAGTTAGACCAGTGTTCTCCAACCTTGGGTCCCCAGATGTTTTTGGCCTACAACTCCCAGCTGCGCTGGCTGGGGCATGCTGGGAGTTGTAGGCCAAAAACATCTGGGGACCCAAGGTTGGAGAACACTGAGTTAGACCTCGTGATGTGGCTGCCAAACACACACACAACAACCACCCTCTCTCATGGTTTGTGAAGGACTCACATCATAGTAGCAAGGTATGCTAGTTGGTGTGGATCTTTCCAATTTGCACAATTGCTCCCCCTACCACATCACTTCTTCAGTAGGGCTGGGGGCACAGGTGTGGGAATTAAACACATGTACTATGTGTAATGCTGTGAAGTAAGTCCTGGAAAAACTTTTGCGGGGTGGGGGAGAGCTCTTTTGCAGGGGCAATGTATGAATCAAGCTATAACCTCGAGAACTTTTCATCCTTTCTGCCTGAGTGTCTACACTGAAACCCACATGGTGCTATCACTTTCAAATATGCTACCTATAATAATACAAACTCAGAGCTCCTCATTTCGATAGACGCTGTGAAAGAATAAACCAGTTTTAAAATATTCCAATGAGCTCATCAATCATAGGAATAAGACCAGCGCAGGGTCCCCAAAACACAAAGGTATCTTATTATGGTTATGACTCTGATTGTCATCATGATCACACTACAAATGTTTATCCACTCATCAATGCAAGGGTGCCTCTGGGCCAAATGGCACGTTCTGTTAATTGTGTAGCTGAGGATATTTATTTTTAATTCTAGAGTAACCATCCCACCCACCACCCACCCCGAAATCCACCCCTGTGGTGGTGGGTTTAGAAACAGAAAAAGGTCTTCATTGGAATCAATTGAAGCTTTTCCAGCCATTTTCCAGGGAGAAAAGTGTGTGTGTGCGTGTGTGTATTTCCCTGCATTTCCGTGAATGGTGGTCCCAGTCCAAATTGGGGTCACACACACTAACTCTAGATAGATAGATAGATAGATAGATAGATAGATAGATAGATCTATCTATCCTCAGCCACATGCTAAGCAACTAACATAACATGTAGCTTGTCCTTCTGATATCACCCAACAACTGTTTTGTGAATTACCACTGCTAATAAGGTAATTATCACTGTCTGTACTTTTTAAATTTCATTTCATTCTGACCTAGAGTATATATACTTGTTGTAATTCAACATAACACTTGATACCTCTGATGAAGAGGACTGTAGTCTATGAAAGCTTATGCCATAATAAACTTGTTAGTCATTAAGGTGCCACAAGGCTTTTTGTTATTTTCAAAGTTTGGGGCCACTGAAAGAGTTTTCATCAGTTCATAATGGCTTCTTCTCCTATTATTTGTCTTCTCTGTCAGATTATGATGGCTAATTTCAGGGAGGCAGGCAACAAATGAGATGCCCTAAGGATGAGCCAAGTGCTCCTGCTGCACAAGCTGAGCTGAGCGCGAGCGCCAGCTGAGGCGATAACTGAACTTCCGGGTCCTGGGTGCTATGTTGTTTACATAGAAAACAGCCTAATTTGCACAAACTACAGCCTAATTTGTGCAAATTAGGCCATTTTCTACGTAAACAACGTAGCACTGGAACCCAGAAGTCACTTTCCCTGGCTCGGCTCACAAGAATGCGAGCAGAGCTCGAGGGGGTCGAGCCCAGCGAGTTCGCCGGACTTCCACCCCCCCAATCAAGCTCCACGCACATCCCTAAAAAGATGTACACATGCTAAACTCTGTTGCAAATATATGCTGCATTATACTGGGAAAACTGATGTTACCAGCTTTTCCCACATCTGCAGGAACAATGTTAAATATACTCTGCAGAAGCTTTACTGGGGATGGGCGTATCAGTTGATCTCCAACTTGTACATGATATTTTTAAACCTGAAAAACCACAGAACATGTCAGTAAATCAGCGTAACATTTAGTGTTTTGTTTTAATTCAAGCACAGACTCCAAACTGAACTCTTAACTCCGTGACCTCACAAAGCTGAATGTTCCAGGTCATCATAAAAGGATGTAGATAGTAGGAACGGAGTCACTCTAAGGAAAAACATACAGTTAAGAATGTAACAACAACCATGTTGCTTCAAACCTATAGCATATTGTCCTTGAAGATGAAATGAAACAAAGGGATACTTTTAAACACATTTCACCACAACATCTATTTCTTCTCAGTCATCTTTTTTTGTCTGGATCTACCTATATTTCTCATCACACAAAAGCCCACTCCATTTCCTGTTACAGGTTTTACATCTGATGAATTAAATAATATTTCTGTTAATGATAATATTATGATCCTATATCATTCTTGATAACCATATAAGCATAGAAACACATAATGGCCCTGATCCAGTTCTAGTCATAGACAACTAGTCGTACAATACCAATGACTCTAGATGTGGGGAATGCACATTCTATCCATATCTTAGGATGCATTCAGCCATTTCAGTGGGGCCTAGCGTGGAGGCGAATGCAATTTTTCTAGATAAAGCTGAACTTGACACAGTTACCCATGCCTTGAGCACTTCAAGACTGGATTCCTGTAATGCTCTCTAGGAGGGATTGCCCTCATAGACTGTCCAAAACTACAATGAGTGCAGAATGTGGTAGCAAAGCTGCTGGCAGGAGTCCAATCATATCACACCATAATACACCAGCACCATATTAGTTGCATTGACTTCCAATATGTTTCTGGGCTCAATTCAAGCTGCTGATTTTAATATTTATTTATTTATTTATTATATTTATTATATTTATACCCCGCCTTTTTTCCTGCAAGGAACCCAAGGCGGCTTACATAATCCTCCTCCTCTTCTCCATTTGATCCTCACAACAACCCTGTGAGGTAGGTTAGGCTGAGAGTCAGTGACTGGCCCAAAGTCACCCAGTGAGTTTCATAGCTGAGCGGGGACTAGAACCCGGATCTCCTGAGTCCCAGTCCAACACTCTAACCACTATGCCACACTGGCTCTCATATATATATATATATACATACATACATACATACATACATATACTTTATACATATATAAAGCCCCAGTTATCTGAATGATCATCTCCAGCCCTTTTTGGTATCCCTTTACCTCATAATGGGCAGAAGATGGGGATGCATGACTGGGTCTTATAAGTAGCAGGCAGCACCCAGATTGTGGAACCCCTTACACTGAGAGGTTCTACTTGATCTTAATGTGTTCAAAGAACACACTTCTGTCTGTGTGCCCTTTTTGCAATATTCTTTAATACGATGCTGATTTAGTTTGAGTTAGTTTTTCTGCTGCTCTTTAGATGTTGTTTTGATGAACTATTTTTCCCTGGCATATTGATGTTTTTCTCATTTTGTTTTTGAGATTTTGTTTGATTGTAAGCTGCTCTGGGGAACCCTTGAGGTCAACAATGTGAGATACAAATAAATAAATAAATAAATAAATAAAGCACATCCAGATGTGTTATCTCCATCCACATTGCCTGTGTTCCTGTAAGCTTTCTTCTGTATCCACTTTTCCACTGATGAGTTGAGGCAATGGCCTTTACACTGAAGTTAAAGTCAATCTAACAAAAGCAAGGACTAAAAAATAGAAGAAGAACTAGGAATTTTGTCACTGATAGGCACTGGATATTCTTCTGGTCACCCCAATGAAGATTAAAATATGCATTATTTATGTCTATAATTTGAATATATTGACATTTATTAAATGTACTAAGAGATGCTTCAAATCGCCCTAATATGATTGCTGCAGAGAAGGTATTTTGCATGCAAATCTTCCTGTCTTCATGGTTGTCCCCCGAGGCTGTTGCTGCGAATGCCACCACAACTGCTCCACTGGGTTGAGGGTGCTAGTATGATCACAAGCAGGAACATTTAAATGTACCCCACAATATGCAGTAGCTATCTGCCAGTGGCAGCAGTGGCCCCAAAGAGCTGCAGCACTAGTTGTGGGGTTCTGGATGCCTTCTGGCCAACACATATAGAAAGAGGTCTTGAGACATCACAACTCCTACATGGATTCACATCATGGCAAGAAAGGTCTTTGGTGGTTCTTATTCACATTCATGTGTGAATGGGGATAATTAAATGTATGAAGGTGTACATAGGCCTGGATGCTAAGATGGGTTTCTTTAAGGAAGTTCACAGAAGGAAAGTTTCCTGTCCCGTCCTTCTCCCTGCTCCCCCCTGGAAAAGCCTCTCTGGAGGTTCAGGAAGCCCACCTGAACAATGTGGCATAGGGGCCTACTAGAGAAGAGGAGAATTGCTCACCAGATGTGGGGCAATTCTCACCTGCCCAGCAACCGCTTGAGCCCTATCCTACATTGTTCAGGTTAGGCTTCTGAGTCTTTGGAGAGGCTTTTTTGAGGTCACAGCTGGCAGCAGGCAGGGGAGGAAAGGATGGGAAAGTTCTTCCCCTGAACTTTCTGAAGTTCACTTAGTTTAGGATTCAAGCCATAGCCCAGTCAGCACAGGCAATATGGTGCCTGCAGGCAGCAATGTGCTCCCATACACCTTTCTTAGTACTCACTGAGGTAACCTACAACCCCTTGCACTCCAAAAATCTGCTTCAGAAGCTTGGAGGACTCTCTGGAACACCGTGGGGGATTGCGCAGGGGAAATGGATCAAAATTGCCTCTCCCTCTCTTCTTCCAGCAGAAACCTTCATCAGATCAGAGTCTATTCCAGCAGAAGGAAGGAGCTCTTCTGTTTTTGGAACAAAACTCAGGATCCAACCCAATACAGAAGAGAAATATAACT
The DNA here is from genome assembly GCA_021292165.1 of Shinisaurus crocodilurus. Classification (NCBI taxonomy): domain Eukaryota; kingdom Metazoa; phylum Chordata; class Lepidosauria; order Squamata; family Shinisauridae; genus Shinisaurus; species Shinisaurus crocodilurus. The sequence goes on from CM037879.1 coordinate 189,254,424, forward strand.
ACAATAAAGAAATAAAACAGACAACAGAGACCACAGACAACAGATAAAAGAGCATTCACCAAAGCTTTAGAAACCTGGGAAAATAGGAAGGTTTTTGCCTGGAGTCTATAAGGAAGCAACATCAGTGCCTGGTGAACTTCCTTGGGGAGGGTGTTCCATAGCTGGGACATCACGGCCAAAAGAGCCCTCTCTCTAGTTGCCTTCTGCTTTACTTCTGACAAGGCCATCAGAGGATAATAAGAGAGCACAGGCAGGTTTATATGGCAGAAGCACTCCTTAAAGTTATTTATGCACAGTTGTGGGGTGGGGCAGGGGAAGGACTGAACAAGCCCATGAAGTGCTATCAATCACTTGAACCATGGTTTGGTGATCAGGCAGTGCTATGTGTGGACTGGGTAATTAAGGCCTCGGATATCAATGGCCTTAACAGTGCAATCCTCTGTATATGTACTTAGATGAGAGCCCCATTGAGTTCAATGAGGCTTACTCCCATGTAAATGTCTAACAGTGCAATCCTATACATGTTTACTCAGAAGTAAGTCCAATTGAGTTCAATGGGGTTTGCTCCCAGGTATGTGTGCATAAGATTGCAGCCTAAATCTGTGTTGGGTTGTAGCCTCTAAATCAGTGTTCTCCAACCTTGGGTCCCCAGATGTTTTTGGGACCCAAGGTCGAAGAACACTGCTCTAAATTATGGAGCAATTACTGCTGAAGAGTAGACACTGTTTCAGTTCCTGAAAGTTAAAATATAAATGGGATTTATATTTTTGGATTTATACTGACTTAAGAAAACAATAGACTCAGCTTCGTGTAAATTCAAACTCTGTTGCTCAGAAACATCAGTTAGAACTTTACTACTAATGTCAATGGATCAAAGACATGCCCAAGTCGACTGGTTTTGAAAATTATGAAATTTGAAAATTAGCTAATATAAAACCAGCTAGAACCATTTATTTATTTATTATATTTATACCCCGCCTTTTTTCCTGCAAGGAACCCAAGGCGGCTTACATAATCCTCCTCCTCTCCATTTTATCCTTACAACGACCCTGTGAGGTAGGTTAGGCTGAGAGTCAGTGACTGGCCCAAAGTCACCAAGTGAGTTTCATGGCCGAGCGGGAACTAGAACCAGGATCTCCTGAGTTCCAGTCCAGCACTCTCACCACTACACTACACTGGCTCTGCTCTTTTTCTATATAAAATACTAAAAGTTAATATTTTACCACAGTTCTTCTTGAGATCTGTTTTTAATCTCCTTTACTATTGAAACTTATTGAATAACAAAAGTGCTAGATCATTAAAATAATAATAAAAATAAACAGCAAAGGAGAGATAATAAATCCTTCCTCTAAAAGTGAAGTACCATGGTCTATAATTGTTACACATAAATGATAATGACAATATATTGAACTGCAAAGTAAAAACATACTGAAAATCTGGAGTCTAGTCAAGTTTCTGGTTTGTGTTGCTGTACGTTTGGAAAATTGGGATTTCTGTCAAAATATCTGTCTGATTAAATACAAACTGAACAATATAATAGCAGCACCAGATTTACCTAACAGTACTTTTTCTGAGGATTTGCAACCACCATGTTTAAAAGGAGATTCTTTTGGGCCAATTTTTTGAGAAAGATGCTTTTTGCCCTTAAAGAGTATAAAAGTAATTGAAAGTTTGACCACTAGAGGACTCTGGATGAATACGTTAATGGGAAAGCAGTACACTGACAAGAAACGTAAGTTTGGGGGAGGGGCCTCTGGAAGGAAGGTTTGGTAACGTTGGTTAGCTTGTTGTAAAATGCTTATTTGTGTTATGACAAATTTCTTTATGTTTAGAACAAAATATGAAACTGTAAGCAGTCCAGGACATTGGATCATCATAGAATCACAGAATCATAGAAAAGTAGAGTTGGAAGGGGCCTACAAGGCCATCGAGTCCAACCCCCTGCTCAGTGCAGGAATCCAGGTCAAAGCATCCCTGACAGATGGCTGTCCAGCTGCACCTTGAATGCCTCCAGAGTGGGAGAGCCCACCACCTCCCTAGGTAGTTGATTCCATTGTCTTATTGCTCTAACAGTCAGGAAATTTTGTTTAAAGTAACATTGAGGAAGTATCCCTGAGGAAGACAACGAAAGGGGAATACAAACCGGTTTCCTGTAGGACTATAACCTCAAGGTGACAACGACTACATATAACCTGGTGGTCTGTTAACCATTTGTAAGAAGAAAAAAGAAATAAGAAAAAACAACGGTGGATATAGGAAGGACTTTATCCTGGATAGCCAGGACTTTTGAAAAAATTGAAATAATTGTTTTGAAAAAATTGAAATAATTGTTTTGAAAAAATTGAAATAATTGTTTTGAAAAAATTGAAAAAATTGTTTTGAAAAAATTGAAAAAATTGTTTTGAAAAAATTGAAATAATTGTTTTGAAAAAATTGAAATAATTGTTTTGAAAAAATTGAAATAATTGTTTTGAAAAAATTGAAATAATTGAAGGAATTGAAAAAAATGAAATACATACATTGTATTCAATGTTCATTTGTAATTAATAGAAATTTGTAAAGTTAAAAGAATTATTGGAATTATTTTGATCACGGTGGCCTTGGCTTTTTGTAACTACTGGTGTTCAAAGACAGACATGATTCCCCAGAATAATACATTCAGGCTGCATTGCTTCAGGTCTGCCTCCTATCAATTAAAATGAACAGATGATCACAGAGAGCAACATATCAATGTGATTTTGAGTTATGAAGGCCAAGTCATGTGTGCTGAGGCAGAACTGCTCAGCACACTCTTGTATTTAGTAGATGGGAAGAGAACTAGCTTGGTTGGGATTTCCTAAGAGAAATTTATTTATTTGTTTAATATATTTGCATGATGCCCTTCATTACAGGATGGTTCACACATTAATAATACCCTAAAAGCACCAGATAAAACATCACACATCATACCTAACACATCTGGGTGAATAAAAAGCTTTTCACCTGGTGCCTAAAACATGTTGATGCCAGGTGGGCCTCCCTGGGGAGGGCATTCCATAACTGGGGTTACTGCCAAAAAGGTTCTCTCTCTATTTGACATCCATCTCAACTCTCAACTGAAGGATGACACACTTGTGGAAGGGTATCAGCATACTAACGTAAAGTGCAGACAGGTTGGTATGGGAGTAGGCACTACTCTGGGTATTTTGAATTGGGTTAGGAAATAAACAGATAGCTAGTGCAGTTATTTTCAAACTAGTGAGATGGCTGGTTAAAATCCAGGCAGTTGTGGTCTGTAGTCTGTACTACAGTCATGCCTTAGATTGAGAGCATAATTCGTTCCGGAAACGTGTTTGTAATCCAAAACACTCTTATATCAAAATGAAATCCCCCCAAAAAAATTTGTACAGAGATTTTTAATTTAAGCCGTACTACAGTACTTGTATTGCAAGAAGTCGCTCGTATATCAAGTAAAAAAAATTTAAATAAATATTTAAAAATTTGCTTGTCTTGCAAAATGCTCTCAAACCAAGTTACTTGCAATCCAAGGTATTACTGTAATTGAAACTCTCAAACCACACCAGCAGCCCTGCTAAGCTACTCCTGACTTCCAGTCCTAGTCTTCATTCCAGCTCCCTGCAATTATCTCCATGCACCTTCTACATCAGGGGTGGGTAATGTGTGGCCTATGGGCCACATGCAGCCCCCACTGCAACCCCTGCCATCCCCTAAAATTGCAATTAAAAAAAAAAAAAAACCCCAACAAAATAGCATCCAGAGTGGCCATTTTGACATCTTTTTTACCCTTTTAGTGCTCTCTAGCTACTATGGGGTACCAAAAAGGTCAAAATTAGCTTGAAAACAAGCTAATTTTGACCCCTTTGGAGGTGCTCCATAGCCATTCCAGGTGCCATTAGAAAAAAGTATTATTATTTTTCCGGTGCCGTAGGGGGTAGGGGAGATATGGCCAAGAGAGGGGTGTGTGTCCCGAAATTTGCCCACTTCTGTTCCATATGAATACATGATTGTTTGATGTTACCATTTTGCTGCCACCACTATCATCATGGTAACCATTTAGGCATCAATTATTACGATGCTGTGGGCCAGTGTGGGTTGCCATCACGATCCCTAGCTGAACGAGTAGTGCTCCGCATGGTATGTGAAGAAGCCTCACCGATGTGTTTGAATCTGACTGTAAACATGGTCTATTTATTTTAGCTTCAGCTTCCGCACCACACATAAAGGCAGCCCCACATTACAGCTCATTATAGGAGTCGAGAACGCATGGGTTACCAGCTAAACTGTCCCTTTCCAGGAAAGGCCATAGCTGATGTACCAGCCAAAATTGGTAGAAAATGCTCCTTGTCACTGCAGCCATTTGGGCGTCCAGAGACAATGATAGTTCTATGAGCACCCCCAAACTATGTACCTGCGCTTTCAGAAGGAGTGCAACCTCATCCAGAACAGTCAACTGGCCTAATTCCTGGAGTTGGGAACTGACCACCCACAGTCTTCCATCTTACCAGGATTCAGCCTCAGTTTACTGGCCCCTATCCAGCCCACCACTGCATCCAGACACTGGTGTAGGACCTACACAGTCTCTCCTGATTCAGATGTAACAGAGAAATAGAGCTGAGTGTGCTCAGCACACTGGGAATTCTCAGAACCCAAGAATCTGGATGAGGTTTGACATAAAAGCTTACTGCATGGTGGAGTAACAACCACACATGATGGATCTCTGGTGATAACTATAGCACCAGAACAATGATAGAATTGGCCCTAAATATAATTACATGTGCATACAGTTCATTGATGATAACACTGTAAGTCCTATTTACTCGCTAAAGCTTTCCCTTGAGTATCCTGGGCTTTCCCATGTCAGTCACCAGTCTGCTAAGCTACCATTGTTTAAAATGTACTCTGCCTAGGTGCACCATAGATTGTAAATTGTCTCTATATAGAAACAAACATAGGTGGCACTGGCACCTATCCAGGCTTTATCTCATGGGTGGGGAAATTCTTTCAGTGCAAGGGCTGAATTCAATTTCAGAGAAGCTCTCAGGGGCTTCATTCCAGCGGTGGGCAGGGCTGAAGGCAAAAGGGACGGCACCAAAAATACCAGCATCTTTTAGCTTAAGGCTCTTCCTGCCTGTCGCTACGCCTTGCGGGAGGCACTTCAACCTTTTAGATGGGGAAAAAACTGCACAAAAGCTGGGAAACCACCAGTCACCCAGATCCTACCCCTGCTTTATACAAAGTCTCACCATCGTATGGGCAGGGATGCTCAGGATATCCCTACTCCTCCCAAAGAAAAATCCATCATGTAACTAATTTTCCAGCCTGAAAAGCTAGCTTATTTGCAATTCTGCCAGGCCCTGCTCATAAACACCCAACACGTGCAGGCAGGCTCCACTCATAGCCCACCAGACTCTGTCTTGGCAGAGCATTCTTGAGCTGACAGACCCCTCCATGTTCCACCCTGGACTACAGTTTGACTCCAACCAGATGGCCCGTATTTTAAAAATTAAAACTTGTGAATCCTGGTCTTATGGAAGGTATGAATCCTTAGATGATCAACAGAGGAATGCAGTAAAGGAAAATCAGATAATATTAGTAGAATCTGTACTGCAACTGATGGACTGAAGAGGGAAGGTGAATCACAGCAATTTTCCAAGTCTATGAATATTTAAGATGTAATTAGCATTCTACGTGGATGACTAAATGAAAATGATAAAAACAAAAAGATGGCACACCTAGGGGTTGACCTTTTTGAGACAGGGAAAAAGAAACCTGAAGAGCCTCTTGATAAAAAAATATTAATTCATTTGGGATACTTCAGGACTCTTTCTCAAACATTATTAACGCTTCATAGTGTTATTCCGATTGCCTAGTACTTTACAGAAAAACCAGATCATGAAGCACAGCAGGAATAATCAGAAACTAAAGGATCATTTGACAAATAAGGCTAGAAGAATGAAACGTCAAGCAGGTACAACTCAAGATATTATTTACTTATTTTGTCACATTAGCAGCAATTAATCAATCATTGGGGAAATATGAAGGATCACTTGAAGATATAAAGTTAGTGTGATTTTTTTTCTTTAAAAAATACATCATAATTAACAAAAATTACAAATTTCATATGCATAATACCTGACAAAAACACTGAAGTCAAGCAATAAATATTAATTGTAAAATGACTGGTGAGGGAAGTTTGAAAGACTAGCATTGCAGTAGAACCAAGAACACAGAAGGGGAAGAAGAGAGAACATGGTATTTGTCTATAGCAGTGTTCTCCAACCTTGGGTCCCCAGATGTTTTTGGCCTACAACTCCCAGCATGCCCCAGCCAGCATAGGCTGGGGCATGCTGGGAGTTGTAGGCCAAAAACATCTGGGGACCCAAGGTTGGAGAACACTGGTCTATAAGGAGTGTATAAAGAAATAAGTAGTAAAGAGTACATAAAGAGTAAAAGAGTAGTAAAGAGTAAAACGTAGTAAAGAATAAAGAGATAAGTAGTCATTGGCACAGAAAAGGGACATAAATATGTGCAGAGGATCTGGATAAGGGATGTTCCTCAGAGCAACCCCACAGTCACAGACTCGCTGGCCAGAGTGGATGTGGATGGGGCAGAAGTGCACCTCTGCTGGCAGAAAGAAGCTCTGCAGGAGTGGAGAGTCCACTGCAGAGGTCCCTAGTATTTATTTATTTATTTATTTATTTATAATTTAGTATGCCTGAGGAATTTAGTATGTAATTTAGTATGCCTGAGGAAAGCTCCATGGGTGGAGGAGATGTACCACTGGTGGTGTTTCTGCTAGTGGCAAGCCCCAGAATAGTGTGTTCTGGAGGTGGGGCAGGACGGGTAGGAAGTGACCTTGGATCCACTGGATCCAAAGCCACTTGAAAACCAATGAGAGAATTAAAAGAAATAAAGGACTGATGGTGAAATCACTGCAAGAAAACTGCCCCCCCCTTCTCCACACACACACCCCTCTTGCCTTGGCTGGTGCAAGTTGGCAGGGCTTTGAAAGTGGCAGGTTGTTCTCCACTTCACTTCCCCAACCCCACTCCCTTAGGATTACTTTCTCTCTCTAATGAGAGTGAGAAAGTGAGTGGGAGTGAGAAAAACGTCCTTGCATTTTTCATTTTCGAATATGCTCCTACCAATGTTTATCTTCTCTGAACCTTCTGCACGTGAGGGTTTCAAAGGAACAGGAGTGCCTCATCACTTCTCATTCAATAGTAGTGTGTTCAAAGCAATGACTCCATTCAAATGAGTGTGAGAAGATGGAGAAGATTGGCAGCAGTGCAGGAAACCTTCCTCGCGGATCATGCCCTAAGACTGATATCCTGTCCTATGCATTACTATCAGAAAGTAATGCATAGACTGACTGAAAGACTGAAGAGGGAAGGTGAATCACAGCAATTTCCCAAGTCTATGAACACTGAAGATGTAATTAGCATTCTACATGGATGACTAAATGAAAATGATAAAAACAAAAAGATGGCACACCTAGGGGTCGACTATTGATCTCAGTGAAGTCTATTTCTGACTAAACAATGGCTTAAATTCAACAGTGGCTAGCAGAAATCCACTAGCACAGGGGTGGGCAGTTATTCCAGGCCTGAGGGCTGAATTTAAATCTTGGAAAGACTTCAGGGGCCACATTCCAGAGGTGGGCAGGCCTAAAAGAAAAGGGGGTGGGGCTACACAAAGTGACTAGCACAACTGCACTTTCTCCCTCCCTCCTCCCTCTTGCAGCCCTCTGTGCCACCCAAAAATCTGCTCCAGAAGGTTTCCCAGCCCCCAGTTCCACTGATGGAACAGCTTCCATCAGTGGAACAACACAATTGGATTCAATCCATATTTTGGACCCAGCTATCACAGTGCTTACACGTCACTAATCACCCTTGAACTGACCCAGTACAAACATGTTGATGTTTGTGGCTTACGCTGGCTCAGCTTGTCTGAGCGTGGAAAGTTAAGCAGGGTCAAGCCTGGTGATTACTTGGATGGGAGACCCCTCCTCTAGTTTCCTGCATTGAGCAGGGGGTTGGACTTGATGGCCTTGTAGGCTCCTTCCAACTCTATGATCTATGCTCTATCTATGCATGTGCTATCAATAGAGCTATTAAAAAAAAATGTTTGTTTACCCTACCCTCTCTGCAGAGGCTCAAATACTTTGTGCAATGGTTCAGAGTTACTTCCAAGTAAATATGGCTGTCAGGTTGCAGTCAAAGTGAACATGCTTACTATGAAGCAAGACCCACTATACTCAATGGAGGTTCTTCTGAGTAAACAAGTTCAGGAATGTGATGTAATACACACACACACCCTACCGCATCATTTTGAATATAGGCGAAACCTATTGAGCTGGCACTAGTTTAAAAAGATCTTAATTTAGGTGAAATTGATGGCGGTTAGTTTATGATATTTTTCACATTCCTTCCTAATGACCTGTGCTTCTTTTCCTGGTGCTTGTCATGAACATAACTCCCCCAAACCTCATCTATTTGTTTGAGAGCCGTGATTGTATAAATATTTATTTTTTGTTATTTGAAGCTATCTTTTTTGCCATATCATTTTACAATCCAAACAAATGTGGCTCTGTGCAATTATTTTGCCTAGATCAATTTCCCTATGACCTCATCTCCACAGCCCAACATGCCGGGGCTCAGAGAGGGAGAACATCTGGTTTCACTGATCAAACAGGAGTCAACCCTTCACTAGATAAAAAGTGTGACAAATTCTTACCCTGAAAGTATCTACCCAGAGACGCAGTTCGTGTGTGTCTGACTATATCATTGTCTGGTCAAGAAGCCAATGAGCCAGAAAGCCACCAATAAGGGCATTTGAGTGTTTATCAAGCAAATCCAGTTATATAATCAAATATGCAATGCTAGTTACTATCGAAATTGTTTGGTTGCTGTGCTCCTCTCCTCAGTTCCGTTTGGTAAGATATGAGAAGCTGTGAAATTATGGAATAATTCCATGCATTTCAAGTGGCACGCCACGAGGCTGCAGCAGCAGTTCCCGAACTGCACTAGCGTGCTGTGAGAGCACTTCTAACGTGCCATGAGAAATAAAGGAGTAAATAGGAAGGAAACCAATGAAACAAGTTGAGCCTGTCCCCTGCAAGACCAAAGTATCTCTGCATGCATGCTTCAGTGCTCTGCCCTGGTTTCTTTTCAGTTAGGGCTCTTCTGGGGGCTGAATCTATGCATTAGATATGACTGGTCATTCAACCACTCCTGATGAAGAGATGTAGCAGAATTACTTTCTCTCTGTACCTTCTAATTAGCAGGTACTCTTGTCAGGTGTTATTTGTAAAAGCACCTAAATATGCTGTACACCAGAGAAATCTCCCTTGAGGGTTCTTGAGGTAGCTCTTACTTATTACACTCTCTAAGGCAGTGTTCTCCAACCTTGGGTCCCCAGATGTTTTTGGCCTACAACTCCCAGCATGCCCCAGCCAGCTACGCTCTAAGGGCCTAAACAGACATTACTTCAAATCCATATCTAGCAACTATATCTTCTTTTCATTTTTTACCCTAGAGTAGGCGCAGGGCCCCTGATCTAGATGGGGCCCAGGGGGGGAAAGGTTAAATTCCCCCACCCCCCACACCAGGGGCCCTATGTGGGTTGGGCCCCCTGTGCCTACTCTAGGGTAAAGATGAAAAGAAGACATAGCTGCTAGATATGGATTTAAAGTACTGTCTGTTTTGGCTCTCAGAGCAAAAGTGTCCAGGTGTAAGAGTGAAGTGTGCCTTTCGGAACACAGGAGGCTGCCTTACCCTACCTGGTCCGAACAGGGGTCCGTCTAGCTCAGTCACGTCTATGCTCACGGGCAGCGGCTCTCAAAGGTTTCAGACAGGAGTCGTTCCCAGCCCTACCTGGAGATGCTGGGATTGAACCCGAGACCTTTTCCAAGCAGAGCAGGTAATCTATCACAGAGCAACAGCCCCTTCCAGGAAAATCTAGGGGGCAAAGCTGGTAGAAGATTGGGAAACAATGAGCCTATAATGGCAACGTAGTGCCATAACAATTATATGCAACTATTACTTTTATTCATTTAAAGCATTATTTTTTTTAACCCAGCTCTTCAGTCAAAAAAGGTTCCCAAAGCAGCTTAAACAGCCAATTCCCTCAGTTCTACAATCTAAAAGACATGACACAAAAGGAAAAGGGTTTGGGAGGGAGGAGGGGAAAAGCAAACTCAGGTGCAAGCTGTTAGTTACATGTTTGGCTAGCTCCCAACAATCGAAAAACCTTCTCAGAAGTGGTTGCAATGCAGCCAGATGTTGGCTTCATGGGGTGGGGGCTCAGCCTCCTTGGGCTTAGCAGAGATCTGCTGGCTAGGGTTGAGAAATTAGTTCCAGTTCATTTTTTAATCAAGATTTATCGTTTGCACTTCCTGAACCAAACACAGACTTGAACACACCCTATGGTTGAAATCTGTATATTTCCGAGCTTGCAATGTGATTTACAGACAAGAAAAACATGCATACTTTTGAAAGATGTGCACAAACATGCTTTAATCAGTGGCAGAAGAATGTGTACATTTCAAAGATGTGCACAATTGATGCATACATTTGGAAAAACATGCACAAAACATGAATTTTCATGCAAAAAAGAAAAAAAAACCCAACGATTGCAATCCAATACGAACATGAGATAGAATGAGCTTTGAGGTGGAATTTGGAGAGCTTTGAGGAGCCCAAGTTTTGCTTGCACACACATCACTACTGCTGGCATCTCAATAGTCCCTCTTGTGGGAAGTAAGGCTTGTGGGATCCAGATGACCCTCTCCCACACTCAGAACAGATGGACCTGCGGTCACGGGCTGCTCACAGTTCAAAAAAAGGAGCCTGGCATCCCAACACCTTTTCTGGAAAGTCCCTGCCTTACAGAACAGGGCCTCAGCTTTCTGGGGCCCTGCTGGAATCGGCCAGCATCTCGTCACTCCTGCCATGGTAGGAAGACTTCATGGGGGCGGGCAGCAGATGGCCGCACCGTCCCCAGAACAGATGGTCCTGCTTCTCTTCTCACAAGGCAGGGCAGTTGGTTCTGATGGCCTCTGTGAGGACAGAGGAGGGCCCAGACCAGCTAGTGAGAGTAGCAACAAGTGTAGATAGTGAAGATGGCAGCTCACCTTGTTGTCTGCTGCTCCTCCTGTTCCTGGTCGGGCCTAACTACTCCCTGGAATATGCAATCAAGGGCTGTCTGCTTTCACATACAGTAAGACCTTGGATTGCAAGTAACTTGGTTTGAGAGCGTTTTGCAAGACAAGCAAATTTTTAAATATTTATTTATTTATTTTTTTACTTGATATACGAGCGATGTCTTGCAATATAAGTACTGTAGTACGGCTTAAATTAAAAATCTCTGTACAATTTTTTTGGGGGGGATTTCGTTTTGATAGAGTGTTCTGGATTACAAGCACGTTTCTGAAACGAATTATGCTCTCAATCCAAGGCTCTGTATTGGATTGATTACCAATGGAAAAAGAAGGCAATGGGCCATAAGAATCCATGTGATTAGACTGTTCAGAAAAGTCAATGCATCCCCCTCACCAGTCATTTCACACCAGTAGGATGTACACAAAGAAGCATACAATATGACAGAGTCATGAATTTCCCAGTCATCTACATATCCCTTGTCTCATACAAGGTCTATTGCTTAAAACAGCGGGACCTGATTTTCTCTATAGCAGTTTGCTCAGGAAGTTTTAATAGGAGTCTTCCATGGAAAGGTCATCGTTTCATAGATAGATCCTGCATTTCCTGCATTTCTAAAGAATTTCTAAAGAAACAGCTGATTTTCTGATTTTCTGAGTTTTCCTGATTTTCTTTACTTTATTCAGTAGTTTTCTTGCTCTCCAAGTCTCTTAGTCAACTTCAACACAGTGAAGATCAAAAGTGGTACACAGGACAGATCCATGTGAGCAACCATAATTTTTCATTGCTTTTGGGCATAGAAATCCCACAAAAAATTGCACACAGCTTTGCACTCTTCTAACATTTTAAGGTTTTGATTGCAGAAACTCCATCACAAAATTCAGAGAATCGAGAATTTTGAGGGATAATCGAGTTTCTGTTCATGTATTGGTTTGAAAGTGCAAAAATATATAAGTTTGCATTAAAATGCATATTGAACTAATTTCTCCCCCGGCCCTAGTGAAAAGTATCAGTGGAAATCTAAAGAGTTAATTGTCTCTGTGTAGATGTTTCTTTACACTACTGATCTTGCTATGTCTATTCCTTATCGGTGGTTGCTTATCAGGAGTGGGTTACTTGTACACTGATTGGATCTTGTATTCATTTGTTTGGACCTTTTTGTCTGTCTTTGTAAAAAAAAACAATAACACACACATTTGTTCCTTTCTCATCACTCAGGGCATATATACCTAACCACTTTGGCAACTACTTCATGCATCTGACGAAGTGTTTGTCAGGCCTTAAGGTGCTGCAGGACTCTTTCTTTGATTTTAAAAATTGGCTCTCCTCTTCTTTCAGTTGGTGGATTTGTGTCATCTTTTTACAACCTACCACGAGGTGAAGCTCATTTTTCAGTACATTTTATCACACGGTTTCATGGCTGACTAATATAACTAATCCAACATAACAGATGTCTTATTAATATAATAATATCCATTTATCTACATTTCCTTTCCTTGTCAGATGTGTAGAGTGGGGAGCCACAACCTAATTTTGCTTATGGGGACAATTAATAAAGCCTTTTTCAACTTGTCAGTTTTTAAATGCCTTGTTCTTTAAATATATATGCTTGTCCAATGACATTCCACATTCCATGTGTAGGTCCCAGGACAGCTGTACCAGTTTATTTCACAGTTCCCTTGTGAAAGCTGGAGAAATTTGTCTGTGTCCTCACAGCCCTGAAACAATTAAGGTAATCCATTTGCATGCTGCATTAAAAGGCAGAGAACAGCAACAACAAATTAAACCTCTACACAGAACCTGAGCTCAAACAACACATTGGAGTTTAACAAATAATAATGGTGAAGTCTCCATCTATGCACAGTTCAATTGGAAATGTGGTTTATCTCTTCCTGGCCTTGGGAAGATTTACATGCTGATCCTAGCTAGTGCTGTATTGGAGAGTCTCGGGGGGGGGGGCTGAAAGTGGCCCGAAAGCGGTCTGCTCACCCCCCCACCCCACCCCCCGAGACTCTCATGACTTACCTTCCCACCGCTCGATCCAAGATGCGCTGGGGAAAGGAGCTTCAGGTCCCCGGTGTGTCTATTTCTGGTTCCCTGGCACTGCATTTTTAGTGTAAAAACCAGGGCAACCCAGCTTAAAACAGCTGCGATTTGCTATTCGCTGCCATTTTAAGCTGGGTTGCCCTGGTTTTTACGCTAAAAATGCAGTGCCAGGTAATTGGAAGTGACGCGACAGGGAACCCATCGCGTCATTTCCAGTTCCCTGGCACTGCGAGCGTCGAGAGCAGGTGGTGTGGTGTGCTCCGGAGCACCCCTGAGAGCAGGTAAGTTCCCGCTCAGCGTACCTCCCTATTCCTAACCATGCTTCTTCCATACGAAGAGCTAAACCAGATGAGCAGAAGCTCCACATGATTTAACTGTTCTTGAACTGCACCATTTCATACTGCAGGGGAGGGATCAACTCTTGCTCCTCCCACCCCCACATATACAAAGTTCTACATCAGACAGAAGGATCTAGGGCAGCCTGCTGGGACAAGTGTGCAAGGCCAGCCCTACCATTAGGCATAGTGAAGCAACTGCCTCAGGCGACAGATTTGGTGAGCCATGAAAGGGCAGCAAATTGTTAGTTATTTAATTTACTATTGTATTTTTACTGCCAAGGAGAGCTGCATGTGTCCAAAATGCAAGTGCCAAAATGTGGCAAGGGCCAAAATGACCTGGTCAGCCTTGTTACTATGCACCTTGACTTGTGGGCGTGGGGCGGAGGAGGACAATTTTCTGCTCTGCCTCAGGCACCAAAATGTCTTGAACCAGCCTTCCCAGCATGCACTATTTGGGGAAAGAGGGATCAAACTGTACATGCAGCTCACATATAACATCACATTGGGGCATCTGCTCATCTGTTAGAGCTCTAGGCTGCAATCCCAAGCACAGTAACTTATAAATAAGCTCCACTGAAATCAATTATACTTATAACTGAGAAAATATGCAAAGGATTGGTCTGTGAATCCTTGATATTGATATCAGTCAATATCTTTGATATCAGTGGAATGTACTTCCAAACATATACAGAGAATTGCAGCCGTAGCATTTCGTGTGATTTAGTTCAGATCTTAGTGTTTTGAAGTTTTGTTTTTCAATAATTTCTTTCTAACCTGAACTTAAAGACTAGGGATATGGTGGGATCAAACATTTGGATACAATCCAGCCAATAGCTCTTTTGTGAGCTCATAATGCTTCACATACATGATCTCATTGTAATCCTTATAAAGAAGGTGGGTATTAGTTGCCCCATATTGGGGGATGAGTCTGAGAGAGTGGTTCATGCATTACAATAAGCCAGGAAGCCTGGTTTAATAAACCATGATGGGAACAAGCTGTATGCTGGTGCACACTGCCCATTCACTCTTTCCATCAAGGAAGTGGGCAAGCAAACCAAAAAGGGGAGAGCTTCATGTGATATCTGAACTCGGCATTATGGATAAGTGTGCCCAAAAAGGCCAGGATTCAGAAGCCAACAGCAAATCCTGGTTTAAAGCTTGTTTACAATCCTGCCTGGTTTGGGAGCACTTAATTGTAATCCTGGTTTTGGACATCATGGGAAACTCTTTCTTCCTGGTTTGTTTATCTGCTGATGTGAAGGGAGGAACAATGTGGGAGTAAATAGGCTGTCTGTACCAGCATGCAGCTTCTTCACATCATGGCTTATTAAGCCAGGATTCCTGACTTCTTGGTATGTATGAACTCCCAGAACCACTGTCTATTATCTTTGAGAAATCATGGAGGACAGACAGGTGAAGTGCCAGATGACTGGAGGAGGGCAAATGTTGTTCCCATCTTCAAAAAGAGCAAGAAGGAGGAACCTGGGAACTATAGGCCAGTCAGTCTGACATCAATTCCTGGGAAAATTTTGGAGCAGATTATAAAGAAGTCAGTCTGCAAGCACCTTGAAAACAATGCAGTGATTACTAGAAGCTAGCATGGATTTGTCAAGAACAAATCCTGCCAGACTAATCTGATCTCATTTTTTGATCAGGTAACCTCCCTTGTGGACTGTGGGAATGCGGTGGACATAATATATCTGGACTTCAGCAAAGCTTTCGACAAAGTGCCTCATGATATCCTGATTAGCAAGCTAGCTAAAAGTGGGCTAGATGGAACAACTACCAGGTGGATCCACAATTGGCTACAGAATCGGAAAAGAGTGCTTATCAATGGTTCCTTCTCAAACTGGGGAGAGGTAATGAGCGGGGTACCGCAGGGCTCAGTCCTGGGCCCATTGCTCTTCAACATTTTTATTAATGACTTGGATCAGGAGGTACAGGGAATGCTTATCAAATTTGCAGATGACACAAAGTTGGGTGGAACAGCTAATACTCTGGAAGACAGAAAGAAAATTCAAAGTGACCTCGATAGGCTGGAGCGCTGGGCTGAAAACAACAGAATGAAATTTAATAGGGATAAATGCCAAGTGCTGCACCTAGGGAGAGGAAACCAAATGCAGAGTTACAGAATGGGGGACACTTGACTCAACAACACTACAAGTGAGAAGGATCTTGGAATTGTGGTAGATCACAAACTGAGTATGAGCCAGCAATGCGATGTGGCTGCAAAGAAGGCAAATGCAATTTTGGGCTGCAGTAATAGAAGTATATTATTTATTTATTTATTTATTTATTATTTACATTTATTAATCGCCCATCTGGTCGGCAACCGGCCACCCTGGGCGATGTACATAGAATAAAAACAATAAAATACATTTAAAACAGTATAAAAATTTTAAAATCTTAACCCACCCCATATTCCCACCTGAACAGCCAGGTTTTTAATGAGTGGCGGAAGTTCAGCAGAGAGGGGCATGGCAGAGGTCACTCGGGAGAGAGTTCCACAGTACAGGGGCCACCACAGAAAAGGCCCTCTTCCTTGTCCCCACCAGTCTAGCTGTTCTGGTTGAAGGGACAAGGAGAAGGCCGTCCGTGGCAGATCTTGTTGAGCATCCCACTTGGTGTTGCTGGAGACGCTCCTTGAGATAGACTGGACCGGAGCCGTATAGGGTTTTATAGCTTCCAAATTGCGTGAAGTGATAATTCCCCTTTACTCAGCACTGGTTAGGCCTCATCTTGAGTACTGCGTCCAGTTCTGGGCACCACACTTTAAGAAGGACGTAGACAAACTGGAGAGGGTTCAGAGGAGGGCAACAAGGATGATAAAGGGACTGGAAACAAGGCCCTATGAGGAGAGACTGAAAGAACTGGGCATGTTTAGCCTTCAGAAGAGGAGACTGAGGGGAGATATGATCGCACTCTTCCAGTACTTGAAGGGATGTCACACAGAGGAGGGCCAGGATCTCTTCTCGATTATCCCAGTTTGCAGGACACAGAATAATGGGCTCAAATTACAGGAACCTAGATTCCACCTAAACATCAGGAAAAATTTCCTGACTGTCAGAGCAATAAGACAATGGAACCAACTACCTAGGGAGGTGGTGGGCTCTCCCACTCTGGAGGCATTCAAGGTGCAGCTGGACAGCCATCTGTCAGGGATGCTTTGACCTGGATTCCTGCATTGAGCAGGGGGTTGGACTCGATGGCCTTGTAGGCCCCTTCCAACTCTACTTTTCTATGATTCAAGCCCCATTATGGGCTTGCCTGAGACTACCTTGTGAGTTCACTTGAGTATCATGCCTCTTACATTGTAAGCCACTATGATAAAATGTCAACTTCCTGGAGTGCTTTGGCACAATTCTCCCCCTGCAGAGTCCATTTGAACAACAGGCAACCATAGAGTTGGCTGAAACATCTGAGGGAAGAAAAAAATATCCAATATATGACTAATACAATTTCTTAATGATGACCGTCACATCCATAATTACCAGTGAGTTTTGCCCAAACTGAAATTTTGGTAAGAAAGTTTGGAAGTTCTTGTGGCAAAAACTTCCAAGACATTTTGTGGGAAGCAAAAAAAGAATTCTGATAACACTTTTTGTGTGTGTTCTACATGACTTTTAGTATTTTAAATGTATTTGCTCCTCCTGCTCTTAATCCTGCTGTTGGTGATGTTTTAAAGGTTTTTAATTGTTTTGTTTTTTCTTAAGTTTTAAAATTGTTCCTTAAGGTGTGTGTTTTTTAAAATAAAAAGTTTTAATTATACGTTGCCTTGGGGGCACTATTTGGACTAAAAGGCACCCCATAAAGGTGTGAATGAATGAATGAATGAATGAATAAATTTCTTGGGGTAGGAAGAAATGGGCCATCTCACTGGCATTTCTACTTTCTACTGTAAAAACCTAACATAACATACATGGGCAAACCATTTTTACCTCAAAGAATGAAAGTTTGTAGAACTTCTTGGGTCTATATCTTTTCTCTTGGATGGTCTTGCTGACACAATTCCCCATCCCCCAAAGAACCCCAAGCTGATACCACTGTAATGCCAACATATGGAAATGTTTGTTTAATTTTATCCTGTGTGAATAAAAACCTGCAGGCCGCATTTTATCTAGAAAAATCTTTATTATTGGTGACAAGCTACAAAGTAGAGTAAGGCAACAGCTCAGTTTTTAGGCCTTAAATTGAGTTTGCAAGGTAAGGAGTTAATTTCTTTCTTTCTTTTTACTGCTGCAGCAAGAAAATTTGATCAGGCTAACTGTGCGTGTTTAAACATGGATGTCATCATTGCTATAGTAATGTCTCTGACTGAAACCACACTTTTAAAACAAGTGTAACATTTGAAGAAAAATATATGTGATGTGTATACAGTATTTTTACACCAATGTAAATATCTTTCATGAATTCTGCTCCAAGCAATTAGGAGGAGATTTTCAATATCCTAGGAAACAGCAGATCCTTTTCAGTCTATCTGAATCCTTCCCTAGGAAATCATTCAGTAATCCTTTTTTTTTCCTTTTGGGAATTACGGCTAGAGTTTACATGTATGCACACACTGATTGATTGTTTATAATAAAAAGCAAACTATTCTGGCAAACATCCTGGCATGTTTGGAGAGCATTTGTAAATGGAAAGGATGGTCCTTGTAACTGCATATATTCTCTAGGCTTTCTTCCTATGACTGAAGAGATATTAATTGTTGTTTATCCATAGGTCACTAGCCAATCTCTACTACATCTTAATACTCATGCAATAAATAGATGTTAAATCTAACTCTGATTTCTGTACAATACATCTACTTCCTTGTTTATTATTGGGAAAGTATGAGCTAAACAACTAATAAAAATTATGTAAGTGGTTTTGTCTCCATCGCACTTCCCTCTGAGATTAGAATCATGGCCTGGCTAGGGATGTACAGATTTTAAATCCGTTCTGTCTTTGTTCCACAGACTGTCAGCCGTCTTTAATTCTGTTGTCCACTCATTGACGGAATCGTGTTTTTTGTATGAGAAATTCATTCCTGTATGCAAATGCGTATTTGTGCTAATGCATGTTTGTGCAAATCCCGCCCCCCCCCCAAAGTAAAAGACTGGTCTGCAAGTCTGTGGAATCCTCATGACTCAGAAAAAGCTGGTCCACTGCGGAATCCATACGTTGGATTCATAGAAATCTGAACTCATTTGAACCTGTTGCGGATTGCTCTGACATCCCCATGAAAAGCCAACAGATATGATTGTCCCAGTCTTCACAACTAGCTTTCTTCCCCACAGATTCACCCTGACCAGCCTAAGGTGACATATTTCTTACCAACATCCTAGTAATCCCATCTTTACTGTGGCAGTATTGCATGATTTTGGAAAGAAGCTGTATCTACGTTCATCCAAACCACTGGGTCACTTGCACTCTGGGTGAAGTTTGAGGGACAAGGGCACCAGGGCTGGACCAAGATATTTTGCTGCCTGAGAAGAAGGACAAGATGGCATCTCTTTCACCATTCTTCCTGCAGAAGCCAACTGGACTGGCAGTTAACAGAATAGTATCCTCCATTGCACCTGAGGCAGCAGGCTAGTTTAGGGGGTTTGCAGCTCTGTTCTCCAACAAATGGAGATGACTGGGGAGCTCAGCAGCCCGGAGCCACTGCTGCTCCCTCAGCACTTGCAGGCTGAGGCCATTGCCTCACTCTGCCTAATAATACTCTATCCTCTGGACCATACTGGCTGTCATGGCTGTGTGAAACCACTTTTATAACCATATGGAATATGTTAATTTTGCAATCTAAGAGTGATAGGCACAGCCCTTGGCAATAGTGACGGGGTCGGCAATAGTGACGAGGTGGAGTCCCAAACCAAATTTGCAAGATCAGACAGATGCAATGTAAAAAACAAATGCAGTGCAGCCTGGCTCACTCATTAATTTCCCCTTGCCATCAGGAAGAAATTGCGAACACACAAGACTTGTTCAGGTTGAAATTCCTCCACTGGCCCAATGACATTTTATGTAAATGTGTCCCAGAAGAATTGTCATAATATTCAACAATTCTGCCATTGTGGCATCAGGCAGCCTGAGAGAGTTAAATGATTATTTCAAAATTATTTATGGGTTAAATAGCATGCAAATAAGGATAAATACAGAGTGTCACACACAGAGAGTGAAGGAAAAGAGCAACAGATTATATTTTGTCCATGGGTTTTCACTTACTTCCTCCCCCCTTTATATCTTAAAGTAAAATTTACATAATACTGGAGGGTGGGAAATCAGGAATGTATAATGTGATGGAAATAGTGATGCAACATTACTGAGAAATGCAATATAATTCCTCAGGGGAAGGGTAACACACCAGCTTTCTGCAATGATGGTGATTGTTCTCTGGGCAATTTTCCAAAATGTGCTTTCATTTATTATTTATACAATTACAATTACATAAGTGTGTGTGTGTGTGTGTGTGAGAGAGAGAGAGAGAGAGAGAGAGAGAAGAGAAGAGAAGAGAAGAGAAGAGAAGAGAAGAGAAGAGAAGAGGGATAGAGAGCAAGGGAGGGAGGGAGAAATCAATGCCAGTTTCAAGAGGCTGTACAATGTAAGAGAGATCTATACAGATCCAGCAACATTCGTTTAAAAATCATACACTTTAAATATCTAATGATCATATACTTTAATATTTTATGGTTAAAATTTTCAAAAGCTTCTAAATGGGTACTCTGCTGCCTGGGGGATACTGGATTGATCTCTTTCTAAATGTACATAGGATTGCACCCTAAGACTATGGCTGAGTGGGAACTTGAGCTTTGGTCTTCTGGGCACAAACCCAATAGTTCATCCACTGCACCATATAGATTCAGCAATACAATGCCAATGATAAAAAAAAAAAAATGTAGAGCACAACCCCACCCATCCCACGGTACATCTCTGTATGCATGGGGTATTCCTTTTTTTTTTAATTCTTGTATGTCTATATACCACCTTTTTGAAACCAACCAAGGTGGTTTACAAAGATTATAGAAAATAAAAGCCAAAATCAAATAAAAACATAGTAAAGCATTAAAAACAACCTAAAAGGCCATGACAATCATTAAAAAAGCCAAGTTAAAAAGATATATCTTGACCGCATTTTTGACCGCAGAGTGAATGGGGATTAGTCAGAACTCCAAAGGGAGTGCGGTTACGGGCCCCCCATAGGTATTCTACTGAATCATCTCCCTTCCAACTCAACCTAAGTCCAGGGTGGGGAACCTGTGGCCTTCCAGATGTTGTTGGAGTCCAACTCCCATCATCCTTGACCACTGGCCATACTAGCTGCAGCTCATGGGAGGCGTAGTCCAACAACATTTGCAAGGCCTCAATTCCCCCCCGCCTGCCCTAGCTGCTGTGCTGGGTGCACCTCAATATACCTGGTAGTAACAGATTAGGAGAGGCCCTTCCAAGCCTCACACAGAAGGATTCCGCAGCTTGTTCTACTCCAGATCCCTGACACGCAGGCTGCTGCCAGAAAAAGCACATGCTGGCAGTGGTGGTGGGGAGAGCTCAAGGGGATCTCTGTGCAGATCTTCTGTCACACATGCAGCTCTGTGTACAGTCATTTCCAACAGAATGGGTTTTTTTTAAGTTGTCCATGGTTATAGTGTTCAATTATTTGTTCACCCATTCAAACTTGACATGGTCTTCAGGATGATAACTTAAGTTTGATTCACTCACAATAAAAGGGCAAAAGATCTGAATGGTAAAGCAAAAGAAACTCTACTCCTGCCCCCTCCCATGTATGCTTGCAGCGATAGAATCACAGAGTTGGAAGGTATCTTGAAGGTCCTCTAGCCCAACCCCCTGCTCAACTACAGCATCCCAGACAGATGGCTGTGCAGCCTCTATTTAAATACTTCCGGAGAAGTAGATCCCACCACCTCTTGAGATAGTTTGTTCCACTGTTGAACAACTTTTACCAATAGGAATATTTAGTCCTCATGTTTACTCAGAATCTGCTCCTCGCAATTTCCATCCATTTATTCTAGTTCTGCCCTCAGGAGCAATAGATACCAAGTCTGCCCCATCTTCTGCATAACAGCCCTTCAGATATTTGAAGACCTCTATCACATCTCCCCTTAGTATTCTCTTCTCCACGCTAAACATACCCAGCTCTTTCAACCATTCCTCATAGGACTTGGTTTCCACACCCAAACCACGAGTTAAATAACTAGTCTGAGCATTCTGTCTGTCAGCCTCCTGAAGCTTGCTAAATGGGAAGAATCACATGCTTATTTCCCATTCCATAAAGAGACAAAGAGTGTATGAATGCTTCTATCCTATACTCTTTATTGTGATCTCTGTGGCCTGGGCTGGCCCAAGACATTCTGCTGCCTGAGGCATAGGACAAAATAGTGGCACCCTTCCACCTACAGAAATTGACTGGACTAGCAGTTGAATCTTATTCAATACTGGCGATGGGAGAACATCCTCTATCTCACCTGAGAGCTGCAGGCTACCTTATGGGGTGCAGGGAACACACAGCTCTGTCCTCCAGCGGAGGGGGATGGCCAAGGGGCTGCCACTGCTGCCCCCTCCACAGTGCCCATCATATGCTGCCTGAGGTGACTGCCTCCATCTGCCTAATGGTAGGGTCTGAGGTTAATTTCTGACCCATTTGATGCTTGGCCATTTTGAAGATATTCTCTTTGTATAGGAGTCCTAAATGAAGATAACTTCCTAACAACAGCTAACATGGGTCAGATATTAGCCTCAGAGACCACAGTAGAGGAAGCATTCATACACTCATGATAGAACATCTGGCTGCCTATGTTTGTTTGTTTATTTATTTATTTATTATATTTATTTACCGCCCATCAGCCCAAAGGCTCCCTGGGCGGTTTACAAGAAAAACAGGATAAAACCTATGTATAGAATTTATGTAGGCTGTTCTCAGGGAGGATTTCTTACCTCTGATTGATGGCCAACTCTGATGAAACCACAGACGGGATCAAAAGCTCCTGTCCCACAGGCCAGCAGGTGTGTCCTGTTGTACCGGTGCAGGGTACGGATGTAATTTGCACACTCCTCCTATGGTAAGAGTGGAGAAATGCAATTAAGTAGGAGTCGTAGGACTGAGCTGTATTTTTTAAAACCAATTCCACTTTGTATCATAGTGGCATTTATGAAGTCTGAACTTTGAACAAATCTTCTTTATTCATTTAGCATATAGATAGACTTTCCAATTATAAATGGAAGCCTCTGATGACTGGTGTCATTTGGTGGTGCCCTGGCAGATGGGGGAAGAAAGCTGATGAGATGGGGGAGAGCTTAGTAGTGCCTGGTGTAGACGGGGAATGGCACCCTGTGGGTCAAAGAGCAGAGCCTAGCTGTGCCTGATTGTTTAGGGTGGTGCTTGATTGACACAAGAGCAAAGCGTCTCATCAAAGAGCATAGCCCTCATTTCTGTCCTCTACTACCTCTGACATTTTACACTTTCTCCTGGACATCCTCAGAAAGAGACTAGTCTAGGGATGAGTGAGAATTTCATTTCAGTTCTATTTTAATGAGGATTTGCCAGAATTTGCAATGTTCTCCAAATCTGAGACCAAAAGAACTTGAGTTTTTTTTTTTGTTGTTGTTTTTTTAAACCTAAATATGAGAGAAACCAGAACTGACAGATTTGCCAATTCAGGCCCAGGGCTTTGAGTG
Source organism: Shinisaurus crocodilurus (assembly GCA_021292165.1). Taxonomy (NCBI): domain Eukaryota; kingdom Metazoa; phylum Chordata; class Lepidosauria; order Squamata; family Shinisauridae; genus Shinisaurus; species Shinisaurus crocodilurus. The sequence continues at coordinate 189,277,636 of CM037879.1, forward strand.
CTTAGCTCTTACAAGTCTGGGTTTGAATCTCTGTATATTCAACCATGTTAGTGCTGATTTAGGGTTGCCACCTCTTTTTTCCGACAGGCTCCTCATCTTTAACAGCTACATGGGAGGCAGGTACATCATGGTCCCCTCTATGCTGGGAATAGCTTTACCTATTTAATTTGCAGATGGGTGAGAATTTCATTTCAGTACATTTTTAAATAAAAATTTACCCAAATTTGCATAGCTGTCCATATTTGGGAGAGAAAGAACTTGAGATTTTAAAAATTTGAAGATGGGAGAAAGCAATACTGACACATTTGCCCATCTCTACAACAGTACAGTCCTATATATATATACCTATGAAAAAGTAAGTCCCTCTGAGTTCAACGAGGCTTCCCCCCAAGGAAGTGGGTATAGGATTGCAGCCAAAAACCCTAAAAGATCATCAGACCAAATCCTCAGGCCTAGCCACTCTAAGCTGCAACAGACAAAATCCACCTTTTAAATCTGTTATAAAAGGTCTTGTCCTCCTTTGCTGGTGGTCATTCTAGGGTAACCTGCGACTCACCGAGCCAAAATGCAGCACACCACCCCTGTGTTGTGACCTACCAAGGGTCTGACTGCCCCTTCTTTTTGCAGATCAAAGCAGGTTTACCAAGTCCCAGTTGAGCCACTAAGGATGGGCTGTGTTTGGCTTGGCAGGTTGTGAGTAACCAGGCTATAAATGGTAGTAGCAGTGCTGAGTAACAGATCATAAGAAAACTATTTTTTGGACATTAAGGACCCAATCCTATGGATGTTTAAACTGAAAATTCCAACAACTCCTAGCATTCTCCAGCCAGCATGCTGGGAATTGTGGGATTTTTTTCTGTCTAAACATTCATAGGATTGCACCCTAAACCACTTATTATGAAGTAGAAACATGTTAAACATCTGTTTTTGTGCTATGTGCATCAAGGTGCATCAAAGTGTACATGAGTGGTGAACTTTTAAAGACATTTGAAATTAATGTTGCTGGAATGATGCTATTAATCTGTATAGAACAGACAAATAAAAAGCTGAGGGAGCTAAAAGAAATTGTGTTTGTTTTTTAAAGTAGAATTGATTTTAAAAGGCCAATCAATTTCTCGATAAACTGTTGAGAAAATGACTCTATGCTCTTAATATTTTTATATCACATCCTCACCATGGTAACAGAACTCCTTGATTTATAGAAAACGTGAACCTGGAGATTCTTAAAGATCCTTTCACATGTCGCCTTCTGAAAATGGGTGAAGTTGAGCTTCAAATGCAGCATTAAAAGAATAGGGCAGCTGTTTACATACAGCCTTAGTGCTGTGATCTCTGTGGAATAAGCTGGTAAGACTGCTCTATGCAAGTTGGATAGAAAACATGCACCATACTGTTCCTCGGAGGAATTACAAAACTATCATAGCTGAGAAGCTGGTATAAACATTTATTCACTTACAATTGTACCACCATGTTGCTAGGACAACCTGGCCTACGTTGCAACCACTTCCATTATAACACTTGCATGACAATAAGAGTGCACCTGTATGCCCTTCCTGTGCCTCGGAAGGAATGGGCGAATCTGTCAGGTTTGCTTCTTTACACATTCAGATTTTTAAAATCTCAAGTTCATTCTCTCCCGAATATGAGCAATTTAGTGAATTTTGGTAAATTCTTATTAAAAAAAGAACTGAAACAAAATTCTCATCCATATGCACCAGCCAAATTCAATAGGCACAGCTATTCCTAGCATGCAATAAATGGTCTGTGGACTAATTTTAAATTATCTAACTATTATCCGTAGCATGGAAAGGACCATGATGTACCTGCCTGATATACGGGTGTTCAACATAAGAAGCCTGTCAACAAAAAGAGGTGGCAACCCTAAATCAGCACTAACATGGCTGAATACACAGGGATTGAAACCCAGACTTTTAAGAGCAAAGTACTCAAAGCCCTGGGCCTGGATGGGCAAATCTGTCGGTTTTGGTTTCTCCCACTTTTTTTTTTTAATCTCAAGCTCTTTTTGTCCCAAATCTTGGTCAATTCTTATCAAAAACTGAACTGAAATGGAATTCTCACCCAACCCTGGCCTAAAGTCAGGGTTTGTTCTCAGGTTTCAGGGTTTTAGCCTCCATCTCAAAGTCTCCAATGTGAGGAGTAAAATCTCAGGGCAAAGAGCCAAAATCAAGGCTCAGGCAATTTTCTGCTTTTGCTATAAACTCCACCCCCACGTTTATCAGTCTCCACCCTATTAGGAGGTGTGTGTGTGTGTGTGTGTGTGTGTGTGTGTATCTATACCCATATATGATGTTCCATGGGTTCTCAGTTTTGCTGAGCCCTGACTTTCACACTTTTATGACTTGAAAAACTTATTTTGTTTTTATAGTAATGCCAGTACTCATTCTTGCTCTAAATCCTTCTGGTGAGTTTTGTAATTAATAAATAGTTTCTGGCTTATTTCAGGAGTGCTTCAGGTGTTCTATTCTCACAGCTCAGTACTTGCAACACCATGAAATTGAGCAGATGTGGTATGTATACATGAACACTGCCCTAAGTAGCGGTGAATTTTTATATAGTACTGAAAATGGTGTGGAAGCAGCCATGGGATCTTTGCAATTAAGCTGTACAGGTAACATTAAACGATGACCATGTTTTAATTATATTTCATTGACACTCCCCTCCTCTCAGTAAAAGGATATTGAAGGAATTTTGTAGCTAATACGTACAGCATATCTTCCTTTGATTGTGCACTCCTCCACTTGCAGGGATGTACTTGGCCAATGAATCTGCAATAAGATAAGGAGTTATTTAATTGTCATATAAATGATGTACTTCCCAGCTAATTCTAATTCAACCTTTTCTTTTCAGTGTATATATAAATTGCTAGACTCTTCAAGTACTCTTACTGCTTCTTCCCACAGTCCAGGATTATGACGAATGGGTTCTCAGGACAGGTACTAAATGAATTGTAATTTTATATTTCCCTCATAAACTGGGCAAGGTCATGCACCACACTCATCTTTCCTTGCACAAAGCAGCCTTTGTTATAATTTGAGGAGACTGAAAGGTGCAAATGTGCCTCAGAAGAAAGAAAATAAGATGATGTGAAAGACAAGTAACAACTTAGACATATAAGAAGCTCATAGACACACCAGGTAAATAGAATTTGGGCTATTTACTGAAATTCTCAATACTTATAGCACAATCCTATGGACGCTTACTCAGTAAGCCCCACTGTATTCAGTGGGGCTTACTCCCAGGTGAGTGTACATAGGGTTGCATCCTTAATTACTCAGCATTTGATTACTTATCGAAACTGTTTTAGATCTAGTTCTTAATTTAAAATGTACAACATCTAGCAACATCATTCATGAATGTGTACTCTTATAAACAAATCTGGTTATCTTGTGTGCCCCCCCCCCCCCGCTAATCCAGCATTGTCCTTCCCTCTAATCCAACCTTTTGTTTCTGGAAGCTCACACAAGCAGGTTATGAAGGTGATAGCCATCCCCTGTTTGTCACTTGCATCTGATAGAGGTATAAATGAACATGAATGTGAGGGGTTGTAGTAACTACGACAGACACAATTCATGATGTTAACATGTATACTAAGCCTTGGGTCTTGGGTCTAGTGGTGCCGCTGAAAGTCATAGTTAGTTGGTCCATAACTTGAATCTAATATATTCATAATTCTGAAATGTATAATGAGTCCTGACTTAATTCAAACCAAGATTGATTACAAGTTAATTCATATTTTATAATTTATATGTGCAGTCTGCATGGTTGGCATGACTAAGCAGCCAACCTCTGTGATCTTTGCATATGCTCAGATTTTATTTCGGTGTGTGTGTACATTTCTCTTTTGTTTGGTCTTAGTATTGGATTGTTTAATCTTAGTGTATATTTATTAATGTAAGATTAATAAATATTAATCTTATAGGCTTTGATTAGCCTATGTATACGACTATTTAAACCTTTTATGACTTGTAACTGTTAGAAAATTATCTGGAAATATTGTTGTTGCCCTTTAGTTACTGAAAGTAACGAAAAAGATGCATTTGCAATGCATATGCACAAAATGATCTTACTTTAATCTTTTAATTAATCTTTGCCAAAAGAACCAATTCTTTTAAAATTTTGAATCTGAAACCACACAACCACCAAATACATTTGAAGAAACATTTGTGCTGTTTACACCCCTTGGTTCATCAATGGGTGACCATGAATTTCTCCTCCACCTAGTCACCTTCTGGCCAAAATAAAAGATAATTTTTTGGTAAGTAAAAGTTTGGCTTGTGTGTTTGTTGGGTGGCACTGGGAAGGGTATGGGAAAGGCAATGTTATCTTTCTCTCTTCAGCCATTTCCTGAACTTGTATATTTAACTTATGAGTTGCAGGACTGAGTTGTGCTGCATTTGGGTGCGTAGGGGTGGGTGTGGTGGCCATGCTGATTTTCCTTTGCTTTCCAGTGGCATGGGGTGAGGTACTCTTGGACTAGTGGGAACCATTTCTCTTGTTGCTAAATGTCAATCATTGAAAACAAAGCACATGCTTTAACAGCCGATCAGAGAAAGATGCATCACAACACATAACACTGTGATGCACAGGGTGGAAAACAACCCCTCCATATAATGTACATCACATTGCCAAGGTGCACTTTGGTGACACGCATGCACAAAAGTTTGAACATACATCAAAATCTTGGAATACTAGAGAACTTTCATCAGAGTTTATAACGTTGGATTCATTACTCTGGTAACAAATTATGAATTATGACAAGGTCAATTTGTCCATGACCACTTGGGACCAGGATAGCACAAAGGCTGCCTGCTCTTGTATGAACCTGCCCATGCCCCGATATCATCTGGGGAGACCCTTCTTCAGGTTCCCCTGCCTGGTGAGGTTAGGTATGTGTTGACCAAACAACAGCCTTTTCTGTCATGGCACAAGTTCTTTGGAATGCCCTCTCTAGGTCTATACCTAGAGAGGGATACCCAAAGGTAAGAGTTCTTAGGCACCAGGTACCTGGTGATTCACTCAGACATTTTAACTCAGTTTCAGAGTTATAGCTGAATTATTTTCGTTATCACTGTGCTGTTATTTTAGAGGGGTTGAGGCGGTATTTTTTATCTTGTTGGTTTGCATTCATTATGATGATTTTTATGATATGCAAGTACCTTGAAAAAGTTTTGGATGAGGCAGGTAGAAATATATTGGATAAATAAACAATCCAGTCTCCATAGGTTTGTCAAATGCGCTCTTTTATTCCCCAAGTGGGAATGAGGGATAGGGAGCAGTCAGGCCAGCTTATACCCAGCTGCCAGCCAACATCTAGATCACTGTCCCTCCCAGTCTGAGTATGAAGGTCAATAACTTGCAAACCAATACCTTCCCACCAGCAGGCTACTGAGCCAACAAAAGGATCTACCACGAATCCATAGTATAAATCCATGGATAAATTCATCTTGCTCCTGAAGAAATAATCTTGGCCAACATTCTTTTGCACATATGCACAGACATCACATAAGTGAATTTATAGTCCTTTCACAATGCATTCCCTCTTCTTGATTGCAAGTGTTTAATTGCTGAATATTTTCCACACAGATAATGTAAGCTGTGTTTGTACGGCGCACAAAGCCAGAAACTAATTGATTGTAAATGGTGGCCTTTCGCCCTCCATGTGTGATTTTTTCCCCTTGGTGTTATATACTGTTTGAGAATTCCTCATGATGACTACATCCTTGACTTGGTATTGGGTGCTTGCCAGGTTGACAACCTTTTGGCAAGCTGGCAATCACTGTAGCTCAATGATTTCTCAAGAGCATTTGAGCTGGAATGACATTATACTAGCACACACTTTATTGGCCTTTGTGTGTGATCTTTCATTGGAAGAGAATTATTCAATAGCTGTCATGTCCATGAGTCAATGTCTGAAGCATTTTGTAAATTTCATCACAAGCAGTTATATTTTGTAACCACCACATTGATTTTACCTTTGAAAATGCACAAAGAATGTAAGTAATTTATGCTCCGAGGGCTGTTGAAATGATAGCAGGAGGCAGCTTTAAGGCATGTCTGTTGGAATATACTCTGGAGAGCAGTGATCCAAGTGGGGTGGGATGGCATCCCACTTCTTTTCTGGCAGACCTATAACTACCTCTCTTCTTTCCAGGTGGACATAATTGATTGTGACCTAACCATCCTACTTCCTTTGTGCTATTTCCTTTCAGTTGAAAGATGCTATGGCTGTTTTGCCTTATAGATGAAATAGTGATTGGATAACTAATAAGGTTTGTATGAAGAATGGGACCATAATAAGAACCTGTCATGGAAAGGATGCTTGCAAAAATTGGGAGTTTGAGATATGTCAGCATTTCCATGACTGTCGCTGAACAAATCTGGGCCTTCTCTTTCCCATCTTTTATTTACACATCTAGTTCTGGTTTTGCCTCTTCTCCAGGGGTGCAATTTGAGATTTGGGGCACAGGGGACAGACTTTATGTAGCGTGGGAGCAAGATCACAGTAAGGTTCAAAGTACTGCTCTTGGATATATTAAAGAGAAAATTGCAATATTTTTTGTAAACCATATTTTAAGAGCATCTGGGGAGGTTACTATAATAACCAGAGATAATATAGATGCTCCTGAAGAATAAATCAGATGTGATTTGAAACACAAGGGGAAGGGGCTGCAGCCACTTTACCTAAATGGTATCCCTGCTCCTTCCCAACATTGACTATGGTGGGACTCACTTTTTCTGGGCAGCAGTGTGTCTTTGGGACTACATTTGCTTGGTACCACTTGCTACAGCATCTGCCCATACTGGAAAGACTACTGCTGTCTGTCTTCTCCTCTAGAATTTGTATGATGAAGTCTGCTAGGGTGGGATGGGAGGGCAGAAGATACAGATGTTGTCTGACACACATTTCTTCTAAGGCAAGAATGTGCAACATGAGGGACCACCATTATCGTTTTGCATAATTGTTGGCCAGGAACTGGAATGGAATAGCGGCATGTCGGAACTTAAAATGCTGAAAATTCATTGTTGAGCCAAATGTCTATGGGCACTGCTGTTAACCACTAAGATCAGAAGTAGACATGTAACAGCTAGGGAAACTCACTATGTGATGTGACATCATTACTAAGCTGTGAATTTCCCTATCCCTGTCAGTGGCAGCCAATGTTGTGTATCATGGATGGGTGGTGAAGCTCACAGCCACAAAGTGGCTTTCACTAGACATTGGGGGATTGGAAGAGAAGAGATGGGAATTCTGTTTAGGTGCCAGCCCAGTGTCTTAATGTTTAGTTCTGCCCTTAAACATTCTGTCTGAAAAGGCCTGATATATTACCACTGGGAAATGGTATTGCCAATAGTGTGCTACCTAGTTTGGACAAAAGGATAAAATATACATGCAAATGTAATCAAACTGACCATAAAAATGAATTATGCATTTGATAAATTTAGTTTTAGGACCTCTATACAACACCACAAAAGCTCTAATCTTATTGGAAAGAGATGCTTGGCAGGTGGCCGCTCAAGCTGGTGTGGTGAGGTGAACAGAATCTCCCTTTCCCATCCTAAATGAGATAACTCTGTGAATCTGCCAGAGCTTCTTGTGGGGGGGGGGATACAAATGCAATAGAAAGAAAAATGGAATTTGAATCCCCCCAACCTCTGGGGGTTGTATTAGCAGGGATGTTGAAGAGTCCTTGGTTTCGAGTCACGAGTCGAGTCACGAGTCTTTGGACCCGAGTCTCGAGTCTGAGTCCTTGGTCCAAAATGGTGACTCACGAGTCACGAGTCACTCCCAAAGCTGACTCCACGAGTCCCTATTAAAATCAATGGGGTTTTTTCCCAACAAAATAAGCCTATTTCAGATGTGTGGCTTAAATAAATTCTAGGCACAAGTGTCCCTTTTTATTTCAAAACTCTGCAACTGATTTTGGCAAGAACAGACCAAGCAGACAAACCCAAAATAACCAGACAGGCAGAGGAGGCAGGGAACCCCAAAACAGGCAGGCAGAGGCCTTTGTCTTGGACAATTCAAACTGTGGAACTGGTTAAGAAGAGACCAGGCAGGCAGAGGAGGCTGGGAACCCCAAACAGGCAGGCAGAGGCAGCCAAACCCAAAATGTCTGAAAGGTTGCATTTTAGGAAAATGATTTTAAAAAATAAACTTGCTGTACTAAAACCTATCCATGTTGCATTTGAGGAACATGATTTTGGAACATGAGTCCTTGGTCTCGAGTCCCGAGTCGAGTCTCGAGTCCCATTAAAAATATTGGGACTCGAGTCTGACTCGAGTCAGAGGGGGGACTCAGTCTGACTCACGAGTCGAGTCCTGGAGTCTGAGTCCCCATCCCTGTGTATTAGGCCAGTGTTCTCCAGTGTACAAAGAAGGCCTAATACAGTGTTCTCCAACCTTGGGTCTCCAGATGTTTTTGGCCTACAACTCCCAGCATACCTCAGCCATAGCTGGCTGGGGTATGCTGGGAGTTGTAGGCCAAAAACATCTGGGGACCCAAGGTTGGAGAACACTGTATTAGGCCTTCTTTGTACATACATACATAGTAGTAGTAATTGCTGTTTTTAAATACACAACCAAGCAGTAATCTACATGGCAGAGTGTAGATGCTTATCTATTTAAATAATTTATTTTAAATTATGGCTTGAAGCAAGTGTGGCTTAAACTAAGTAAACTGTGAGGGAAAGGAGAAATAACCACGAAGTGTAGGGTCCAGAGAGAGTGACTACCTCACATTCTTTGCCAATTAAGCAATTTCCAAGTTATTGCCTCATAAAAATCAAGTGCATTTTATATCCACCCAGTTTTTTATTGCTTCATCCTTGGAGATTCCTAATATGTTCCTTGTTGCTGAAATTTCTAAGGTATTATTGAATTGTGTAATTATAGAAGGGATACATCTATGAGGAAAATAGTTTCCTTTTGTTGTTTAAATGTGTTTGTAAATCAGACCCATGAGTCAGGATGAAAGCCAAGCCTGCTAAATAAAAACTCACTTCATCGTCCCTGTCGGATTAACATGAACAACACAGCAATCAAATCTAAAACCATCCTTTTTTCATAGAGCTCAAGATAAAAAGAGATATATGAAGTCTCTGCCACCATTACAAGAATTACAATATTTCTCTGTTAGTTCTGGCATCTTAAGTTAGCAGAGGGGGAAACTGGGGAGGATTATTTTATTACCACCACATCAGATTATAGGTAATTATTTTTATATATTTCTTTATAGAAACATTTATATCCCACCCTTTTGTCTTTAAGAAAGACCTTCAAGAAAGGTGGCTAACAAATCTTGGCAAAATCATTACAAGTAAGTAATTTGGGCCTCCAAACCCAAAATTAGCGCCCAAAAAGTTGCAGAACCATTTTGCTGCTCATGAATGGGACAGAAAAACGTGAGAAGGCCATTTCAACTCAGCCTTAGTTTCTAGGATATTTTAGTTCTGCTCCCCCCCCCCTTTTTTTACTGTAATACAGAATGAAAAGGAAAAGGTGAAAAATGGCCTAACTACCAAATAAAATGTGATAGTTTTTGTTTATTAAACTGTAAGTTAGTTTACATGTCTTGCAATATCTCAAAAAGGCACCTGAACTGAGGTTGTTGTAAATTGAAAAGCTGTTTAGATTTAATCAATGAGTCAAGTGAAAAACATGACCAATCAATTGCACCTTCTTTAACCGATACACAATCCTAACTGGAATCTGATGAGGTCTGAGAATGAAGGCAAAATTCAGTACATGCAAACATTTTATTTCACAGGATATAAAACATTTGCAGTGCATCTCCTTGTGGAACCTAGCACTATTTAAATATATTTTGCTTCTTGCTACCCTCTAAAGTTTAGAGGGTAGCAAGAAGCAAAATAATACTGCTAGGTTCCACAAGGAGTCTAAACCTTCCTCGATGTGGTGCCCTCCACATGTGTTGGACTACAACTCTTACCATCCCATTAGTGGGGGTGATGGGAGTTGTAGTCCAACACATCTGGAGGGTGCCATGTTGGGGAAGGCTGCTCTAAGGGATGATGCCTGTAAAGGATTGCAATGCGTTGCAGGATTCAGGTCTGTAGCAGAATCTGTCCTACCTCTTGCTCATTCATATCATGTGGCCTTTGTGCACAGAAAGTAAAATGGGAAACAGTGGACATATGCAATTCCTGATAAGGCATTTGGCACCTTTATCTGCTAGTGCAGGTTGTGAGAACTTTTTTTGTCGTTGCTAGAGGTGGAGGCAGCAGCAGTTCTCACTTGCTGAACTGGAGAGCTCTAGTTTTGGAATTGGCATGGAATCCATCATATTGCAGTAGGTCCTGGTTCTATTTTTGAAATGGTTCCAACCCAAATACCATCTGCAATGGAAGCTGGCTGCGCCCTTGAAAAAGGGAACCCATTTATTTACACTAGGCTTGATTCATGCCAAGGGACTTCCGGTGAGGTAAATGGCAGACTGACGCTTTCACAAATAGCTGAAGGCACAATGCAGCTTGAAAAACCAGCTAGGACTGATCCCAGCTGGTGTATATCTCCCTGGATCAAAAGGGAGGTCTAGAGATAAGCCTTTTATACACTAATTGTCATTTTTTGTGAGTTTCTCTGCCGTTTAGACGGTCAGCTTGCAGGAGTGATCCAGAGTGAAGGATTTACAGCTTGCTCGAATGCTGCGGTTGGAAACCTGAAAGGACATTAAAATCTGCCTACCCCCATTTCTTCAAAGATGTATTATTTATAATTACTTATGAACAGAGAGAATATTTTTTCTACGGCAGAGTTGATATTCCTTATGGTGAGATCTTTTTTCTTGGGATTATTAAAAGGGGAAAGAGAGATTCGGGTAAACAGCCTCACAAAGAGAAGATTTATATTTCAGTTTTTTTGAAATGGGAAAGAGGTTTCTCTGAATTTTTTTTCTTTTTTATTACTTCTTGCTTGGCGAAAGTGCTACGGAGACAGATCAGATTGCTGTGGGAAGGCCTTTGTTTATGAACTGGCTGATGGAGAGGAATGCACATAAATAAAAGATAAACTAGAGCAAAGCACAGACTGTGACTCCTGGACTGTATTGAATAATGGTTGATCCCGAGAAGATGGTTAAAGGACACAGAATGGTTACACTTGACTTGATTTACAACTTATTTGAACAAATGGAGAAAAAATTTGGAGACAGGATGGATGCTCTTTAAAAAAGCTTGGATGAGAGGCTTGGAATAAGAGTGGAAATGACCTGAGAAGGTAAATTGGAGAAACAGATTAAGATGGATGATCTTGAAAACAGGATGGATGCCTTACAAAGAGTTAAAAAAATTGGACAGCCACACAAAACAAATATCTGATGAGGGGAAAGACACTTTGATTTTGTTGGATTTGAGAGGAAAAGAAGATTATTTGAGATTTGGAGTTATCTTAGAGTTGGAGGATTCAGAAGATTTATTGGCTTACTCTGTCAGAAAGAATACAGTGGATCAAGTTTGCCAGCAATACTTCTTTACTGCAACGGATCTGGAGGACGCAGACACAGATCATGTTTTTCAGTAAGGTTTTTCTACTGGAATGGAGTTGGAGGGCAAGGTTATGGTTGTTTTGATTGGCAAGAGGAGAGATTGTGCCTTTTTTTATTTCAAAGCTTAAACAGAAAAAGATTGTTTTTGGCAGAGGAAGAGCAGGTGAAGGATTTTAATAGGAAGGAAGAATTGTGGTGAATGCTGGACCTGGCAGAGATGGCTAAATTTATGTCATGGATTAAAGAAAATATAGTTATGTTTATTGTGTAGTGGATTATTTGAGATTAAGGAAGAATATGTGAAGGAATGTAGATAGAAGGAACCTAATAAATTGGGATATGATGTACTAGTAAAATAGTGGGAAATTATGTGGCTAATAGGGCTGAAATTTATATTATGTTTTACTTTTAAAGAGAATGTTCTTAAGATGATGTATGATTGACATATGAACATTTTATTTTATGTTGGAATGTGTAACAAAGTCAGGAAGGATGGATAAGAAGAAGGGCTGGTGAAGGCTGGATGATGTATGATTTTAAATAAATTGAAATTTTTATTTATTTATTTATTATATTTATACCCCATCTTTTTTCCTGCAAGGAACCCAAGGCGGCTTACATAATCCTTCTCCTCCTCTCCATTTTATCAGAATCTTTTCCTTCTGGGATTAATGGATAATTAGTTGGAAAGAAGTAATAGAATTCTATTAATATACATGAGTTAAATGCATATTATTGTCTACAACAGAAGAACGATTAGTCAATATTTAGAGAATAGTTAATACTATCTATGTTTAGGGTTGAATGGAAAATTCTAATAGTCTTTTTGTAGAAATTAAAAAATGATTTGTGTTTTTTGTGGGTTTGATGAATAAGAACATTTTAGTACAATGGAAAAAAAGAGAAATCTCTTTGTAATTATAGAGTAAGAGAAACTATTGTTTCTTATACTTGCTGTGGAGAAAATTGGAAGTCCATTTTATAGTCTTGTTGTATGTTATTTTTGTAGTGTCTGTGTTTTCTTTTCTTTTCAATAAAATTTAAAAATGCAAAACAAAACTAAACAAAACTAGGCTTCATTCATGCCAACGCTTTCTAGGAATGTGCGATGCTGGGAATTCCATTCCGCTGAAGCCTGATGGAATTCCACAGCATTTCCATTCTGGTAAGCAGTGGTGGAGTGCAGCGGATTTTGCACTTTTCCCCCCCAGGTTCTGCCATTTGCGCACACTTGGGGGGTGGGATCTTGAATAGTGTTGTAATTTTTTTAAAAAATATTTTTTCCATTGGCGATCTTGTGCAAAGGAGCATGAGCGCAAGTCCACCTGTCCACAATGTAGCCCTGCTGAAAGCGGACACGTGCTGAGACGCTCGGCGGGCTTTCGGGTTCCTGGCAGGCTGCTTTTTACATAGTAAATGCCATAGGATACGTTAAAAAAGTGGCCACAAATTGTGGCCGCTTTTGGTGTATCTTATGGCATTTTCTATGTAAAAAGCGGCCAGCAGGGAACCCGGAAGTTGCTTCCCTGGCTCAACTCGGGAGAATGCAAGTCGAGCCGGTGAAGGACGTAGGCGGGACGGAGTTCGGGGGGGGTCAAGCCCGGCCACTTTGCTGGATCCCCCCCAATGAACTGCTCACACATCCTTAGCTCTATGTCCTTCAACAAGCACTATGGAGGACGTGAGGCCGGCTGCTCCAAATACCCTTGGTGTTGCGCTTGTTACTGGGCAAGAATGATCTGATATATTTATTCCAGTTTTATGAGCCTGTCTATGTAAATTAGCCTGTATTTCATACGTGCTTTTATATATAGGCTGTTGCCTAATTTTATTTGTAATTTTAATTTTTCTGTGGTGCTCCTGACGCAAATAAATAAATAAAATAACTGCAATCAAATTAAGGCCATACAATATTTTACCTAAACCAGAATCCTAAAGCAAACTTACCTGATACAAATAAAAAACTAATTCGTACACTACTGAACCTTGACTTGCAATCAAGTCCACAAAAATAACTATACCACATTAATTTTTACTAACCTGCCCATCCCCTCCTCACATACCTCTCTCAGTGACACTGGGCTCAGTACTGTGGCCCAAACTTTTTCAGTAGTTTCAGGGGTGGCAGTGAGGCAAAACACTACCCTGAGAATAGGATTGATCTTGGCGGGAGGGCTGGAAGACAAATTTGTAAAAACCTTCAGGTAGACAAAAAACCTTTGCCACCACTCCAAGTGGGGGCTGCCCTCAGCACCTTGGCAGTGTTCAACTGTAATTTGGGAAAGAATCCCAGTGGGAACAATGCTGCTTTGTTTTTAACAGCAAGCCCCCCCCCCCCGAACGTTTTTCAAATTTGCCAACCCCCTTCAATTAAGCCACTCTTAGGAGAATATTTTCACCCCACCTCCCAAAACTGCTGGAAAAGTAGCATTGCTTCCATTGGGGCATTCTGTCCCAAATCCAAAGTAATGTGCTGGGCTGCTGAGGGGTAACTCTTTTTTTGTGGGGGGTGGGGTAGAAAACAGCAGCAACACAGGAGAAACCCTCTGCCACCTCATCTTTAACAGTAAGCCCATACATCTCCTAAATGTTTCTCAAATTTGCCTTTCCCCCAGAGTTGGTGATATTTCCCTCCCCTGCACTTTTCCTGTGGGACAAATGGTCCCACAAAAGTAGCAGGCTATTCAGGCCAGCTGAAGTAATTCCTGTAAAAAAATTGACAGCCTGAAGGGAAAAAAAAACCTTTTTGCTGATTTATTATAGCTTCACCGCTGCATTTCTTGGATGTGTTTTTTTTCTCATTCAAAGTGACCAGGTGGGTGGTTATTTGCAGGCCTGCTGATCTGAGCCATCCTATATTTTGACTTTACAAAACCAGAAATGCAAAATGCACAGCACCATGTACACACAAGAGAATAATACAAATCAAAATGGCTACAGATGCTGGTAGTCCATTGTTTGGTAGGCTTATGGCTTATAGTCCAGGTCGACTGATGTTTCACCAGTCCAATGGTATTTAATGACAGGAGATGTTCTCTGGATAACTAGAAATCTCTCTCCGGCTTATTGATACCCTTCAACTATTGTGCTGGGGGTAAAGAAACAGTTTGAAGCCAATTTACAATTTAAATCTTTTGAGGCAGAGAGGGACAGAAATGCTGACATTTAGCTGGAGTTAGCTAAAGCATTGCATTCTTGGAGGGCTGTAACAGTGGCTCCTGGGAATCTGATGCAGGCCTGGTGGCTGTGCAAAAGACTGCATAAGACTTCAGTTGTATCTCATCCAAAGAAAGCTAAATCTTGTAGTGCTGCCTCTGGAACACTGCACTGCCCAAGACGGGGGGGGGGGGGGACGGGACGGGACGGGACCATACAATACAATACAATATAGACTATTTTCTCTTCAGACTTCTTTCCTTACCGATATCTCTGGATATTTTACAAAGACTTATCATTTATTCAACATTTTCTTTACGGAAGTCCCCAGGCAAAACGATCAGCTATTCAATGGGCAGAAAGTGAGACAATAGCTATGAATTTAAAGAATCTCTTCAAATGGAATTAAATTCCCCCTAGAAACAGGCAACGGATATTCCATGCATCATCTCATATTGTACAGACTTGCTATGAATGGCTGTAAAACAAATTACTTTCTAAATGTCTTTGAATCCTCTTGTGATCTAGGATCTGAAAGCCATCACCGGGCATAGCCAGACTGAAACAATACCTTACAATGAAACCTTCCTTGTGCTTGTGCCACTGTCCTCTGTGGGACCTCCAAATTTATCTTCCTATAGAGATTGATTTCCCATAGAAATACATTTAAAGCTGCACCCCTTGAGTGTTTACCAGCAGCTGCTTGTTGGTCTTGAAATCGTATACCGTGGACATCCGGCGAAGATGTTTCTTTAAAGATGTATACATTTTGAAATGAAGTTGATACCGGGGGGGGGGGGGGGACCCTTTTTTTTTTTTTTAAAAAGAAGATAATTCATAAAATATGTGAAATCCCTCCACCCCACCCCCCACAGTAAATGGGTGATGTAAGATTTGCCATTTCCCAAGCCACGCTAAAAGACACAGATAGAGACACCAGTAGAGAGGTTCTGGGCTCTCCAACAAGGCAGAGTGATGCCATCAGATGTCAAATCAAATCACAATGTCACATATGGAAAGAGGCCGTGCCAGTTCTATATTTCCATCTGCTCATCATCTGCTGCAGGAGGACCTTGCTATCGCCACATCACGGTCTGCTCTGTGGGAGGGGTCATGGCTCAAACCAATCCCCAGCCCCAGAACAGAAGTGCTTCTCTACCCTACACAGTGGTTGGAGGATATCACCAAAGCCACCATTCCTTCAAGGTAGGGCAGTGTCAGCCAGGGGGGCAAACTTAATGCAGAGGCAAAAGAATCCATGGAAAACTCTATACGCTGGAAGTGAAATCTAAAATAATAAAAGAGAAAATAACTGTCTCTCTGTCCGACCTTCCACACCAACATGGCACGCACACTATGGGGACACTAGGGGTGCTCATCTTGGGGTTATTTCATTGTTAAAATTCATTCATTAATTTAAATATGTCCATGTGGTTGATGCCTGCAGTAACTTCCTCAACCACTAGGGGCAGACTTTCCTAACCAGTATATAGTGTTGCAGTCCATATGGTTTGCAGCCAGGGCCCAGGGGAGATTAGCACACTGAGGGGCAGAGTTATCTGCAGTGGGGCAGCCCCCCTCGGGGGAAAGAGTGAGCAGACCTCTCCCTCAGGCGGTTATAGCAGTGCACCATGCCTAGGGGTGTCAGTGGGTGGGGCTTCACTTAGACAGTCTGGGTAAAATTTGTCCAACTCTGACACCTGTGTAAGTTTGCTTGAAGCCTTCACAGTATCGGACTAAGGGCTATTTCAACCCGTGAGAAGCCGGGTCCGTTTGTTAGTCAAATAAAAGAAAAGAGAGGGATATATGTTTGTATGTGTGACACACACACACACACACACACTTTCATTATTTTGGTTCTGTATTACATTCAAATTCAAGGTAATCTACAAGAAACTTGACCTGCACAAAGCCCCATTAAAATGGACATTTTGGAATGAGCCAGGCCTGTGGCTCACGCTGGCTCAGCTTGTCTGAGTGTGGAAAGCTAAGCAGGGTCAAGCCTGGTTATTACTTGGATGGGAGACCCCTCCTCTAGTTTCCTGCATTGAGCAGGGGGTCGGACTCGATAGCCTTGTAGGCTCCTTCCAACTCTATTATGAAATCTATGAAATGATGCTCCCAGTGGATTGTGCCCCTTGCATGCCATTTCTAAACATTTTGTAATACAGTCTCCTTCTCCCTCCACAAAAAAAAAAGAGAAGAACGTTGTTATGGAGAATTTCTTGCCATTACTGTAGAGTACATAAGCAGTTACTGTACCTCTCTGTAATTCTCACTGACTTGGTCTAAACTGAGAGAATATACCAGGTTCTTTCCTCCCACAAAGAGTCGATCTTGATACTCATCCAGCAGCATTACATGAAGACCAAGGTATCCAGACGTGCTATGAAAGACGGATGTTCTGTTCAAATCCCAGAGCTCTGAAATACAACCAGAGTGTGCATTATAAATACTGAAGAGCCGTATGTTCATGATGCCATATTCATATTCTCCTGGGAAATTAGGTTCTGGGATATTAAGATCTTCCCAAGCTTTTAACTTTGTGAAACACCTGGGGATCATTTTCAAAGCTCTTCAACTTTCAAGGAAGGTTGGGTGTAGATTTTTTTCAATTTAATCTTTCTGCTCAATATATCATAGACACACACACAAAGGGGGAACCTCCTATTTCAAAAGAGATAAAGTTGCCTTTAGAAAAAGAACTAGAAATGAGGAACGAATAAATGAATCAAAAGTTTCCTCTCCCTTCTCTACTTGCCAGAACTATACATTTGTATTGCCTAGGTATATATGGGTTCAACGCCATTAGGAGTAGAAGCATATTCTTCTAAAACCTGGAATTCCCAGAATTCTGAGGGCTAAAACAGACATTACTCTGTATCTATGTATTGTTTCATTTTTCATCTAGGGTAGGCACAGAGGCCCCAAACCAGGTCAAGCCCGGGGGTGGTGGTAGAGGGCTTTAACCCTTTCCTCCCCCCACTATGAACCCAATCCCTTTTATTTTCCCAGGCTTTTTAATCCTTCCGTTTAAAAAATTGTGTTAGTGTGTTTTTAGATCTTTGCACTGCTGCTGGGTTTTTACTTTGGTTTTATTCTGTTTTAAACTTAGGGCTTTTGTGCTGTTTTTTGAACCACGCAGAGAGCTTCATCTACTGGGCAGCATAAAAATGTAATAAATAAGTAAATGAACATGTGACATTGTGTCCCCCTCCCCCGTGTTTGTATATACAACACAAATGTCTGGAGGGAGGGGGGCTGTAGGCCCATCTGCACTGTATGCACAGATGCTGGGAGAGTGGCGATATCACGTGCATGACATTGGGCAGGGCTGAGCAGAGCCCTTCAGACTTGGCAATCCTGCAGTCATGTGACCAGACTCATTTGGCTGTATATCAACGTGCACAATATTCAGCATGATGGAATCTTTTAACCTTCCTTTTTCAGAACACCTATTCTTCTGATCCTTCTAAAAGCCAAAATCCTCAAAATGTATCATGGTAAATATTTTGCAGTGAGAATAAAACTGATTTTAATTTGAAATACTTGTGTGTGTGTGTGTGTGTGTGTGTGAGTGTGTGAGTGTGTACCTGGGAGGGGGGACGAACAGTTTTATTCTATGGGTGAGTTTGCAAGTCACGCTAACCCACCCTGAGAATAAGCCCCCATGAGTTGCTTGTTCACTTGCTATCCCGACAGGCAATTGGGCTTGCCGTGGCTTGTCTTCCCTCTCATTCCCCTCAGTCCTCCTGCTGACTCCGGCACGTATCCCAGGTGCCTTTGTGGCAGAACTCCTCATTTCCTCATTCCCTACAATCAGCACCCTTTCTGCAATTGGTTCTCTGGGGTTGCTGGCTCCTGAGAGACCCCACCCCCCGTATCAGATCACCAAATGGAATTAATTTTCTGAGCCCTTATGAATACAGTAGCGCATTCACAAACTTTTTTAAAAAAATGTTTTTCAGGGAATTGCACTCTTGCCCAAGAGTACAAGACTGCCTCTCCGATATTTAGTCCAGCATACTGCCTTCTCTCCTACAGCCGCCAGCCGCTTTCGATTCCCTCCCCACCACCCTGCCTCAGATTGCAAAAATAAAATAATTTTCTGAGTCCTTATGAACATACTTTTTTTTTTTAGGCAAGCATCTCTGTATTCCTCTCTTGAGAAGTGATGTGAGAGGATGGAGGTGGCACTAGCGAGATCACAAGGTGAGGCAGGAGTTTTTGCTGCTCTTGCTGGTTGGCTCTGTAGCCAGTCCCGACAACCCAAATGAAGTCACCCTGCTGAGTTCGATTACAGAACCAGCCACCATGGGTATGAACAACCCTGAAACAAGCCATAGGTTGTGAGGGTGGCTTGTTCATGAAAAATAAGCCACCCTGCACAAACCGTGTTGGCTTTGCACGACACAACAACCCAACATGGGTGATCCATGGTGAGTTCTCGTGTTGTATGAACCAGGACCATGTGTATTTAAGCAGATGCAAGCTATACTGAGTTCCATGGAGTTTAGTTGCAAATACATGTGCAAAGGATTGCAGCTTTAATTTTAATTATGGAAAAATGTATAAGATAGTCCAAAGGAAGCTGGTTACCAAAATGCAAATTTTCACTTATTATAATTAACTCATGTGATACCAAATTCTCTCAAAAATTTGTTTCAGTTCAGTTTTGATAAGAATTTACCAAAATTCTCAAAGTTCTTCATATGCAGAACAAAGAGAACTTGAGAGTTAAAAAAAAAAAAAATCAAATGTGGGAGAAACCAAAACCGACATATTTGCTGATTCAGGCCCAGGGCTTTCAGCACTTTGCTCTTAAAAGTCTGAGTTTGAATTCCTGTGCATTCAATCATGTTAGCGCTTAATTAGAGTTGCCACTTCTTTTTTCTGACAAGCTTCTCATCTTTAACAACTATATGGCACTTGGCAGGCAGGTACATCATGGTCCTCTCCATGCTATGAATAGGTGTACCTATTGAATTTGGCTGGTGCAGATGGGTAAGAATTTTGTTTCAGTTGATTTTTTTGATAAGAATTTACCAAAATTAGGAAAGTTCTTCATATCTGGAGAGAAAGAACTTGAGATATTATCATTTTGAATATGGGAGGAAGCAAAACTGACAGATTCACTCATCACTAGCCTAAACTATTGTGAACACAGATAACAGATACTGAGCAAATATTCAGATACAAATGATATTTGATTCAGAGTCATGAATCAAATACAGTAATACCTTGGATTACGAGCATAATTCGTTCCAGAACCATGCTCATAATCCAAAACACTCGTATATCAAAGCGAGTTTCCTCATAAGAAATAATGGAAACTCAGCAGGGAGCCACGCTGCGCCTCCACGGGGCTCCCTGCCAGGGAGCCGGCTTGCTTTGCCTTTATAATAATAATAATAATAATATTTTATTTATTACCCGCCTCTCCATCTAGATCGAGGCGGGGAACAACAGAAAATATAAAATACCTAAACTAAAACAACACAATATATACTATTAAACATCTTAAAACATCCTAAAAACATCTTAAAACATCTTAAAAACATCCTTAAAACATCTTAAAAACATCTTTAAAACATCCTAAAATTCCGCCGGATAGGCCTGCTGGAAGAGTTCAGTCTTTATGGCTTTTTTAAAGTCCAAAAGACTGACAAGTTGACGTATCTCCTCCGGCAGGCCATTCCATAATCTGGGAGCAGCAGAAGAGAAGGTCCTCTGGGTAATGCTAGTCAGCCTAGTTTTGGCTGACTGAAGCAGATTCTTCCCAGAGGACCTAAGTGTGCGGGGTGGATTGTACGGGAGAAGGCGATCCCGTAGGTAGCCTGGACCCAAACCATGTAGGGCTTTAAAGGTAATAACCAACACTTTATACTTCGCCCGGAAACTGATTGGCAGCCAGTGGAGTGCTTTTAAAACTGGTGTGATGTGGGCACCCCTAGGTGTACCAGCAACCAGTCTGGCTGCCATATTTTGCACTAATTGAAGTTTCCGGACTAGGTATAAAGGTAGCCCTATGTACAGCGCATTACAGAAGTCGAGCCTTGAAGTTACCAGTGCGTGCACTACCGTCTTTAGGTCTTCCAACTCTAGGAAGGGGCGCAGCTGGCGTATCAGCCGAAGCTGATAATAGGCACTCCTAGCCGTCGCATCTATCTGGGATGTCATTTGGAGCGACGGATCCAGGAGCACCCCTAAGCTGCGAACACAGTCTTTCAGGGGGAGTGTAACCCCATCCAGAACTGGTTGACATACCTCCAAACCCAGGTTGTGGCCTTTGACAGCAAGCACCTCCGTCTTGTCTGGATTCAATTTCAGTTTGTTTTCCCTCATCCAGCCCATTACTGCCTCCAGGCATTTATTCAGAGGAGACACACTATCCTTAGCTGATGCTGTTGACGAAGGCATAGAGAAATATATTTGGGTGTCATCAGCATACTGATAGCACCCCGCCCCATGCCTCCGGATGATCTCTCCCAGCGGTTTCATGTAGATATTAAATAGCATTGGGGAAAGAATAGCTCCTTGTGGCACGCCACATAGCAGCTCCTTTTTGGAGGAGCAGCTATCCCCAAGCATCACCATCTGGAACCTACCCGAGAGGTAGGACCGGAACCACTGAAGCACAGTGCCCCCGATTCCCAGTCCCCTCAGGCGTTCCAGAAGGATACCATGGTCGATGGTATCGAAAGCCGCTGAGAGGTCCAGAAGCACCAACAGGGACACACTCCCCCTGTCGGTACTCAGGCAGAGTATCTCAAAACAGCTAATGAAAATTTCAGAGAGAGAGGGGAAAGGGGGAGAGAAGGAGAGAGATATGGAGGATCAACAACCTGCAGAGTGAGCGGTGGCTCCCTGCCCTTAGGCAAAGCAGTGGGAGGTGACGGCAGAGCGTGTGGCTCATGTTGCAAGACTTGCTCGTCTTTCAAATTTAAATTTATGCTAAAATTTTGCTCATCTTACGAGAAGCTCGCATACCGGGTTACTCGCAATCCGAGGTATTACTGTATAGGCCTGCGGCTCACGCTGGCTCAGCTTGTCTGAGTGTGGAAAGCTAAGCAGGGTCAGGCTTGGTTATTACTTGGATGGGAGGCCCCTCCTTTCCTGCATTGAGCAGGGGGTTGGACTCGATGGCCTTGTTGGCCCCTTCCAACTCTATAAGATCCTATGAAGAAATTTATTACAGTCAGTCAAGTGAAAGGTTTTGCACAGTGCATCCTGTGTGCCAAACATACCTACTTCATACCTTATCTAGCCTCTTGTAAAATCTTCTTCAATCTCACTTAATTTCATGGAACATTCTTTCGGAGAAGATGCTTTTCAGATGTGGGACACTGACGACTGGAATTTTGAACCCATCAAATATGCTTGGAACCTCTTTCAAGATTTCTTTATGGAGTAACTACCCAGGTTACCCTATGTTCCAAGCAATAATATACTAAACTGTATAATGTAATAATCTACAAAGTGCATGTAATGTGAGCAGACCATCTGAATGGCATGCCATGTCTTGAACTATCAGTTTAGTAAAAGACTGTCACATGGGTTTCCAAATGGATTTCTTAAACCTGGGAATATTTGTCAGGATGTTGGCAGACTACCAAGGAATCTAATTTGTCTCGATTTCTTGGTACCTGGTAGAGAAGTGAATTCAAAAACATCCTCACTCTTTTTTTTTAATGAAAAAAAAGTAGACAGGTGGAAAGAGGGGGGCAAGGCAGCAAAATTATGTGTGAGGGGGGAGGGGGATTATGAAATAACTACTCAAGTCCAGTAAAAGATAATTGCAATGAAATCCCATTGAATCGGTTAAGATAAAAAGCGTAAAGGCTTAAATCCCATTGGTTAACTTTCTCTGCATTGTGGCCACTGAGTCTTTTGGGACTTGCCTGAACTCATCACATAATTTTAAAGATAGATGAAAGTCTTTATGTAAGACACAATATGCAATTCTAGAAAACACTTATAAAAATGTTAGGCACAGAGACGTATATAAAAAGAGCAGCTTCCCCAGTAATTCTGTCAATAAGTGTATTTTTAAAGGTATTTTTGTCTTCTGAATACTGGTATTGCTTGCTTGGGCCATGTATCTGCAATAGCAGATATATGGCTTTTTTTTTTTAACCAGAATATAATATTCACCATCTCTGAATTGTTATTGGACAGATAATGTTCTGTTGGCTTGATTGTACCTTGTTCTCCTTTCAAAAGCAGAGACCGGGCTTTACTGTGCTTCATTTCCCATTCAAAAGCACTGACATACTGCTAATCTGAGTCACTGTTGCACAAATGCCTTCATTGCACAACTTTGTGCGCATTAAGAGACAGTCTCCCTCTACCCCAATAAATTTATTTATTTGTTTGTTTGTAATACTTATATACCACTTAATATAATAGAATGCTGAAGAGGTTCCCGTTTTCAAGCCGGTTACTTGTTCTGGACACTTAACCGTAGCAAAGAGAGAGAAAAATCTCTATATTACAAATCTTTCTGGCATTCCTAACAGATAGTAAGATGATAGGATTCATACTAATTTTTATCTATTTCCCCCCATGAATGGAAGGTCATGATTCTGCCAAAGAGACAAGGATCTTATATGATGTCTGTTATCATCTATACATATATAGGTTGCAAGACAATATTTAGGAAACTTTAGCCAGAAGAAACAATGCTATTCCCTTGGTGAGTTTCAAGTGCAGACTCCATGAATCTAATAAGCACCAAGAAACCTGCTAAGTCTCTGTTTCCTGAGTTAAAGGACACCAGTAAAAATACAACCCTTTTATACAGCTATGTGCCTGTAGCCCTTGCATCTGATTTCTGGAAAACCTGTACATTCCATATGAGCATCCAACTAAGGCAGGATGCGGAAAGGGTTACTTGTCTCAGTGAAGTGGCTACATGACTTGAATTGCTCCCATGAGTGAGTGGTTTAACTCTCCAGAGCATCCAGGGCCAGCACTACTATTAGGCAGAGTGAGGCAGCTGCCTCAGGCAGCAAATGCTGGTCAGTGGCAGTGGGGGTGGCAGCTCCCACAGCTGTTCTTCCTGAGCCATCCTGGCCCTTCCCTTCCACTGGAGGCGGAGCTGTGTTTGCCACGCAGCCTGCCCTGTGCCCCCTGAATTAGCCTGTTGTCCCCAGATGTGGTGGAGGACACTGTTCCATCATCAATGTGGAAGTAAGATGCAACTGCCAGCCCAATCAGCTTCTGTACATAGACTGGGGTGGGGGGCACCATCTTGTCTTTCACCTCGGCCACCAAAATGTCTTGGGTCAGCACTTGAGCACTCCTGACTGTTGGGGATGGTCTTGAATGGGGAGGAGAGGTTTTACCCTTCACATACAGATACCCCTGCCAAATCTCAGCAAAAAATCTGCCCACACACATACACACACACACACACACTGCAATTAGCAACAGGAAAAAAGATCCAGTTGGTACCAATGGGAACCATTTTCATATGGTTAATTGCAGGATGGAGGTGGATGGTGATTTCCATCGAGATCATGGTTGGGGAGGGTAGGGTCAAACCTCCCCTCCCCATGAACTGCGGCCCTCATAAAAATCAGCCCCCTGCTTACTGTTCAATAAGCAAAAACAAACAAACAAACCCTGCAGTGATTAGCAGGGACACATTTACCATTACATGTTGTTAGGCCCCGAGTCTCCATACTCCTATTTCACATTGCTGGAGACCACAGTGGTAATTAGCGAAGGACACGGGGACTCATCTACGATGGCACCCATCCACATGATGATTGTTGTAGATCAGCCTTCCACAGACTGGTTCCCTCTGGATATGCTCATTGACCATGCTGCCTGGGGACGATGAGAGTTGTAGTTGAGCCCATTTGGAAGGCTCCAGGTTGAGGAAGGCTACTGTAGACATTACACCAAAATGAATGATAGAGGCTGACTGCAAATGTCCCTTGACGGATTACGTGTTCCTTATTTCTCCAGTCAGATGCTGTAAAGTGAGCGGAACAATCCACAATCCCTGTTAAGACTGCTATATGGAAGCTCAATTCAACGATTGCTTTTGGAGCTTGAGAACGAACTACTAGGGATGGCACGATCCAGTCTCAGGCTGCTTTGTTGGTAAAACAGTACAATGTACAACGGGTGCAATGACGGGATTATTTCTCACATCGCAGGAGGCAGCGGCAGCTCCAGGTTTGAGGGGGCCTCCATAATTGGTGGGCCATGGCAAGCTTACCTGGCAGCAGTGGCACCAGGCAGCAACACTTGGAGCACAGCAGGGCGGCTGGCCCCCCACCGTTTACATTTCCCACAGTGCTTCAGAGAGGCGCTGCATTGGGGGTTTTCTGAGAAAGTAAAACTGCTGGAGCACTGGGCTGCTCAGGCCAGAAAGCATTCTTAAAGCGTGTGTGTGTGTGTGTGTGTGTGTGTGTGGTTTCCAGGGTGCTTGGGCCCCAGCAGCTGCTCAAGATGCCAGGGGCTGATGCTGGCCCTGATAGGAAACTGCCTTATGTTAAGTCAGACCATTAATCCATCTAGCTCAGTACTAATTACACTACTACTCATTGCAGTGGCTCTCCAGGGACTCCGGCAGTGGTATTTCCTAGTCCTACCTGGAGTTGCCAAGGATTGGACCGGTGACCTTTTGCATGCAAAACATTCAAGGTGCTGGTTCTATCCTATAAAGCCCTACACGGCTTAGGACCACAATACCTGACGGAACGCCTCGTCTCTCCCAACCGCAATCTACCCGGACACGGCGCTCAACATCTGGGGCACTCCTCCGACTGCCACCTCCAAGAGAGGCTCAGTTAGTGGCAACAAGGAGGAGGGCCTTCTCAGTGGTAGCCCCCAATTATGGAATAAGCTCCCCACTGAGACCCGCCTGGCGCCAACCTTACTATCTTTTCGGCGCCAGGTTAAGACTTCCCTCTATGCCAAGGCATTCAACAGTTAAGGGCTCAAAATAGCACATGGGGGGCGGGGGGGGGAATTGTCACCTGTAGGCTTAGTTTTATTAACTTTTGTATTGTCATTTTAAACTGTGCTTTTAAATTTGGTTTTTAATCTTTTTGACTATATTGTATGTTTTTATTGTTGTTGTTTTTATGTATAAATTGTGAACCGCCCAGAGAGCTTCAGCTGTGGGGCGGTATAGAAATGAAATGAAATGAAATGAAAATAAATAAATAAATAAATGTGCTCAACCTCTGAGCTTCAGGTATTCCCACCACTGAGGCCCTGCCCATCTTAAGATGATGCCAGCACTGGCAACCCCACTATCACTCTAGCCCATGGTTCGCTCCTTTGCAAACATTACCAGAGTGGCAGGCTC
This sequence comes from Shinisaurus crocodilurus, assembly GCA_021292165.1. NCBI lineage: Eukaryota > Metazoa > Chordata > Lepidosauria > Squamata > Shinisauridae > Shinisaurus > Shinisaurus crocodilurus. The sequence goes on from CM037879.1 coordinate 189,303,646, forward strand.
TGGGCTATGACGCAAAGATAGCATTTTCATAGATTTCATAGATCATAGAGTTGGAAGGCCATCGAGTCCAACCCCCTGCTCAATGCAGGAAACTAGAGGAGGGGTCTCCCATCCAAGTAATGACCAGGCCTGACCCTGCTTAGCTTTCCACACTCAGACAAGCTGAGCCAGCGTGAGCCACAGGCCTGTGATGAGTGCCGCCTCATGTTTCATTTGTCTGTTATTAATTATATAATACTAATAATGTAAGTAATCGGGCAAATGGCAGCTAAAGAGTAATTGTGGGTGCTGTCAGAAAGTTAAAAAATTCGCTCAAGCTAACTTGTTCAAGAGAGTGAATAATCGTTCAGAGGTGTGCCTTATTTTAAAGCATTCCATGCCATAAATCAGATACAGAAGTGAACTGTAATTCATAAAGACAAGACAACATCTGAAATTAAATAGGGCGATTATTGTACTTGTGGTAGGTTAAGTGCTCCATGAAGTACAGACATTTATCCACACACCAGTTGTATATATATACACACACACACACACACACACACACACATACTGGAGTCATCCTGAAGACAAGCAAGATATAGTGGTTTATATTTCCCCTTCAAAGTTGGATCTGGTTGCCATTACTGCACAGAATCCAAAAGGCTATAAAAACATGAGACGCATCTACACTGTAAAATTGGTTACAGCCTGTCTAGATCTTTAAAGGGCTCTATATGACTGAAATTATTCTCCTAATTTTTCCTCTGTCATCTCCTGTAAGTACTTGGTTTATGCTCCGTTGTGAACACATATCAAATTCAGCTGGTGTCATTGAAACTGATCTGTTTTTAGATCTTAACAATGGAAATATAAAACATAACAAACCTGCCAGGATCTGTGGCAGGGATTCGTGCAATAATCCTACTGAAACCAGAGTTCATGATCACAAAGAATTATGGCATTTGCTTCCCCTCCCAGATTTCCACAGGGAGAGTGGAGTTTCCATGAGAAGCAGGGGTGGGGGACCCACATATAATCATTAAGAAACTTGTATAGCTTCAGATTCTACAATTTAGCCTGAGGAACATGCTCCTCCCCAAACAAATAAACAAGCACACATTCAAATCAACTAATTCAATAATAAACTGGTAATTATAATCTAATAAAACTCATAATCTAATATTCAAACAAACAAGTTCTTGTGTATCCCTTTTCAACCTTTCTTCAGTTTTGGATGAGAGCTCCAATAAAATGTTAACCAAATCTGCAAACTTGAAAAGGCAATTAAAAAAAGAAGGACATAAAGCTTCTCCCGCCGCTGCCGCTGCCATTCCCATCAAGTGTAAAAAATAACAACAAAAACATTTCAGAAAATCAGATATGATCAGGTATACAACTCATAATCTCCACAGACTTGAATGGTTGAATATTTTCAGGCTAGACTGCAGAGGATCCTATTGTCCTGCCAAATCAAAATTCCCACTGATAGGAATGTGTGGACATTGGACAGACAGTCTCATTTTCAGCAGCATCCCCGATGTCAGCTGTGTGGCTGGAATTAGACTTGTGTGACTAAGCATGTGTCACACAAAATAAATCAGAGAAGCAGAACTTTAAAGATTTAGGGGACTGCCTGAAATAGAACACATGAAGCTGCCTTCCAGCGGAGTCAGAGTCTTGGTCCATTCAGCCCAGAACTGTCTATTCTGACTAGCAGCAGCTTTCCAGGGTATCAGGCTGAGGCCTGTCCCAAACCTGTGATCTAAGAGCCGTACTGCACTTACGCTAATTGTGGAGCTGAACTTTGTCTTAGTTTTTACTCACAGTGCTCCAGGAGGGGAGGGATAAACTTTCCCACCACCCATTCTTAACCCTCCCCTCCCAGAGTGCCAAGGTTTGATCTGAAACAGGGCCATGCATACTTACACAAGAGTAAGAAAAAAGTAAGGCAAGCCTCCATTATGTGATTAGCATAACGCAAGTTTGGCCCTAAGATCTTTTAACTAGAGGTGCTGGAGATTGAACCTGAGACCTTCATCATGCAAACATTGTGCTCTGCCAGTGGGCTATGGCCTCTCCACTAAGGGACCTCTGAGCTATGGAGAAAGGCACATGCAGAAGTATCTATAAAGTAGGCCTGGAACACTGTCCCACCCTTATCTACCTTCCTCATCTACAGGAATGACAAAGAGTTCACTGAAGTACACCATTTGGCCACCATGTCAGTTGGGCAATAGTGGTGGTGGGAGAGATTTCGGCACAAATATAATTGTGACTTAAAACACATTTTAGTACCATAATTGTTCCAGCGTGATAGGAGTGAGTGGCCCACTGCAACTTGAAAACTGGATCTCATTGTGCCTGCAAGCCAGCCAATTCCACTACTTTTTTTTTTTAAAAAAAACTACCGGTATATTGTTGCAGGCATCCTTTTTTAATATGCAAAACGACTTCTTCTCTTAAGTGTTTTGTGCAGTTTGATAAACTAAGTGCTTTCTTAACAACAATGGCTACTAGCTACTGGAATACATCACCTCACCTGCTTGGTGGAAGGAGGTGGATAAAGTAAATGGTTTGACAGTTTTGAATGGAGTCTGTGAAGGACACAGAAGTCAGAGTTCAGTTGACTGACAAGGAGGAGCCTTGGTGGGCTTTAAGTGTTTTCTATTTGTAAAGGCCAGAGCAGAATAGCAGCCATTTCGATGCACTGCTATAGGCTTTTGATTCTAGTATATTTTTCTCCTATTAAATAAAGCATGTTTGTGTGCATTTTTCAAATGTATCCATTTTTTCATGTGCTTTTTGAAAATGTTTGTATCTTTGGAATGCATTTGTTGGCAGGATGAATTGAATCACAAGCTCATAAATGTGCAGATTTCTGACCGTGAATTGCATTTGGGTTCAGGCTTGGTTTTGTGAGGTACAAACTGGGTGAGCTCATATAAATGTATGAACCCAACAAATCTCTTTTGCATCCCTATCCAATACTCTCTTCTCACAAGGAAAATGTCCCTGACAAAGGTCTGTCTAACACTCTGGAGAGTGTGGAACTATACATTGCTGTATCTATTTGGTAATAGTATGGTTAAGAATATTTTATGATATACATCAAATTAAATGTAATTTTAATAGCTTAAAACACAGATTATACATCTCATTACATTTTAGAGAGTACATGTGGTTCAAATAAAGCAGTGCACTCTTCTGATCAACCACAGACAGACAGGTCCTTGGGGATGCAGGTTTATTAAGGTGCACCAGTCAGCACACACTTATTACCAGTTGAGACAGAGCAGAATTCTTCCTACACTGTTTTGACAGAAAAAGAATCTGCTTCTTTCATTTAAAATGAAGATACCGAGTAAGATGGAGGGGGAGGGAGGGTTGGTGCACAGAATGATGGCTAAATTGAATTTCCTCTGAAAAAAATGGATAGAAACAATATATCCCAGGAGAGCGGCATTGGGCAATCAGTTCAGGCTAGCCTGGCATTTGACTGGCAGCTCATGGAAAGCTATCTTGATCCCCACAAAATCTTAAGAAGTAACAACACAGAGCAGCATTATACTGACAGGGGAGTGGGGGTGGGGGGGAGAGACAAATGGTGCAAGGAAAAAGAAGACATTTCTTTCATCCTACCTCCCTTGCCAAGCTGGCATCACACAACACATGGATTTCACAGTAGAGTTTCCTCTTCCACAAGCATGCTTGTCATTGCAGTTTTAATGCTCATGAAACATGCAGTTGAATTAGAGGGATATGGCACAGCCTTTGCAGTATTGACAATGACAAATTGGAGTCCAGAGTCAGCAAACAGAAACAGTTCATAAATTATGTGTAAAGGAAAAAGTTCTTGTCGCCACTAGGTCCTATTCTTCCTCCGTGAAGCAGAATTTTTGACTGATAGAGTTGACAGGGGCAGTAAAGGGGCAGGATCTTCAGCTGGCATGACAACTGGCCAAGCACCACTCATCCCAATGTGTGGGGATTTACTGATTTGCATGGGATAAGGCCACATGTTTCCGATCTCAAGCAGCCTGCTAAATGTGCCAGTTGATACGAATTACTGTATTGTTATGTAATGTCCCAATCGCGCCTTCTTCGCATGTTCAGGCCTTCTGCAAATATCAGCAAGAACTTTAGCTGTGCACAAACATGCAGTCGCCTCCTACTGGCAAAGTCCAGTTAAGCCAGTTAGCTTTCTTCACATACATTTTCACCAGCCAGATAAGGTCTTTATGCTGCACTTGGCTGAGCACAAATTCCTTAGCAGTCCTTCATTAGTTGTTGTGTGCTTCCATAGGAATCTGGGACCCAAGGATGACTGCCGTGTCCACAGAGGAGAGTGGGTGGGCTTAGCTGGGTAGAAAGAGCCACAAACAGAGGGGCAAAGATATGATATTCAAAAACTGTTCAGTGGCAATAAAAAGCAGAGACACAGGGCTGACTCTAGCATGAGGGGGAGGCAAAGCCATTTCCATCATAATTAAAGAGCAGAAACCTCAGATAGAACATCACTGTTTTGTTTTGTTCACCTTTTCTGCCTCAAGAACCAAAATGTCTGGGACTAGTCTGGTTGCTAGATGGTGGGCACTTGTGCATGTGGGTGTTTGAAGGAGGAGAGGGGACAAACCAGTGGGTGGCGGGTAGGAGCAGAGAAATGACAGAGGTGAGAGTCATATCAACAGTAGGAAGCCTAGGCTAAGGAACATTCTGAAAGGGGCAAAAGTCGTAACCAGAAAGATAATGTATCCTCATCAATCTCTTCTGACCTTAGTAGTCTTTCATCCACTGTTGTGCCCTTCCATAGGAATTTGGGCTCCATGAATGACTGCTGTGTCCACAGAGGAGAGTGGACAGCCTTAGCAGGGTGGAAGAAAGCTGGATTTCAAGAAAGTCCACCCACATGGGAAGACAGGAACAATGGAGCAGATAGAGCTCTCCTGCTGCTGTCCCAATGCCGTTGCATCTTAAGAACTCATAGACTGGGTTTGCATGACATGCTAAACCTCAGTAGGTTAAGCGCCACTGCAGTTTAGACTGACTTGGTGGTGGCTTCTAAACCACCCTGCTGCTATGCCATGGTTTGCGGTAGGGTTAAGGAAACCGTTGTGGGTTTAGCATGTCGTCTGGACCTGGGTGACACACTAACCTACCTGCTTGCCAAAAAGGCACAGAGTACCTTGCCCAGAGCAGCAAAAAGGGCTGCCGTTCTGGGAAAGGAGCTCTGGCCAATGACAGCTGACCAAGCGGTGCTTGGTCAGCTGTCATCAGCTTCCCCCCACCCAGATAGGCCCCCTTCACTTGCTCCCCCTCCACCCAGGGCCCCACTCACTGCTGCTGCCCTCTGCCGGAGCCGTCCTCTGCCACAATTGTCCATCGCTGCTATGCAACTCACCGTAGCTGGGTCCTCTACCCCTGCACTGTGTAGCCGCCTGTCCTGGCTGGTTCAGCGTCTGCGTCTGGGGCCGGGCTTTGGTTGAACCCGGTCTTGTGCGGGTCTGCCGACACACTGGCAGCTCCCCCTCCCCGGTTCATCCCCGCTTCTCTTGTGGGAGAAGGGGAGCGAGCCAGGGAGGGGGAGCTGCCTGCCACCATGTCGGCAGTCCTGTGCAAGGCTCAGTTCAACCCGGCCTTCTGAAGGACCCCTGGTAAGGAGGTTGAGGCGCACATCGGCAACGGACAGTGATGGCGGATGGCTGCAGCAGAGGATGGTGGCGGTGAGTGGGGCCCTGGGGGGAGGGGGAATGAGTGTGGGGGCCAGCCAGGGGGGCTTGCTACCCTTGTTTGGCAGTGGCACAGCTGCCAAAAAGTGCCGCTTGGGCGCTCTTGGGGAGCTGCTATCTCCACTCCCCTCAGTGCTCCCATGGTGTCCTCTGGGATACTGACCAGAGGACTGAGGGAGAGGCGGTACCTCCGGACCCTCGCTGCCCAACCATTAGTCGGGCACAGCCAGGGCCTGGGGCAACTTTAAACACACAGAGGTTTCAGAACCTTCCAACTCTACTTTTCTATGATTCTATACATGGATTCCTGCATTGAGCAGGGAGTTGGACTCGATGGCCTTGTAGGCCCCTTCCAACTCTACTTTTCTATGATTCTAACCTCTGTGGGTTTAAAGCAGTGTTCTCCAACCTTGGGTCCCCAGGTGTTTTTGGCCTACTACAACTCTACACTGTAGATTAAGCAGTGTTCCATATTGGCTATCATGCCAATAAGCTCAGTATCCCAAAGAGGTTTCTCATCATTAGACCCTTTCTACAGATGCAAACAAAGGACAGGAGTGAGCATCTTGCCTAACGCTAAGTTCACAGCTGACTTGGTATTTGCACCCAATTCATGTTGCAAATGCTGCTACTACAATATAGCTCCTACAAACTTGGCTATCGTGGATACAGCAGACCAAAAAAGTTGCAGCAGAGCCCAAGGGCCTGGCCACAGGATAGTGTCTAGGATTGGGTATCAGACTAGAAGTGAAACCACGTAATGGCATGTTTGACTTAAAAACTGCTTCAGTCAGGGCACAATTTCATGGCACAATTCTGCAGGAGTGCTGAGGTAGCAGGAGCAAAATTCAGCTTACAGAGAATCTCTCTCTCTTTAAAAAAAAAAAAAAAACAGGTTTCAACCCCTAGTGTAGTGTGGGGGTAACCTTTTTCAGGTTGAGGAACACTTTCAGTGTGGGATGACCTGTCACAGAATCATAGAAAAGTAGAGTTGGAAGGGGCCTACAAGGCCATCGAGTCCAACCCCCTGCTCAATGCAGGAATCCAGGTCAAAGCATCTCTGACAGATGTCTGTCCAGCTGCACCTTGAATGCCTCCAGACTGGGAGAGCCCACCACCTCCCTAGATAGTTGGTTCCATTGTCTTATTGCTCTGACAGTCAGGAAACTTTTCCTGATCTTTAGGCGGAATCTGGGTTCCTGTAACTTGAGCCCATTATTCCGTGTCCTGCAAACTGGGATGATCGAGAAGAGATCCTGGCCCTCCTCTGTGTGACATCCCTTCAAGTACTGGAAGAGTGCGATCATATCTCCCTTCAGCCTCCTCTTCTGAAGGCTAAACATGCCCAGTTCTTTCAGTCTCTCCTCATAGGGCCTTGTTTCCAGTCCCTTTATCATCCTTGTTGCCCTCCTCTGAACCCTCTCCAGTTTGTCTACGTCCTTCTTAAAGTGTGGTGCCCAGAACTGGACGCAGTACTCAAGATGAGGCCTAACGAGTGCCGAGTAAAGGGGAATTATCACTTCACGCGATTTGGAAGCTATACTTCTATTAATGCAGCCCAAAATAGCATTTGCCTTCTTTGCAGCCACATCGCATTGCTGGCTCATATTCAGTTTGTGATCATCTACCACAATTCCAAGATCCTTCTCACTTGTAGTATTGATGAGCCAAGTGTCCCCCATTCTGTAACTCTGCATTTGGTTTCCTCTCCCTAGGTGCAGCACTTGGCATTTATCCCTATTAAATTTCATTCTGTTGTTTTCGGCCCAGCGCTCCAGCCTTTCGAGATTGCTTTGAATTTTGTTTCTGTCTTCCAGATTATTAGCTGTTCCACCCAACTTTGTGTCATCTGCAAATTTGATAAGCATTCCCTGCACCTCCTCATCCAAGTCATTAATAAAAATGTTGAAGAGCACTTGGCCCAGGACCGAGCCCTGTGGTACCCCGCTCGTTACCTCTCCCCAGTTTGAGAAGGTACCATTGATAAGCACTCTTTGTGTCTGATTCTGTAGCCAGCTGTGGATCCACCTGATAGTTGTTGCATGCAGAAGGTCCCAGGTTCAATACCTGGCCTCCAGGTAGGGCTTGGAAAGAATCCGGCCTGAAACCCTGGAGAGCCATTGCTGCCGGTCAGTGTCGACAATACTGGGCTAGATGGACCAAGGGCTGACTCAGTATAAGGCAGCTTCCTATGTTCCTATGAAGGAGGTGGGCACATCTTTAATTGAAGCCAGCAAAGCTGAGTAGTGGTAGCTTTCATTTCAAGCCTCCCTCATCCTGAATACTTGCCCGATCCCAAACCCAAATGTGTATATATATATATATATATATATATATAGTTTAGGCTTTGCCAATGGCCCCAGGATTTGATGTCTGGGTATCACTGATCTTCTGTGAGATGTAGTTGTCTTCTGTCTCAACTTTAATAATAGAATTGTTAAGTATGACTCATTTTTGGAACCACTTGCATACCTGAAAGGTCTCGTCTGTAAAAGCACATTATAATTTTACTTAAGTACGGACTAGAGGAAACAAACTTTAAAATTATGGCTCCGAAGGAATGTCTGCAGCAATATGTGAGGCCTCCCACTGTAAGTACAGCCATGCTGAAAACCGAATTTAGTGATATCTCAGTAGTACTGCAAGAAATGAGAGCCTGAACAGCTTTTAAATGACCTAAGTCAGCCTTCCCCAACCTAATTGCCCTCTAGATGTGTTGAACTACAACTCCCATCATCCCTAAGGCAGCATGGCCATGGTGCCTGGGAATGATGGGAATGGGGATGATGGGAGTTGCAGTCTAACACATCTGGAGGGTGCTAGGTTGGGGTAGGCTGGGTTAAGACAAGCAAGAGTGCCTTGCCCAATCCCACAGGTGTATTTGTAAGGATAAAATGGAAAGACCCCCCTGGACCTCCCTCAGCTAGATACAATTATGGTACAATAAAATACTAAATCAACTGGGTCAGTTGCCCTATCAAGTTACTGGTGGGAGCTGGGATGGGGCCACAGACAACTACAGTGCATCACCAACATACTCTAAAGCAGTGTACGCTGGCTGGGGCATGCTGGGAGTTGTAGGCCAAAAACATCTGGGGACCCAAGGTTGGAGAACACTGCTCTAAAGCAAGATTCTTAATTAACACTAGAAGCTTTGCGGGTATGAGAAGAATGGCTACAATTAACATACCCACACTTTAAACACTTGGAGGCCATGATCTTGAATTATAGCCTCAACTTTACACAACTTCAAGCCTTCTTAAGAGAGCAAACGAAAGAACCATCGGGTTTTCAGTGGACTTGGTCCATGGCTGGCTTCCTTTGTACTTCCTATCAAAGCTTAGATCTGTTAAGTACTTCCTGCATCCGTTCTTTATCCACTTCACATACTCAGTAACATGCCCAAAGTAGTGAACCTCACCAGCTGCCTACCTTTTTTGTGGATTTTAAGAACTGAGACTTTGCAACACAAGTATCTTAATTAATATATAGCTTGTTTAGTTAGCAGGCACAAGTGACAGCTTGTAGTATCAGGCAGCACACTTGACTGCTAGAATTCCTACAGTGAGGCTCTTGCTGTCTTCCTCCCTGTTGTGCTAAGGAGAGAGCACGTATTGCAGGCTCAGGTTTACACAAAATGGGTCTGGCACATAGTATTGCTCAGCTTCTGTGCCCAGATGCCTGAGCCCATCTCTCGGCTGGTGCTTAATTTCTAATTGGCAGCTCTCATTATGGGAATGGCATCGTTGCTCTTTATGGGAATGGCATCTCCCATGCCCCTCTGGCAATCAATACAAGAACACTGAGATGGCATGGCGGGGTCACCCATGCAGCAGGCTACTCCCCATGCCAGTGTCTGTTTCCTTGTGGTGGGGCAATGAAAGCAGAGGAAGAAGCCACTGTGGGGCCCTCCCACATGATTCTTAGTATTCATGATCTTAGTATTCTACTGTTATCAATGTGGTTTAGGAGGAAGCCAGAGTGGAGTGGCTACTGTAGCCTGCCCCACCTTGGTGCCCTCCAGATGTGTTGGACTACAAATCCCAATGGCCATACTGGTTAGGGGTGATGGGAGATATAGTCCAATACATATGGAGGGCAGCAGGCTGAGGAAGGTTGGGCTACCACATTGCTACTCCAGCATGAGCATTAGCCCCAAGAATAAAAAAGCCACTGAGAGCCTGCACTGGGATGGTCCACCATTCCATCCACTTACAGCATAGTCTCCAACTGCCCCGATAATGCCGGGACCATCACGAAAAGTCTTAAGACAGTGTTCTCCAACCTTGGGTCCCCAGATGTTTTTGGCCTACAACTCCCAGCATGCCCCAGCCAGTGTAGAGTTGTAGGCCAAAAACATCTGGGGACCCAAGGTTGGAGAACACTGCCTTAAGCCATCCCAGCTTTTCACTTTGTCATGCAGAGTCCTGAATTCCCCTGCCTCCAGCTTTAAACTTTTTTTTAAAGGGGCCATGCCATGGGAAAAATTGCAGCTAAGCTAAAACTGCAAGCTTAGCTGCAATTTTGCCCATGGCATGGCCCCTTTAAGTGTAGCTCTTTTTAGGCTCGAACAGCCACAGAGTCTCCATGGAGAGACAGACACTGCGAGGATGTGTGAGTGTGTGCACACGCTCTACCTGCTGAAAAGGTGCACCCACAAACCTGGACCGAGGGAGAGGTGAACGAGGGAATTTATCACATGATTCCTATCTTTATATTTCCACAGATTTTATTTCCTAACAAAGCTGTCTCTGTGCCTCTAACAGGTGAGATACAGTGTCAGAAGGAAATGCAAGAAATTTCCTCTTCTCTCTGAAGCTCCATGTTTGGGGGTGTGGGGTGGGTGGGTAAGCTTCACCTGTTGAATTTGTGCCAATCCTGACAATTTTAAAACAAAAAGAGATTGCCCTGCTAGCACTGACACCCCCCCCCATGAAAAACACCAGATATCAACAATTAAGGGTTTAAGTAAGGTAAAAAATATTACAAAAGGCACTTATAAAATATTATTAAATAATCTACTATATAAATGTGAAAGTTTGTCCGTACGTACGTGTGTCCGTGCGTGCGTTTGCATGCGTCGCATAGGCTCCTACATGGTTGGACAGATCCGCCCCAAACTTGGCACACATACTCTCTGTCACCCAAGGACAAAGACTGGCAGGTTCAAATTCCGAAAAAGCCCTTGCTGCGCCTGTACGGCCCAAAATAGATGAGAGCCAATGGCGTCACCTGGAATGCTCACAGGGGGCATTCAGGAGCGGTTATGCAAATCACTCCAACGGCATTTAGAATGTTGGTATGCACTGCTGCCACAGGGGCCCAATCAGGAGCGGAAATGCAAATCTCTCCTACATCCAAACAGAATGTTCATATGAACTGCAGCCGGGGCCTACATGGGGGGCGGGGGGGATATTGAACAAACAACCCGGGCAATGCCATTGTGTAGTCCTGGGGGGGGGCATTGTGGGGGGGGGAAGCAGGGATTTCATTGTGTGGTCCTGGGGGGGTAGCAGGGAATTCATTGTTGTGTGGTCCCGGGGGGGAGGAGCAGGGATTTCATTGTGTGGTTCCAGGGGGGGGGCAGGGATTTCATTGTGTAGTACTGGGGGGGGGAGAAACAGGGAATTCATTGTGTGGTCCCAAGGGGGGGCAGGGAATTCATTGTTGCATAGTCCCGGGGGGGGGTTAGCTGGGATTTCATTGTGTAGTCACGGAGAGGAGAGCAGGGATTTCATTGTGTAATCCAAGGGGAAAAGGGATTTCATTGTGCAGTCCCGGTGGAGCAGGGATTTCACTGTGTAGTCACGGGGGGGGGGGGGAGCAGGGATTTCATTGTGCAGTCCTGGGGAGGTGAGCTGGGATTTCATTGTGTAGTCACGGAGGGGAGAGCAGGGATTTCATTGTGTAATCCGAGGGGAAAAGGGATTTCATTGTGCAGTCCCGGGGGGGGAGAGCAGGAATTTCATTGTGTAGTCCGGGGGGGGGAGCAGGGAATTCATTGTTGTGTGGTCCCGGGGGGTGGAGCTGGGATTTCATTGTGCAGTCCCGGGGGGGGGGGACTGGGATTTCATTGTGTGGTCCCAGATGGGGGAAGCAGGGATTTCATTGTGAAGTCCCGGGGGGGGGGGGAAGGAAGCAGGGATTTCATTGTGTAGTTCCGGGGGTAGCAGGTAGTCCCAGGGGAGCTGGGATTCCAAGGGATTCCAAACAGTGGACAGCTACCTTAAGGAATTTCGAACAAATAGTGCCTATAGGAAAATGACGATCCATGCAACGCCGGATAAAAAAAAGCTAGTATACTATATAATAATGTAATAATTATAAGATATAAGATATTATATAATAATATAATTCTGGAAAAGTCATCCTGCCACTGGCGCTGCTGCTGCTACCTCTTCTTCTAGCAAGGAGCAGCATTTCACAATTATCCCTCAATTACACAATGCTTCTTCACACAATCAATGCATAATCAATTTGCTGCCACAAGATGTGATGATCAGTATACACTCTTTCCTGTGAGTAAGTCCCATTGAACGTAGTAGGACTTACTTCTGAGTACACATGCATCGGACTGCGCTGTTATTCTGTTTTCAGAGCAGTGGTAAATTTTACTTGGCTCTACCTGTGTACCCCATGTGAAAGTATTTTTCTAACACATGCTGAAGTGCCATGGAGAAAGCTCTCTACAGTAATGATTAGGAATATTCTGCAGGGATGTTGGATTGTTGTTTTTTTTTTTAAATGCATTAGCATTTTTTTAAAGGGAGTCAGCAGAAAACACACCCTCCTCAAGAGAAAGAAAGAAAAAAATCCAACTACCTCAAATAGCAGTAATAAACATCATCATTCCATTTTGGCATTATTGTTCAATCACAGTGTTGTTGTTCTTGTTTTTTTAATAAAGTACAATAAAGCCCACATTTTTTCCTGAGTGGAGAAAATAGGAGCTTGCAGGGTGGGCCTTTGAACAACTTTGCACACTCAGAGATATCTAAATGTTAAATATTATTATTTCTTTGGCAAACTACTAATGAGAACAAAGCCACCATGGAGGGATCCATTTTTAAAGTGGGAGGGAGATCTTTAAAACAAGGAGTTTCCTGCACAATGTGGGGAAAATAATCTGAAAATTATGTTTGACTGAAATAATGGCATATTCCTCCCCGGTTTACCCCTTCCTACCATTTGTTGTCACCTCTATATTACATTTTAGATTGTAAGCTCTTTGGGGCAGGGAACTGTTCTCTTATACTTGGTAAAGCACCATGCACATTGATGGTACAATAATAATAATGACAACAACAGCAATCGCCATCATCATCACGGGTCTGGAGATCAAAGTGGCTTCAGAGTGGTCAGAGCCCTTAAATGGTTAGAGCATCCTGGGGTGGGTGGCTATACCCTTGGCCACACCCTCATGTTGCCTGGCCACGCCCTCTTGATCACACCTTCATGTTGCTTAACCATACCTCTTACAAATTCACATGTGTCCCTATTTTCATCTGTGAAATGTTGGAGGGTATGCTTACAGCCACCACATGGAGTGATTTAAAGTGTCTTCTTCTGAGTGGCAAATTACAGTATGCCGTCTTTGTCCTTACTACAGAACAAGTTGTGATAGATCTGAACCGTGTGTGCAGGGAAAGCATTGGCAGTGTTTTATTCCAATGCCTACTTCTCCAGACGAACTTCTGTAACTGCCCTAAAGACCAGTTCCTGTTGCAGAGGATCAGAGGATCTGGCAAGGTTGTTTCTATATGTAATCTCCATGATATCATGCACAGAGAATGGTTGTGGGTCACTGGCTAGAGTAGATACCCCTGGGACGACATAATCATGCATGGCAGGAAGACTGAAGGGACACCACTGCACTACTCATTTTGTTTCCCAATTCAAACAAAGATCTGAAGGGGGAAAGTATCACAAGCCATAGAATTTATATATTTCAATTATAACGTGTGTGTGTGTATAGCTAAACATTCAGCGTGGCTGATGCCAGCTGTTTTGGATAATGTGGAACTATTTTAGTGAAAGAGGGCTGCTTGCCATCACAGAAGGTGCTGGAGAGGTGGGCAGAAACCCATACTGACAAAAAACAAACACAAGCAATTTAGAAGGGCCTACATTTTTCATATGATTTAGCACAGATTTAGGCTTGGTGTGAGCAACTGCCGATATATTAATTTTAATTTCGCTTGGAGAAATGACAGCATTTTAAAAAGTGCTACTGCCCTTTTCTTTCTTTCTTTCTTTCTTTCTTTCTTTCTTTCAAAATAAAAAATCAACTTTTTATACCAAGGTAACCTAAATTCCGCATCAAATATATTATTGCAATTAAGCAAATTTGTTTATATATTTTTTGGATTTGTATAACTTTTCTACCACTGCTAGTCATATGCCAGGAGGGTGACTAAACATTAAGCATAAACTCAGAAGCCCCAAAAACACCTCTGATTTTTTTTTCATGACTATCAGCTTTGCGGAGGGGGAATTAAAAGTTTGGAAGAAATGGGCAGGGACTGGGTTAAGCAAATTCCCCCTGCTGAAGCTGCTTTTCTTCCAAATAAAAAAAGTGGTATTGCGGTGCTTTTACATGCATGTGTAGACACGGAAGCAAGTAACAAGATCAGGAAAGCACAATCCTATTGTTGTTTGTCTCATAATTAGATCAAAAACTTTGTGACCACTCAAAGATGTTCTCTCTTCTTTTTCAATGTTCTAATTTGCTCAATATTCTTTTGTACATGTGTGTTTCCGCATGGCTGCATGGGAATTTACCGAGGGTGGGTGAAGGCAACATCATTTCCTAGGCAGCCATGCAACTTCCGTCTTTCATTCTGCACATAAATTATATAATACAAGAGAATTGATTCATGGCAGGAATCATCCATGCCCCACCACAAGCAGCCATAAATCATGGCTTTGCCCAGAAAACATGGCCTCACCTTACGCCACTTCGAAAAGTTGTGAGGCTTAAAAAAAAAAAAGAGTTAAAGAAGCAGTGGGGAGGACCCTGGCCTCAACCACCTCATTGAGCTAAGCAAGGTAAGCATGACCATACCACCCACCCCAAAGATTTCAGGGAAATTTCTCCTGCCTTCCCAAACAACAAAATTTCCTCCCCATTTTTGTGAGTGGGCAAACAGCCCCCCCAAAATGGGGAGGGATTTCTTGCTCACAATTAATGTTCACATGATGCTTTCCCTTTCAGCATGTTGACTGTCATTTCCTAGTGGCCTAGGCCCTAGAGCTTGCCTCAAGATAAAAACAGAAGGGCAGTCCATGCAACAGCAAGAATCCACAGGGGACCAAAGAAATAAATAAAAAGGGCCACTGTCAGTTATTGACTGGGGAATTAGATGCCTTAAGTGTTTCAAGCTGGTGATCTCAGGGAGAAACATTTATAAAATAAGGCCTTATCAATAAAATTATCATATTGTACAAATAATCCAAGTACAATTATTCATATTGACAATGTAAATAGACAATTGAATCTATTAAAGCCAGTGTTATAAGGAACAACACAAGGACCATCTCATAAAAAGAAAAGCATACCTCATAAATGCAATCGCAAGAGTTCCGCAAAGACATATCAACTTTTAAAATAGCATCATAATTCTAGATAACAGATCAAAATGTGCTTATAAGCACACCTTTACAGAGCATTATCAAAACAACCTCATATAGCATATATCTTATGTCAAACCCACAAAGTGGTTTATTCAAAATAGAGCATATATGTCCAGAGAGCAATTAAATATATTCAAATAAAGTAAGACATCCAGTGTATTAGTGTTTACTTTCAATATCTGGGAAAAAAGCTTATATACAAATATCTGGACCAAAAACAGTGGGGAGGGGGAGCATTCTGTCACAACACCACAACTGTGCAAGAGAAGTCCATTAACTGCGTGCAAGAAACTTTCCCTGAACCACAAACTTATTTCAGTACTCACTCAAACATGTTCCTCTCAGATGAGGAAAATACTGATCTACCTTATAGGGCTATTGTAAGGATTACTGAGATCATGCATTTGAATGCTTTGAGCACTTGAAATGCACCATATGACTAGGTATTATTATATTTATTATATTTATGATGATGATGATTGATTGTTATTATTATTAATAATATTTATAATTCCCTCCTGGGAGGGCCCTGGCAGTCAGCCAATCTAACATTACAGATTGAGATGGCACATCCTCTTTCTGCACTAGCCCTGTTCAGTCCTTTGAATGCATGTAGTCTCTACACGTGAGGAGGGGGAGCAGGGACAAGCATGCTAGCTACACACACACACACACACACACACACACACAGTCATTCCTTTCGCTCTTCCTGTGCAGAGGTGACTCCCTCTCTCTTGTTAATGATCTACTTGTATAAGCAGTCTCTAGCGCAAGGCCCTCCAACCTTGGATCCCCAGATGTTCCTGGACTACAGCTCCCAGAATCCCTTGCTATTAGCCATGATGGCTGGATATGTTGGGAGCTGTTGTTGCCCAGCAACATCTGGGGACCCAAGGTTGGAGAGCCCTGCTATAGAGGCTCTGATTTCCCAGGGTTCTAAACCAGGCTCTCCACTGCAGACAGTCGCCCTTGACATTTAGAGGACAATGGTGACTATGATGGGGGTGGGGTATCGTCTTACATTATTTGGGTTTAAATTTGAAGTGTAGAGGTGGTAAGTATAATGTGTTTTTGTATAGAGCATATGATTAGAAGCATGTATTCCTGCTGTATCTGTGAGTTATGTCAGGTGAGTGTGACAGGATGGGCAGGAAGAATGGCGTATTTGCATATGTGACATGATTGGCTGAGAGTGTGTGGAGCCCGTGTTATATAAACAGTGGGTGCTGCTGTTCAGGCAGGTTCTAGAGCAGTGTTCTCCAACCTTAGTTGGCTGGGGCATGCTGGGAGTTGTAGGCCAAAAACATCTGGGAACCCAAGATTGGAGAACACTGTTCTAGAGAGGAGTGTATGGGGAAGAGAGTGTGTGCACAACTTTATCCCAGAGTTGTTTTGATAGCTCCTTGGTCTTCATGGTGCTGTTTGTTTAGAGATGCTCTCCGACAAACTCTGGGGCCTTCCAGAAACAGTTGTATTTCATCCGAGATCATGTGGCACTGGAATAGTATGAAATCTATGAATAGCATGCAAGTGGACTCCATTCAACCATTTACTGTACAGTATGTGACTTCTGGAGGCAGTGGGTCGCACCAGAGCTTATTTAGGCATGTCACAGTAAAGGGGGTGAATACATATGCAACCAACAAATGTTGGTTTGTTTTTGTTTACTTAACTTTTGTGCCACAATAAAACTATTTTGCACCTGTGCAGTGTTGAGTATCTTGTGTACATCAAGTGATACCAACGCAAAGTAAATCCATTTCAATTCCAGGTTGTAACCAACAAAATGTGGAAAAGTCATAAGGGGGTGAATACTTCTGCAAGGCACTGTATGCCTAGGATTGCAGCCTAAATTGTTCTCCTTAGTATCTTTTGAATCAAGCAAGTATCCTTTTGGAACCAATGCCCCTTTTACTCTGAAATGTTCAGAATCTGCTCTGCTGCCTCAGGTTCACTTCCTCCATCTACTTTGCAAGGCAATACACATACAGTGTGTTTGACGTTTCTAGTGACAGGTTTAAAGCTCCAGTGATACACAAGGCAGAGGTGCCTGATGCCTGGCTGTGTGTGCAACATATTATTCTATACAACATTTTTTCAATGTTTATGCTACTGGGTATGGTAGTTTATAAGTAATAATCCAGTTTATTGAAAATTCAGCTGCATGGTTAACAACCCTCGTGGCTGGAATCCTAAAAACACTTACCTGAGAGACTACATCCCACTGAACAGAATGGGCCTTACTTCTGAGTAGGCATGTGTAAGATTGCACTGTAATTATTCAAAGACTGAAACAAATTTGGAGGGGGGAAAACATGTAGCTTGACCTGAAAAATATCCTCATGCCCTTTTTTCTCCCTCCAAATTCTCCACATTCTGTACAGAGGAATGTTTCAATGGCAGACATTTATGTGTGTGTTCCTATTCTTTTACTATAAGCAAAAGTCATACTGCTTATGCCTCTTGAAATACCGGGTTTTTAAATGAATTCCAGTAAGGACACGCAAGAAATCTCCTTTCTGTTAAATGTTTACTTAAAACTGGATGGGAAAGTGAGAATAAATTCTTTTAACACAGTTTTACAGAACTTCGTGTGTTAGAAAGGGAGGGGAGGCAAACTGTTTATTTGTTCTATTTTATCACTCGCCTAATAACAACAGTTTTCTGGGTGACGTATAAAACATAAAAATAAAATAAAACAATCACAATTTCAATTCAACAAAAATTCATTATGGCAGTAGAATAAAGCAACTATAAAAACAGAACGTATCATTTTAAAGCAGAGATCTAGAGAATAAACAGCATCACAGCAACAATCAATTACAGTATTTTTCCATGTATAAGACTATACTTTTTCCTAAAATCGTTAGACTAAAAATTGAGGGTCGTCTTATACACGGAAGTAAGCCAAGGAGAGAACCGCACGGTTGCAAAACTGCCCAGTGGGGGGTGTCTTATACATGGGGGCGTCTTATACACGGAAAATATGGTAATACAGAGAGAATCTAAGGCAGTGTTCTCCATAGCTGACTGGGGCATGCTGGGAGTTGTAGGCCAAAACCATCTGGGGACCCAAGGTTGGAGAACACTGCTCTAAGGAATAAATTTCACAGAGCTTAACAGCTATGCTAAAACTGCAGCATAATGGAGAGATTAAACATTTGGAAGAAGGGTACTGAAGCCCTTTCAGCCTGAAGGCCAATTTCCATTTCAGATAAGCTCTTGTGGGCTGCATTCCAGTGGGGGGCAGGACTGAAGGCAAAAGGAGTGGGCCCAAAATGCCAGCCGGTTTTAGCTTAAAGCTCTTACTGCCAGTAACTAACCCTTAAGAAAGACATTGGTGGGAGAAAATGGGATGTGGTCATCCAGGATATTAAAGAATAATAATACAACAATAATACATTAAATAACACTGCCCTTTTATGGGGGATTCCCTTTCCCCACTACTGCCACCCCTTATGGGATTTCCTCTCCCCACTACTGCTCCTTCACTGGGCAGTCCCACCTGTGGGGTTTCTTATTTAGAGCAGATGCTTATATTTCTGGGCCTAAGGAACTCTGTGCCACTATAACTCAGAGTTCCACAAGCTGACCCTTTCCTGCTGCCACCAATTCTGTTCGAATATTTTTATGTATGTATTTATTTATTTATTTAACTTCTATACCACCCAATAGCTGAAGCTCTCTGGCAGTTTACAACAGTTCCTAAGCAGGACTATGATACAATAAAAACAACCATAAACTTTTTCCATAATACAAAATTTAAAAACAGTTTAAATTTTTAAAAACAATTTAGCAGCTAAAACAGTATTTAATACAGAATAGACTTGTTAAAAACAAGTACCACCATCAAGCCATTAAATAACAGTAGATATCTTTAAATGCTTCAGCACAGAGAGCTGTCTTAACCTGGTGCCAAAAGGATGTCAATCCAGAACAGATTGAACACCCTCCATCCGGTCAGAGGAACCACCCACTAACAGCATCTCAGTCTTGTCTGGATTGAGCTTCGGTTTGCTAGCCCTCATCTAGTCCATTGTCGTGGCCAGACACCGGTGTAGCACATCCACAGCCTCACCTGCTGAAGATGAGATGGAGAAATAGAGCTGCATGTCATCAGCATACTGATGGCAACACACTCCAAAACTCCGGATGAGCCCACTGAGCAGTTTCATGTAGATGTGTTAAATAGCATGGGGGACAGAACCGACCCCTGAGGAACCCCACATGCTGGAGAATCCACGGGGCTGAGCAATATCTCCCAAGCACCACCCTCTGGAGCTGGCCATCTAAGTAGGAGCAGAACCACTGCAATGCAGTATCCCCCACTCCCAACTCAGACAGTCACCCCAGAAAGATACAATGGTTGATGGTATCAAAAGCCGCAGAGAGATCCAGGAGTATCAGCAGGGTCGCACTTCCCCTGTCTCTCCCAGCATAGGTCAACATACAGGGTGACCAACGCTGTTTCTGTGCCAAAGTCTGGCTTGAACCCCAACTGAAATGGGTCTAGATAATCAGTCTCATGCAAGTGTCTGGAGCTGGTTGGGCTCAAGGAACTTACCCACCCACTCAAGGACCTTACCCAGGAAATCTCCTAGTAGCTGGTATAAGAGGCTTAGGCATGAGATGGGCACCAACACTAGAGACAAGCTGAACAATTAAACAATTTATTAAAGGGATATTTTGTACATAAGGGATTACTAATGTGGAAAGAAGAATTTCTTTAATTTCTTTATTCATTATGAAAATCTAGAATGTGGAACATATAATTCTGTCCAAGAAGGAATCAAGGGCTTCCTCTTTACCCAGAGGAAAGGGTCTCTCTCACACAGAGAGTTTTCCCTTCCTCTGAAGGAGAATTCCTTTGCTAATTAATGTTAGAATACTTGCTTGGTTTTGATAATTGTTGTTAGAATAGTCCTTTTGTTCTCTACTTAGTGTTAAGAAACAATTCCTTTCTAGCGCCCAAGGCCATGTTGATTTGAGGAGGTTTCCTCCCTAACACCAGACCTGGCCAGCAATTAACATAATTTACAGCTGGGAACTGACCAGATAAAGAAGACACCTGAAAATGCAAAGACCATAAATCAGCCAGATACTGTAAATAAGCAAATACAGACATCAGAGAGAGCGCCAGTAGGCAAGTATTTACGTGTGAAGAGGCTTTTGTTCTGGGCTCCTCTTCGCTTTGGTCCGCTCCTCTCTCTCTCTCCCTCTCTCTCGAACATTAGGGAACTTTTCCCCTTACCACACTAATATTTACGTTGGGGTTTTCCAAAGACTGCTTAGTGACAGAAATTCCTTAGAACTCAAGAACAAGAGACACTGTTGCCTCTAATGCAGTGTTCTCCAACCTTGGGTCCTGACCCAAGGTTGGAGAACACTGCTCTACGGACTTATTTTACATCAGGCCAAATCCCCTAAACCTCCACCCCAGCCAAATATCCTTACAACCAGGTTCCGCTTTGGGGTAGAAACTTCCTCTGACACCCAAAGCTCCTCCTGTTGTATTACTGGCTGCTTGGACAATTTATCTGAGTTTTTACTGCCTGCTTGTCTAACCTTCCTCTGGCAAGATCTTAGGGCAGCCTCTTGGCATAACACAGCCACCTGCTCCCTAATCCTGATCTTCACCAGCCACCTAAGCTTATCCCACAGAGAAAGAATAACTATTAACGTTCTCTTCAGCTTTCTCACAGTCCTTTTTACACCACATACCAACCAGCAGACCTCTCTCTGCCTAGCACAGACTCCCTCTGACTAAACCCCTAACTGTCAACTATCATACCTTAACTGTCATTTCCCAACTGCTCTTTTCCACCTAGCTAGAATCCCCAGCCAATCAGAGTGGGATTTTCCTGCTCCAGGTCCCATCTAACAATATTCAAAGCAATTCTCTTTCCCCTTCAAAATGTCACTCAGCAACTACCACACAGGACTTTGTCAGCAACAAGAGAAGGGCTCAAGCCTACTCAGAAATATTATTGTCTCACAGACACCACACAAAGTACACATTACAGAACCACAACAGTTATATTACAGGCATTTCTTCACACCTTTCATGATACCCAAAGTCAGCTGCCTGTGGTGGCTGCCTCACTCTCACTAATGGTATGGATGACTCTGCCCTTCTCCTTTTCCATTTTCTTCAAGCCTTCTTCTCCTTCACTTACCCCACTCCCCTGAAGTTTGCCAGGGCTCCCCAACCTTGGGTCCCCAGATGTTGCTGGCCTACAGCTCCCAGCATAACCAGCCAGCATGGCTAATGGCAAGGGATTCTGGGAGCTGTAGTCCAGCAACATCTGGGGACCCAAGGTTGGAGAACACTGCTTCAGCCACTTTACTTCTGGGCTCCCTGCCTCTGAACTAGCTCTACCTCTTCCCAGTCCTCTGCCCACTCCACAAAACTACTCCTATCCCTAAGGCCTGTGTTAGGTTTCACACCAACCGAATGGACAACTTTCCCTTCTCTCTCAGAAGCTGAACTATATAAACAGTATGATAACTTTGTCCTCTGGGTCACTGGAATCACACGAATGCAAACAATCTGAGACTTCACTGCGAGTGAAAATGTTTACTGTACTTTTATATTTAGTAAAATGCACCCATCAATAGAAATCCCCCCCCCCAATCCTAGCATTAAAACTCTCCTTCTGTAGTAGCATCCAAATAAGCAGAAGGTGCTTCAGAACTCCTACTAGAATCCATGGAAATTTACATGGGGAGTCTGCCTACTCAAATGCTGGAGCCAGGACAAGGGCCAAAAAAGTGCACAGTGAATTCATAATCACAGATGAGGTAAAGGAGCATCAATCAAACAGCAAACTGAGGTTGAATTCTTCTAGATCATATTTAAGAACTAGCTATGCAAAAGTTTACACACTGCTGCTTTGGGGGGGAATTAAAAAGGAAGCCTTTTTATATATATGAGGTTATTTTTGTGGGGATAGTTTTAGTAAAACTAAAGAAATAATACATAGGATCCAAATTGCACATATCTTGCACATATGTACATTTGATTTTTCTTCTATTGTCTGTAATTGAGTTTAATGCTTGGAATGCCACAGGGATATAGAGTAACTGATATGCTTTTAGACTGAGGAACACCCAGGCCCAAATAGTTACTGAAACTGGTCTATTTAAACAGGAAGAATCTACCCACAAGAATATATTAAAATGTGGATTTAAAAGAAAATATCTGACTGTCTTTTCTTGTTAGTTGAAATTGGACAGGCCCCATCACTGTAAACCTGTATAGGACATTCCTGCTCTAATAGGTTAGGAACATATGTGCATTAACATTAAATATGGGTTGAACAAGAGAATATTGTGAATGATGTGCTATTTTGACTCTGACTTTTGACATCAAGACTGCTGAATATTTCTGATAAAAGCCAATCTTCCTTCTTCTGCAAATGAATACACATAAATCAACTATCTTAACAAACAACACATAGGCTTTGCAAGGCTTTGTGAGGAAAATCTGAAGGTGCACAAAGCATCTGTGAAACTGTCTGCAGTTTTGGAAAGGAACACAGACCACCCTAATATCACTGCAATCTGTCACAGTATTCATAATCATACCCATAAATAATTTAGCAAGAATTTTTGTATATCTTTGGGCAGGGGACAGTAGGACATTAGTTTTGCCTGCTGTATTCCATTTCCAAGGACTGCCACTAATTCTAGATTATCACTTCAGGCCTTCAGGCCAGTTCACAATCACACAGCAGTCTCCTGTGTGAGCATCCTGGGACTGCACAAAGCCCATTGCTAGGTCTGAGGCACAGCACAGGTATTTCTTTATGAGGACCAATGGCCTTCACGTAGGGGTTGTACAATTATTTATTTACATGGCCATCAGGAATTGCACAATTGCAGGAGCTACCTGTAAATTCTTTGTTTGTTTGCTTGTTTGGTGATTGCAAACCACCCTGAGGGCATTTGCCAGCTGGGCAGTTTAAAAATCAAATAAATAAATAAATAAATACTCCACCACCAGGAGGCGCCAGTTGTCACAAACCCCACTTACCATTATCTCTAGTGAACAGAACGGCAGCAGTTTTTTCTATTTCTGAGTTGAGACATGGGCAGCACAATCCTATGGCTGCTAGACTGCATCTAGATGGCCAGAGGATTTTTCAGATTCCCAGCTACCATGTCAGAAAATTGCTCTGACCTCGTAGCTGGGGATCCGTGCTTGGATCCTTCTCCCCTGCACAGACGGTGGAGAAAAGAACTGCAGTGACTGGCTCTCCAAAGTTGCAGAGAAGGGCTTTGGGAGCATTCTGGGGGGCAGGGGTGAGAGGAGACTGGCACCACCAAGATATGATGTATCCTGGCAGCGCCTCAGCCTTCTTCCCTCCCACTCTGAAATCGGCCATGTTTTTTCAGGGCGGGAGGAGCATGGAGGCGACCTTCACCTCCGCGCTCCTCCCTCCCTGCATAGGATGACCGCAATCCTCCAAGTTTGGAGGGTTATGGGCATCCCAATTGGATTGGAAAAGTCAGCCCCAACTGACTTTCGGATAGTTCTCCAGAGACCAGATTTCCAAATCTGTAGAGCAGACAGAATACAATATATGCAACTATATATATATATACACAGAGAGAGAGAGAGAGAGAGAGAGAGAGAGAGAGAGAGATAGCACAGTGTACTATCCATGCTAGACAAATCAAGAACATGTTAACTGGACTCTCAATTTAACTGTAACGGGGGACGACGACACTTAGCCACCTTTTCAGTAATTACAAGAATGATGTTGGATAAACAATAAGAGAGCCAGTGTGGCGTAGTGGTTAGAGTGTTGGACTGGGATTCGGGAGATCCAGGTTCTAGTCCCCGCTCGGCCATGAAACTCACTGGGTGACTTTGGGCCAGTCACTGACTCTCAGCCAAACCTACCTCACAGGGTTGTTGTGAGGATAAAATAGAGAGGAGGGGGAGGATTATGTAAGCTGCCTTGGGTTCCTTGCAGGAAAAAAGGCGGGGTATAAATATAATAATAAATAAAAAATACATAAAGCAAATTGTCTCTGCCAGGCAACCTAAATAATAGAGACGTAATCAGTTCTCTCCTAATATCCTGATATAAATTAAAGTGCAGTAAGACATGCATTAATTGCATTATGATCCCTCAGTCCACAAGGACAATAAGGTTTCCTGACCATTTTTAGCACTGAAAAAGCTTTGCTTACAAGATAAATGCATCATAATTTATGTGCTCTGGTTTTCACCTATATCTTGGTAAAAATGGGGGGGGGGATGGAGAATGAAAGAGCAATTAAGCTAAGATTAATTGATGTGTTGTAAAGATATGTCATGCTCAACAAGGACACAAATGCTGGGTAACTGTATATCATCACTGGCAGAAAAGTTTATCTGTTGATAAAACGATTAATTGCAAAAAGTTCTTAGAAATCAAGAATATACCTTCAGGGTATTCTTTGTAGTCTTAAAGTATAAAGCATGGTCCAGTACTTTGTGGGGAACCTGTGGCCATCCAAACATTGTTAGACTCCAACTCCCATCAGTACCAGTCAACATAGCCAATGGTGAGCGATGATGGGAGTTGTAGTCCAACATCTCAAGAGCGACAGGTTCCCTACCCTTGGTGTAGAGTATGATGGGGTGCATGGACCTCATTGGGGACCCCCTAAAGGGTCTATATATCCCCTTATTTTGACAACCTTGATCAAGGATTCCAGGGAGCATATGCCACAATAAAAATGCCCAATATGCATGTCCATTATGATGGTACATAAGGAAGAAGAAGTGAGCAAATAGGTTTTATTGATTAGCATCATTTCCTTTTGAGTGTCTATCAGTTTGGAAGCAAAATAAAAAGCCACCCAAAAATAAGAGAGTGGTAGGAAGAAGTGTATAAATGTGTAAATTAAAAGAAAAGTTCTTTAAAAAAAGACCCCGAAACAGTCCAATGAGGATCGAGCATGCTAAGCGGCCTCCGGGAGCCATGGCATGTTGAAGGTGTCCATTGGAGGGGGCAGGAAAGTAGCAAACAAGAGAGGGTGGGTGGGGAGAGTGAGCTGGTCTACTGCAGTCTTCCCCCAACCTGCTGCCCACCAGATGTCTAGGCTTAGTGTCGCCACTTACACATCACCAAAAAAGAGGACATAACCGCACATTCAATTTGCTTATGCTGATTTATATGTATAGATACGAATTTAGAAATAATTCGTATACTTTAAATAGAAATTCAATACATCTCACCATAGTGGGGAAGGCTAACTAGGTGACCTGCTCAGCCTGCTGTCTAGGTGCTAACTGTCAAAGTCCCTGCTCTCCCAGGGTTATCTCGAACCTGGACTTGGACTGGACAGCCCTTCAAAGAGAGGACTGTCCTCTGTAAAGTAGTACATATGGACACCCTGATTGGGCTGCAACTCGCTGCATCCCCAGCCAACATGGCCATTGGCACATCTGGAGGGCATCAGGTTAGGGAAGGCTGCCCTACTAAAACCCCTCAGAGCTTCTGGCATCCTGGAAGAAGGCCTTGTTGGGCGGCTGCAGGCTTACATAAGGGCACTCTGCTTAGCGGGCAGGGTTACACTGCAATATATTGTGTGATATAATTTTGAATGTTATGTTGTCTGTAATTTTTGATTTAGATTTAATATGTCCCCCCATTTTTAATTATGTATATATTTAATATGGTTTTGATGGACTTACCTTTGTAATGTAAGAGAAATTGGTAAAGACTGTAAATAACTACGTACCGGTATATGAGTTTAGCACAAAGCATTAAGCAGCAACATCTGAGCCACCTTCTGAAGCTCTTACATCTGTACATCCAGCCCATTCACATTTTCCAGCCACATAATTTGTTCAGCATCCCCAGAGTCCTTCCTAATTTCCTCCAGGAGTGTCAACTAGAGCCATTTATCTGCTACCGAATGCTGGAACATAACTTGTCAGCAAGCCTTTGGATTCCAGACACACAGCAAGCTTGCTTTTCTTTGTAGGAATGAGGGGGGCACATGTATGTCAGCTCAAGGGCAGGAGAATGTTCTACGGAGGAAGCCACTTTATTAATGCCTTTCTTTCATTTGAATAATGCCCCCCTGCATCGCACCTCCTGTAACATGTGGAATGCAAAATTATTTTCCCAGCAGAGAGAAAGGTAGATATCAAGACTGATTGGATGTGTGGTGCAATCATTGAGTATTTGGGTAGTAGGGAACCTATTGCTCAAGAAGTGGAAGGCCTGGAGTGGGTACACACACACACAAAAGATGAAAATGTGAAGTATGATGAACTCCCTCCTGTATATGTGAAATAAGAATGCTCATCAAAACAACAGCTAGCCGCACATTTCAACTGTGAGGTAAGAAGAAAGTGCAAAGATTAATAAACTTGGACTGTACCTCATTAATCACACATATCTCAGAGTGGCACAACTGCTTTAGTTTTCATGTATGCTTTTGTATGGCGAGCTACAACTGATAGGATCCTACACATTTTTGCAAGGTAGCCAATGTGTCAGAGCTTGACAAATGGGTTCCCCCCTGCTCCAAAAGCTCAAATGATGTTATTTCTACAGAACATTAGTTAATGTGGGAAACCTAAGTAAGATAAATAATGTCAAAAATCAAAAATGTTTTTTGGGCATTCTGGGAAGGATCAGGTTGTTCCATGCTCATGGTGCCAAACTTTCAACTAAAAAAGAGTCTATCTTTGCAGAGTACTTTGAGAATCACAGGTTGAGCCTCAGGCTCAGCATCAGAGGCAGAAACCAGGTTTGCACGATCCGCACAGCCCACCATGGCGTATTTAAGCCACTGTGGGTTGCAGCAATCCATGTTGGCAGTCATTTTGAATATTCAGCCCCCAGAGGTGGGTTGTTATGGTTTGTTGTGTCATCCAAAATCAAGCAGCAGGGGTTGTTTGAGGGTTAAACAACTGTCAAATAAGCTATGGCCTGTTGTAGGGTTATTTGAGGGTTGTTGACCCCTCAAACAACTCCTGATGCCCAGGTTCAGACAACGTGACAAACCATGGCAACCCACCTCTGGGGGTTGAATATTCAAAATGGCCACTGGCATGTGCCGCAAACCATCTTAAGCTTAAGCCTCAGTGGGCTGTGTGTTGGGGTTGGAGTGAAATGTTGGTCTGTGTGGAAGGCTAGTTCTGGCTAGCACACAGATCAACGTATCACTCCAACCCCAACACTGTGGTCATTGTGAGAACCTGCCCAGACTGTTACTAATAGCACACTACTAGTGTCTTAAACCATTCTGCAGCCAGCCCCTCCTTGATACGTTTCCACTGGTATGCTGCCAGCCTGGTACACAACAACATGACCCACAATAACCACTGCCTGATTCATACAAAGAGCAGATAAGATGATAAAACTATTCCTAACCTGAACTGTACCACTTCAGATTGCAGGATAGGGAATCCTATGGCTGAATATATCCACTGTGAAAAACATTTCTGCACATACAAAATTGCCCATGCTGGCTAAGGATAATGGGAGCTGTAGTGCAACAGATCTGGATGGCACCAGGTTGAGGAAGGCTGCTATAGTGCTTTATATATTTATTTTTGACAGTATAAAAATGAGACATTTGCATATCAGTAACTGGGGAATCCTATACATATCTACTTAGCAGTGTCCCACTGAGTTCAATGGTGCCTGTTCCCAGGAAAGTGTGTACAGTAATACCTTGGATTGCAAGCATAATTCATTCTGGAACCGTGCTTGTAATCCAAAACACTCTTATATCAAAGCGAGTATCGGCCCGCTACGCCCACTCGAGGCTAGAGGTCACATCCCTACACTTGTATTGCAAGACGTCGCTTGTTTATCAAGTCAAAAATTTTTTAAAAAATTTGCTTGTCTTGCAAAACGCTCTCAGATCAAGTTACTTGCAATCCAAGGTATTACTGTATAGGTTGCAGCTTAAGTATTTACCCTCACTTTTTCCTAACATACAGCGCAGTTAATGTGCAAAATTTAAAATAAGACATGGTCTTAAGAGAATCTTAAGGTCACAGGGCTGATCCAGTTGACTTTGTTTACTTAGACTTCGAACAGGCTTTTGACAAGCCTAACCCTTATCAAAGACTCCTGAGCAAACATAGCATAGAAAAAGAGGAGAGGCCCTCTTATGGATCAGGAACTGGTTAAAGAACAGAAAGCAGAGAGTAGGAATAAATTCTCCCAATGGAGGGATGTAAACAGCAGTGTCCCACAGGGATCTGTATTGGGAGCAATGCTTTTCAACTTATTCATCTGGGATTGTGAGTGAGCAATGAAGTGGTCAAGTTTGCTGATGACACCAAATTATTTAGGGTGTCTAAAACAGAAAGGGATTGTGTGAGGAGCTCCAAAACAATCTCTCCAAACTGGGAGAATGAGCATCAAAATGGCAAATGCAGTCCAATATAAGCAAGTGTAAAGTGATGCTCGCTGGGGCAAAAAAATCCCAGCTTTCAAGTATAAACTGATGGGATCTGAGCTAGTGGTGACTGACCAAGGAAGAGCTCTTAGGGTTCTGGTGGACAGCTCAATGAAACTGTCAACCCAGTGCTGTGAAAAAGGCAAACTCCATGTTAGGCATAATTTGGAAAGGAACTGAAAATAAAACTGCTGATATCATATTCGCCTTATACAAGTCTATTGGTGCTACCACACTTAGAATACTGTGTACAGTTCTGGTGACTGCACCTAAAAAAGGATATTGTCGAGTTGGAAGAAGTGCAGAAAAGGGCAACTAAAATGATCAAGGGGCTGGAGCAACTCCCCTATGAGGAAAGGTTACAACATCTAGGATTATTTCGCTTAGAAAAAAGGGTGAATAAGGGGATATGACAGAGGTGTACAAAATTATGCATGGTGTGGAGAAAGTGGATAGGGAGACATTTTTCTCCCTCTCTCATAATAGGAGAACCTGGGGTTATCCCATGAAGCTGACTGATGGGAGAGTCAGGACAGATAAAAGGAAGTACTTCTTCACACGGCACATAATTAAACTATGGAATTCACTTCCACAATATGTAGCGATGGCCACCAATTTGGAGGACTTTAAAAGGGGATTGGATGAATTCATGGAGGATAAGGCTCTCAATGGTCCTGATGGCTATACGCTATCTCCAGTATCAGAGGCAGAATGCCTATGTACACCAGTTGCTGGGGAACTTGGGCAGGAGGGTACTGTTGCACTCATGTCCTGCTGGTGGGTTTCCCATGGGCAGCTGGTTGGCCACTCTGTGAACAGAATGCTGGACTAGATGGACCCTTGGTCTGATCCAGCATGGCTCTTCTTATGTTCTTATGAGTCTCCACATGATGTAAACCATATTTATCGCCATAGCTGCTGTTAATGGTTCTGATAGAGACAGTGGTAGTGGTGGGGCTGCACCAAATGTTCTCCCATTAAAAGTTTTGGGTTGAAAGTACTGCTTTTAGAGGCAGGCTAAAATACCTCCCCCCAAACCCTTAAGTGATTAAACAATTAATTATATGTTTGCAAAGCATATAAGCAATAATAAAACAGGCACTACAATATTAATCAATTTTAGTTTATTCAACATTGCCTTCAGTCATCTATTTATTTCCTACATCGTTAGGAACATCAGAAATTCAGAATCCTTTCAACACCAACAAATTCATATGCAATCAAAGGAGAGCATGAATTTTTTTTTTTTTCTAATGACATTATATTATTGCTAACTTCCATGATCAGAAACCTTTGGTCTAAGATGAAAGATGAGGCAATGAAAGTTTTCACATGTGCTCCAAAAAGGCATGGAAGATGTAAGTTAAGGGACATGCCTTAATTTCCACACTATGTAAATACTAAGGATTTTGTATGGTTGTACATACTACATTCACTTACAAGTGAGGATCCATGCACACACACTTCACATTGGTCTTGTAGTTTGACATTAGGCTGGGGGATGACGTGTCCAGGCAGAAATTCTACAGGTGCAGCTTCTCCAATCACTTGCTACAGCTGCACATGATGAATCTGGCAAGGCACAGTGGCTCCACACAGAGCAGTATTTCAGGCAGTTTGAACAAATGGTCTGGATTGTATTTGCATATAGAATGCTAAAGGCTTATAACAGTGGGGTGCTGTTTGATCCATTCACCTTAAATATGCAGGCATTCCCATGCCTATATAATACCGATCACAGAAAGTGTGGGTGGCTAATTATGACATTAACAATAAGATAAAGCAACTATAGATACTTATGAATCTATAAGTATCTATAATCTATAGATACTTATAGATTAAGTATCTTAATCTTAAAATACTTGATACTTAAAATACTTAATCTATAGATACTTATAGATTAAGTATCTATAAGCACTCTCCTTTTAATACAGGCACTCACTTCAGACTTGCAGAATAGTATATCTTTTTTCACTGCAACCCTGAAGTCAATCAAGTAGAGCCAGGTGCCAAATAATTGGGGGGGGGGGAGAGACACACAGACACACAGAAAGACACAGAGTTAAGGAATATGGTGCCTCTGAGCACATGCTAGCTGAGAATTTTTTTTCATATAACAACTGAGCTTACAGACCTTTTTTACCCCCCCCCCCCCAAATCTCACTCCTGGTTCTCCATTCTCCAACTCTTCTTAATTTCAAAAGCCTAACTTAGAATGTGTGGGAGTCTTGTTATTGCTATTGTTAAATAACTGGAAGTCAGAAACCCTTGCCAACCTACTGCAAATCACCACAAGATCTACCGGTAGATCCCAATCTACCTCCTGCTCACCCCTGCTATAATGTACCTGACTAGAATTTGCAGGAGTGTAAAGCAGCAAAAGATGTGTGTGTTGTTACCTTTCAATTCTCTAACTAAGGGTTTTGTGTGTGTGTGTGTTTTACAATTACCCCTCTGGGAAGGCAGGAGGAGGATATCTTTCCAGCATTATAACCTGTCCAATTACCTAGTTCCCTGAACCTTTCAACTCCAGAAACACATCACACACATTTGCATTAATCAACGTAGAACAAGAGCCCTAGATTCCATACATTAAGCTAAATAGAATATTCACCACTCATAAGTAGGCACTGGGCAGGTTCACATGACACTTTAAGCCTGGTATGGCTTATAAACCACACCTGGCTTAAAGTTAGTCTGGGTCCCCTGCTGTGCCTGACAGACAATCGGGCTCAGCTGGGATACTGGGGCACCTCCTTTTCCCTTCAGTCCTCCCACCGGTATCCCAGGTGACACAGCTGGAGCACTGAAGGGAGCAGACTAGGGATGACAGCTTCCCAAAAGTGCCCAAGTGGCACATTTGGGCAGCTGTCAGAGGCTCCCTGCTGCTGACTCCAGCAGAAAGAGGTTGCTCGGCAACCCGACCAGCAGTGGTGCGGACGAGCCACGCTCCAGAAGAGACCCAGAAGAATGTGCCCCATCCCCACCAGGTGCAGGGGGCGCACATTCTCCTGAGCCTCTCCAGGGGAGCTCCAGGAAAACATGCCTCGTGCCTCCTGCCTGCAGCCACAATAGCCCTGCAATCATGGCAGTGGGTGGCAGGATGTCACGTTCTCCTGGGCCTCCTCCAAACCTGTGCAAACCCAGTCTATGAGTGTATGATTGCTTTAGATCAGTGTTCTCCCATCTTGGGTCCCCAGATGTTTTTGGCCTACAACTCCCAGCATGCCCCAGCCTGCGTAGCTGGCTGGGGCATGCTGGGAGTTGTAGGCCAAAAACATCTGGGGACCCAAGATGGGAGAACACTGCTTTAGATCCAATTATGCTGATCCACATACACAAGCAAGTTACAATGTGCAGAGTATTTCACAATGCCAGACCCAGTGCGGGACCCGGACCCCTGTGCAATGAAAGGTGGAACATCACACAACAGATCCTGGAAATGACTGAAACTTTCCATATCTTTGTCGTAAAGAGCCTTAAACACACTGATGTCTACCATTCGCTTTGCGGGGGGGGTCCCCTTCAAATTCCTGCCCCCCAAAAAGAAAGATTTGTCAAATATCTCTAGCCCACTATATCTTTAGCCCTGCATGCACGCAGAAGGCACATCTACTTTTCTCTCAGAAAGGCCCAAGAGAGAACACTTCAGTGTTCAGAGGCCATACACCTCCAGCTGCAAGAGAGTAAAAGAGCTAAGGTTAAAATTCCTAAGATGAATGTTCCTGAAGAGCAACCACAGAGGTTTAAAAGACACCCCATGCCGCAGTACAATCCAATGATGTCTGCTGAGAAGTTCCTTTAAAAAAAAAAAAAAAAAAAAAATATTTATATTTTTAAATGAACACACATACAAAGAACATAAACCTACAAATCATAAACTCCAAGTGCACCCGTCACCCCGGGGCCAAAACCAATTCTATCCACATAATCCATTATTAATCTATATTCCAAAAATACATCATATCATGACATGGCTTACTCCCTTTCCCCTTTACTAAAACATACTGTAATCTAAAAATGACCCCCATATTTCCTTAAAATTATTTTTCTTTAATTGTCCCCTTTTACATTTAATACTACATGTTAGTTTATCATTTAAAGCAATATCCCAAACCTCTTTATACCAATCTATTATTAAGTACTGGTGTTGAACTTTCCAATTCCTTGCTATCAGTAATCTCCCTGCCGCTAATAAACTTACAATTAATTCCTTTTTCTCTTGTGAGCACAGAAGTTTCTCCGTTATTGATAACAATGCTAATTTTGGACAGACCTCCAAATTAATGCCAATAATTTCTGAAATTTCTACAAAGATTTTATTCCAAAAATCCAATACGCTTTTGCAACTCCACCACATATGACCATAAGTTCCAAGTTCCTGACATCCTCTCCAACACAATGGAGCACAGTTACTATCTATTTTGTTTAATCTTACTGGAGTCAGATACCATCTCCAAACAGTTTTTTAAAAAATTCTCTTTTATCCTTACTGACATATTTCTTAATATACGTCTGCCCCAAATATTTCTCCACCCCGCATTCGATATCTCCTCCTCAAATTCCATTTCCCATATCATCTTAAGGTTATCTTTTTTCGCTTCAATCCTCTGAAACATTTTATATATCTCCTTAGTTAACCCTCTGGAAGATACATTCCCTTCTATAAGTTCTCTAGACAACACTTTCTTTTCAAAACCAGTAAACTCCCTCTCATGCTCATTTCTCTTCTTCCATTTCTTAGTTCACTGATCTAATTGCATTACATTTAACCACGAAATTCTACCTGGCCCAATCATTTCCGATATTTGTTGTCTAGTCTCAATTTTTCCCATCCAATCCATTAATTTGATAACCTTATTTTCCCTAAATATAGCTTCCCAATGCTGTGCATTTTCTGGAAAGTCCTCCATTGCTACCACTGGAGTTAACGGGGATATCCCTGGTATAAAAATCTGTCTATCACTATTCCAAATCCCTACCATATTTTTCAAGAAGGGATTTTCTATTCTTTTTACCCTACTATTAGTTTTTTTTGAAAATAAAAAATTTTCCATCCCAATTTCTATTTCCTGCGTTTCTATTTCTAACCACAAAATATTCTTCTTAACTAAAATATCCATTATAAAACTTAACTGATTAGCTATATAATACCACTTGATATTAGGAAGGCCAAGCCCACCTTCTTTTTAGGATTTATACCATTTACTCTTAGTAATCCTCGCCTTTCCCCCCCCATTACAAAAATTATTAATTATTGCTTGCCATTCCTTAATTTCCTTCTCTGATAAACAACATGGTATCATTCTAAATAAAAAAATTATCTTTGGTAATATCTTCATTTTTATCAAAGCTATTCTACCAAACCATGAAAGTCCAATTTTTTTATATTCCTCTATCTTTTTTTTTACCTCATTCTTTAACTTTCTAAAATTTTGTTCTCCTATTTTTTCTAGCTCTTTCAATATATCTATACCTAAATATTTAATTATACTTTTTACCTTAATATTTGATCTTTTTTTAATCCCTTCTAGCTCCTCTATTTTACTATAATTAAACAACATAATCTCAGATTTATCCCAATTTACTTGCAACCCCGTAACATCCCTAAACTCCTTTAAATGATTCTCTAGCCTATCCATCATTTCCATGGGATTTTCAATTGTTAACAGAGTGTCATCTGCAAAAAGATTAATTTTTATCTTATCCTTTATCCCTATCCCTTTTAAATTACTATCCTCTCTAACTACATTTGCCAAAACCTCCATAACTAGCACAAATAAGATTGGGGAAAGGGGACAGCCCTGTCTGGTACCTCGGCCTAGAAAAATTTGATCTGTTATACCATCATTTACTACGACTGACGTCATATTTTGAGCATATAATTGATCAATAACTCCTCGAAACTTTTCACCAAACGCCATAGTTTTTATTGTCCTCTTTAATGCTGGCCATTCCACACAATCAAAGGCCTTGAAAATATCTAATGCTAAAACCCCTGCCTTCAAATTATTTTTCTTAATTAAATATATTATATTTAACACTCTTCTAGTCAAATCTGCCATTTGTCTACCTTGTACAAAACCACATTGGTCTAAGCCAATATACTTACTAACAAAACTATTCATTCTTCTAGCTAATATTGCAGACATTAATTTTGCATCTTGATTAATTAATGAAATTGGTCTATAAGATCCTGGGTCTGCCAGATCCTTATTCGGTTTCAGGATTAAAATGGTCAAAGATTGTTTCCAAGAAGGAGGCATCTCTCCCCCCTGTAAAATATCATTAAACAAGTTTTTTTAACTTGGGAATTATCATTTTCTTAAAAACCTTATAATATTCAGCCCCTAAACCATCTATTCCGGGAGTTTTACCATCTTTTAATTTATTTATAGCAAACTCTATTTCTAACTCCATAAAAGGTTGTTCCATATAGTCTCTATCCTCTTCTAATATTTTTATTTTCAAATTTTTCAATATATTCTTTAATCCTTACTTCAGAGCATAAACCTGCCTTATACAATTCGGAATAAAATTCATGAAATATTTTTAATTTATCCTTCATTAAATTATATTCCTTACCCTTCTTATCTTTAATCACCCCTACTAAAAAAATTTCCCTTTTTTTTTGCGCAGATCTAGCTAACATTTTAGAATTTTTATTACTATTCTCAAAAAACTCTCTTTTCATATATATCAAATTCCTTTGCACTTTGTCTATATCTTTATTCTCAAATTCTTTCCTCTTAGCTTGCAATTCAGCAAATACCTTCTTATCCCTATTCTTTAAAAAAGATTCTTCTAACTCCCTAATCTCTTCTTCTATCTGTTTATTAAAAGCCTCCTGTTGTTTTCTTAAATTAACTCCCTCTCTTATTCCTATACCTATCATAACACTTTTCATAGTATCCCATATTATAGCTTGACTACAATCCTCTGTTTGATTAAATTCCCAAATTTCCATCATCTCTTTCTCTATCTTTTCAGTTATATGTTTTGCTTTAAAAATGTTACAATTCAACCTAGCCTCTCTATAATCCTTCCCTATCTTTAAATCCATATTGACCAGCGCATGATCCGTAACTTTTATAATACCTATCTCAGTACTCATGACCCTAGAGACCAAGCTCCTAGATACAAATATATAATCTATCCTAGAAATATTCTTAAAGGCTGATGAATAATATGTATATCTTCTATCTTGCCCTTTAACTTCTCTCCAAACATCCACCAACCCTTCCTTTGTGATCACCTTATTCAAAAACGTGATGTTATTCCTCCTCTCCCCATCCGTGGGGTTTGATTTATCTATCCTTTTATCCATCACCATATTAAAGTCACCCGCCATAATAAGCCTCTGGTTCTGTATAACACCCATTTCCTTAAACACTATTTGATAAAATTCCCCTTGATTCTGATTTGGTGCATAAACATTAATTAATACAAATTCTTCTCCCCCTCCCCCCCCCATGATACCATTAATTAAAATATATCTCCCTCTGGCATCCTTCTTAACCTTTAAAACTCCAAAACCACAGTTTTTAGAAATAATAATTTGAATTATTAGATCCTCTTGAATTAGAAGATCCAAATGCCATTTCATACAAACTGGACCACCTCAGCTTTAATTCGTTCTCCCCTTTCTTTGACTGATGCGTTTCTTGCAGAAAAATAATGTCCGCCTTGTCTTTCTTTAGGAGTGCTTCAATGCGCCGCCTTTTAATAACAGTTCCCAGGCCTTTAACGTTCAATGTAGAAATTCTCAATTTAGGATCCATCAAATACTAGAAAAGTACTGAATCTCTGGCCCTCTCTAGTGAAGACAATAAACACATAACACCTCCTCCCACCTATCCCACATCTATACAATTCTCCCCCCTTACCATGCCAGGGCAACATGCCCCGCTCTAACCCTACCCTCCTGCTCGGGGGGGGGGGGGACGAAACCAAACCCTTCAGGACAGCAACCTCCCAGACCCTCCCACAAATTTATCTCTCATTCACCATCTTAACCTTGTTTTTATTTGTTTTTAAGAAATCTTTTTTTTTTAAGAAAAGAAAAGAAAAAAGAAAAGGGAAAAAAAGTAAATTATTTTATTTATCATCATCATCATCATCATCATCATCATCATCATCATCATCATTATTATTATTATTTTCCTTCAAGAGAGAAGTGAGTATTAAGAGTAATTAGAAAAAGAAAAAGGAAGAGGGGGGAAAAACAAACAAACAAACAAAAAGGAACAAGAACCAAGGAAAAGAGGGGGGGAATTATACATATGCATATATATATACATACACATATATAAATATATATATGTATATATATATATATATATAAGGGGGGGGGGAAGAACCCCACCAAAAAAAAAAAGGAAGAAAAAAACAAAAAGGGAAAAAAGAAACAGACAAACAACAACAAAAAGAAACAACAAAGACAAAACAAACAGCTCCATCTCTTCTTTCTTCCTTCTTCTCTGCCTCCAACTCCTCTCCTTTTACTCCAGAAATCTTGACTTAAATAACTCCTCCCACAGCTCCAAGTGTTTCTTCTGGCCTCTTCCGATCTCCAGGCTGTCCATCCAACAATCCCATCTCTCCAAGCAGGCCCATTCCTTGGTTATATGGTGTAATTTTACATCTCTTGTCATGCAACACGAAAGACAGAAATACTGGATAACCCCAATTATATTTGCCTCCTTTCTTTCTCAGCACTTCAGTGCAAGGTTTCACCGTTCTCCTCCAGGCAATTGTTTGAGGACATAAATCATTATAAACTTGTAAAGTAAATCCACTGTATACTATTTGATCTGGTTTCTGTCTCAGTGCTTGCATTACAATATTCTTCTTATAAAAACTGGAGAAACATACTATAATATCTCTATTTGTCATTCCTCTCCAAAAAGCACCCACCCGGTGTGCTCTCTCCAGATCTTGATCCGACCATTGTTCTTGGGGGGCAACCCCCCCGAGCCATTCCAAAATCTTAAACTGCTTGCAGTCTCCCCTGCCTCTCTTGGGAAACCACGAATCCGAATATTAAGACGGCGTTGTCTGTCCTGTAAATTAATCATCTGTGTCTCCACTTCATTAAATCTCATATCATACTGAGCTGTTGGGTGGCCGGGTGACCGGCCAGATGGGCGATTGATAAATGTAGTAAATAAAATAAATAAATAAAATCCACTCTAGAAGTCAGCTTATTTATTTGACTCAAAGCACAATCAAGAGATTCCTGCATTGTGTCTATTCGAGCCATCAGCTGTTCATCTCTAATATCCATTTTCTCTGAAAGTGAAGCATTTCCCTCCGTGATAAGAGCTGTCAGGTGCGTCAACATTTGATCTATGTTTGGTAAAGTCTGCTGTATTTTACTTGGAGACTGTCCAGGGATTTTTGTCCTCGCTCCTGGCCCTTTGCCAGATGGATTGGCCATACTATCACCCTTAGTCTTCCTCGCTTCAGACTGTGACGCAGCTATATTTCCCTTTTGCGGCTGACCAGATTTAAACTGTAAATTATATTCTGTTGTTGAACTAGTATCGGCTGACAATCTAGTTAGTCTGGATACACTAACATCAGATGGGTGCTTTTTCTCTCTCTTCCAGTGCGGAATTAAACTTTGTTTTTCATCCTGCGCTTTCATAAGGTCTTCTGGCAGCCCGGACTGACACAGAGACACAGTAACTCATTCTAATTACTACTTTCTCCACTTAGATCTTCCCCCACAAACCTCGTTAGACGAAGGAAAAGGCAGAAAACAATAAGAAAAGTTGAACACTCACATTTCTCTCATTTTTTTTAATGGTGATTTATGCTTTTAATCAGTTCTTTCTTGGGAGCTCTAAGGAAGGCTGCTACTCCATATCCAGCATGGCTCCGCCCCAGAAGTAAGTTCCATTGTATTCACTGATTCTTAGTCCCGGTTAAGTGGGTGTAGGATGAGAAATATGTACTTAGGGTGGGCAGAAATTAAAAACACTTTAAACCTTTTTTTTAAAGGGTGGTGGGGATGAAAGAGAGACATCTTGTGCCAAGACATGCTAGGATAATACACTCCTCTCTGAACTGTTTCTAAATCCCATTAAGTACAAACTGAAATGTGGTAAAGAAGAAAATCAGATGTATGCTGCGCTGTTGGATGGAGCCATGAAAAGAACTTTCGTGTGCACAACAGAGATTAGAAACCATACAGTTAGAAGAGTTGTCACCCATTTTTCAACACAACAGTCTCAAATGTGGCCTTTTTGTGCCACTGAACACCTAGATGCTTCACACGAAACGTTTGGATGAATGGTCTGGATTCAGAAGTTTCTGGGCTCATAATGGTGGAAGGCTGTTTGACCTGACCACTTTGGCTGTACTGGCACTCCTGTACTGGTATAATTTCATGTCTTATTATATTCCCATTAGGGCTATTCCTGTCCAATATCTAAAGCAGAGTTGCGATTTCCCCAACTAATTCATTCATTAATTTTGCAGGCTCTATCTTCAGATACCAATTCAAAGAATAAATTAATAACACTTGCCAAGTCCATAATTTCTCTCTTCAATAACATGGATGAAACTGGCAAAAAACTGAAAAAATAAGGAAGCACTGGCAATTGTAGAGTCTATTCTCAGTGCTTCATTATTTTTCCATTTTTTTGCAAGTTTCATCCTTGTTATAGTCAAATTACTGACCAGATCCACATGTTCAAACCTAATGCTGTATTTCAAAAAGCCTAAACCCAATTACAGTGCAATCCTATATACATGTTTACTCAGACATAAATTATAATGAGTTCAATTAGCCCAACTCTGAGGGAAGTGAGTATAGAATTGCAGCCTTAGGAATAGGGACGGGTATTACTAGACATGTATAGGATTGTACTGTTAATGGCAAAATCCACAGATTTGGAAAAGTGAAAGAGCTTAAAGTTAAACTAATACTGTGATATTTACTAATTTATGTAAAGTGATGTTATTGTTGAGCTACCACCTATATATATTTAAATTTTGGTACTGATTTCTCCAAACACTACACTTCCAAAATCACCAGGAGGTTTGAGCTGTAGCTATTACCCCAAACACTATAAAGATAAAATACTGAATAGTTAATTGAAAAATTATTTATATTCATTTAAATTCATTTATATTACAGCTCAATCATATATGTTTACTTAAAAGCATGTCACACTGAGTTCAGTATAACTTAACTTAATTTTCAAGTGTCTCTGCAAACATTCTTCCCATTTTATTTTTCTTTCATGATATAATTTAAATAAATACCACTAGTGAACATAATGTTAATGATTGCCCATTGTTGCAGCTTGCTGCATGCTTTGGCCTTCATTACACACGTTGTGTGTTTTATACTGTTCGTGCTTAAACCCAGATGAAGCAAACTGAAAACTATCATGTCTAACAGTACAACAAGTATTCTTGGATGGTATATTATTATTCCTACCCTGGAGACAACTTATAAACACAAGCAATCCTGTGAGTCAAATGGGAAAAATGTAGGCATTGAATAGGGCACTCCCCATAACACCATTCCTAGCTAGAAATCAGTCAGAAGCTAAGAAAATATCTCTAGGAGTTAAAGGCATTAAATATGAAGATAGGAAGAAAAACAAACAGAGGATCTAACGCCTCTGCTCAATTGCATGTATTAAAACACATCTCATAGCCTAAATAAATATATGAACGGGCTTCCCCACTGTTCATGCCTAACCATTGTTTGCACGAAAATGTGATATATCAGCATGAGCTCTGCTCTTTCTCTGTTTAGTTACGCTCAAAAGGGCAGACTCACTCAGTTACGGTTTAGAGACCTGCTGATTGCACATGGAGGATTTTGAAATATGTACTGTTCAGAAAAAAATATTTTCTACTACTACAGAACTGATCACTGCCACTTCTTTTGCTGAAGGTGTTTCCATGGGGGTGGGGGGAGTCTCTTTGTTCTCCTGCTGCTGTCTACCTGGTCTTGCTGCTTAGTGCTTCTGTTTAAGTTATATTTTTAGAGGGGGTGTATCTGTATCTATACCTTAACAATGCACAGACACAGAGACCTGGTTTGCACCATTGCAGGGAGGTTAATAAGCCACAGTGGCTCATTACTCATCCTGCGCGTAGCAGTCGCATGCGGGGGGGGGGGATTAATATAATTGCCCTCAGCAGCGCAGTTTGTTGTGTCATGCAAATCCGGCCAGGGTTCCCCCACACCCCTGGCACACAACAGGCACACACGGTGGGATAAATAAACCACTGTCGCTTATTTCTCCAGGTGCATGAATCATGCGAACCAGGCCAGTATGTGGAACTGGACACAGAATCAAGCTTTCTGAGAATCTCAGCAAGCAACTAGCCCTTACGATTGCAGACATAATTATGAAAGAGTGTGGGAGATAGGGTGCCAAAGCACATCGCCCCAAAAAGAGGAAGTGCCCCAGCAGAAAAGATGACATAAGAGAGCACATAAATGCATAAAATTGGCATATTCTAATTTATATGTATAGATGAGATTTGGAGAGAATTACTATAATTTAAACAGAAATACAATACATCTCATAATAGCGGGTGAGGGATTGTGACCAGGTGACCGGTGTGCCCACACACGGACTGCTGTCCAGGTGCGCCCTTCAAGGTCCCTGCTCTTTGTTCTTATGGTTCTTTATCTTTGAAGCCGAATTGGACTGGACAGCTCTTCAAATAGAGGACTGGTGCAATCTCAGTTTCGGGAACTCTGGGGGAAAGTGACCATGTTATACTTGAGTTCTTGATTCTAAAGGAAGCAAAAGCTGAGTGTAACCAAACACGTACCCTGGATTTTAGGAAAGCCAATTTTAACAAACTCAGAACAATGATAAGTAAGGTCCCATGGCAAGCGACTCTAATGAGAAAAGGAGCCCAGGATGGGTGGGAGTTTTTAAAAAAGGAAATTTTAAAGGCACAATTGCAAACAATTCCCACAAGGAAAAAAGGCAGAGGGCAACAGAAGAAGCCAATGTGGCTTCACAATAAACTCAAAGATGACCTGAAAACAAAAAAGGACACGTATAGGAAGTGGAAGGAAGGACAGGCTACAAGGGAAGAGTACAGGCAGGTAGCACAGAACTGCAGGAATAGTGTCAGGAAGGCTAAAGCTGAGAATGAGCTAAGGTTAGCGAGGGATGCTAAAAACAACAAGAAAGCTTTCCTCAGATACATGCACAGTAAAAGACAGAGGAAAGAAATGGTGGTTCAACTACACAATGAGGATGGCAAATTGATAACAGAAGACAAGGAAAAGGCAGAAGTGTTCAATTCCTACTTTGGCTCGGTCTTCTCCCAAAAGAGGGTCTATGACCCCCCTGGCAAACCTGAAGTGCAGACTGAAGGGGCAGGATTGCAGCTTGAGAGTGATAGGCAAATGGTCAAGGAGCACCTGATTACGCTGAACGAGTTTAAATCTCCAGGGCCTGACGAGCTGCATCCTAGAATAATAAAGGAACTGGCAGAAGAACTCTCAGAACCACTGTCTATCATCTTTGAGAAATCATGGAGGACAGGTGAAGTGCCAGATGACTGGAGGAGGGCACATGTTGTTTCCATCTTCAAAAAGGGCAAGAAGGAGGAACCTGGGAACTATAGGCTAGTCAGACTGACATCAATCCCTGGGAAAATTTTGGAGCAGATTATAAAAAGTCAGTCTGCAAGCACCTTGAAAACAATGCAGTGATTACTAGAAGCCAGCATGGATTTGTCAAGAACAAATCCTGCCAGACTAATCTGATCTCATTTTTTTTAGCGGGTAACCTCCCTTGTGGACTGTGGGAATGCGGTGGACATAATATATCTGGACTTCAGCAAAGCTTTCGACAAAGTGCCTCATGATATCCTGATTAGCAAGCTAGCTAAAAGTGGGCTAGATGGAACAACTATCAGGTGGGTCCACAATTGGCTACAGAATCGGACTCAAAGAGTGTTTATCAATGGTTCCTTCTCAAACTGGGGAGAGGTAACGAGCGGGGTACCACAGGGCTCGGTCCTGGGCCCAGTGCTCTTTAACATTTTTATTAATGACTCGGATCAGGAGGTACAGGGAATGCTGATCAAATTTGCAGATGACACAAAGTTGGGTGGAACAGCTAATACTCTGGAAGACAGAAACTAAATTCAAAGCGATCTCGATAGGCTGGAGCGCTGGGCCAAAAACAACAGAATGAAATTTAATAGGGATAAATGCCAAGTGCTGCACCTAGGGAGAGGAAACCAAATGCAGAGTTACAGAATAGGGGACACTTGGCTCAACAATACTACAAGTGAGAAGGATCTTGGAATTGTTGTAGATCACAAACTGAATATGAGCCAGCAATGTGATGTGGCTGCAAAGAAGGCAAATGCTATTTTAGGCTGCATTAATAGAAGTATAGCTTCCAAATCACGTGAAGTGATAATTCCCCTTTACTCAGTACTGGTTAGGCCTCATCTTGAGTACTGCGTCCAGTTCTGGGCACCACACTTTAAGAAGGACGTAGACAAACTGGAGAGGGTTCAGAGGAGGGCAACAAGGATGATAAAGGGACTGGAAACAAGGCCCTATGAGGAGAGACTGAAAGAACTGGGTATGTTTAGCC
Source organism: Shinisaurus crocodilurus (assembly GCA_021292165.1). Lineage (NCBI taxonomy): Eukaryota > Metazoa > Chordata > Lepidosauria > Squamata > Shinisauridae > Shinisaurus > Shinisaurus crocodilurus. The sequence goes on from CM037879.1 coordinate 189,347,018, forward strand.
TTCAGAAGAGGAGACTGAGGGGAGATATATGATATCACATCACGCCAGTGCTTAATGAGTTGCACTGGCTACCAGTTGCTTGCCGAGCCGAATTCAAGGTGTTGGTTTTGACCTTTAAAACCCTACACGGCTCCGGCCCAGCTTATCTCAAGGAGCGCCTCCAGCAACATCAAGTAGGCCGCTCAACAAGGTCTGCCACGGACGGCCTTCTCCTTATCCCATCAGCCAGAGCAGCCAGGCTGGTGGGGACTAGGAAGAGGGCCTTCTCTGTGGCGGCCCCCACATTATGGAACTCCCTCCCTAGTGACCTTCGCCATGCCCCCTCCGTGATGAGCTTCCGCCGTGCATTAAAAACATGGCTGTTCAGGCGGGAATATGGTGTGGGTTAGGTTTTTAATAAGAATTTTTTATTTTGTTTTAATCATTATATTTTATTGTGTTTTACTGTATTTTAATTGTACATCGCCCAGGGTGGCCGGGTGACCGGCCAGATGGGCGATTAAAAAATATAATAAATAAATAAATAAATAAATGATAGCACTCTTCCAGTAACTTAAAGGGTTGTCTTGTCACACAGAGGAGGGCCAGGATCTCTTCTCGATCATCCCAGTTCAGGACACGGAATAATGAGCAGGGGGTTGGACTCGATGGCCTGGTAGGCCATCGAGGGGAGATATGATCGCACTCTTCCAGTATTTGAAGGGATGTCACACAGAGGAGGGCAAAGATCTCTTCTCGTTCATCCCAGTTTGCAGGACACGGAATAATGGGCTCAAGTTACAGGAACCTAGATTCCACCTAAACATCAGGAAAAATTTCCTGACTGTCAGAGCAATAAGACAATGGAATCAACTACCTAGGGAGGTTGTGGGCTCTCCCACTCTGGAGGCATTCAAGGTGCAGCTGGACAGACATCTGTCAGAGATGCTTTGACCTAGATTCCTGCATTGAGCAGGGGGTTGGACTCGATGGCCTTGTAGGCCCCTTCCAACTCTACTTTTCTATGATTCTATGATTCTATGATTCCAACTCTACTTTTCTATGATTCTATGATTCTCAACATTTGTGCCTGAGATAAGATCAGATAACGCTGGCTCAGCTTGTCTGAGTGTGGAAAGCTAAGCAGGGTCAAGCCTGGTTGTTACTTGGATGGGAGACCCCTCCTCTAGTTTCCTGCATTGAGCAGGGGGTTGGACTCGATAGCCTTGTAGGCTCCTTCCAACTCTATGATCTATGAAATCTATGAAAATAACGATAATTATCTGCATACAAAAGCATGAGCTATTTTGAACAGGAGGGAAAATAGTTCCCTGGCATACCAGTTCCGTCCACTACAAAAATTTAAAAGGAAAGCAGGCAAAAGATAGCCAGTCTTGTCTTGCCTGCTTCGGTTTGGGAATAATGAGCACAAATATCAGGAGGAGTTAACTGGAAATGCTTAGCACTTAAGAAAACACTCCTATTTCATTTCCATCTGCTGCAGTGACAAAATTAAACTGGGAATATAATTGCTCCTGGGAAATTCAGAGTTCATAAATCTAAACTCTTTAGTGCTCCATGCTTCTAATATAATCTGCTGTCATTACGTAGTGCTTTTACATTTCGTAAAGCAGCCAGAGTTAATGTAACATTACACATTAATCTAATACTAATGCAGAGTTATAGGCATGGATTGCCTCTCGGCACCAGAAAAACTTTGCAGGCATCTGAATATATAGGTCTCTCAAGCACATTCTTTATAGCACTTCAAGCGGCATCTCTGACACCGCGCTGCCACAGGTCGAGCCAAGTTCAGCCTGCTCATCACTGAACAGCTAACACCCTTGCTGTGAGTCAAGAAGGCCAGCCGTGCTGCATTTGTTTGAACTGACTTGAGCGATGCCCATGAGGGACATGCATGCATTTTAATGTCAGAAGACCACTTGGAGAATTGCTTTAATGTTGAATAGCCTCCTGGTATGTGAGAGACTGGCCCCTTGCATCTAGGAAAGGGTTTGATTTTTTATTTATTTTATTTATTTTTACAAGCCAGGCACCTTTGTAAGGTTATGCCACGTTTTGTAGGTTTTCTGGTTTCAATCACGCACTAGCATGACAAAGAAATGAAATCCAGCAGGGAATTTCAGGATATGCAGCCAGGTAGTGGCAATCCCCTCATTGTTTCCTAGCATCTTATATTCAGAGATATACTACTACTTCAGAACATGGAGGTTTCATTTTGCTATTGTATTCTAGTATAACCACATGGAAAACTCTACATCCAGGATGCGATGATTATTGGAAACTAACAGGTCCTGGTCTCATATACATCTGATTCATACATGCTCTTCTGATATCATATAGCCCTCATGTGATGACTGTAGGTTGTATCCAATGGTGGCTTTCTGCTAATGCAAAGCATTTCCTCTCATGGAGGGTTGGGCACCCAGTTTTCATGGATCCCTTGAAAAACTGCTCCTACAGGTTTGGGACTCTCTGGAACAGTATAGGATATGGCATGAAGGGCTGCAGTAGGTAGGGACGATCAGCAAAAATTGGATGTCCTGTCTTCCTTTAGCACAAAGCCTCTATTGCAGTGTTCTTCAACCTTGGGTCCCCAGATGTTTTTGGCCTACAATTCCCAGCATGCCCCAGCCAGTGAAGCTGGCTGGGGCATGCTGGGAGTTGTAGGCCAAAAACATCTGGGGACCCAAGGTTGGAGAACACTGCTCTATCGGATACAACCCTGTTCCACCTCACCCCCATTTCCATAGAGAGAGGTTTGTCTGAAGTCATTTCAAAGTGTGGGTCTCTCCATGCCAGAGAGAAGGTTTAAAAGCCAGCCTCCTCGCTGGGAAAATAAGTTTAATAATGATCACATAAGGATGATTTTGGGCAAACCATGCTTTGGCTTGTTCTGTTTCCAAAACAAAAGATGTCAAGAAACCAAAAGGATGCTGCCCTGAAAATAGCATTTAAAGATCCCTTCCTAAAGGAAAATATAATTATATCCTTGTGTCCATGAGTACCTCTGCATCAGTGTTTCCTTAATTCCTTTACTGTCAAATTGTGCTTAAAAATAATAAAGCCCATAATGTGGATTCAAATGAATCCCAGATGGCTTACTGCAGCTAGTTAGTTCAATGGCCTTAAACACGTTATTTAACACTGTATTTCATTGGCCCAGCTCAATCACTCTGATAGCCATACATTGAGTAAAATGGAAAATTAACACAGGCTTCTAACTGCAGTGGCTTCCCACCACCAACCAGATTTGCCAGATTCACACCACAATTATCCCCTTTTGTTTTCAAGAGCGGTCATCTTTTGAACTATTGCTGAAGAAGGAGTTTGGGGAATGCACCAAGTTATGGATGCTTTTAAATTAAAAGGGACATCCATAGGTGCATGGAAGGGTCATTGAGAGGTTTTCTTCTGTATTCGCTAATTCACACACATGGCCTGATAAATTCTGAGGGTGGGGCAGGAACAGCATGAGTGGAGACCTCATTGTCCCTTACATGGATTACTCATACAATCAATGATATTATTTGCATATCTAAATGTCAGTATTTTAAGGAGGATGCCACGTCTGTTGTAATAGAGATTCAGTAGTATTCTCTGGCTTCCATTAAGACACAGCTTCTTAGGAGTTAATTTAAAGTATTTATTTCAGTAAGGGTAGGAGATTGCCCAGCAATAAATGAAAGTGGATGAGTTTCCAAAACATCAGGTGAGGCAGGAAGAACAAAGAAGGGTAGAAAATCAGAAAGGCCTGGGGATGAGTAGGAGGTGTCACCACCCACACTTTGTGTAAAGGTCCACGGGGCTGCTGCTACTAGTTTAGGTTGCCAGGTAGAAAGTTGAAAGTCAGGACCTCCACAAAAGTAAAGCTATGGTTGCACAACTGTAATCCCAAGCACAATTACTTGGGAGTTCTCACTGAAATAAATGGGATGTTTCTAAGTAAGCACGCTTGGGATTGTGGTAGGAGTTTCCAGTACACAATCCATTTTCAGTTGGTAATGTCCTACAATTTGGAACTCACGCATGAGGTGAAAAGTCCCTGTGATTGTTTCTTATGAATGCACCCAGAGATTCAACCAAAAACAATTCTTCCTTGGAAAATTTGCATTTTCTTGTAGGATCATATTCATAAGAAATTCTTATCCACAGACGTATTAATGGTGATTTTGCACCTCATGTGGCATTTTCCTGAAAAAGAGCTGAACACATAAACTTAGCTAAACTTTCTGAGGGATGGGCTATGGTATGTTGCCGGCCAGATGGGCGATTGATAAATGCAAATAAATAAATAAATAAAATAAAAATGTTAACCTATTCCAGCAAAAGCAACAAAGAATCTTGTGGCACTTTAAAGACTAACAAAGTTACTGTGCCATTTTCGTGTATCAGAGCACACTCCACACAGAAAAGTGTATGCTCTAATAATTATTGTTAGTATTTAAGGTGCCACAAGGCTCTCTGTTGTTTTTACCTCAACTTTAGACCCCACATAGCTTTAAAAACTTACATTGTTTAATTTAAGAAACTTTTCTCAAGAATATTTTAACAATTTGATATGAAGATTATCTGCTTGCATGTCTAGCTAATTGTCAATTAAGGTTTAGCTTATGAGCCAATCTTTTTTCTCTCTCAATTATTATTCCCAATAACTGAGGGCCACTTCACATGTTAACACATGTACCTTCATTATTCTATGTCATGTGTCAGAGGCCTTCAGCATTAATACTTAATTCCAGACATTAAGAGGTGTTAAGAGGGGAGGGTATCTGCTTTCATGCCATCAAGAAAAGGAAGCTGAGATTTTAGCTATTGTGAGAGGTTAAGGCTTAAGGGTGCAATCCCACGCAAGTTTAGACAGAGAAAAAGGCATACAACTCCCAGCGTGCCCCAGCCAGCACAGCTGGGAGTTGTAGGGCTTTTTTCTGTCTAAACATGCATAGGATTGCACTTTAAAGGATCTAAAAACAAAAACTAATTTAAAAGGAAATACTTTTAAATATGCAAAAGTATATACTTTTAAATATACTTTGGCAATATGCAAAAGAAGGAAGCACAAGAACAGTGTAAGATTCCTTGTGCCGGTTTCTTTAAAAAAGCAGACAAACTTCTTACAAAATAATTTATTGGTTTAACTTCTTACAGTTTGGCTTCTATCCAGAGCACAGTAACATGCCCTTAAGGACACTGAACTCAATGCTGGGTTGATACAGGTGGATTTAAACTATGCCAAGGCATGAGCAAGTTTTGCTTGGGAATACTACCTGTTTTTCTACCAGATGCTGGTATGCACCAGATTTGTGTCTTATTCTGGAACACACCATCCAACTATATTTATAACAGAATATCAGATATCCACATGTATTACATTAATCTTATATTCCATTAATCATATCTGAGGTTTTCTAAGGTAAACAAACCCCCTCAAAACCAGGTTCCTACCAGAGGGATAGAGAAATATGCATTCTGGTCTCAGTTATCCCTGTGGTGACTTGTTTAAACTATCTGTATATCTGGAGCTCAGACATCTCACCATGGGAGAAATGAGCAAGTCCCCCAACCTTTTGCACTTAAGCCTTAAAGGTAAAAGAAGGAGAGAGAGAGAGAGAGGAAGAGGAAGAGAAGGAACTCTGACACTCTCCTGCTTCTTCTTTTGGGACTTTCATGTTGCATGTGCATGTTGACACTGATTTCAGTGTATTCTAAGACCAGTACACACATGCATGTCACTTGCTTATTTTAATTTAATTTAGCATCCTGGGAGTTGTAAGACTTTTTTCCCTGTCTAAACATGCATATGATTGCACCTTTAATTAATCTAACTAGTCTACTTTTTCTCCAACAGTGGCCAACCAGATGTTCCAGGGAAGTTTACAAACAGAGCAAGAGGAACATATGAAGTTGCCTTCTACTGAGTCAGGCTTCGTCTGCCAGTCAGTGGCTCTCCGGGGTCTCAGGCAGAGGTCCTTCCCATTGTCTGCTACAAACTGAGGCCTTTTACATGCAAAGCATGGGGCATACCACTGAGCAGCTGTACACTACCACTGAATTGGAGGTTGCATTTAGCTGTCATGGCTCATTTCCTCCATGCAAATTTTCCTTCAAGACTTTCTCTACCCTACTCTTAATCTAGAAGCCAAAGACGAATCCCATACGTTAAGGGTGGAATCCCAAACACATCTACTCATGAGTAAGTCCTGCTGAACTCCACTGGACTTATTTCCAGGTAGATGTGCATATGATTGCACTGTAAGTTGACTCTATTGATCTAAGTGAAGTCTCCAAATGTCTTCCCCATCTTTTTTTTCCAAGCTGAAAAGTCAGAAAATAAATGATGCAAACAAATTCTTTAGCAGAATCGTTTTCTTCGGTTTTTATAGAGGAGGCCCACTGGTTAGCAGATTCACATTTTTTTGCAGATGTCTGCAATAAATAAATAAATAAATAAATATTGCAAGCTGTATCATTGTCTGGAGATTTGCCACTAGCAAATACAACTATAACCTGCACTTCTCACTTAAGGGACATGATGGTGCCACTGTGGACATGCACACTTTTACAATCTCCATTTTAATTCTATCAGCACTCCTCTTTCTCACGTAATTTGAAAAAAAGTGTTTTTCAACGCACACTCTGGAAGCTTCTCCAGTGCTCCCAATTTCTTCATTTCAGGTGATGCACAAACAGCAACATTGTGCAGGCCATACTGAAGAACCACCATGGCCTCAAGCACACAGATGAATCCCCCCGCCCCCGCCCCCAGCCTCGTATGACCTCTGCTTGAACCATTTTCACACATGTCTGGTCTGGATCTGTACTGCTTTGAGCCATACCTGACAAGACTGAAGATAGTCAGGTGGTTGGGAATTCACAGAGCGGTAATAGTTTTTGGTGCCTACTGAATACTGTATGTTACATCACTGGTGGTGACCAGTAACACATCCCTGGTTCAGGAGGACTTTTGTTATTCCATACTTTAAAACATGTACACTTCCCACCTCCAGAACATTCATACAACTATATCCTCCCCACCCACCTCATTATCCCTAGGGGTTGACATGGACTAGACCAAAAATTACATGCAAACTTTCAAAGGATCAGGAGTTAGGAAGCCAAATATATCATACCCTCCAACATTTCACAGATGAAAATAGGGACACACATGTGAATTTGTAAGAGGTATGGTTAAGCGACATGAAGGTGTGATCAAGAGGGTGTGGCCAGGCAAACAAAGGGCATGGTCAAGTACAAAAGTTATTACAGGAAACACACAAAATCTTTTATATTATAATTATTACATTATTATATTATACATTATTTAATAATATTTTATTAGTGGCTTTTGTAAAAAATTTTTACCTTACTTAAACCTTTAATTGTTGATATCTGGTGTTTTTCATGGGGCGGGGGTGTCAGTGCTTGCAGGGCAATCTCTTTTTGTATTAAAATTGTCAGGATTGGTCCCAGCATTTTCATGGCAGTTGGAGAAGGAGAAGAAAAGAAGGAGATGCGGAGGAGGGGGAGCTTTTGGGTGGGGGGAAATACAAAAAGACACATTGGGGTTTTGACCCCTTCAGCGTTTTGCTCCAACACCTCTACAACTCTGGTTTTTAAGCACAAGGACAAGGAGTAACTTTGAGGGGCTGAACAGCTTTGTTGTCTGAGTAACAACAACTCTATGATTTATGAATCTATGAACTGTAAGCACAATCCAGATGAGCATTTATAAACAGTATTCAGAGAAGACTATGCAGAAGTGGATTAATGAAATAGAAGGATCCAGCTGCATAAATTGCTACAATACTTGCTACAATACTTTGTACCTGTTGTAAGGAAATTTTTCCACTGAAATAATATAGAATAGCCTTCCTCTTAGACCCTTGCAAGGCAATTTCTACTTTCTGCCATACATGTCAGATTTTAAATCCCAGCTTTGTGCTCAAACTGCGATGTCATTAAATGTCTCTCTCTCTCAGATTGTTAATGTTATTAAAAGATACCATCACGTTACTTGATGGATTAAGTAACAAGCCAATAAAAACATGCACTCGACCATAAAATATACTGGTGGAGACATAATTTGTCTCTTAGAAAAGTTTAAGATTTTCTTTCTAATACTTTAAACTCCCTTAGGTTGGCATGTCTCATATTCATCAATATAGTGAATTTTCTGTTATTAAAATACATCCAAGTACAGGCCAATGTAGGTACTATAATCAAAAGCAGATATCAGTAGAGGAATACAGCACATATCCTAATTTAATTAAGCACTGACACAACAAAGGACAATTTAAAGAACTCAATTTGGCTTCCAAGTGCTTTGAACAAAAATTAACAGAAGTAGTTACGTTGAATAAATAGCAATTCTTCCTGCCTTTAGATTGAATTTTATTAGAAGAATACGTAGGACATGCGACATGCCATTGGATAAGTGAGGAAAAAATAACACCACAAGCAGTTGTAGTTTGGTCGCCAGCAGGTTTCTAGCCCTTATGGTCATAAAAATAACCTTGAAGTATGTGGACAATGCTGGACAACTCCCCCCCCCCCCCCAAAGCCTGAGGAACTGCTGAATAAGATTTCACATGGACCTGAGTGCTCTGGGCATCTACTTGCCCCTCTCTTTGACAGGCAGAAGCAGAATGAATTATGCAAACCAAACCATATCATATGCATTTGCTTATTTTGGAGAGGACACAGCATTCAGCTTCTCCCTGGCACAGAACCTGTCCCGTCCTCCGTATCACATCTGTATCCTGCCCTTTTCCTCCAAGTAGCTCACGGTGGCGTTCTTGGGGCTATCCTTATCTATCCTTACAACAACCCTTTGAGGTAGATTAGACTGGATGAGAGAGAAGGAGAAGAATGACAAACCCAATGTCACCCAGTGAGTGACATTTATGGCAGAGCAGGATTTCAGCCCCAGGCCTCCACCCAGGTTTTCTTTCTTCAAGTCCAGCGCTCCCACCTCTGCACTCACAGTGGCTGTGCGACCCCACACTAGCTCATATTTCTGAGTCACCCATTAGGAAGCTGTTTTGCTTAAGGGTGTTCCACAATTCTTGCTGACAAGTTTGAAGTGACTTTGTAAGACAAAACCTGTTTATACCATTGCCAAAAAATCTTTTAGAAGATATCCTGTGCACGTATGGGTTGGGCAACAAAAGTCTCTCTTTCTTTCTTTTGTTTAAATGTACATAGGAGAAACCTGTTTCCTAATTTCAGAACTGTTTGGAAATCGGGGCAGAACCTGTATACTTTAATAATGTACCCATAAGGTTTTGGTTGATGACAAGCCCTATAAATTTAACTTTGCTTCACCGGGGTCCGCATTGACTCATCTCTGCTTTCCGTCAGGCCATTATCCAACAAATTAGTCATTAATTGCTGTTGAAAATCAATTCACTGGAATAATGGCTTAAATGTATTGCCTAGTGGTTTGTCACAAAGGATATATAGCAAAAGGGCCTAGAATGCTTGAATTTCAAGCTGCAGTTCAGAAGTTGTGTCTGGGCTGCCAATCATGTTTTAACAATCAGTGCACTCCTCCCCCCACACCTACACCCACACCCAGCGGTAGGAAATACTGTCAACATTTTCACAAGAGGAAAATAATTGAATTAACGACAAACTCCTAACATTATCCCTATTCAGGCGCACTGAGAAGAAACAGAATTACACTTCTGAGAAATGCCAAAATGCTTTAAGACTGGATCAATTAGAGGTCATAAAAGCAGGCTGACCCTGCTAGCGGGTTTCCAGCACTGTCAGATCTCAGAGAAGCATTATCTGAAGCAGCTGCAAATGTAAACGTTGCTTACTGGTGAAAGAAAGCAGAGATCATCAACACCCACAGAAGCCAGGAAGAGAAGATTTCCCATTAACTTTAATAGACCATCATCATCATCATCATCATCATCATCATTATTATCATATTCTAGTTTTTCAGGTGCCTTCTGCTGCAGATTTTAAGCAAAGTGAGCATTAAACACTTTGGCTTCAACGGAAAGTGGACTAGGCTCCTTGGGGACAAAGAAAAGTCACATTTCCCTGTGAGAGGTCAGTTATATCTAAAGAGTTACATATTGAATATTTAGATCTCCTTAGACTACTGTAATGTGCTCTACATGGGGTTACCCTGGAAGATGGTTCAGAAGTTACAGCTGGTACAGAACGCGGTGGCTCGCCTGGTTAAAGGCAGCCACCGGTGTGATCACATCACTCCGGTGCTTAAGGAGCTGCACTGGCTACCAGTTGCTTGCCGAGCCAAATTCAAGGTGTTGGTTGTGACCTTTAAAACCCTATATGGCTCCGGTCCAGTTTATCTCAAGCAGCGTCTCCAGCAACATCAAGTAGGCCACTCAACAAGATCTGCCACGGACGGCCTTCTCCTTGTTCCATCAGCCAGAGCAGCCAGGCTGGTGAGGACTAGGAAGAGGGCCTTCTCTGTGGCAGCCCTCAAATTATGGAACCCCCCCCCCACTGTGACCTCTGCCATGCCCCCTCCTTGATGAGCTTCCACCGTGCATTAAAAACATGGTTTTTCAGGCGGGAATATGGGGTGGGTTAGGATTTTAATGTAATGGTATTTTATACTTTGTTTTATTGTTTTTTTAATATATGTTGTACATCGCCCAGAGTGGGCGGGTCACCGGCCAGATGGGCGATTCAAAAATATAATAAATAAATCTCCGATTTCTTCCAAGGTCATACAATTCAGAAATGGGAGACATATACTAATTACCAGCCGTGTAAACACCAGCAAAAACAAAAAAGTGTCTGGTTGCATCTTAAAAAACAATAACTATATTATAGTATAAACTTTTGTGGACTGGACCTTAAATTATCATCTTCATCATTTTTTAATTTATATATAAATAATAGGCACTAGATAAAATTTAAATAATCATAAAACACGCTCTGCCAGGGGTTTCCAATTGAAAGACAAGACATATTAGGGTGGAAAGGAATGCAAAATGGAAGGAGTTTGAATTGGGAATCTACATCTAAAAAATTCAGGTATAACTTTTATATTGTATTAAATATCCACTATAAGGATTAGCAACTGGAAGCCCTTAAGAAAAATCCAGCCTCCAGAGGGGTGTTACCTAAGTTAAGAAGATAAGAACATAAGAAGAGCCATGCTGGATCAGACCAAGGATCCATCTAGTCCAGCATTCTGTTCACACACTGACCAACGAGCTGCCCACGGGATCCAACAAGCAGGACATGAGTGCAACAGCACCTTCTCACCCATGCTCCCCAGCAATGTACATAAGCATACAGCCTCTGATACCGGAGGCAGCATATAGCCATCAGGACTAGTAGCCATTCATAACCTTATCCTCCATGAATTTGTCCAATCCCCTTTAAAAACCATCCAGATTGGTGGCCATTGCTACATCTTGTGAAAGTGAATTCCATAGTTTTAACTATGCGCTCTGTGAAAAAGTACTTTCTTGTATCTGCCCGGAATCTCCCACTAATCAGCTTCATGGGATGACCCTGGGTTCTAGTATTATGAGAGAAGGAGAAAAATGTCTCCCTATCCACTTTCTCCTCACCATGCATAATTTTATACACCTCTATCATGTCTCCCCTTATTCACCTTTTTTTTTCTTAACTAAACAATCCCAGAAGTTTTAACCTTTCCTCATAGGGGTGGTGCTCCAGTTCCTTGATCGTTTCAGTTGCCTTTTTCTGCACTTCTTCCAACTCTACAATATCCTTTTTTAGGTGCAGTGACTAGAACTGTACACAGTATTCTAAGTGTGGTAGCAGTATAGTTTGTATAAGGGCAATATAATATTGGCAGTTTTATTTTCAATTCCTTTCCTAATTATGCCTAACATGGACTTTGCCTTTTTCACAGCAGCCACACACTGGGTCGATATTTTCATCGAGCTGTCCATCACAACCCCAAGATCTCTTTCTTGGTCATTCACTGCTAGCTCAGATCCCATCAGCTTATACTTGAAAGCTGGGGTGGGGTGGGGTTGCCCCAATGTGCATCACTTTACACTTGCTTACACTGAACCGCACTTGCCATTTTGATGCCTGTTCTCCCAGTTTTAGAGATCCTTTTGGAGCTCCTCATAATCCCTGTTTTTACTATCCTAATTATAATTTGGTGACATCAGCAAACGTGGCCACTTCACTGCTCACTCCTAATTCCAGATCATTTATGAATGAGTTGAAAAGCATTGGTACCAATACAGATCCCTGTGGGACTCCACAGTTTCGGGCACAGCTGGGGCCCCAAGTAACTTTAAGCCCACAAAGGCTTCAGAGCCAGTGTCAATATGCATGTGGGAAGAGGTGAACCAATAGACACTGTTTTAGCTGGATTTCCAAAAGGCTTTTGACAAAGTCCTTCAGCAAAGACTCCTGAGCAAACTTAGCAGTCATAAAATAAGAGGAGAGGTCCACAATTAAAACCATAAAATACAATATATAAACATTTAAAATTTAAAACTAAGGTATAAAAATAAAAATAGTAACCAAATAGAACCTAGCTGCAGGGCAAAGATTTAAAATACAGTACCAGATTTAAAACAGAAACTGAAAAACTAAAGTAACTAGGAAAATAAAAAGGTCTTCACCTGGTGCAGAAAAGAGCACAATGCCTGAAGAGCCTCTCTGGGAAGTTCATTCTACACCCAGGGTGCCACAGCAGAAAAGGCCCTCTTCTTAGTAGCTACCCACCCCATTTCTTTTTGCAGGGGCTCCTGGAGATGCATGGACCACTGAAGTTAATCTTAGTGTCCACGCAGGTGTATATGGGAGAAGATGAACCTTCAGGTAACCTGCCCCCAAGCCATTTAGGGCTTTGAATGTTAATACCAGCATTTTGAATCAGGCCTGGAAATTGACTGGCAGCCAGTGCAGATGGTAAAGTACTGGACTAATATGATCACATTGGCCAGTCCCCGTTGACAATCTTGCTGCCCTATTATGGACCAGCCAAAGTTTCCGAACCATTTTTAAATGTAACCCCACATATAACGCATTGCAGTAATCCAGATGAGAAGTTATCGGAGCATGGATGACTGTAGCTAGGCTATCTCTGTCCAGATAAGGACATAGTTGGTATATCAGCCTAAGCAGATAAGGTGCTCTATGCCACCAAGTCCACCTGTGCCTCTAGTGCAGTGCTTCTCAATTATTTTCTGTCATGCCCCCCCTAGGAAGAAGAAAACATTTCGCGCCCCCGCGCGACTGTAAATAGTATCATTTGTCTATAAAATTGTTATAAGTACACCTCTGCATAACACTGTATCCTTATTAACGTATAAGAGAATAAAAAAAGAAAGAAATGTGGATCAATTTACAACAAAGAATAGCTTTATTAACTGTAGCAGAAAAGATTTAAAGGAGCACAGGATTTAAAGGAACACAATATTAAAAAAAACTTTTAACTGAGGTCAAACGAGCCCCCCTTTACGGATCCTCGCGCCCCCCCTGGGGGGCCCGCCCCACTATTTGAGAAGCACTGCTCTAGTGGCAATGCTGGATCCAAGAGCACCCCCAAACTATGCACCTGATCCTTTGGGTAGAGTGCAACCTCCTGCAGAACAGTTGAACATCACTTAGCCAGGCAGATGAACCACCCACTAACAGTACCTCCATCTTGTCTGGATTGAGTCTCAGTTTATTGGCCCTCATCCAGTCCATTACTGTGCCCAGGTACTGGTTCAGAACACCCACTGCCTCACCTGGTTTCATATAAGTGTTAAACTGCATGGGGGATAAAATAAAGCCCTGTGGCACCCCATGGCATAACTGCCAAGGGATAGAGCAATAATCCTCCAGCACCACCTTCTGGAATTGACCATTCATGCAGGAGCAGAACCATTGCAGTGCAGTACCTCCAACTCCCAGCCCAGGCAGCCTATCCAGAAGGATACAGTGGCTGATAGTATCGAAAGCCACTGAGATGTCCAAGAGAATCAACAGGGTCGCATTCCCCCTACCTTCTCCCAGCAAAAGTATCCCACAGGGCAACCAAGGCAGTTTCCATTCCAAAACCAGTCCTGAAGCAGATTGAAATAGATCAAAATAATCCATTTCATTCAAGAATGCCTGCAGTTGGCCAGCAACCACCCGCTCAAGTACCTTGCCCAGGAAGGGGATATTAGCCACCAGCCTATAGTTGTTAATATCTTCTGGGTCCAAGTTAGGGTTTTTCAGGAGTGGCCTAATAACTGCCTCCTTTAAAGTGTCTGGCACCACCCACTCTCTCAAGGAGGATTTGACAACCTCCTGGACCCAGCAGGATATCCCCTCCCTACTAGATAGAGCCCAAGAGATTTTGAAAACAGAGATTTTAGGTCCAGGCACAAAGATACATTAACACTGTAGGCGTAAAATATTAATAAAAATGGAGAAATGATCTACAAAGGGAAATGTCACCAGAAATTGGGTCTTTTCTTTATGGGCCTAGAAACCAGTTTACTGTGAGCTCAGTGTTGAAGAGAACTGTATAAAAATGACAATGCAACAGCATTTAACACTTCTGAAATTAGACAAGATCTACCGAGCTGGAAATAACTGGTGGTACTGTGCTAAATATGAAGCAAATTTTCCCCACAAGTGGTGGATGTGTTGCAGAACTCTGGCATATTGGAAAATGGTTACCCAAGCAATATTGTCCTTTCCTAATATTCATGTACCTATAGTTCCTCTTGTTTGTCATCTTAGTTTTATGCCACATATACTCCCTAGAAAGAAATATGAGGTAGTATGAAATGCACTAGTGGTTGTTTTCCTGGAAGTGCCTAGCAAATATATTACAGCGGGCCTCAGGCGGGTCCAGTGTATAATAGGCCCTGGATGACCCTAAAGAGCTCCACAGGGCAGCAAAGGGAAGATTGAATATAGGCAGAGAGATGTTGTTTCTTTGCTGCTCTCACTGCCCCTAAATATACTTGACTATAGGCACATACCAGGGCTTGATTGCATCCACTACGAGTTTTTCTCCATCTGCACTCAAGCCGTCTCCTGTTTTGGTTCATCACTCTCAGCTCTGGGGTGTACCACGGAGCCGTATGAGCTCTACTACAGAGAGGGCGCTCAGAAGCGAGCGTGTCAACCACCTGGGTCATCTCCATATTTCAGAGATCAACCAGGGATTCAACAGGACCGCCAGCCATATCAGCTGGAAACCCCCAAGGGCCCTCTGGAAGCCATTCAGATCCATTAATCTCCAGGGGCGGACCATCTTAATAGGTCCCCCACCCTTACAGAGGGGAAAAATCACCGTCAGTCTAAATCTTAGCAGGCAGTGATCCGACCATGATAAAGGGACTGATTCAAAGTCCCCCATATTCAGATCACCATCCCCATGCCTGGCTGAAAATACCAAGTCTAGAGTGTGCCCTGCTACATGCGTTGGGCCGATAACATGTTGGGATAGTCCCATAGTTGTCATGGAGTCCATGAAATCCTCAGCCACCTCAGGCAAGCAAGGTGCCTTCAGTATGGATGTACTGTCCCCCAGAACCAACAGCCTGGGAGACCTCAGCATCGTAAACGAGACCACCTCCGTCAGCTCAGATAGGGAGTCTGTCCCTAATCTGTCCCACTGGCTCAACACTAGATGCAAACATTCCAGACTGACAGGGAGCCTGGAGAGAGAGAGAGAGAGAGAGAGAGAGAGAGAGAGAATTCCAAATAGACCATGGCAACCCCCCCTCCCTGGCCCTCAGGTCTACCCTGATGCTGAACCAAGTACCCCAGTGGGCATAACTGGGAGAGAATAACTCCCCCCTGTTCACCCACCCAGGTCTCGGTAATACATGCCAGATCGGCCACCACATCCACTGTTAGATCATGGATGAGGGAGGACTTGTTTTCGACTAATCTGGCATTTAGAAGCAGCATCCGGAGACCCGAGAGCAAGCTGATAGGGTGTGAGGAGGACTGGAACATGGCACAGCCATTAAGTGTCTGGGCCGTGTTCCCTTACCTGGCTAGTCCTCCTCTCAACACCATATCTCCCTCTACCCATCACTACACTGATGGGAATGCCCACAGAACCCCCCACTTGGCCCCATATTTCCCTTCCAAGGCACATCCTCAGGGCCTAGGAAGGGAAAACAATCCCCCCCACCAAGAGCACTGAGAAAACAAAATAGACAACAATGTGAGGGGGGTGGCCCTTGCATCCCCCCGAAATGTCTCTCCCCAAAGGGGTGACCCCTTTGGAGTCATCCCCTTTGGGGTCATTGCTGCTGAGGTGTCGCAACTCTGGTCCAAGCTGGCCGGCAGATAAAGGCCTGCTGAGAGTGAAAACCCAGGTGGCAGGCGTTGCTAATCAGTCAGGCCTGGGGGGAGTTGCCCTCCTCTTAAGGGCAGTGGAACATTTCTCAGGAAAGGAGCCCCAGCAACAGCATTAGCCAAGGCAAAAGGCTGGCAAGATGGCAAGTCAGCCCCGGTTTCTCACCTTCCTTCCCTTGAGAGTGCCCACATCTGTGTGTTGATAGCTGCAAGCTTCAGATGTTACTTCAGAGATGGAGCCAGGTAGTCATTTTTATAAATAATTTTTCATCATTGGGTTATGACCAATTTGAATGGTTAAACCCTATGCAGAGGGTAATATTTTGCCTTCTGTAAATGGATTTTATCTTAGAGAATGGTGTTTTTATATGGAGTGTATGTTTTGACTTCTGTACACATTTATTTTATTAATTACTGAAAGGAAAGGAAGAAGTGCTGCATGTGGAATTCCTGGTCCGATCCAGTACACAAAGCTACATGGGCATAGCCCCAATTATATAATTTATTATTGTTATTGTTGCTACTGCTATTTTATTTTATTTTAATTATCTTATTTATAACACGTAACCACAGCAAACAGCACTTCAGGGTGGTGAGCAAGAGAATTTGGTCCTCTTCAAACTGTTTCCTTTCTCCAATTAACAGAGTTTTTAGGGCTGTGTGTATGAAGTACAAGCTACTGTGCAGGTTCGCAATTGCATTAAAGCCAATATATGTTAAGAAAAATGAATGGGGTGTTACATCTATGATGCACAGAGCTGACTGGTCTCACTTCCAAATAAATGTGTATTTGATTCGAGTATGAAGATTAAAAAATAAATACTGGAACAAACTTTTTAAAAAGCTTTTGGTCAGCACATCATTGTGTAAGCACATCACAGAGTTACATCAAAGGTAACTTAAAGCCTGGAAAATTAATATACACCTGGATCTCAGTCCCTAGCCCACTGTTGGATAAACTCCAGTGGCAGTGGGAATAGTTTCTGCTTTATTTTTAAAAAGCCCACGGCAACAACAAAGGCTTGCTAGCTGAGGCAAGCAAGATTGGAAGCTTCTCCCCTCAAATGGTAGGAGTCAGTAGCACGGATTTGGTCTTGCATTTCTCAGGAAGAAATGCAAAATGTAAAATACTACTCTCTTAATCCTCACTTGTTCTTTCAATCCCTATAGTTTTCCATTCTTGGAACCACACGATACAGCTGACAACTGGGAACTGTGAGCGTAAAGGTGGAAATAAAGAGTCGAGACAACAAGATGGGATTTAAATGGGCCACATTTATTGAAATTCAAGGACCTGCAAAGGGATGGAGTGTGGGTTACCCTAATGCAGAGAGATGCAATATGTGCTCTGGGCCAAAACCACTGGGATTGTAACTTCAGTGCAACTTCCGCTGAAGTGGTCCCAATGATTTCAGCAGGGATCACCTGGGGTAACTTCCTAGTAGTTTGTGCTCTTGCTCTTGGGAGAGGGAGGAGAATAATTGTTTACAAGAAAATAAGAAAAATCAATCCACAGGAATAAATGAGGCAGGTATGAATTAGTGATTGATGAAAATCCGTTTGTATTTCCTAAGTCACTATTACGTAATTGATTTAACAACTTTAATTCCCAAAATGTTTGTGGTTGGTTTTAAAAAAAAAATGCAGAAGGGAGAAACTTTGACATGCTCGAGACAACCAGAAATATAACACACAGTGCCTGGGGTTTGGGCAATGGCTTTCTGTTCTGGCCCCCCTGGCCGGTACTGCTGTGCATTGGGTGATGCATCCAAAATCAGAAGGGTGGCGCTGCATTTCGCCACCGCCCCATTTTACGCCATCACATTGTTGGGAGGCCTTCGCAGTATCGCCTCCTCTCAGAGTCGCTTGACAACATGCTGGTGAGGTACGAAGGCCTCACAGGCGGTCCTGACTCCCAACAGACCAAGTCTAAGGACCCAGCAACGTGATGCCTCAGATATATCGCCTGTCACCTAAAAGGTGCCACGGATGCTCACTGGACCCTGTCTATTCCCTAACCCACACGCACATGCCTACTGGCCAGATGGGACCAAATTGAATGGACAATGAATCTTGCACGGAAACAACACCCTGAACCCACTACAGTGTGGAGTAGGCGAAACACAGGCACCTCCCTTTAAGGCTAATCAGGGCAGGGATGAGCCAAAATTCCTACTCGGCCCCCTAACGGGCGACCAGAGCAGCCCACACTGTATACAGGGAGGGAGGGGGCTATGAAAAGGACAAAGAAGCTGTGGGTGGGGCGACCGGGCCTAATATTGGTCCATGCAATATTAGCCCCACCCCTTATACCTGCATTGGCCCCTATGTAATCAGGTGAGTCTCTCCTCCATTCCACTCCCCTCACAAAATTCTCCCCGCCCACAGCTGTGTGTGTTTCGGGGGAAGAAGAAATCTTTTTAAAGCTAGCAGAGACCTTCCTAGCAAATCACTTTGACAGCTCACTGAGTAAATGTGACTATGAACATCATTCAAGGTACTGTATATAAGAGATACAAACAACAGAAAGCCATTGCCCAAAACCCAGGCACTGTGTGTTGTATTTCTGGTTGTCTTGAGCATGTCAAAGTTTCTCCCTTCTGCATTTTTTTTTTAAAAACCAACCACAAACATTTTGGGAATGAAAGTTGTTAAATCAATTACGTAATAGTGACTTAGGAAATACAAACGGATTTTCATCAATCACTAATTCATACCTGCCTCATTTATTCCTGTGGATTGATTTTTCTTATTTTCTTGTAAACAATTATTCTCCTCCCTCTCCCAAGAGCAAGAGCACAAACTACTGGGAAGTTACCCCAGGTGATCCCTGCTGAAATCATTGGGACCACTTCAGCAGAAGTTGCACTGAAGTTACAATCCCAGTGGTTTTGGCCCAGAACACATATTGCATCTCTCTGCATTTGGATTCTCAAGCCAAAGGCTGAACAAGATCAGTGAGTACTATTATTAGCTCTGCTCTTAAGCATAGATAACAGACATAGGGCCGGCCCTACCATTAGGCAGAGCGAGGCAGCTGTCTCAGACTGGTGCACGGGAGGAGGGGGAGAGGTTGGAAGACAGAGCTGTATGTGCCACACAAGAGCAGCAAGCACCTGAGGGCAGCTTGCTGCCCTCGGGTGCAGTGGAAGATTCCTGGGTGTCCCTCAAAATCTGGAGCCAGCACAGTTAAGTAGGGCAGCTTAGGAGTAGGGCTGGATGGATGGCAGAGGAATGTGCTGTAATTATGACAATGAAACCTACCATTTTCACTGTTGTGTTACACTGATGTATAGCAGCCTTCTTCACCCTGGTGCCCTCCAGATGTGGACTACAACTCCCAGCATACCCCAGCCAGCGATGCTGGCAGGGACATGCTGGGAGTTGTAGTCCATCACATCTGGAAGGCACCAGGGTGAGGAGGGTTGATCTACATAGCATAAAATACCGTGGTAAGCAAGATCATAAATTCAGCAAAACAATTCAGGTACCTTCATTAATAAAGTTAACCATTGCGCTAACATAAGATTACCCTACCCTCCCATCTCCTTCCGGAATTGTCTCCATTATTTAACTTAAATTTTCCTCTTTCATCCCTATCCCTTTTTCATTTTGAATCATGTCTCTTATGGTAAGCCATTATTTTAAATTGTAAACTGCCTTGGGTGCTTAGGCAGAAAGGAAGTACATAAATACAGTAAATAACATGCCAAAGCACGGGCAAGGCCTACTGTGGCCTAAGAATTTTCTTATGCTGTGCTGGGTCATATGGCATATGCCGGGGGTTCCCAACCTTTTGGGGTGGTGGGCACATTTGGAATTTTGAAAGAGTGTCATGAGTGCTCTCACAAAATGGCTGCCATGTGGAGGTTTACCTGTTCATAAAAATGGCTGCCATGATGGATATACCCAGTCACAAAACACTCATTTCCCAAACTGGTGGGACTAATAGAAAAGTAACTTGCCCAAGAACCTAAGAATAAGGCAGAGGTCTGAACTACAAAATATAAAACCACTCTTATGAACCAAAATAAATATGGGTGCTGGAGGGCAACACTTCACTTTGCAGCATGCCAGCATCCCACTTAAAAAACGTTTTTTTAATTTTTTTTTAAATCTTAGGAAATAAAATAAAAATCAAAAGGGACAGGGAGCCTGGTGGGTAGCCATGGGTAGCACATTGGAGACCACAGGCAGATGCACAAAAGCCTCTACTCTCACACAGCAAGGCCTATCAGTCAATTGGGAACCCATCAGAGTGAAAGCTAGAGCAGAAAGACAGCTAAAACACGAGAGGAGGCATTGCTGCAAGGAGTCAAATCAAGCTTAGCTGTTAATATAAAGTAATTAATGAGGCTGTATTTCCCTGCTCAAATGTCAGCTTAATTTGCCACATATTTAAATGTCTACATTAAGGGCTTACTGTAGTTCAGGTTGGCTTTTAAAGTTCCCGTTTAATCCCTTGCTCTGCGACACAAGGAAAAGGAGATTTGCGACAGGAGTGAGTGATCATGCAAAAATGCTAAGATGATTAAAAAGTCAAAGTAGACGATGCCGTACACCTGGATACATTTTGAGATTTGAAGACAGTGCATTTCTGCTATAGATTTCAAGGCTTATGCCTGTTGGTAATAATTTCTGACATTAAACCAGATTGTAAGCATTTATCCCCTGCTTCCATAAAGGCACCTTTGCTATTTATGCATCAGCTTTCCTTTCCATACCTTGATTTCCTTTGCAAAGAGCAGCCCACAGACATGAGTGCTCACTACATTTTTTGTGTGTGCGTCAGAATTTATTTTTTTAATTATTATTATTCTTATAATGTTGAAAGCAGATTTCCATCCAGAGATGAGCTGGAAAACATTTAAACCGATAGATGTATTCATTTCCCTGTAGTAAGCAACTTATTTTGGCCCAGCTACAAGCAGAATCTGACAACAGGCAGGATCCCGACTTGCGGGGGGGGGGGGGGGGCTGGAAGCAAGAAACAATGGATGGGTCGGTTTAAACCTGTTGGCATCTTTAAGGTAGGCAAGCTCCATGAGCAGCTACGTTTGGAAACAACAGCCAATATCTGATCAGGAGCCAATGACCGTCCCTATTTTTGCCTTTCAGGGAGAGGTTGGGACTGAGTGCCTTAAAAAAGAAAAGAAAACGCCTGCTCTAGATGTTTTCTGGTTTCAGACTCACTCCTGGCTCACTTCGGAGATGCATCTAGATCAGTGTTCTCCAACCTTGGGTCCCCTTGCTTAACTACAGTGTTCACTGGGAAGTCTTGGCCCAGTCAAATGAACCCTCAGTCTGATGTGTTATGAGGTAGGCCAGTGTTCTCCAACCTTGGGTCCCCAGATGTTTTTGGCCTACAACTCCCAGCATGCCCCAGCCAGCTATGCTGGCTGGGGCATGCTGGGAGTTGTAGGCCAGAAACATCTGGGGACCCAAGGTTGGAGAACACTGATCTAGATTCTAATGCCCATAAAGTGCCAGCACACAGCTCCCCTTTGATCCCATCCACAACTGCCTCTCCAGAATGGAAATTGTTGCTGACTGTATTTCGGTTGTAATAAAAACAAAGCGGTCCATGGTGAGATTAAACATTTTATTAGGACAGGGTTGGGGAACCTTTGGCCCTCCAGATGCTGTTAAACTGCAGCTCCCATCAGCCCTAGCAGGCATGGATGATGGGAGTTGTAGTCAAACAACTTCTAGGGGACCACATGTTCCCCATCCTGTATTGGACATTCTTACATTAAGGTGGGAAACCTCTTTTGGCCCGAGGGCCAAATTCAATTTCAAAGAAGCTCTTGGGAGGTGCATTGCAGGGCTGAAGACGAAGGGGGTCAGGACCAAAGCCAAAAGGGATGGGGTCAAATGCACAAAAATATACCAGCATATTGTAGCTTCAAGCTCTTGCTGCCTAAGCCTTTGGGAAAGGCATTTCAACATTTTAGAATAGGGAGAAAACTGCACAAAAGCTGGGAAACCACCAAATTATTGGGGGCCGGGCTGGATTTGGCCCCTGGACCTGAGGTAGAGAGATAATAATGGTCAACTCAGTAACACAGATTGTTTCAGAAGCCAGTGCACTGTCAGAGCAATAAGACAATGGAATCAACTACCTAGGCAACTACTCTGGAGGCATTCAAGGTGCAGCTGGACAGACATCTGTCAGAGATGCTTTGACCTGGATTCCTGCATTGTTCAGGGGGTTGGACTCGATGGCCTTGTAGGCCCCTTCCAACTCTACTTTTCTATGATTCTATAAGTCACAGGGGCAGACTTTGAAGGTAGTGGGGATTGACCTAAGGGAAGACTGCTTCTCACATGGGCAGTTTTACGTGGCCTGTTCCAGAGTAAGCTCACCTAACTCTCTGGTAATCCTAGCACCTGAAGGGAGAACCACTAATGTAGTTTACAAAGAAGTACTGAAATAGGTTTTTTTGTAGGTAGCAGATGCCAAATAAATAATTTTTAATTTTTGGTCTGTCTCATTGCCTGTTTGTAATTCCAACACGAAAAAATTCATGGTCGCATATGAACGGAACAACTATCGTTGTTTTGTTGCCAGTACACCCCAACTAACGTCTGTAATAAACATTGCTTATTTTGTTAAGACATCAACCTGTAAATTATATTTTGTACAGTTTGGACAAAAAACTCATGTTTCTTTTAAAAACAATTGTACCAAATCCTAAAATCCACGCAAGCGAAGCTGCGGGCAACAGCACGTATAATATTTTGGGGAGCATAGTCGGGCAGCGATCCTTGGTGTGAGAATAATGGGACACTGCAGAAATCTTTGGCCTTCCAAAAAGGAACAAAAACAATGTAAAGTTAGCTTGTAAGGTAACCAGGGGACTGGAAGAAATGTGATCTACCGGTACTTAAGTCTGAGCCCTTGAGATCAACTAAGCACTCTGGACATTTGCTGGGGGGAAAATATTATTATTTGTGAAGTGCCTAATATCCTGCTAGGTGCTGCACAATTTAAAAACAAACACTAGTCCCTGCCAACTTACCAAAGGGGTAGGGAATGGGAACAGGAAGAATGGTGATATATCTATAATGAGAGTTCTGTGCTACAGAATTCTCTCTATGCTCTTAAGCCTGGCAGCTGCGTCCTTTGCACACTCCTTGAGGCTAGTCCTGGAGGTAAAATAATTTAAACAGAATTACGCAGTGTTGTCCTTGAAATGAGAAAAGCCCCCTCAGGCACAGGGAAAGTTATTTTAAATAAAGTGAGCCATGTTCACATGAAATCCCTCATTAGCATGAATAACTCACCAAATCCATTAACACGGCTTTAAGAGTGAGAAAGTTGTTATCACAAAACCCGGGGGGGGGGGGGGCTTGGACCACTGACTGAACTAATTCTCTTTCTGGAACATCCAAACTGGTACAGATGTTGCTATTTCCACTTACCGGTACTTCTCTTTTTGAATAATAAAATAGGAAGGTGGCTTAAAAACAAACAAGCAAACAACACTAGAGTATTCCACTGAATTCTGGTTCCATCTCATTCTGAATAGATCTTGTTAGGTTGCAATGATTTCAGATGCCACAAAATAACTAAAACTAGATATTTTCCAGAGGGGTAGCCATGTTAGTCTATTTTAGTAAAAACAACGAAGGGTCTTGTGGCACCTTAGAGAGTAACACATTTATTTATTCTGGCATAAGCTTTCGTGGACAGTGTCTACAAAAGCTTATGCCAGAATAAACAAATTTGTTAGTCTTTAAGGTCCCACAAGACTCTTTGTTGTTTTTGTCAAAACTAGATTTTACTGAGTTGATGATGTAATTCCAAAATCCAAGGGGTGAGATTATGAGCTAGTAATGGGTGGAGAACAGAAAAACAATTATTTGGGAAAACACCATGTGGATTTCTATATTGTGAATGCTATGGTGTTTGTCCTGATCATGGGGCCAATATGAGTTTGTTAATCTTTTTTTTTTAATGCCTTATATTAGCTCATGATCAAGTTTCTCCCAAAGTGAAGGTGCAGTGGGGTTAGTGATTGCTGAATGATAGGATCCCTACAGAGCTGGATCACCTGAAGTGGTCCAGTGAAAGGACAACTCTGTGGAGACCCCAGTAGAATCGTAGAATCATAGAAAAGTAGAGTTGGAAGGGGCCTACCAGGCCATCGAGTCCAACCCCCTGCTCAATGCAGGAATCCAGGTCAAAGCATCCCTGACAGATGGCTGTCCAGCTGCACCTTGAACGCCTCCAGATTGGGAGAGCCCACCACCTCCCTAGGTAGTTGATTCCATTGTCTTATTGCTCTGACCGTCAGGACATTTTTCCTGATGTTTAGGTGGAATCTGGGTTCCTGTAACTTGAGCCCATTATTCCGTGTCCTGCAAACTGGGATGATCGAGAAGAGATCCTGGCCCTCCTCTGTGTGACAACCCTTCAAGTACTGGAAGAGTGCGATCATATCTCCCTTCAGCCTCCTCTTCTGAAGGCTAAACATGCCCAGTTCTTTCAGTCTCTCCTCATAGGGCCTTGTTTCCAGTCCCTTTATCATCCTTGTTGCCCTCCCCTGAACCCTCTCCAGTTTGTTTACGTCGTTCTTAAAGTGTGGTGCCCAGAACTGGACGCAGTACTCAAGATGAGGCCTAACCAGTGCTGAGTAAAGGGGAATTATCACTTCACGCGATTTGGAAGCTATACTTCTATTAATGCAGTCCAAAATAGCATTTGCCTTCTTTGCAGCCACATCGCATTGCTGGCTCATATTCAGTTTGTGATCTACCACAATTCCAAGGTCCTTCTCACTTGTAGTATTGTTGAGCCAAGTGTCCCCCATTCTGTAACTCTGCATTTGGTTTCCTCTTCCTAGGTGCAGCACTTGGCATTTATCCCTATTAAATTTCATTCTGTTGTTTTTGGCCCAGCGCTCCAGCCTATCGAGGTCACTTTAAATTTTGTTTCTGTCTTCCAGAGTATTAGCTGTTCCACCCAACTTTGTGTCATCTGCAAATTTGATAAGCATTCCCTGTACCTCCTCATCCAAGTCTGTAATAAAAATGTTGAAGAGCACTGGGACCAGGACTGAGCCCTGTGGTACCCCGCTCGTTACCTCTCCCCAGTTTGAGAAGGAACCATTGATAAGCACTCTTTGAGTCCAATTCTGTAGCCAGTATTGTAACTTGACTTTGCTTTGTGAAAGCACAGTGGACGTGTAACTCCATTGATCACTTGACTCCTTCAAACACAAACATACCAGTGTAATTTTTCATTACCAATGTAAGTGGGATATGCATACTGCAAAAGCACTCCGATTGTAGTTTCTACTGTTGGCAAAACAATGGGCCAAAGTATATTCCGCTGGAAAAGTCACAGGCAGTTATGTTTGCTGGAGAAACTATTTCAAACAGCCCAGTGTGATTTGCAGTGGCCTAGCCAATAGCCTAGGCTTTGAATGAGGAACTAGGACAAAATTGCCAGTCATTCCTTAATTGGGGGAACGAAGAGCAACAGTGAACATTTTCTGGAAATGGTTCTAAAAATGTGATGACACAATAAATAAATAAATAAATAAAAGGCTTTGATTATCTCCATTCTAAGATTCCCACATGTGAGTCCAGTAATCTACTCAGTGTACCAGAGAAGAATTGGGAAGAACTGAGAGCCACCCAGACTTTCTAGGAGCCAACTTAGAAGGAAAGAGAGACTGGGACCCAAGCACATGACAGAGGAAATCCTGTTCTTGCTGGTATGCTCTGATCTCCTCCCAGTTCCCCATGATGGTGATGTGTGTATATAGCTTTAAGAGAGCCTGCAAGTTTTAGTTTTTAAGGATCTTAGAAGCGTGGTCCTCAAAGTGCTATGGAGATTTGTTAGAGTTACAGGCATCTATGACCGCTGGTAGGAATTAGCTGTGGTCCCTCCCCCCCCCCGCTGCCATTTTTAAACCTTCTCCCGAAACCGTACTGGAATTGCTTCCCAAAATCCCACCCCTACCCTGCATGGGTATTAATATATATATATATATATATATATATATATATATATATTCTCCATTGACATCAATGGAGATACTTCTTCTTTGAACCCGTGTGTGTGTGTGTGTGTGTGTATTTCAGGAAGCAATCAGTGACGGGAAAACAGTGGGGGTTCATGGTGGTCCCAATCCAAATTGGGGCTGTGTGCACTTACTCTAGAGCAGTGTTCTCCAACCTTGGGTCCCCAGATGTTTTTGGCCTACAACTCCCAGGGTCATGCTATGCAATTACCATAATGTGTAGGTTGACCCTGAGTGCCTTGTGTGTTGCCTGGCTAGCAGAGTCTGGGTCTGGTGGACTGCAAGCTAAACAGGTAAGCTCATCCCCCCGATATTAACTAGGCCCAAGGGCCATTAACCCCCACCCCCCACACACACACTGTTCAAGCCCACCCGGAAATTGTCTTTGTTGGTGTATTCTAACCACCAAAGACTTGGAATACGCTTGAAAAACAGGTGTGTCCTTAACTGGCAGCCTACTCCCTTGCTGCAGGTGGTGATAATCTGTATAAGCATGTGGGAGGGGTATAAAGCCTAGCTCTGCAGTGTAATCTCTCTCTCTCTCTCACTTGACAGCTGTGAGGAGCAGGTAACAATGTATCCTGTATATAGTTCTGATTTATGCTTTGGATTAAATATATTAGAAAGGACTTAAAGAGGAATGTATTTATTCTTTACTGGACCACTGACACTACTGCTATTGCTGACTCTGCTACAACACCAACAGTCCTGGGAGCCTGTCTTCTAGTGATTGGTTATTGGATGCTGTTGTTACACACCAAGGAAGGAAGTCCTCACATACAAGCAGCACACAACAAAAGAGAAGAAAGCTGCTTCCTGTCGTCCTCAGCAACTCATGCACTAATTTTTAGGCTGGATTTTTGCATCCTAGATTATTAAGTATTATTAAGTACTAGGGAACAGACCTGGCTTTGTACAGGTTGGAATAGTCCTTAGTTTGATACAGTGAAGGCTTCTAGTAAACATATGCAGCTGTCAGAGTTGGGATGCATTATTCCTGCCCCACCTGAGCAAAACCGTGGCCGCTGGCACCCGTGGGCACAGTCCCTGCCATGGTGCACACTTATAGCCCTCTGTGGGAGGGGTCAGTCCACTACATTGCCATGGGGGGGGCGTCATTGTTGCCCCACAGTAAGCGGGAAAGGGCACCGATATAACTCTGTCTCTTGGGCTACGAATCTCCCTAGCTTCAAACTGTATTGACTGCAAAAGCGACGTCCTGGTTAGGGAGGGACATCTGCCATGTTGTGACTGAAGATGGTACTACAGGCTTCAAACACACAGACAAATCAAGTGACGCCAAGGTGCACACCCCTAGGGCCCCCCTAGTATGCAAGGCAAGGTTCAGGTGTCTAGGTTCCACGGTCTTGGTGCTATGGCACTGACGGAGAGACACACACACCCTCTTATTAATATAGAAGAAGGTTACTGGCCATGTAAATGGCAATTTACACAGCACCATAAGCAAAGCCAACTGGTCTAACCAACAAGGAATGTATCTACATTTTTAGAGTAGGGAAGAACAACAGAGAGACAGGGTGGGAAAATGAGAGAAACAAGGAGAAATGGGAAAGACTAGTCTAGAATGGGGGGGGGGGAAGCAGTTACAAATACTTAGGGCCAAGCTACACCTTAACAAAAAGCAGCTGGGCCAGAGGGCTCCGGGGGCCTTGTCAGTGGTGACACCCACCTTATGGAATGCCCTTCTGGATGAGATCTGCCAGACCCCGGCCCTATACACTTTTAAGCAGTTGGTAAAAAAAACCCTGGTTGTTTAAGAAGGGTTTTAGCTGACAATTTCTTTGGTCTGCTGTGTGCTATCTTAAGGCTGTCACCGTGCTGATCTTTTCCCTGTAGGTTTATGAATTATTGTTCTTGCTATTTGTTGGATTTATTTTTCTTTGTTTGATTATGTCAAATGCTGTTTATTATGATTGTTTTATACATTATTATTGCTGTTTGCTTTAACCATTGTTTGCTATTTTATTATTGTAAGCCACACTGAGTTCATTTTTATTTTTAAAGATTGTTTATACATTTTTTAATGTAATGTGTAGTTTGCCTCTTAGGCTGTACTACAGTTGGGGATGAGGAGTAAGGGACAAGGATGGGAGACAGGCAAAGATTTAAGAATGTAAGTGTTCAATAGTATTCTGTGTTGCATCTTTGCGCTCTGATTGGACACAACCTTCTTTGTTTTGTTCTCACAGGGCGAAAACAAGGTTGGGTTGGAGGGTGGGGGCTGAAATTGGTATTATTTTTGTACATCTCGACGTACTGAAGTAAAATTATTCTAATGACATCATAATAAAAATGAGAACAGACGTTGGGCTAGGGGTTCCAAGCATGTCCCTTGGAGACCACTTCTATATAAATTGAATAATTAGGTACATCTGGGTAAAAATAAACTGTGTACATTCTGCAAGCTTGCCATGCTCCAGCAGACAAATGAAATGGCAGTTAACTGTTTCAAACAATCAAAGGAAGCCTTTTAAGTCCCACTATCTTTCCCCTGCTTTTTCTTCAGGCTCCCTTCACTGGAGCTTTCGTTTCCTTCTAAAGCAGGGATGGGGAACATGTGGCCCACCAGATGTTATTGGACTGCAACTCCCATCATCCCTCAGTCTTGGCTATGCTGGCTGGGGCTGATGGGAGTTTCAGGCCAACAACATCTGGAGGGCCACATGTTCCCCAGCCCCATGCCAAAGGAAATCCAAGGATTAATCCAAAGGTGTAGTCATTCCTAGAGTGCACCAACTGCAAGTAGAGAATTATATGTTTGAATGCCACCCACATAAGAACTGCATTCTACATTAAAATCTATCATAGTAGAAATAGGCTAAAATCCTGACGTGCTAGCTTTCTGTGTGCAGGAATCTTTCTTTTTTTTTTTAACATGGTGTAGCTGCCAGGCACCAACCTTTGATCTACCAAGCATTGCCCTGAAATTCCCAAGCTCTTTCTCCACTTTACATGGGACCCTGAAATATTGTTTATCTTAGATCCCTAATGTCTTCTGATCAGCCCCAGGTTTCTTTAAAATAACCTAAGTTTTCAAAATATGATGTGCTAAACAAACGTAGACCTCTGAATATGCTTATTTGGATTAGTGTGGTTTCTTCAAATGTCTCTCCTGGTCACTTACACTGTGCCAATGTGTATTTATAAATATATTTTCTTAGCGCCTTTCTTCCTTGAGCACCTTCTTCTTTCTTCCCTTATCATCCATACACAGATCCTTATTACACTTGTTAGATGCCTTTATTTATATACATAATGGGAAATCCAAAATAGGATTTATGTTTACAACGTAGGCTCTTTTCAGACATTGTTTTAACATATCTATGCAGTGGTGGGGTGGGGGAGTAAGCTCATGTGTGCTGTAATCAAACCTATGGATGTCCATTTTGAAGTACGAAACAGATATTGTAGGCATTTAGGGTTCTCTCCATGCAGTTAGGAAACCGGCTTTTTTAAAGGATTTACAGTTAACATAGAGGGAGGCCTGCACTCATACAGAGTATCCAAAAAGGCTCATGCTGGCTCAGCTTGTCTGAGCGTGGAAAACTAAGCAGGGTCAGGCCTGGTTATTACTTGGATGGGAGACCGCTCCTCTAGTTTCCTGCATTGAGCAGGGGTTTGGACTCGATGGCCTTGTAGGCCTCTTCCAACTCTATGATCTATGAGTCTATGTAACCCTTCGCACGCAGGTGCTAATCTAGCTTTCAAATGTATAAATGTAGTTCACAGGTGGGGCCTGACACTATAACCCTGCTCCACCCTCCACCAATTCAGTGTTCCTCAGTTATTTGTGTAAAAAGGGCTATTCACTGTCCCCTCACCCCCTCAGCTGCTATTTTGTGGGGGAGGGCATACACATGGTACCTGTTTACTCCCACGGGACAAATAGCTTCAGGGGGCGGTTATACAGGCAGTCCCCAGGTTACGAACGAGTTCCTTTCTTTAGAATGTCTTTAAGTCGCATTTGTACGTACGTCGGAACAGTATTGCGTAGTATTATACAGCATTTACACAAATTGTGTAAATTACGTATACTGTGCTATACTCTACATAAACGACGTAGAGCCGGTGAACCCGGAAGTCTGTTCGTAAGCACGAGTTCCCCATAAGTCGGACATTCTTAACCCGGGGACTGCTTGTGATCAGGAAAATGGCACAGGGGGAACAAAATTACGCTCCCTTCCCCAAGCACCGCAGTCCCAGTCTGCTTTGCCTGAGACTGCTTTTGTAAATTTTTAAAACACTGCGGGAGATTCTTGATTACAGGTCTCCTTCCTCGCATCTAGCTTGACCCCAAGGTATTGTGTTGAAATCAAGCCTGCCTAAATAATAGGGGTTGTACATTCCCTGAGCCTGAAAGCTAAAAAGCTTGCAGTTGCAGCCCAAAACCCATCAACACTTGCATAACACTTTACTTCACATACTTGTTCAAGTGCAGGAGAGCCAAATCTCACCACAAGATCCACGAACAATTAATCTAAAGTACCTGAGGGCTGGAACTCGCTGGCACTAAATCAGCTTATGTTTAAGCAATCCAGCCTAATGGAGATATTATCGATGGGTTGTTAACTGCTGCATACTAAAAATAGGAAAGGTTCTTCTGATGAGTGTAGTTTAGTGTTTGCAGACAATAAGCCACTAAATGAGAGAAAATGTTTTAATGGATGCTCTCCTAATTTTATTATTAATATGAAGGTGATAAAAATAGGGAACATATAAACTGCCAGAAGATACCATTCATTGTGATTTCTTATTAAGCCCTATGCAGGCCTTCGCCTGCTTGTGTGTCGGACTGAAGTGCGGAGGGGGACGCGGGCGGGCACGCACATAAGCCCCGCCTCCGGTGTCCCTGAATGCTTGGTACCCAAGCATTAGACAGTTGCACAGTGAGCAGGAAGGTCTGAAGAGGGCTCTGTAAGCATGCCCCGCTGAATGCGCTTACAAAGTTCCTGTGAACGCTAAACCTGCCTTATCAAGGTTTTTCCAATCATGGGAGCTCTGTAAACGTGTATAACTGAATGAACTTACAGAGCCCTCTTCAGATCTTTGCGCTCACTCAACGTGCAAAGATCTAAACAGAAGCCGGGCACATGGGGATGCTGGAGACAGGACTTATGTGCACGCCCACATCCCCCTACACCCTTTAGCCCTACACGCAAACACACCTGCACAGGGCTTATAGCGTAGCTGGCTGGGGCATGCTGGGAGTTGTAGGCCAAAAACATCTGGGGACCCAAGGTTGGAGAACACTGGACTAGAGAAAAAGAAAACGGTGGATGGAGAGGCAAAAATCACATCTGTCACTCCTCCTTCCCTGCTGGCAACAGCACGGCAGAGCGTTGGATACTTGCAACATCCGATCCTTTGAAAGAGCAGCAACCCAATAGGTCTTCACCCACAGTCAATTATTCTAATTATTGCTTAATTGTCTCTTGCCTTTTCCCACCTGGATGTCCCGATTGCTGCCTCAATGCACTGTGACTTTTGGTTAAAGATCCTAACATGTGTTTGCTGAGGAACATGTGCTTAATATTAGACACATGTACTTATTTATGAGATTAGTATACTGCCAAACCAATGTCCTTGGGGCGGTAGATGAGGGCACATGGTTAATAATGCACAGTAGATCATCCTAATCTAGCAGCAAAGCCACTAGAAAACTTAAGCAAAGTAGGTTTTATTTATATTTATAGCATTTAACTTTTTTATATACTGTATATCTACAAATAGCATTTGAATGTTTTCATCTCTGTTCATTGCTTCTCTTTCCTTCAGATTAAAAGACACCAATTCACTACAGTGCTGTGATGTAATTTTAGTTGCTCATGTATAAATTTTTCCACCGCCAGCTCCTTTTAAATGAGAAATTTCCATTAAAGTTCAAGAAATAGTAGGTTATACATAACAGAGCTTCCTTTCAATCCGGAATGACTCCCCCCCCCCTTTTTCGTCAGTGGATAAAAATATTTATACAGTGGTTAAACACAGAAAACTTGTTTCATCGGTTCCACAGTGACCAAAAATACATTAAAAAGGAGTGGATGACATTGTGTTTGCTCCCAGTCAAGGAAACCCACATTGCTTTCCAGACGTGTCCTCCAGCCCGGTTATCACAGAACTGGAATGAAGCAAAGCCCTCCCAAGACCTAGTCCTGCACCCGATCTAACCCCAGCCCCACTTTACCTGCCTCCTATTCTGTCACCCTCCAACATGCTGAACTTCTTTCAGCCCAAGGGCCGGATTCCATTTTGGAGAAGCTCTTGGGGGCTACATTCCAGTGGTGGATGGGGCTGAAGGCAAATGGAGCAGGGCCAAAAATTCCAAAAAGAATACCAGCATATTTTAGTTTAAAGCTTGTATTGCCATTTCCTAAGGCTTATGAGAGGAATTTCAAACTTTTAGAATTGGGGGGGGGGGGGAATGGCACAAAAGCTGGGAATCCATCACATGATCGGTAGCCAGGGAAGGAGGGTGGGGCCAGTGGAAGGGGGCGTGGCCAGCTGGGGAATCCCGGAGGGATGGACTGGGTCCCTGGGCCTGAGCTTCTGCACCCGTGCTCCAACCCATCCCCACTCAGTATGCATCCCCAACCTCCCCTACCTCTCAACATTAACAAATATAAAGCCACCTTATACTGTTAGACTACCGATTTATCTAGCCCAGGCCGTCCACTCCTCTACCGCTTCCCATTTTTTGAATGCCATTAACTTTAGATCTAAGCTGGGAAGGACTAGAAGCATCTGTGCTCTATACATCACTTACAGTGCAATCCTATACATATCTTCTCAGAAGTCCCATTGTGTTCAAGGGGGCTTACTCTTAGATAAGTGTGTATAAGCTTGCAGTCTAATATTTATTAAACACAAAAAGCCTACTACTTGTAAAATACTACTAGCAGTAATTTGTTTGTTGCAGCACCATATCATAGCAAAACGTATTCTATAAGGAAGAAAAACACACACGATTAAATACCTAAACAACAATAAAAAGATAACTCTCCCTCTCTCTCTCTCTCTCTCTCTCTCTATATATATATATATATATATTTGCATGAATATCTCACTATTCCTTCAAGGAGCTCAGGATGGTGTACATGGGGCATTCTCATTTTACTGTAACAATCCTGCGTGGGGGTACAGCTGAGAGATAATAGGTCAAAGCTTGACAATGTACTACATGGTTGACAGGGATTTGAACACAGTTCTTTGCAGTGCAAGTAAAAAATGGACTCTACCACTGTAACGTAGTGGCTTTCAGCAGGAGGAAAATGGCCAAAGAGTCTGTTTGTTCATTCATTTGTTGCAGTGATCAGCACTTCCTCTAAGGAGCCAGGAGTGGCATTTTATAGCCTCACCACCACCCTATGAGGTAGATTAGGCTGAGCAGAGAATAAATTGCCTAAGGCCACCCAGAGAGTTTCATAACTGAGCAGGAATGTGAACATAGGGGTCTCTGTCCTCCCACCTCATCCTAGCCCAGTGTTCTCCAACCTTGGGTCCCCAGATGTTTTTGGCCTACAACTCCCAGCATGCTCCAGCCAGTCAAGGTTGGAGAACACTGTCCTGGCCCAACAATCTATCCACCAAGCCACACTCTTGTGCTTACATACTATGAATGAGAAAGTTTTAAACCAGAGAGTGTTGCTCGCCATCCAAAAGCTCTAGTGTTATTTACATATTTCCGTAGCGACAAGGTAAGTAGAGGCACTTCAATGGGAAGGGGGAAATGCTATTTTAAGTGGAGCGGCTTGACTGTTTGAATGAAGTACCAGGTGTTAACTGCATTCTTTCAAAGTAGTTGCAAGACTTGTACTCTTGATGGTGGTGAAGAAAGACGGAAGCCCAACTGGCTGGTTACTTTTATTGGGCCAACACTGTGTGTGTGGGCGGAATGCGTCTGCCAGGTCTAGGTCTGATGGCTTAAGAGGGAAAGAGTTTGGGAGCTGAAGGGCAATGCCTGGTAGAACAAACGTTCAAACCTGGCAGCATGATCTAGATCAGGGGTGGACAGAAGACAGGTGTGGATCTACTGGTCTCTAGGTGATTTGCAGTAGATTGCAGGGATTGCTGACTCCCCAACAGTCGCAAATTGCACCAGCAAAATGACTCTTACACCTTCACTGCCCTAAATTATACTACTGAAATGAAGAAAGCTTGGGGTAAGCAGCCATGGATTTTTGTGTGGAGTACCATTCAATTCTGGTACTCAAAATGGATTCCTGCTCCTAGAATCCTTTCATTCTAAGCGTGTACCTTTCACAGCAGGCTCCACTTGGTGGATCTCAGGGTTCTAGTAAAAAACAAAGTAGATCCTGCATGCCTGAAGTCTGCCTACTCCTGATCTAGACTTTAAAAGATACAGTGGGGCCTACAACAAATTTTTGCAATATGGAGTACTCCCATTCGCTGTTTCAGTCAATTCACCATGCTTTCGTCCATGTTACCCCATTCCCTCTCCAACCTGGTTTCCCACATATTTAAGATATAATTACATCATAGTCCATCATCATACAAGATCAGTTCAGGAGTTGCATTGATCTTAATAAGTCATTCCCTCAACAAATCAAGATAGTAAATTTGTACTATTCTTTTTCCAATATTGAACAAATATTTGACCTCTTAAGCATCCAAATATATCTCATTCTATGTTCTCTGTATTACAGAATGTCAATCCCAGACAATTTATAAGTGACCAGCTCTTAGTTTCCCATTGTCTAATTAATAGGATTTCTTTCTTTTTCCAGTACTGGTCAGCCAAAATCAGCTCAGGTTTATCTTGAGCCAAGTTAGCTCAAATATTGCAATATTACTACTACTGGATCTGAAAGTGTCATAATCCCAGTGATTTCCATTCTTTTTTCTCTAATACTTGCTTCCAGTATATTTTTATATGAGGCAAACAAGCCATACATCCATCAGGCCCACTGTTGCATATTAACATTGGGTTGGTTCGCACAATCAAACAAGCCATGGTGGCTTGTTGTGAGCTGCGGCACGTGCTGGCATGTGCCGTGCGCGTGCCATGCACGATTCCCTACAACAGCCCATGGGTTATTTGAGGGGTGTTTAACCCTCCAACAAGCTATGCTGCCTGGGTTTGGACAACACAATAAGCCACGCCTGGGAGGTTATCTTGCAAATGGTACCTGGCATGTACCAGCATGTAGCATTTTAGTTATTTATTTATTATATTTATACCCCGCCTTTTTTCCTGCAAGGAACCCAAGTCGGCTTACATAATCCTCCTCCTCCTCTCCATTTTATCCTCACAACAACCCTGTGAGGTAGGTTAGGCTGAGAGTCAGCGACTGGCCCAAAGTCACCCAGTGACTTTCATGGCCGAGCGGGGACTAGAACCTGCATCTCCCGAGTCCCAGTCCAACACTCCCACTACTACGCCACACTGGCTCTCACATGATTCCTATCTTTATATTGCCAGAGTTCCCTGCCCCAAAGAGCTTACAATCTAAAATGTAATATAGAGGCTTGTTTTTATCATGTGTACTGGGTCATCATGAAAGTTTGATGATACATTCTGGTATATTTTTCATTCTCAATGTGCATTTAAAATAATTTTCAGTTAAATTAACACCTGGTGATATTTCCCTACAGTTTCCTGAGGTATGTGTACAGATACCCTAAGGTTCTCCCCTCAAATAACAACCTTCCAACATCAGATAATCCGTTGCTTCCTTGTTTTCATTGATACTGACAAGAATGTAGCCACAACCATCTCACCATCACCTCTGCCGGGGAGAAGAGCAAGCCAGGCAGGTGGGTCCAGCTCTGCTGCTGCTGCTGCCGCCTGTGTGAGGCCAGCCCCATCCCACCTCACCTGTGGGACTGCTGCCTGCCCCCTGCAGGCCCAGGCTCAGCCGGGAGCTGCCTCGCCCCACCTGCAGCTGCTTGACTGTGGGGCCATAAAGACCAGGCCCCAGCGGGGGCGGGGTCGCCCCTGAAGGGGCGACACCAAATGGGGTTGCCCCTTTGGGGGAGCCACTTCGGGGGTGGCATGAGGGCGAGGGCCTGTCCCCCTGCTGCTGGGGATATAGGTGGGGCTGGGAGTTTTAAGAGGCCCTTCGTTTTTTGAAGGGCTGGGGGTTTTTAGGGGTTGATTTTAGGGGTGGGTCTCCCGCCTGATTGGCGGAAGCAAGGGGGCATGTGTCTCTCCCAGGGAGATAGTGGGGGGAGTTCTGGGGGGCAAAGTATACCAACGTTGAGCGGCATATGCTGGCAGAATGCGCCGGGGGCAGGCCACGCCGATTAAGGGGGACAAGGGATCGATGCTTAATACCTATCCCTTGTTCCGGGCCTGCCCAGAGCCAAGGGATAACTGGGGGATGTGTGGCTCCTCCCCCCGCCTTGCGTTTGCTGTTGTGCAATGCCAGGTCCGTTACCCAAAAAACATCTTCCATCCATGACTTGATCCTGGATGAGGGTGAGGACCTGGCATGTATTACGGAAACCTGGCTGGACGAGGCCGCTGCTCCAACTCTGGCGGCCTTGTGTCCAGCCGGTTTCTCATATGCCCAGCAACCAAGGGTTGGGGGACGGGGAGGGGGAGTGGCTGTTATCTACCGGGAGTCCTTGGTCCTTACCAGACTTCCTCTCCAGGAGACCAAGTTTATTGAGTGCATGTACTGGAGGTTGGGTCCAAAGGGCAGCTTGGGGATTTGCTCGTGTACCATCCACCCCGCTGCACGACAGACTCCCTGGCCGAGATGCTGGAGGTCTCTGATGTGCGTGTGCAGTGCCCCAGGCTAGTGGTGCTGGGGGACTTCAACGTGCATTCGGGGGCTGCCCTCATGGGGGCACCTCGGGACTTCATGGACACCATGGCTTCCTGGGAGCTGCACCCTGTATTAACTGGACCTACCCATGCAGCCGGTCAGGCACTGGACTTGGTTTTTGTTTCCGGAGAGGGGGGAAATGAACTGAAAATCGGGGGTATATCCACCACCCCCTTGTCATGGTCAGATCACTATCTGGTGGGGTTGGATCTCTCGGTGCCACAACCCCTCTGCAGGGGTGAGGGACCTATTAGGATGGTCCGCCCCAGGCATCTTATGGATCCAGATGGATTCCTGAATGCGCTTGGGGAATTGGAGCACGCAAACAGTAGCTCGGTCGAGACCCTGGTGGACGACTGGAATGCTGCAATCACCAGGGCATTAGACCGAGTTGCCCCGAAGTGCCCTCTTTGCCTAAAAAGAGCTCGCACGGCACCATGGTTCACTCCTTCGCTGCGAGCTCTGAAACAGGAGGTGAGAAGGCTAGAGCGCCAATGGCGAAATTCCCGCTCCGAAGACGATCGAACACGGGTTAGAGCTGCATCTTCAGCCTACCGGGTGGCGGTGGAGGCAGCAAAAAAGAATTTCTATGCTGCTTCCATTGCATCTGCGGAGTGCTGCCCCAGGAGGCTGTTCCAAGTGATCTGGAGTCTGGTCGGTCCAGCCGCTCCAGACCCGATGGAACAGTCAAAAGCCTCCTGTGAGGCTTTAGCGAAGCACTTCGCAGATAAAATTGATCGGATTAGGAATGGGATTTCATGCGTCGTGGACACAGGGAGTGAGCGGGAGGAGGCCAATGGCAGACCGGTTTTGTGGGATCGGTTCCAGCTTCTTCCTTCTGATGAAGTGGACAAGGTGCTTTCATCTGTGAGGCCGACCACCTGCTTGCTTGATCCTTGACCGTCCTGACTCATCATGAGCTGTAGGGAGAGACTGGGTGAGGGGATCAAGGCGGTGGTGAATGCCTCCCTTGAGGAGGGAGTGATGCCATCAGCCCTCAAGGAGGCAGTAATAAGACCGCTTCTAAAGAAGCCCTCCTTGGATCCCCAGAATCTGAACAACTTCCGCCCAGTCTCCAATTTACCATTTCTGGGCAAAGTGATCGAGCGGGTTGTGGGTGCTCAGTTGAAGGCACACTTGGATGAAGCTGATTACTTAGATCTATGCCAGTCGGGCTTCAGGCCTGGACATGGGACGGAGGCGGCCTTGGTCACCTTGGTGGATGATATGAGGAGGGCTTTGGATAGGGGCGAATGCTCCTTTCTAGTCCTCCGCGATCTCTCAGCGGCTTTTGATACCGTTGACCACGGTATCCTCCTGGACCGCCTGGAGGGGTTGGGCGTGGGAGGTACTGTATTGCAGTGGTTGCAGTCCTTCCTCTCTGGAAGGTACCAGAGGGTAGTTCTTGGGGAGGAGGCTTCGGACCCTCGGCCACTCACTTGTGGAGTGCTGCAGGGTTCCATCCTCTCCCCGATGTTATTCAACATCTACCTAAAGCCGCTGGGAGCTATCATCAGGAGGTTTGGGGTGCACTGTCATCAATATGTGGATGACACGCAGCTTTACCTCTCTTTCAAATCCTCACCGAGGTTGGCCGTTGAGACCCTGTCCAAGTGCCTGGAGTCAGTGGGTGCCTGGATGGGAAGGAACATGCTGAAGCTGAACCCCAACAAGACCGAGGTACTTCTGGTGGGGGACAAGGGAAGGTTAGGGGATGTTGACCTGGTGCTGAATGGGGTACATCTTCCCCTGAAGGACCAGGTCCGCAGCTTGGGGGTCATTCTAGACTCCCAGCTGTCCATGGAGGCTCAGGTGTCAGCTGTGAGCTGGGCGGCGCTGTATCAACTCCATCTGATACGGCAGCTGCACCCCTACCTTCCTAATCATCTGCTCCCATCAGTGGTTCATGCCTTGGTCTCCTCTCGCCTAGACTACTGTAATGTTCTCTACGTGGGGTTACCTTTGAAGACGGTTCGGAAGCTACAGCTGGTACAGAATGCAGCGGCTCGCCTGGTTAAAGGCAGCCGCCGGCGGGATCACATCACTCCAGTGCTCAAGGAGCTACACTGGCTACCAGTTGAAATGAAGAATATAGTTCCTAAGTTAATTAACAGGCCAAGGATTTGGTGTGCTTGTGCTTCCTGGAAAGTAGAAACACCAGGGCACTGTCATTCCTGAATGCACCATAGTGAACAGCAATTGTAACTTATGCACCGCCATTTAGCACCCTGCAGGTTGCTCACACCTAAACCTTGATGAGAGAATTGAAAGTACGAAACCTGGTCCTCACTGTGTGTGTGTGTGTGTATAATAATGACAAGATGAATAGCTTGTCATTATTGTCACACATAATGACAAGCTATGGCTCGAATATTCAAAATGGTGGCAGTCACCACAATGGGAAGCCCCAGGTAATTACCCCAGAACCCTAAAAACAATCCATGGGTTCTGGGTGCCTTTTTAACCACGGCAACAAGGCTCCCTTGCCAGGTTCGCACAACATGGCAAGCTGTGCCGGTGAGGGTAATTACGCAAATCCTCCTGGATCACGCGGCAAGGGAAATAAGCCATGGTGGTGGTGCAAACGAGGTCTAACTGTTTCGCTCTGGTGCTGGGAAAATAAACTGGAAAGTCTTGAGCTGGTGGGGCTTACGCCCTTTCCTTTCTCATGCAATCTGAGGTTTCTCCAGCCAAATCCAACCACTACGCTGGCCTTTGCCATCTCACTGTTCCATGACATGGGTATAGTTGAACAGCTGCCTGCATTTTTGGACTCTCCTTGGGGGCATAACTCTGGGGACTGTCATGATCAGTGGTTGCACATAAAAGTTTACCACCGTACTACTGGCTGTGTGAAAAGAGTTTGAATAGGATTATATTCTTTGGCTATAAGAGATCATTTTTAAGCAGGGGAAGGTATTTCAGCACACACAGATATAAATCTCTGGCAGACTCCAGGATAATTGCCCTAACGTAGCCTAGAGAACATCTGTAACTATGACAACTTCTTCCTGAAGCTGAAGGCCCACTATCTCCAGTGACTGCTGTAGGACAAATCTAGACATGCATATTTAGATAAGCAGTACAAAGCTGCATTGCTTATTCCTTCTACCCTCATACATGATGAACAACTGCTTATGTCCTGGGGTGGAGGTCAGCTAATAGTGCAGCCAGGAAGCAGGCAACTGGACAGCTAGCCAACAGCAGCTCAGACAGAGGAAGCAACTCAGGCATCAGTTTCACAGAACCGAGTGGAACTTGACCAGCTCGCTCTCAGTGTCATCTGGCCACTGCTGACATGGTAGCTACCTACCATGTAGATACCTACCACATTAGATACCTACCACACTCTGGACCCAAACTTGCTTGAGTAAACAAGTCCCATGCAACACCATACTCTGGACATGTGCAACGGTGGTGCTGAAGCACAGCAAGAGAACAGGCCAGCTGCTCCCTCATCTGACAAGCTACTACCACCGTGGCATAGGGGGGAAGGCACTTGGATCCTGAATCTAAGTGCACACATGATCCACCAGCTTTCGCGCCCACAAGAAAGATTAGCAGTGCAGATACAGCACAGAAATACTGGCTGAAACCAGGAGCACAATATAAATAGCCGCACTAGTTATGATCTCTCAGAAACCTTCATCTGAAGAGCTACTCTGTAGCAAAAGATTAGATACCTAGTGCCATAATAGGATGCCCTGGATCAAAATTATCCACTGTAATGGAAGGCAAATACTTGGGATTCTCACAACTTTTATTCCAGTTCCAAGATTATTATTTTTTCTGTTACCTGACAGCAAATATCCCATGGCTCAGTTCTATATTTGTTGCCCAGACATAACAGGGCTTTCCCTGTGTGAGGGATTGAGGCCTACACAGGATTGGGTTTGTTGAGGCCTACACAGGCTTCAGTTTGTTGAAGCCTGAAGGCCCAAACACTTCCCTCGAGTAGTGAAGCCTGAAGGCCCAAACACTTGGATGGGAGGGGGAGTTTGAGAGTTTTAAGTTACCCAATAGAAGTTAAGAATTAGATCTCCAATTCAAGGTCACATGATTATAACCTTCCATTCCTGGGAAGGCTATATATGTGGGGTGTGGTCAGCTAGCAGTTAGTGTGTGCTGGGAGAGAGCTAGAAGCAGAAGCACAGAAACAGCAGAGAGAAGCAGAGAGAGAGAAAGAGAAACTGGCTGCATAGGAAATAGGTAGTCTGAAGTTTAACTAGAGACCATTGGATTGTTTGTTTGTTTTATTTTATCATACTTGCTTTTGAATTATAACCACTCTATTAAGTAAAGACCCTAATATTAATAGTAAAGTGTTGTTGTTTACCCTGGAGTTTGGAGTGACTTATTCACCACATCTACAGCCTACACCCATGCTATTGGAAGCTGTAAAAGGACCTGGAATGGGAGGGGCTTTGAGGAGAGGCAGAGATCTCCCAAAGGCAGATCAAGGGGTCCCTGCAGTAGCGGAACCTTGACACCCTGTCTCTGAAATAAGATCAGGAACAGACCACAGAATTGCGCGTGTCGCCTGCCCCATCCTGCCATGCCCCATATACCCCCTGCTGTGAAATCTCCCCACTGGCCTTAATTATAAGTGTTACATCAGCGCAGACATTTATCACAATTAAAGTTAGCCTAGTGTCATGCCTAAGTAATTCTTAACCTGGATCACCTTGAGCTGACTGCACAACATGAAAAAAACAGTTACGGTATACAAATTCACCCAAATAGTGAATACGAATGTAATACAAAGAGAAAGCTCCTTCATAACTGAAGTGACAGACATGTATACTGGTGAGTAAAATCCTGGTTCAGCAATCAGTCTTGCCTGCATTTTTTCCACAAGGTTCGGAAGGTTTCTCTGCTGCAATTTAAAATTTGAAAAGTACTGTATGATCTTTATGAGTGCATGAGCCAGCCAATCAGCACCATGCTGTGTCAACGTGCAAAACTGTTTTTTTTAAGAACTGGATCCTTGAGGAAAGATCCGTTTGGACTGAATGTAATGAGACCACTTCAAGAACAACCCCACTGAGCTAAAATGAGTCGCAGTGCAATCCTATTCATGTTTACTCAGAAGTAAGTCCTACTGCATTCAATGGGACTTACTCCCAGGCAATTGTGTATTGCAGCCTTCCCTAAACTGGT
The DNA here is from genome assembly GCA_021292165.1 of Shinisaurus crocodilurus. NCBI lineage: Eukaryota > Metazoa > Chordata > Lepidosauria > Squamata > Shinisauridae > Shinisaurus > Shinisaurus crocodilurus. Next base: position 189,389,304 of record CM037879.1, read on the forward strand.
GCCCTCCAGATGTTTTGGATGAGAACTCCCATCATTCCTGACTATTAGCCATGCTGGCTGGGGCCGATGGGAGTTTATATCCAAGACATCAGAAAAGAGGTTGTCCACCCCTGCTCTGGTCTATAAAGGGCCACAAGACTTGTATTAGATGGAAATAAAAATTGGGGGAAAGGTCACTTTTAAATGGCAAGAGCAGGAAATGCAAATTCCTTTAAAAAACAACAACACCCCAACAACTTATAGATCCCCTCAACGTAACACTGAACTGCGACATAAGGTATGAAAAAAATAACTGACACTTCTGCAAAAATAGGAAGAAAATGCTTGAACGGTGTGCAGTGATGTTTTTCACAGGTATTCCTATCATGTAGAGCAGTGTTCTCCAACCTTGGGTCCCCAGATGTTTTTGGCCTACAAAACGTGGCTGGGGCATGCTGGGAGTTGTAGGCCAAAAACATCTGGGGACCCAAGGTTGGAGAACACTGATGTAAAGCAATTTCCAGTGGTTTTTCCCACCCAAATCTCATATGACAACAAAGCTAATATAGTACAGCAAGCAAACAACATCCTCCAGCTTAAGCAAACTTTGCATTTCTCAATTTGGAAGCATTTCAATAATATAATTCTGCTTATCTCTGTGTAAATGAATTTCATGGAACAGCTGATTGCCCCAGCTGACTTTCACCTTTCAAGCAATGTGACTGCCAAAAATGATAGCAGATCCCTGTCATCTATCTCCTTTTTGCTTCCAAAATTGTTGGAGGGCTTTTGTGGAAAATAAAACAGGGAAGGGTCTTCTTTTTAGAAGTGGAGACCATCTAGCTGTGAGTCCTGCAAGACCTGGTCCCTGCTTCCCTGGCTCATCACACCTGGCCAGGGAGGGTGGGGCCCGACTGACTCCAGCTACAAAAGCTGCTGCTGCTGCTCCTGCTCCTGCTGAAGGTGCCTGGAGACCATCTAGCTGTGAGTCCTGCAAGACCTGGTCCCTGCTTCCCTGGCTCATCACACCTGGCCAGGGAGGGTGGGGCCCGACTGACTCCAGCTACAAAAGCTGCTGCTGCTCCTGCTGAAGGTGCCTGGAGACCATCTAGCTGTGAGTCCTGCAAGACCTGGTCCCTGCTTCGCTGGCTCATCACACCTGGCCAGGGAGGGTGGGGCCTGACTGACTCCAGTCACAAAAGCTACTGCTGCTCCTGCCTTTGTTTGTTTGTTATCTGTAATTATTTCTGTTGTATTTTTTTTGAATATTTAGTGTTTTTTTATATTTTTTAACTTGTATTGCTGTTCTTATATTCTGTAGATTTTTTTTTTTAATATTCAGTGTTCCTTGATGTTTTTGAATATTATATTCAGTGTTCCTTGATGTTTTGTGTTCATGTCTTTTAGATTGTGAGCCTGAGGGCAGGAACTGTCTTATTATTAATTTGTGTAAGCTGCTCTGAGAGCCTTTTCTGGCTGAAGAGCGGGGTATAAATGAAATAAATAAATAAATAAATAAATAATTGAAAGCTGTCACTTGGCAGGAATGAGGGGCAAAAAGGATATTTTCAGAGACAGGAAGGTTTGGATGGGAGGAGGGCTCTACTGAAGCCTAATTTGGGGTCCCTACAGGAGTTTAAACACTGCTGAAGAAAACCAAGCAAAATATGCAATTTAAACATAAATCTAGGCTTCCTTCATGTCTGTACTCTCCCTCCCTTTTCATTTACCCGCGCCCCATCACCATAGCCCCACAGCTTGGCTGCATTGATTTAAGCACGTCCCAAACAATGGTGCAACTTTTCTGATGGTCCACTGAACTACCAGTGAGTACAGACCAGACCAGAGAGTACAGTTGACAAGGCCACATCGCTAAAGGATGCCCCAAACCCTGTATCACATTGTAGGGATGGCAGAACCAGAGATGCTCGAGTTCACTGAGCTTCTCCGAACTCCACTTCGAAGCTCAGTTCACTTTGCTTCCATTTTTGTTGGCAACCTGCTTTCCTTTATGTTTGAACGAGGAAAATGTGCATTTTCTTGTGCATTTTTCAAAAGTGCACATTCTTCCCCCTTCAGGACTAAAAGTAGCATGGCACCAGATCTTATGGAAACAGCTCACATGCTCATGAAGTGGATTGAGGAATTTCAAACCCTAAATATATTTCACTTAAAGTTGGCCCCATTCATTTCAGGGCTTAGGTTCAGAGCCTTCTTTCCATTACATAAAAATAGGGGAACAATGACAGTCATGGGAAAAGCCACCAAGAACACAACTTGGAGCTGTTCTCAGTACTTTATTTCTATTAGCCTTACAGCTTTTCCCAAATGAATTACATAATGGTAAATCCTACTGATTTCACTTTTTAATGATTGAAAGGGCACTATTTCAATATAAGCATGTGTAGGATCCATGTCTTTCCTGTCTAGGTCTTAGCTTGTGGATTGTTGTATCAGCACAGATTCACACAACCACACAATTTCACAAAACCCTGGTGTTGCAGATACGTAGCACTAATGCTTTTAAAGGGATGCAGTGGCATAAGGCCAGGAGTGCCCTGCTACTTAGAGACAGTTTTAAAAAAAAATGTTAAGGAAGTGAATAATTGAGGTGCTGCTAAGGCTGCAGAGCTAAGCATACCTTCCAGGAAGGAGATGCCATGAAACTTGGCAGTACTCGCTTCCAAATAAATATGCCTGGGTAAGATTTTAAATCAACAAAAGAGGAAACTTCAGAGGTGTACTGAAAATATTTTATTTAGCCCAATTCTGAATCAGCGATTCTTCTTTAGGGTACTAAACTGACTACTATACAGACATACAGAACACTGTCTCAAGGTACACCTCTCTAACTCTGAGACGCTACAGAAGACAGCTTTGTTTAACTGACGACCTCCCTCCTTTCCCTCCTAAAGTTCAAAATGCCCTACTCCAACATCAGGAATAAGAAACAATCTGAAAATCATAGAACACCCTTAACCAATGCTATGAAGCAATCCTATAAAGCATCACTAGGGTTATGTCTACACAAACCTATATTGCCTTTATGCCAATGGAATTGTCACGGCTTCTCCCAAAGAATCCTGGACATTTTCAGTTGATGAGAGTGCAGGGAAATTGTCTGTTAAGAGATAGGGTGATACATGTCCTCTTTTACTTAGAACAGTCCTCTATTTGAAGGGGTGCCAGAGGACCATCCTCTCTCTGAAGGGCAGTCTTGTCTAGTTTAAAGATAAAGGGCAGTTTAAAGATAAAGTTTAAAGATAAAGGGCAGTATCCAATGGGGCACTGCGCCCCCGCTGATTCTGTTCCACAAGCAAGACCAACGCTTGCGCAACGGAGATGTGACACTTCCAGGAGCAACCAGGAACGAGTGGAAATGCTCATTTCTGGAATGGGGCAGGGCAGCGGCACTTGCATAAAGGAGCTCTGCTGATCTGTCCAGATCCAGAAAGAGGCCTTTCCACTTGTTTCAGAGCTTCCTATAGAAGCATTAAATATCCATTGCACAAACAGTGGGTCCCGCTTGCGCAACAGAATCGACAGGAGGGCTCGCTTGCGCAACAGGCCTGTTCCATGCTGCCCACAGAACCATAAGAACAGCTGCCCATCATCACCAGTTGGCCCCTGAGCAGCAGGCTGAACCGGCAGGCACGCAGGTCACTTGGTCACAGTCTTCCACACTATGGTGAGATGTACTCCCAGCTGAGCAGGAGCACAACAGGAGAGAGGCTCCAGCTGTTTCTGGGACTGTGATAAGCGGGCAGGCTCCCAGAGAGCGAGCGAACAGAGCGAGCGAACAGGGAGAGCAAACAGGAGTTTGGCAGCGGAGGTCAAGGGGGAGGTCCCTAAAAAATAAAAAATAAATAAATAAAAACTAGGAATACAGAAACAGAGCACTATGGAAGGAAAGGACTCAGCAGTGGTGGTGACCTGCAAGGGGTGTGCAATGTTTGTTTTCCTGCCGGAGATCAACATGGCCTACACGTGCAACAAGTGCAAGCTGGTCACGCTGTTGGAAGAAAAGGTCAGAGGACTGGAGCAGCAAGTGTCAACCCTCAGGAGCATAAGAGAAAGCGAGGAATTCTTAGACAGAACGGTGGATCTACAGCACCAAAGCACAGTACAGGAGCCAGAAGGGCAACGGCAGGATGAGGCGGAGTCGGAGACTGCAGAGGCAAGGGAAAATAACGCAGGGGGAACTCCCTGGAAAAGGGTGACTGTTAGGAGCAGAAGAACTACAAGACACTCTGCGCCTGTGGAAGCAGTGGAGCTATGGAACCGCTTCCATGTACTTGAGGACGAGAGCAGAGGACAGCCTGCAGAGGACGGATTACCGGGCACCCAACGTGACAGCGAGCAAGAGGCTGAGGGTCAGTCAATTGGAGGCAATCAAACCAAGGCCTACAGCAAGAGCAAGAGAAGAGTACTCGTAGTGGGAGACTCCCTCCTGCGGGGGATCGAAGCCAAAGTATGTCGCGAAGACCCATGGACTCGCCAGGTGTGCTGTCTCCCCGGGGCACGGATTAAGGATGTGTCAGAGCAGCTGCCGAGGCTCATACAGCCCACCGACACATACCCCTTTCTTCTCTTCCACGTGGGTACAAATGATACTGCCAAGCGGAGTTACAAAGAAATCACGGCAGACTTTGAAGAGCTGGGAATGGAACTCAAGAACTTCGGGGCCCAGATAGTTTTCTCATCCATCCTTCCAGTACTTGGAAGAGGCATAGAAAGGGAAAGAAAAATACTCCGAGTGAATGACTGGCTACGAAGGTGGAGCCGACGTGAGGGATTTGGATTCTGGGACCACGGGCTACACTTCCTGGAAGATGGACTGCTGGCAAAGGATGGGTTGCACCTCACAAGGACTGGGAAGAATGTGTTTGGCCACAGCATGAGGAACTTAATCAGGAGGGCTTTAAACTGAATCCAACAGGGGAGGGAGACATAAACTCGGGGGTACCAATGGAAGAAGGCCTCTATGCCACAATGGAGAGAACAGCTCCAGCGGTGCCCATTGATAGTCTACCACAAAATGTAGGGGGAAAGTCGGACTATAAAGCACATAGTCTTCGATGTCTCTATACTAATGCCCAGAGTATGGGCAACAAACAAGACGAACTTGAACTCTTGATACATGAGGGCAAGTACGACTTGATAGGGATAACTGAAACCTGGTAGGATGACTCCCATGACTGGAATACAGCAATTGAAGGGTATAACTTGTTCAAAAGGAACAGAAGCAACAGAAAGGGAGATGGAGTTGCACTGTATGTTAAAAATACGTATCTCTGCACAGAGATACAGGAAGAGGAGCTTGGCAGCCCCATTGAGAGCATCTGGGTTAAAATAAAGGGGGCAAAGAATAAAACGAACATGGCGGTTGGAGTCTACTACCGACGACCCAATCAAGGAGAAGATGAGGATGGAACTTTTGAAAAGCAAATTGCCATTGTTTCAAGGACAGCTAATAGAAGGAGAATCACGGTAATTATTACTGTATCCACAAAAGTGCCAACGCCGCCGTGATTAAACTTACTTTTATATATTTATAATTAAACCTTTTACACAAAAAATATTTTTTGTAGAAATTTTTAAACACACTAACATTTCGAGTATAAAACCATAATGATTTAACATTCAAATTTGAGGACTAAACAATGACAATGCTGGAATTTCAAATAACGTAATTGTAAGTATAAATCCATAGTAATTTCATACAAGTTTGAGGACTTAACAATAATGCAATTACAGGTAACACAATATATCTATATTCTCATTTGTGATTTAGCATACCAAGTCCTAACTTTGTTATATTTTTTAACAGAGTTAGTAGAAGCCTTCCCCTTGTTTTTTCTTTTTCTTTTTGAAGTGGCTTAGGCCTTCCTTTGTTTATTCTTTTGAGGAGGCCACCACCTGAGAATTCCTTCATTTTTTCTTTTGGTTTTTCTTCCCAGGTGGCTTGAGCCTTTTTCTATTTATCCCTTGGAGAAGCTTCCAATGTGCTGATTACTCCACATCCGACAAGAAACCGGTTTGCCCCTCTTGTTTCGTTCATTATCTTTATCAAGGAATTCTTACGGACTATATCAGTGTTGTTTCTACACCAAAACACAAAAATATTTCTACAGTGTTACAAACCCTTTTCAAAACAAACATCATGCAATCAACCCTCAAGGCCCCACTTGTTTTACTTACATTCTTACACGTTTACCTTACTGTATCTGTATCATGCTTTTTCTCTCAGTGAGTCCTCTAGTGGCCATACTATTAATACATGTATTTATACTCTATATACAGCTGAAAACAGCTGTTAACCATTTCATCACTATTCATTAGAGTAAGACATCCAGCAGAATCAATTACCACTCCCTTAGGGCTCTCTCAATGTTCCAATTAATACTATAAGGGTTACTCTGCAAATCCACCCATTCATTGCTTGGTGAAGACTTCATGGGTGTGCCCTTCTTCTAATACTCTCTCTGATGACCTAATCATCTCCCTTTATAGTAGCTAGCAACCCATTTTAATTCTTCATCTTCCTATGGCCTGGGTGGTTCATTATCTTATAATCTTATTATTTCTATACATAATGATATAAGTAACCCAATTTTTTCATCTATACACAATAAACTGTGGTAAATCCTATCCTCATTATTATTTACATCCAATTCTTGAAGTCTTAGAGGAAAGTCTGCTGTTATCTTATCCTTTTGTTCATCACTGAAAGCACAATGTCCTGCAATTGTTATACATGGCTCCAATCTCTGAACAGCTAATAGAAGGAGAATCACGGTAATTATTACTGTATCCACAAAAGTGCCAACGCCGCCGTGATTAAACTTACTTTTATATATTTATAATTAAACCTTTTACACAAAAAATATTTTTTGTAGAAATTTTTAAACACACTAACATTTCGAGTATAAAACCATAATGATTTAACATTCAAATTTGAGGACTAAACAATGACAATGCTGGAATTTCAAATAACGTAATTGTAAGTATAAATCCATAGTAATTTCATACAAGTTTGAGGACTTAACAATAATGCAATTACAGGTAACACAATATATCTATATTCTCATTTGTGATTTAGCATACCAAGTCCTAACTTTGTTATATTTTTTAACAGAGTTAGTAGAAGCCTTCCCCTTGTTTTTTCTTTTTCTTTTTGAAGTGGCTTAGGCCTTCCTTTGTTTATTCTTTTGAGGAGGCCACCACCTGAGAATTTTTTCACCACCTGAGAAATGAAGGAAAAAATTCCTTCATTTTTTCTTTTGGTTTTTCTTCCCAGGTGGCTTGAGCCTTTTTCTATTTATCCCTTGGAGAAGCTTCCAATGTGCTGATTACTCCACATCCGACAAGAAACCGGTTTGCCCCTCTTGTTTCGTTCATTATCTTTATCAAGGAATTCTTACGGACTATATCAGTGTTGTTTCTACACCAAAACACAAAAATATTTCTACAGTGTTACAAACCCTTTTCAAAACAAACATCATGCAATCAACCCTCAAGGCCCCACTTGTTTTACTTACATTCTTACACGTTTACCTTACTGTATCTGTATCATGCTTTTTCTCTCAGTGAGTCCTCTAGTGGCCATACTTTTAATACATGTATTTATACTCTATATACAGCTGAAAACAGCTGTTAACCGTTTCAAGGAGGCACGATGTGGTAGTAATGGGAGACTTCAATTTCCCTGATATCTGTTGGGAGACTTATTCAGCCAAACATGGCCCCTCCAAGAAATTCCTGAGCTGTGCTGCTGATAACTTCCTCCTACAGAAAGTGGAGGAAGGAACTAGAGGATCGGCTATCCTTGACCTGATTCTAACCAACAGAGACGAGTTAGTGGATAAAGTGGCAGTTTCGGGAACTCTGGGGGAAAATGACCATGTTATACTTGAGTTCTTGATTCTAACAGAAGCAAAAGCTGAGTGTAGCCAAACACGTACCCTGGATTTTAGGAAAGCCAATTTTAACAAACTCAGAACAATAGAATCATAGAATCATAGAATCATAGAAAAGTAGAGTTGGAAGGGGCCTACAAGGCCATCGAGTCCAACCCCCTGCTCAATGCAGGAATCTAGGTCAAAGCATCTCTGACAGATGTCTGTCCAGCTGCACCTTGAATGCCTCCAGAGTGGGAGAGCCCACGACCTCTCTAGGTAGTTGATTCCATTGTCTTATTGCTCTGACAGTCAGGAAATTTTTCCTGATGTTTAGGTGGAATCTAGGTTCCTGTAACTTGAGCCCATTATTCCGTGTCCTGCAAACTGGGATGAACGAGAAGAGATCTTTGCCCTCCTCTGTGTGACATCCCTTCAAATACTGGAAGAGTGCGATCATATCTCCCCTCAGTCTCCTCTTCTGAAGGCTAAACATGCCCAGTTCTTTCAGTCTCTCCTCATAGGGCCTTGTTTCCAGTCCCTTTATCATCCTTGTTGCCCTCCTCTGAACCCTCTCCAGTTTGTCTATGTCCTTCTTAAAGTGAGGTGCCCAGAACTGGACGCAGTACTCAAGATGAGGCCTAACCAGTGCCGAGTAAAGGGGAATTATCACTTCCCGCGATTTGGAAGCTATACTTCTATTAATACAGCCCAAAATTGCATTTGCCTTCTTTGCAGCCACATCGCATTGCTGGCTCATATTCAGTTTGTGATCTACCACAATTCCAAGATCCTTCTCACTTGTAGTATTGTTGAGCCAAGTGTCCCCCATTCTGTAACTCTGCATTTGGTTTCCTCTCCCTAGGTGCAGCACTTGGCATTTATCCCTATTAAATTTCATTCTGTTGTTTTCGGCCCAGCGCTCCAGCCTATCGAGGTCACTTTGAATTTTGTTTCTGTCTTCCAGAGTATTAGCTGTTCCACCCAACTTTGTGTCATCTGCAAATTTGATAAGCATTCCCTGTACCTCCTCATCCAAGTCATTAATAAAAATATGGAAGAGCACCGGGCCCAGGACCGAGCCCTGTGGTACCCCGCTCGTTACCTCTCCCCAGTTTGAGAAGGAACCATTGATAAGCACTCTTTGAGTCCTATTCTTTAGCCAATTGTGGATCCACCTGATAGTTGTTCCATCTAGCCCACTCTTAGCTAGCTTACTAATCAGGATATCATGAGGCACTTTGTCGAAAGCTTTGCTGAAGTCCAGGTATATAATGTCCACAGCATTCCCACAGTCCACAAGGGAGGTTACCCGATCAAAAAATGAGATCAGATTAGTCTGACAGGATTTGTTCTTGACAAATCCATGCTGGCTTCTAGTAATCACTGCATTGTTTTCAAGGTGCTTGCAGACTGACTTCTTTATAATCTGCTCAAAAATCTTCCCGGGGATTGATGTCAGACTGACTGGCCTATAGTTCCCAGGTTCCTCCTTCTTGCCCTTTTTGAAGATGGGAACAACATTTGCCCTCCTCCAGTCATCTGGCACTTCACCTGTCCTCCATGATTTCTCAAAGATAATAGATAGTGGTTCTGAGAGTTCTTCTGCCAGTTCCTTTATTACTCTAGGATGCAGCTCATCAGGCCCTGGAGATTTAAACTCGTTCAGAGTAATCAGGTGCTCCTTGACCATTTGCCTATCAATCTCAAGCTGCAATTCTGCCCCTTCAGTCTGTACTTCAGGTTTGCCAGGGGGGTCATAGACCCTCTTTTGGGAGAAGACCGAGCCGAAGTAGGAATTGAACACTTCTGCCTTTTCTTTGTCTTCTGTATCCAATTTGCCATCCTCATTGCGTCAGTTGAACCACCAGTTTTTTTCTGCTTTTATGTGCATGTATCTGAAGAAAGCTTTTTGGGCTTTGCATTCCTCGCTAACCAGCTCCATCTTCAGCTTTAGCCTTCTGACCCAATATTCCTGCAGTTCTTTGCTACTGCCAATGATTAGTAAGATCCCATGGCAAGTGACTCTCACGAGAAAGGGACCCCAGGAGGGGTGGGAGTTTTTAAAAAAGGAAATTTTAAAGGCACAATTGCAAACAATTCCCACAAGGAAAAAAGGCAGAGGGCAACAGAAGAAGCCAATGTGGCTTCACAATAAACTCAAAGATGACCTGAAAACAAAAAAGGACACGTATAGGAAGTGGAAGGAAGGACAGGCTACAGGGGAAGAGTACAGGCAGGTAGCACAGAACTGCAGGAATAGTGTCAGGAAGGCTAAAGCTGAGAATGAGCTAAGGTTAGCGAGGAATGCTAAAAGCAACAAAAAGCTTTCTTCAGATACATGCACAGTAAAAGACAGAAGAAAGAACTGGTGGTTCAACTACGCAATGAGGATGGCAAATTGATAACAGAAGACAAAGAAAAGGCAGAAGTGTTCAATTCCTACTTCAGCTCGGTCTTCTCCCAAAAGAGGGTCTATGACCCCCCTGGCAAACCTGAAGTGCAGACTGAAGGGGCAGGATTGCAGCTTGAGATTGATAGGCAAATGGTCAAGGAGCACCTGATTACTCTGAACGAGTTTAAATCTCCAGGGCCTGATGAGTTGCATCCTAGAGTAATAAAGGAACTGGCAGAAGAACTCTCAGAACCACTGTCTATTATCTTTGAGAAATCATGGAGGACAGGTGAAGTGCCAGACGACTGGAGGAGGGCAAATGTTGTTCCCATCTTCAAAAAGGGCAAGAAGGAGGAACCTGGGAACTATAGGCCAGTCAGTCTGACATCAATCCCCGGGAAGATTTTTGAGCAGATTATAAAGAAGTCAGTCTGCAAGTACCTTGAAAACAATGCAGTGATTACTAGAAGCCAGCATGGATTTGTCAAGAACAAATCCTGTCAGACTAATCTGATCTCATTTTTTGATCGGGTAACCTCCCTTGTGGACTGTGGGAATGCTGTGGACATTATATATCTGGACTTCAGCAAAGCTTTCGACAAAGTGCCTCATGATATCCTGATTAGTAAGCTAGCTAAGAGTGGGCTAGATGGAACAACTATCAGGTGGATCCACAATTGGCTACAGAATCGGACTCAAAGAGTGCTTATCAATGGTTCCTTCTCAAACTGGGGAGAGGTAACGAGCGGGGTACCACAGGGCTCGGTCCTGGGCCCGGTGCTCTTCAACATTTTTATTAATGACTTGGATCAGGAGGTACAGGGAATGCTTATCAAATTTGCAGATGACACAAAGTTGGGTGGAACAGCTAATAGTCTGGAAGACAGAAACAAAATTCAAAGTGACCTCGATAGGCTGGAGCGCTGGGCCGAAAACAACAGAATGAAATTTAATAGGGATAAATGCCAAGTGCTGCACCTAGGGAGAGGAAACCAAATGAGTTACAGAATGGGGGACACTTGGCTCAACAATACTACAAGTGAGAAGGATCTTGGAATTGTGGTAGATCACAAACTGAATATGAGCCAGCAATGCGATGTGGCTGCAAAGAAGGCAAATGCTATTTTGGGCTGTATTAATAGAAGTATAGCTTCCAAATCGCGGGAAGTGATAATTCCCCTTTACTCGGCACTGGTTAGGCCTCATCTTGAGTACTGCGTCCAGTTTTGGGCACCTCACTTTAAGAAGGACATAGACAAACTGGAGAGGGTTCAGAGGAGGGCAACAAGGATGATAAAGGGACTGGAAACAAGGCCCTATGAGGAGAGACTGAAAGAACTGGGCATGTTTAGCCTTCAGAAGAGGAGACTGAGGGGAGATATGATCGCACTCTTCCAGTATTTGAAGGGATGTCACACAGAGGAGGGCAAAGATCTCTTCTCGATCATCCCAGTTTGCAGGACACGGAATAATGGGCTCAAGTTACAGGAACCTAGATTCCACCTAAACACCAGGAAAAATTTCCTGACTGTCAGAGCAATAAGACAATGGAATCAACTACCTAGGGAGGTGGTGGGCTCTCCCAATCTGGAGGCGTTCAAGGTGCAGCTGGACAGCCATCTGTCAGGGATGCTTTGACCTGGATTCCTGCACTGAGCAGGGGGTTGGACTCAATGGCCTTGTAGGCCCCTTCCAACTCTACTTTTCTATGATTCTATTATTCTACTTCATTTCTATTTAAATTATTATTCTCATTTCTGAATTTGCATCTATACATAGACAAGGGAGGTGGATGACTCCTGTTTCGGTGGGGCTTCTTTTCCATTACAGGTTTTGCAGCTTTTATTTGGAGCTTCATGGGAGCTATCCATGGTGCTCCATGGTGGTGGACCTAGTTTGGGGATGGAGTTCAGCACCATGGATAGTTCCTATGCAGCTTCAAATATAAGCTGCAAAACCTGCAATGGAAAAGGAGCCCCACCGAAGCAGGAGTCACCGGCCTCGCCTGAGTCATAGGAATCAGAGTATACACATTTTATGCAAAGCAGTGGCCTCTTCTGTCCTCTCTTTCTGGGGGGATGCATTTCCTCTGTTTTGGCTGTTCATAAGTGGCCACCCTAGTCAGAGATGCCTGAGAGGAAGGAATGACTATTAAACCAGTTTAAGAAGTCCTCAATTTCCTCCTTCACACAACCTTATAATCTCCATGGCTCTTCAGAGCCCAGATTAAAGCAGGGAGTGTGATGGGTTTTATCAGTTTGTGGCTAGCCCTTTTTCCTGGGCATATTTTCAAGCTTAGCATTACCTGCTCTGGTTCAAAGGGACAGACTGGGCAAAAATGTAAATACCGTACATTTTCAAACCAGTAATTTCCCTGGAGGTTCTTCAGTATGACTGAAAGGGACCAAGGAATAGTTGTTGTAATTTAAAGAAGGTACTGTATGCGATGACAACAGGAACATTGTTGGCCCCTTTATTGAGTAATTGTTTCTGCTCAAAAGTCAATACAATCCTTAAAAATGACAGAAGTGTTGACCAGTCACCTGGTGTTTCTGGAAGCGTCTGGTAGAGAGCGTACGAAGAGGGGAATTAACATGAAATGACTATGTTAACTATTGAGTGATGATTGTTTTTTTCTTGCTTACCTTAATAGTCTCCAGTAATATTTAGTCTGGGCTTATATAAATCATGAATAGACTCTTATAAAGCAGGGGAGGAAATCTCTGAATATAAATCCCAAGGCAGAGAATAAAGGCATAATAGTGTGCTTGTCGTATTAGAGAAATAGGATATCGAGTGAGAGTAGTACTGCATGGGATCAAAAAGGCAACAAAAACTAATAAGCACAGAATAGTGGGTGGCCAGCTCCCTGAATACAGTATGTTGTGGTTTTGAGAAATATGATCTTAACACCTCCAGAATAACTGCTTCCAAAAAAGACCCAATGCAGAGCACATAAGAGGAAGTCTTATACTTGACAAATACCTCAGTAATGCAGACATTTATTCAAGAATCAGGTAGCAATATCTGATCCCCTGTATCATTCAGGGGTAGGCAACTTGTGGCCCTCCAAATGTTTTAGCCTACAACTCCCATAATCCCTCACCACTGGCTAAGCTGGCTAGAGCTGATGGGAGTTATTGGCCACCTAAATTGCTCACCCCTGATATGATGGTTAAAGCAGGAATAGGCAGCCTGGTGCCCTCAAGATGCTTTGGACTACAACTCCCATCAGCTCATAAGCATGGCCAGTGAGCAGGGTTTATGGGAGCTGTAGTAGAAAACATCTGGAGGTCACTGGTAGCCTACCCCTGGGTTAAAGCATGTAACATACCCAACATTAGCACCAGGGAATCTTCCCCCGCCTCACCCACCCACCCCTCTTTCCAGGCTACAGCTGGGAGTAGGGGCCACTGATGACCACTTAGGTGATATCCACAGAGCAGCTGGAATATATTGCACACACCCAACTTTTCATACAGTAAGGGTGAAGAAGACCGATGTAAATTTTTTTGAACAATGGGAAGGTTTGGACATGGTTTGACTGCATTCAGTCCAAAAGCACACCTTTCCAGGGTCAAGGTCTTAAGCTGTTTCTGGAAGTTTGATGGGGAATCTAGCTGTGGACAATGCTGATTGACTTGACACCTCATGAGGTCATCAAAAAATCTTCCCCTACCAATTCGTGGAGCAGTTCTGCACTATTTTACATAAATTCCTTTATTATGATCATGGTGAAAGATAGACGGATGCAGATGCAGCATTTGGGGTGGGGGTGAATCCGCACGTCAGAGTGCCTACTCATTAGCACAAATTGTTGTTTTTCCACCAGGGATACTGGGACTACACACAGTATACTATGTGAAGCTGTTTTACTTACTCAGTAGGAAAGAACACTCCACTGAGAAGCTGTAGGCCTAGGGTGGTCATTTACATATTGCCAAAAAAGGGGGCAAAAGAGGACACAGATTTGCATAATATTTGCATATGCTATTATAGGTATAGATGAAATTTTGTGTTTGAACTTTGAATCTCTGCCCTACTGACCTCTGGACTATTACCAGACTCTGCTTTTTGGACTGCATTTTAATTGCCTGGCATTACTGTGCTTTGAGCATTGGCTGTATATTGACTGTGCCTGCCGTAGCCTGGTCCCATACTGGACTGAAACCTTTGTGCTTGACCATTTGCCTGCTTAATTGACTTGCCTATTGGATTCATCCCTGTATTTGCCTAGTAGCATAGAATCTGACCCAGCTACAGCAGGGTTCAGACTTATTTGTAACCTATGGCAAATGCTGTGGTATGGCAAGGATGACATGGAAAGGCCTATAGCCTGAGCTTGGACTAAGGCTGTGGGTGCATAACTGAGTCCCTGCCCAGGATGTCTTATAGTCCAAGTCCCTAACAATGTTCTTATGGTCTTCATGTGGTGGACGCACCTCCCTTTTCTCCTGATTTTAAACGGCCTCACGCATTATATTACACCTCTCTTTTCTTTTCTTTTTGAGGGCATGACCTCAAATGGTGGAGCTGCAGCTGGTGCAGAATGTTTCAGCTAGGTTGCTAAGCTGTGTGGAGCGATCTATTGGCAGCATATTATACCTGTACTGTACTGAAGGAACTGCACTGGCTGCCTATTTGCTACAGGACCAAATTTAAGGTTTTGTTGCTAGTACATAAAGTCCTAAATAACTTGGGACCTGGTTACCTGAGAGACCGCCTTATCTCCTATAGACCCATTAGAACCTTGAGGGCATCTGGTGAGGCCCTCCTGGTGGTGCCACATACTCCTGATGTCCACTTCAGGTGTTTGGAACAGGGTATTTATTGTAGTGGTGCCTACTACATGGAATAATCTTCCTCTTGAGATTAGACACACACCATCCATCACTTATTTTTATGCAAGCCTTCCCTGTGCAGTCTAGGCTACCATCTTATTGATATGTAGATATGACATATGACATACTCTATGTATTGGTTTATATTTATATGCCTTTTGATTTCTGTACACTGCTTTGAAATCTGTAGATATAAGTAGCATACAAATACCCATAAGTAAATAAATGGACGTTGCATGGAGCACCCGGCTCATATGTTACATCATCCATATGGGAGAGGGAAGTGGGACAAACCCATTCCTCCACCATGCGGAGCAGAGCACCACTACTGGCAACACATGATTCACGGGATTGGAGTCCAGATACACTTCTAAATTGTAGCCTCTGATACAGTCCTTTGGTTGTTTGTATCAATTTCTGTGGGGTAGGGCTTCTTGAAGGCAGAAATTGACATGAATTTCTGTCATTTTTCTGGGATGTGTGGTCCCAGTTCCTTCCCCGCATGGGAAATGGATGCTTAGAGAAACCCTGCTGCCACCTCCCCTTCTCCTCATTACAGCTAAGCTTGGCAGGCTCTGGAAAGGGCAGGGAAAGGGGGCTGCCAGTGGTGGAGGTAGCAATGAGCGCTTGAGTGTCAAGCCAAGCAGGACTTACTTGCAAGGAATCTAAATGGGGGTCCCTATTTGATTCTTCATGACATCCATAATCCTGGGTGAGAGTTAGGAATTAAAAACAAATATACAGATGAGCAATTATTGCTAATTCCACAGGAACACAATTGCCACAGAGGACCGAACTAGAAGATGCAATAACTTGATGAAATCACTCCAGAAGTTGCAGAGCAGAGAGCTGACTGCAGGCTTGAGCCTAAACTTTTTAGAAATATTAGCACTCTAGAGCAGTGTTCTCCAACCTTGGGTCCCCAGATGCTATGTTTTCGCATAACTGGCTGGGGTATGCTGGGAGTTGTGGGCCAAAAACATCTGGGGACCCAAGGTTGGAGAACACTGCTCTAGATCTGTTTTTCTCTCCCAAAACCGTGGCCTTGTTTTACTTTACTACTAGAGCCAAGTTTCCTTCATGTGTTCTACATGTGAAGGGGGGCTTCATGTGCTAAAGAGGCAGCGGGGGCTGCACAGGCAGCTGCGCCCCACAACAGCCACCTATTGAGTGTGGAGGTCCGTGGTGGGGGTAGGGTAGCCACTTACGCATCACAGAAAAAGAGAGGAAACGTATCACCCACAAAGAAGACACCAGTACATAACATTTGTGTATTATAACCTGTACATAGACACACATTTAGAAATAAGTATCATTTAAATAGAAATACAATACATCTCACCATAGTGGGCAAGGTTGGGCCAGGTGGCCTGTATGTCTGCTCAGTCTGCTGTCCAGGTGCACACTGCAGATGGGCAGCCTCAAGGCCCCTGCTCTCCCTTTTTATGGCTATCTTTAAACTGGACTTGTTCTGGACAGCTCTTCAAACAGAAGACCCCTCCTCCAAAAAGAGGACTGTTTTCTAACAGTTCTTCAAATACAGGACTGTCCTTCTAAAGGAAGTCACCCGGCCATCCGAGGTGGGGAGGCTTATTCACATAGACCTCCACATGCATAGATTTCATGCAAGTTTGAACCCCAATCATGTAGGTGTACAGGTACAGGCTTCCCCATTGCAGATGTCCATGCTCAATGTGTAGGGCAGGATTCTCCAACCTTGGGCCCCCAGATGTTGCTGGCCTACAGCTCACAGCATACCCAGCCAGCATGGCTAATGGCAAGGGATTCTGGGAGCTGTAGTCCAGCAACATCTGGGGGCCCAAGGTTGGAGAGCCCTGGTGTAGGGTAATCAGGTGTCCTACTTTACAGAGGACAGTCCTTTATTTCAACAGCTATTGGAGAACAGTCCTCTATTCCAAGATGCCCTTCTGTTTTAAGGGCTGTCCAGCCCAGGTCCAGTTTAAAGATTTAAAAAGACCCTTCGAAGGGAGAGCAGCAGGGCCCACAAAGTTCCCCATCGACAGTGAGCAGCTGGACAACAGCTGTCTGAGCAGGCACAGAGGTCACCTGATCACAGTGTTCCCCACTATTGCCAGTTGTATTATATTGCTCTTTAAATTAATTGCATCTATACATATAAATTAGTATATGAAAATATTATACAAATCTGTCTCCTCTTTTTGATGATGCATGTCCTCTCCTTTGGTGATGCCTAAATGGCCACTCTATCAATGTGTAGATGTTGGAAGGTGGGGCCAGGAAGCCATGCAACGTCAGGGTTGGGCCAGTGACACAGGTCCAACCTCTTCAACATCTGGAATCCCCTTCATGCTGGTAATACATGAAGGGGGCTCTCTAGCCATGGTGCAAACAGAAGCAAAAAAAGCTTCGGTGAGAAGAACCCCCCCCCCCACATGGAATGCTTTTCCAACGTGTCCTTTTCCTCACTGCTGTATATATACTTTGCCCATAATATCTAAAGTTATTAAATGGAATTTGATTGTAAACCTTGATAGAATATTGGTGGTGGTTGTTCAGAAGCGCCTTCTAAATGGAAAGTGACAAGTTGTGTGAGATGAGGTAGGAGAGATAAGAGGAAACATTGATTGATTATACACACATGCAAGCACACAACACACACATTTTGTGATTGCGTGCAACAGGAATTTTTAACAGAAACTAGATTCCTAAACTGACAGCACCAGTCCTGCTAAGTGTTCATCTCTCTGGCTCGTAGAATTTATCTATCCCTTTTTTGAGCATCATGATATTCTCAGCCAGCTGTGTTGAGGCATGATAAATAAAATAAGCCATGTTATATTCTTTTACTCTTACTTAATCCACCCTGAAACAATCGGCTTAATTATAAATGACAGCTGTGTGTAAAGTCTGCAACACTGAGAAACAATTGCTTGTGAACTGTTTACACTCACTTATCTCACTCTTCAAGTATTAACTTATTTACAATTCATACATTAAATTATTTTCTATCTGATCTTCCATTAAAATTAACACTATATATCTAGTACTGGTGGCAAAACAATAAAATTAGAATTCTCAAGCAGGACACATGATAGTTATCATGCCGTTCAAAGGTACAAATTCAGTACACACCAGTAATTCATATGCTTGACCACTTTCCCACACATTCATCATGCATACACTGAATGCATGTGTGGGTGGGTTCATGAGGGCAAGCCCCACCGTGACCTACATTTACAGACCATCTACAGCATGCTACATACTGTACATATGTCTGCATTCATGTGTGAACTGTATAAAGCACAATCTGGATGTGTCAAAACTGCAGATGTCCAAATAAAATTGCATATGGCAGGGGCAGGGGCTGTCTGCCCCAACCCCATGCTGTTTGTTGAACTCATAGAAGAACATCTGGAATATGTAAAAAAATCCCCTAGTCCCACCTTCCCCAAGCTGGTACCCCCCAGATGTTCTGGACTTTAACTCCCATCAACCCTGGCCAGCATGGATAATGGTCAGGAATACTGGCAGTTGTAGTCCAGAACATCTAGAGGGTGCCAGGTTGTAGAAGGTTGAGCTAAGGCATTGTGTGATGTTTCAGTTTGTTTAGGATAAATGGGGATACATTATTTTTTATGTATAAAGGGGTTGAATGGCACAATCAGTGTATGCAGTGGGTTAAAACTACAGTAATACCTTGGATTGCAAGTAACTTGGTTTGAGAGTGTTTTGCAAGACAAGCAAATTTTTAAATATTTATTTAAATTTTTTTTGACTTGATATGCAAGCGACGTCTTGCAATACAAGTACTGTAGTACGGCTTAAATTAAAAATCTCCGTACAAATTTTTTTGGGGGGATTTCGTTTTGATATAAGAGTGTTTTGGATTACAAGCATGTTTCCGGAACGAATTATGCTCTCAATCCAAGGCATGACTGTACTGCTATATTATTAAGTGCAAGGGGGAAACTTCTCAGCCAGCCCAGCCAGGGGAAATGATCTGCAGCCTGGAGCTTATTGACTGAGTTACTGCTAAGTTGCTTGCAGATATGTGTTGGGTACCAAAGGAAGACACTAATTAGACTCTGCCCATTGTGAATTGCTATTAGGGTTGTTCACAAGATCACATATTTAAGTGGGGGAGCAAAGTCATTCCTGGTGGCCACCTTTCCCCCACACAGAGGCTTGGCCACACACTAGCCAGGCCTCCTGCCTACATGTTCAGTGGATCCCCTTCCTTTGTATGTAGGAGTTCTGGATACATGTGGGTATATGCAGAGGATGGATCCCTTTTCATGTGTGCAAAATGAGCAAACATCAGGGACACAGCTGCCATGTATGCTAGCAGCAGGGGACAGCCCCACATCCCATCATGCATTCACTGAATGTGGGAGGAGGTCTTTGGGGGGGAAATTAATCCCAAAAACCCACATATTGTTTTGATGTTATGAAGGAGGAGGAGTTTTCAAGTGTTTCTTTGTTAAATCAATGTTTGTGCACCTCCTGGTGTTTCTAGAAAGATCCACAGCATTTCTTAATCAACCCTTACTACAAATGTAACTTTTACCTAAGTATTCTAAAATGTTTTTGTATGATGTCCCTATTTTTTTTAAAAAACACACACACCCAAAAAACACTGTGCAGTCAACCCAGCCAGCAAGAGAAGAAGGGAGGTGGTGGTCTACAGACTTGAGCTTATTGGTTGGCTCATATTGCTAATTTGTTTGCAGGCCAAGTTGCAAGAGAGCATATCAGGAGATCTCCCCAGCACCAGCAGGAGGAACCACACCCAGAATCGTAACCAAGAGGAAGACATACACAGCAGCCAAATGTTTGCTCTGGACATTTTAAGTATCATGCTTGTAGGGCGGCTTGCAACAGTGTTCAAGAAACCGTACACAAACCAAGGGTTATATTGCATATATAGAGAGGTTGCTATGTGCAGTGGGAAATGATGCCATTATTTTATTTATTTATTTATTATATTTATGAATCGCCCATCTGGCCAGACATCCGGCCACTCTGAGCGACGTACAATGCAATAAAATACGGGGGGGGGGGGGGGGGGAGACACACACACAGTATAAAACACAATTAAAAACAGTACAAAACTTAAAAATCCTAACCCACCCCATATTCCCGCCTGAAAAGCCACGTTTTTAATGCCCGGCGGAAGCTAATCAAGGAAGGGGCATGGTGGAGGTCACTGGGGAGAGAGTTCCATAAATTGGGGGCTGCCACAGAAAAGGCCCTCCTCCTAGTCCCCACCAGCCTGGTTTCTCTGGCTGATGGGACAGGGAGAAAGCCATCCATGGCGGATCTTGTTGAGCGGCCTACTTGATGTTGCTGGAGGCGCTCCTTGAGATATACTGGACCGGAGCCGTACAGGGTTTTAAAGGTCAATGCCAACACCTTGAATTCGGCTCGGCAAACAACTGGTAGCCAGTGCAACTCTTTGAGCACTGGAGTGATATGATCACGCCGGCGGCAGCCTTTAACCAGGCGAGCTGCTGCATTCTGTACCAGCTGCAACTTCCGAACCATCTTCCAGGGTAACCCCACGTAGAGCGCATTACAGTAGTCTAGGCGAGAGGAGACCAAGGCATGAACCACTGATAGGAGCAGATGATTAGGAAGGTAGGGGCGCAACTGCCGTATCATTGGACAATTGTTGCCATGTGTACCAATTTCACTTCTTTGTATTATATGCTGTTCGTCTCCCTGAGAACATTAGTTATTGGTCAGCTAATACTTTTAATTAAATAATGAAATATTCCTTGAGTTTGAAGTATGCTTCCCAAAAGATGCATCCAGTCATAAGAGGAGAATGCTGTCATTTTATTGACTTGAATCACACATATTACCCCAGTAGGAGGAGCTGGATAATGGTGAAAGCTTATGTATCTGGAACTGTAGTGGGTTATTCATAGGGAAACACAGATTTTCCCCATTCCACTCCTATGTCATTTCATGAGTTCATTCTGCTATGTTCCACTCCTCTTGAATTCTGGTTTTAGCTTGGAACATTTCTGACATTCATTCCAGAACTGGAGGGTGTGCACTTGGCTGCAAGGTCCATTCCTTACCGCATCCCACCCATCTAAGTTACTAATGATTATCTGTGCATTGATGAAATGCTGCAGAATGGCTGGCTTCAAGATGAATGCAGAACTGAAGGTTTCTTCAGAGAAGTTTCAGCTCAGTTTTTGGAGGGGATGGGGGATGAAACGGCCCCCCTTAGCTTAAGTCCTCTCCCCCCTTTATTCTTTTTACAGTCCCAATTTCAAGGCAGTGTTCCTTCCTATAGCTCAGGGGTGTACAACCTTTTCAACCACAAGGGCCGCATTGGGTGTCTGCTGAGATGGCCCGGGCTGCATTCACACACACTTCCAACTCTATGATCTATGAATCCATTAATTCACATGCACCACTCATTGCACTACACTTGTCTTGTAGACATTCCAATATTTAAAAAATCCTTCTGTTTAAGGCAGTGTTCTCCAACCTTGGTCCCCAGATGTTTTTGGCCCACAACTCCCAGCATGCACCAGCCAGAGTACCTGGCTGGAGCATGCTGGGAGTTGTAGGCCAAAAACATCTGGGGACCAAAGGCTGGAGAACACTACTGGACTGGTTTAAGGCAACTTGTGCTGCATTTCCTTGGGAGTAATCTGTCAGGGGCTAGGGGCTAGGACCCCCTATGCCCCTACCCCCCCTCACATACCCACACTGCCCCCACTCATTTCCACATCCACTCACTTCCCCTCCCATGCACTCACACACAGACTTGCCATCACTCACTCACTTGCGCACGCGCGCGCGCGCACACACACACACACACACACTCACTTACTCACAGCTTTAACCCTTCCCCACCCCACTGAAAAAAGAAAAAAATGTTCTAGGAATGGGCTCTATGGCTCCTGCTAGTGTATCCTTTGAGGCTCCTAGGAAGCAGGCAGGAACCTTCGAGCACTGCTTCCTAGGATGCTCAAGGAATGAGGCGTCTATGGCAGGAACCACAGAACCCATTCCTACAGTGTTTTCTCCCTTGCTTTTTCCCCCCAGCAGTGGCAGATGCTGACTGAGGGTCTCAGAGGTGGTCAGACAGGGCTTTGTGAAGGGTGGGGGGATGCTCTTTGCAAATCAGCTGTAGCTGCTGGCTGCCTTTCTTTTTTTCTCCCAGAATGTTCTGGAATTGTTATCATGTAGCATCATTCTTAGAGGGTCATTCTGGGAAACAAATGTTGGCTGAGGAGAGCCCTATTTCTGCCTAGAATAATACCTCAGAATGACTGTGATAAAAAAAAGCATAATAAATAAAGCCTTGTTCCAGGGAATTCTGAGGATAAATGTTTGCTGTTAGACAGCAGCTACTAGGAGGAACTGCTAAGAACCCCTGCTTTT
This sequence comes from Shinisaurus crocodilurus, assembly GCA_021292165.1. NCBI lineage: Eukaryota > Metazoa > Chordata > Lepidosauria > Squamata > Shinisauridae > Shinisaurus > Shinisaurus crocodilurus. The sequence goes on from CM037879.1 coordinate 189,411,806, forward strand.
GCACCTTCCCTGAAAAATTGCAGAAATGGCCATCTATTTCATTGCCTGTGAATGGGGGTGTGAAATTGGGGTGGGTGTGTCATTTTGGCTCTGCTTTATTGAAACCATGGTATGATAATGTATCGCATTGCATCAAATGTGAAGTGTTTTAGTGTGATGATCACCATGTAAAACCAATTTTAATACAACCACAACACCTTTGCTTTTTTGCTCACAGGCACTTTAGTAAACAATGCACAGAAGAATCTTGATGCTATAGATACAGATATAGAGATATATCATCAACCCTTCTCTCTTTTTTGCAGTATTCTGTCAACATACACATGCTCACTAGTGGATCTGAAAGCTGTTGTAAGTTGTATATGCACAATGCTCTGTACAAACTTCAGAAATTTAAAAACTGCAAGTATGTAGGATTTCTAATACATCATTTCTACTTCAGAGACAAGACCAGATAATTCAGATCTACAAAATTCAGATAGAAATTCAGACAGGGAGAATTTACAACAGGGCTCTAGTTACACATACAAGTACCTTATCTGCACGCATTACCTATTGCAGGCATGGACAAGCTTCAAGCTTCTGGGATTTACTTTGTCTTTTACTGGATCCCTGATATCTACTAAGCAGAGACACATACAAAATGTTGATTCAGAGAGCAGAGCTAACTATCTACTGTACTTCATAAATCCTACACTGAGATGATTTGCATATATAAGTACATACTAATATCTAGTTTAGTACAGATCAGGGATTTTAGCAGCCTAATTCAGAGGGGAGGGATCCTTTTTGTTGATATGATTACATACCCTCCAACATTTCACAGATGAAAACAGGGACACACATGTGAATTTGTAAGAGGTTCGGTTAAGCAACATGAAGGTGTGATCAAGAAGGTGTGGCCAGGCAACATGAGGGCATGGCCGAGGGCATGGCCAGGCAACCAAAGGGCATGGTCAAGTACAAAAGTTATTACAGGAAACACACAAAATCTTACCTACTATATTTATTTATTTTATTTATTTATTTAATACATTTTTATACCGCCCAATAGTCAAAGCTCTCTGGGCGGTTTACAACAGTTAAATGTGAAAGTTTGTGTGTTTGTCCGCTTGTTTGTTGGTTGGTTTGTGTGTTCCACATAGGCTCCTACATGGTTTGATGGATCCCCACCAAAGTTGGCACACATACTTTTCATCACCCAAAGACGAATACTGGTGGGGTTAAACCTTCGAAAAACAATCACTGCGCCTGTATGGTTCACTCTCAGATAGCTAATGGGCAAAATGACCTAGGAACGGTTATGCAAATCACTCCTAGGTCATTCAGAATGTTCATATGAATTGTGCTGCAGGGGCCTACACCGGGGGGGGGGGGAGCTGGGATTTCAGAAACACAGAAAATCGTGTGGTGATAGCTTTCTAAGAAAACATTTTAAAAACAATAAATGATTGAAAGGTGTTGTGAATTTTTCGTTTCACCCTTCCTATGGAGCCATTCAAAAAAGTGGTCAGCTACCTTAAGGAATTTCGAACAAATAGTGCCTATAAGAAAATGACGACCCGGGCAATGCTGGGTAAATAAGCTAGTATATTATAATGTGAAGGACCGCCGCCAGTCCTTTTCTGCGAATTCGGGAGCTAAGCGGTTAATTTGACAGCTCAGAACTCCCGTTCGCGGCGCCCTCGGTCAAATCAGGTCGAACACACTGGATTAGGCACCGACTCAGAATGAAACTATGGCTCAGTCAAAAGTGAAACCAGTTTACTTACAGGAGAAATTGAGCGAATCAGGTCAGGGAGATAAGGGGAAATTAAACAATCAATTAAGTCAGGGAATACAATCCACAAAAGGAGATGAAGCTTACTATGCACAGACAGAACTATCAAACAAAAAAGAACCTACGCTATTCTCATCTAACACTGAAGAACCTACCCTAGTCTAACACTAGTAACTCAGACGGACTTACGGCAAAGTACCCAGGCGGTCTGCTTGGGGGTTGAGTGTCCGGGTTGGCCTGAGCCAATGACTCGCTCCATGCTGCCTCGCACCTTGTTCCCAGCAAACACAACGGAGCCTGGGCTGTTGCTTTTACTCCCTCGCCCCCCTCTCATTCCCCGACCCCTCCCTTTGTTGACAGGACAAACCTGTCTGGTCAGGCAGGCACTTTGCCCATGGCTCCTCATGGGTGCTTGTATGGTGATTGAGGGTACTTGCCAGCCCCTTGAAGATGCTTGGGGGAAGACCATTGAAGCAAATGCAAATGTGTGTCCCAGACTTGACTACCTATTGAGGGTACTTGGCGAAAACTATCTAGATGTCAATGAGTGCCTGGGCATGAGCTCCCCTGCCTTGGGCAGAGATTATGCAGGTGATTGGGGGGGGGGGCTAAGTGTGTGTTCCCTCAGGCTTTCTTTCCACATATAATTATTACATTATTATATTATATATTATTTTATAATATCTTATTAGTGGCTTTTTTTTTTTTTACCTTACTTAAACCCTTAATTGTTGATATCTGGTTTTTTTTCATTGGGGGGTCAGTGCTTGCAGGGGCAATCTCTTTCTTTTTGTTTTAAAATTGTCAGGATTGATCCCGGCATGTTCAGGGCAGCTGGAGAAGGAGAAGAAAAGGAGATGCAGAGCAGGGGGAGCATTGGGGTGGGGGAAAAATACAAAAAGACACATTGGGGTTTTGACCCTCCTCTAGTTTCCTGCATTGAGCAGGGGGGTGGACTTGATAGCCTTGTAGGCTCCTTCCAACTCTATGATCTATGAAATCTATGAAAGAGGAGACTGAGGGAAGATATGATAGCACTCTTCCAGTACTTGAAGGGTTGTCACACAGAGGAGGGCCAGGATCTCTCTTCTCAATCATCCCAGTCTGCGGGACACGGAATAATGGGCTCAGGTTACAGGAACCCAGATTCCACCTAAACATCAGGGAAAATTTCCTGACTGTTAGAGCAATAAGACAATGGAACCAACTACCTAGGGAGGTGGTGGGCTCTCCCACTCTGGAGGCATTCAAGATGAAGCTGGACAGTCATCTGTCAGGGATGCTTTGACCTGAATTCCTGCATTGAGCAGGGGGTTGGACTCGATGGCCTTGTAGGCCCCTTCCAACTCTACTTTTCTATTATTCTATAAGTTAAAACAAACAGTGCAATCCTACGCACAGTTACTTGGGAGTAAGTACAAATGTCTTCAATCGATCTTACTTACTTACCAGGGGCCCTGGTCAGAGGCAGCAGGTAGAGCACACACACACACACACACACGTGCACACACACCCTCTTGGTCTGTTCCCTTCCTGCTTAAAAGGTCCATGGGCAAAATCACAGCTAAGCTAAATAGCTTGCGGGGGAGGAGGCAGAGGAATCCCAGGCTCTGCATAACAAATTGGGACTCTGCATAACAAAGTAAGAATGCAGTGATGGTATAAGTGTTTGCGGGACTGTCCTGGTAAATTCAGGGGCAATTGGAGAGTATGTGATTAAACAACTGCAAGTTGGAAACCACTGTCGATCTTATGCAAATCATCCAGCAATATATTAGTAGATCCTGATCTACTTTATCCTGGCTCATGAACTATTGGATTAGGAACTGCGTGTGCAGATAGATCTTTGCTGCACATGCAGTCTAGGCTATATGTGAGTCTTCCTGCTGATAATGGTGAGAGCAGCCCCAGTCAGGATGATTATTGCTGTCAGCTCTGACAATGCCAACCATTGGTTCTGGGGCAGAAGGGGTTGAATCCTGCCTCCTCTCCCCCAAATGGATGATTGGTGCTAATTCCTTTCTCAACACCAGTCATCTTGTTCTGCAGGTAGGCATGTGCAGCTAGCTATGCTACACACAGAAGGCCCTGGGCTAAAAATAGGTAAAATGCCTTTAAAAATAAATAAACAATCATTCTTACAGAAATTTTCAGAAACACAATAAAAAAGTAAAGTGGTAAACGGAATGAAACCACCAGCATCCTGCATCACCAATCCAATTCCTATTAACATGGTGCAATTGGAGGGTACAAGCTTGTTTCTTCAAAAATGGGAGATCATGACTCTATAGAATTTAGCTCTGCTTTGTTTCTTGACTCATCAGGATATAAATTATACAGTCTTTTCCATCTCAGTCTCACAAGCAACAAGTCAAATTGATTTACAGCTGCATCCCTCAATTTTAGTAAGCCTGCTAAATTAATCTGTTGCACATTACGAGAAACAATTCCTATCCCGCATCCTTATAAAACAAATTTAGAACCATTAAGAAGCCTGGTATTTGACTTCCAATAGAAGTTTAATTGCATCACAGTTTGAAGCCAATAGGCCTTTTGATTAAAAAAAAAAACATACACAACAACACACACACACACACAAGAGGGGAAAGTTTGGAGCAGATGCAATTTAGAAGAACTTGGGATTCTGTAAGCCTTTCTTCCAAATATTAGTTCATTGGCTTGCAGATCTACCACATTTAGGGGCTTGCCAAAAATAATCATTACCATATGAAAGGGTTTCATTTAAGTCCCTTCTAAATCTATTAGTAAATATTCATTTTGCAGGGAATCTGGCAAACAGGCATAAAAACTCAAAAGATGAGAAAGCTCAGATGCTGCACTCACAGGACCGTACAACGTGGACATTTTGCTGCTCCTGTGTTGATAAAACTTTGAAAAATGTGAGCAATTCCATTTCGTAAGGATCACACACTCACTGTGAAATTTCTTTTCCTCAACAGCTGCTGCTTCACTGGAGCCCACTTGTCCAGGGAGGACCATATATCCCCCCTCCCACGCTTCTATTGGCATAGAACCAAACATCACATACTGCAGCCAGCAGGAAGGGAGTTTATTATGATGCTAGGCAAAAAATTCTTAACAAATGCATTATTCAGTGAATTATCCTTATTTCTGCATGCAGACTGCAATTTCCAGCTATCTGACGCTTCAGTCTGCTCTTGGTTTTGATGGTCAATAATTCATGCTATGCTAAGCTTGGACTGGTTGCAGACATCAGAGTGTATCTCTATCTCAAATGGAGGAGTATTACAGTTATGGACCTAACTGTCAAAACCTCCCAGGAAGGAAACATAAGTTAAGGAACTCTGATGGCCTACAAACTAGATACAGAATACATCTGGGCCATCAAATGAATCACAGCACATAGAAGGGTCTGTTCATGTAGCATGCAATGAAAACTGACCAAAAGAAAGCAGTAGCCACAGGTACCTATATTGAATGGTTTACTATTCCAAATCATGCCAGAATTTGCTACATATATCATCATAGAGAGAATGGGTGACCGGCCAGATGGGTGATTCAAAAATGTAATAAATAAATAAATAAATAAATAAATAAATAGGAAAGTCAATACAGATTCCGCTCCAATATTTGCTTGAAATGTAAGGTCACTTGCTTCTTGGGCAATGATTATAATTATTAAAATGTATTTAGAAATCATAGAAATCATAGAAAAGTAGAGTTGGAAAGGGCCAACAAGACCATCGAGTCCAACCTCCTGCTCAATGCAGGAATCCAGGTCAAAGCATCCCTGACAGATGGCCGTCCAGCTTCACCTTGAATGCCTCCAGAGTGGGAGAGCTCACCATCTCCCTTGGTAATTGGTTCCATTGTCTTATTGCTCGAACAATTTATAAAATGATTTTATTTGCAAAATACTAAAAGCTATGTAAATATATATATTTAAGAATTTTTTAGATCATTCATCATCACAGATTCCGGAATGGTTTACAAAATATATAAAAATACAATATGCAATCATAAATAAATGAATAAAACAACAACGTAACAGTAAAAGCAGTATTTTATTTCTATTCTGTTTATTGAATCATAAAATAGTAGAGTTGGAAGGAGCCTATAAGGACATCAAGTCCAACCCCCTGCTCAATGCAGGAATCCAAGATGCAGCTGGACAGCCATCTGTCAGGGATGCTGGACAGCCATCCCTGACAGATGGCTGTCCAGCTGCATCTTGAATGCCTCCAGTATGGGAGAGCCACTACCTCCATAGGTAATTGGTTCCATTGTGGTATTGCTCAGTCAGGAAGTTTTTCCTGATGTTCAGCCAGAATCTGGCTTCCTGTAACTTGAACCCATTATTCCATGTCCTGCACTCTGGGATGGTTGAGAAGAGATCCTGACCCTCTTTTGTGTGACAGCCTTTCAAGAACTTGAGGAGCACTATCAGATCTCCCCTCAGTCTTCTCTCCTGAAGGCAAAAAATGCCCAGTTCCTTCAATCTCTCCTCACAGGGCTTTGTTTTCAGTGCGCTGATCATCTTTGTTGCCTTCCCTTTCCAGTTTGCCTGCATCCTTCTTAAAGTGTGGTGCCCTTTAAGAACTGGACACAGTGCTCAAGATGAGGCCTAAGTTTAACCAGTGCTGAGTAGAGGGGAACTACAACTTCACGTGATTTGGAAGCTATACTTCTATTAATGCAACCCAAAATAGCATTTGCCTTTTTTGCAGCCAAATCACATTGCTGGCTCATATTCAGCTTGTGATCTACAACAATTCCAAGATCCTTCTCACTTGTAGTATTGTTGAGCCAAGTATCCCCCATCCTGCAACTGTGCATTTGGGTTTTTTTTCCTGGGTGCAGCACTTGGCATTTATCCCTATTAAATTTCATTCTGTTGTTTTCGGCCCAGCGCTCCAGCCTATCGAGATCGCTTTGAATTTTGTTTCTGTCTTCCAGGTTATTAGATATTCCAAACAATTTTGTGTCATCTGCAAATTTGATAAGCATTCCCTTCACTTCCTCATCGAAGTCATTAATAAAAATGTTGAAGAGCACTGGGCCCAGGCCTCAACCCTGCGGTACCCTGCTCGTTACCTCTCCCCAGTTTGAGCAGGTACCATTGAGAAGAACTCTTTTAGTCCGATTCTGTAGCCAATTGCGGATCTACCTGATCATTGTTCCATCTAGTCCACCTTCAGCGAGCTTGCTAATCAGGATATCTTGAGGCACTTTGTTGAAAGCTTTGCTGAACTCAAGATATATTATGTCCACAGCATTCCCACAGTCCACAAGAGAGGCTACACAATCAAAAAATGAGATCAGATTAGTCTGGCAGGATTTGTTCTTGATAAATCCATGTTGGCTTGTAGTAATCACTGCATTGTTTTCAAGGTGCAGGCAGACTGACTTCTTTATAATCTGCTCCAGAATTTCCCCAGGGATTGATGTCAGACTGACTGGTCTGTAGTTCCCAGGATCCTCCTTCTTGCCCTTTTTGAAGATAGGAACAACATTAGCCCTTCTCCAGTCATCTGGCACTTCACCTGTCCTCCATGATTTCTCAAAGATAATAGACAGTGGTTCTGAGAGTTCTTCCCTCAGTTCCTTAATTACTCTAGGATGCAGTTCGTCAGGTCCTGGAGATCTGTACTCGTTCAAAGTAATAAGGTGCTCCTTGACCATTTGCCTATCAATCTCAAGCTGCAATCCTGTCTTTTTAGCTTGTACTTCAGGTTTGCCCGGAGGGGTCATGCTGACCTTCTTTCGGGAGAAGACTGAGCCAAAGTAGGAATTGAACACTTCTGCCTTCTCTTTGTCATCTGTTATAATTTTGCCATCCTCATTAAGTAGTTGAAACACCACTTCTTTCCTCTGTCTTTTACTATGCACATATCTGAGAAAACTTTTTTGTTATTTTTAGCATCCCTCGCTAGCCTCAGCTCATTCTCAGCTTTAGCCTTCCTGACACTATTCCTGCAGTTCTGTGCTACCTGCCTGTACTGTTCCCTTGTAGCCTGGCCTTCCTTCCACTTCCTATATGTGTCCTTTTTTGTTTTCAGGTCATCTCTGAGCTTTTTGTGAAGCCACATTGGCTTCTTCAGTTGTCCTCTACCTTTTTTCCTTGTGGGAATTGTGTGTAATTGTGCCTATAGAATTTCCTTTTTTAAAAACTCCCACCCATCTTGGATTCCTTTTCTCATTAGAGTCACTTGCCATGGGACCTTACTTATCATTGTTCTGAGTTTATTTTATTTTATTTTTAAAAAATTTTTATTTATATTTTTTTTAAAGAACACACATACAAAAAAAAAAACCCATAAACCTACAAATCATAAACTCCAAGTGCACCCGTCACCCCGGGGCCAAAACCAATTCTATCCACATAATCCATTATTAATCTATATTCCAAAAATACATCATATCATGACATGGCTTACCCCCTTTCCCCTTTACTAAAACGTTCTGAGTTTATTAAAATTGGCTTTCCTAAAATCCAGAGTACGCATTTGGATACACTCAGCTTTTGATTTCATAGATTTCATAGATCATAGAGTTGGAAGGAGCCTACAAGGCTATCGAGTCCAACCCCCTGCTCAATGCAGGAAACTAGAGCAGGGGTCTCCCATCCAAGTAACAACCAGGCTTGACCCTGCTTAGCTTTCCACGCTCAGACAAGCTGAGCCAGCGTAAGCCACTTCCATTAGAATCAAGAACTCAAGTATAGCATGGTCACTTTCCCCCAGATTTCCCGTAACCTCCCTTTCTGTTCCTTCTGCTCTTTTTGAACAAGTTATATCCTTCAGTTGCTGTATTCCAGTCCTGGGAGTCATTCCACCAAGTTTCAGTTACACCTATCAGGTCATATTAAGGTATTAAGGTATTAAGCGTTCAAAAAGTTCATTCTGTTTGTTGCCCATACTCTGGGCATTAATATATAAACATTGAAGACCATGTGCTTTATAGTCTAGCTTCCTTCCTACATTTTGTGGTAGACTATTATTGGGCACTGTTGGAGCTGTTCTCTCCGCTGCAGTGCATAAGCCTTCCTCCCTTGTTACCCCCAAGTTTACATCTCCCTCCCCTGTAGAATTCAGTTTAAAGCCCTCCTGATGAAGTTCTTCATGCTGTGGCCAAACACATTCTTTCCATCCCTTGTGAGGTGCAACCCATCCCTTGTCAGGAGTCCATCTCCCAGGAAGTGTAGCCCATGGTCCCAGGGAAGTATGAAGGACATATATTGCAATTCAAGAGCAACAGTAACAAAGCAATGGCCAAACCAGCTAGCCAAACCTAGGGAAAACTCTCTCAAGCAGCCACGTTTTACTTAAACACCAACGTCTAAACACCAAAACGAGTATAAGGGAGTTCCAAAGAGGAGTTGCCACTACCAAGAAAATCCTGTTCCACATCTTTACCAGTCTTATCTCCTAAAACTAGGGTGCAGAACCTCTTTCAGTCTGAAGGCCAAATTCCATCCCAGAGAAACTCTCGGGGGACACATTCCAGTGGTGGGCGGGGCCAAAGGCAAAAGGGGCAGGGCCAAAACACCAAAACTGCCAGCATATTTTAGCTTAAAGCTCTTACTGCCAATAATTAAGCCTTAAGAGTGGCATTTCAGCCTTTTCAATTGAGGAAAAGACTGCACAAAAGCCAGGAAGCCACCAAACAATAGGTGGTTGGAGGAAAGGTGGTGGGGCCAGAAGAAGGGAGCATGGCCCTCTGGAGGACCCTAAAGGGCCACATTTAGCCCCTCGGCCTAAGGTTCTGAACTCCTGTCCTAAAAGGAGAGCATGTGGAGAAGAGCTGCCTCTGCTGACCTCAGAGGACTCTGTGCTAGTATTTGATCAGATGCCCAGATCTCTGTGCTGACACTTGCCCTCTTGCATTAGCACTAAAGGACCTAGAAGAGCCATATGCAAAAAGTCCAGCTGTGTCAGGCGAGGGACTGCAATCCATTGGCACATATATTTAGGAGTTAGAATTTTACAGCCACCTTTCCTCCGGCTGGTGTTTGTATTCTGGTAACACTACTAGAGATTCCTGTGCATTTTACAGATAAAAACCAATATAAACCTGTAATTATTGACAAATGGCTTGCTTACACAGCCTCATCATACGTGCAAGGATTTGTGAATAGCCTATGGTTAAAGATATGTCCAGAAACACGCGGCGGTGAACAAAATATTGAGGATGCACTTGCTCTCTAGAGTGAAACCATGCAGATGCCTGGCTGGCTTTTGTTGCTATCTGGGTGACCTCAGAAACTATCTAGAGGCAAGGAATGGGAGGACAAAAGGAATGCCCCAGGCACACAGGAAAGGGCTTAAGCATTCTTTCTTTCTCTTCTTAGCCAAGGCCATTTACACTTGAGAAGCTGTCAACTCATTGATGATGGTCCTGAAGACTGTAAAAGAGTTCTCTGAGAAGCAGACACCTGGCTGATGTATTTCTGAGACAAAACTTGAACAAAACTCAGCGTATAACCATGATCCCGAAAGTATATGGTTGGAGATTTTGGGCTGGTTTGCAGTGAACCTTGCACTCCTAGGGTGGCCATGTGTCCTCTTTTAGAGAGGACAGTTCTCTATTTGAAGGGCTGCTCTATCCAATTCAGGTTTAAAGATAAAGCACCATAAGAACTCTTGTCCATCCACACTGAGCACCTGGACAGCAGGTATGGTGAGATGTGCAGTATTTCAATTTAAATCATAATTATTTCTAAATTTGCATCTATACATATCAATTAGCACATGCAAATGTTATGCAAATCACTGTCCTCTTCTTTGAGATGCATGTGCTCTTTTTTGGCGATTTGTAAGTAGGCACCCAACACTCCACCCCAGCACATACAATATACACACTGGAACATACGTGTATGGCCATGTACATGTGAAGAAGCAAGCCTTGGGCAAAGTAAGGGCAAACACGCACACACGCACACACACACAGTGTGAAGCCCAATAACCTGGACTACAAGCCCCAGCATTCCTGCTGGGAAAATGATGCTGCAGTGCTGTTCAGCATCATTTTCACATGACTGATGCAGTGACTTGTAGTACCAGTCTGGTCCCCAGCAAAAAAAAAAGGCTGCACCAAAGGCTGCAAGCGCCCAAAGCCACCACTGCCATGGATAGCCTCTGCCTTTCTCCTGCCGCAATGTAAGTTTCTGCGGAGCCTTGAAGCAGGGGAGGAAGGAGACAGTAGCAGACCAGGTGCTTCTTGAGTGCCATTAAGAGCTTTGCACACATTTGACTGGAACATGTGAAAAGCCTCAATATTATTTACCAATTACAGGGAAAAGCTGAGATAGTGAACACAAGCTAAAACGAAGCAGGTGGTAGTTACCTGGATTCTGTTTGTAGCCCTTTTTTAAATATTGGAATTTTCTATACCATTCTATTGAATCTAGGGCCTAGTGGTAAAATCTGCCACGCTGCACTTGTTCAAAGGAACAAATATATGAGCAGAGAGGACTAGGTACATAACAGGTTAAAAAAAAGAAAAGAAAAAAAGAATGCCGCTGGTCTCCTGCAGTTTGCTGCTCCATGGCCCAATTGTCTCATATGGTACTTCCTCCATGCTTCTGTGGCCACAAGACTGCAGCCAGGGGGGATTTTTTAAAGCAAGCTAGATATATGGTCAAGGGACATTTCCCCCCCCCTGAACTGGAAAAAAAAAAGCTTAGATAATAGACAAATGTTTTAAATGGACTGAAGTGGATTTCCACCCTTTTCCTCTCTCTGGGAGACATGTTTCTTAAAAAATGAGGATTTCCTAATTAGTGCTGACTGTACACTGCAGTTTCATCATCTTTCTCTGGCAGCGTGAAGAGAACCAGGACACCAGATTTAATAATGCTAAGTATTCCCCACTGCACAGTTTTACAATACTCATTGACCCCAGGTTCCTCAGGAAGGTTGAAAACAGATGCACATTACTGTATAGCATACAGTAAATCATGTCGAGAATATTAATCCTACATTAAGTAAAACTTTTGTTTCCAGGGGAGTCCTGAGTTACACTGTAAAGTTTCCAACAGATGGTGTTGTCACTTTGAAAGCAGAGAGATAAGAGAACAAAAACAGCCACATCCAGCCCATTCATGTTTTGTAACTTCAAGTGACACTCAGTTCTCCGATGTAGAGAAAAAAGACGGGGGGGGGGGGGGAGCATGATGAATGAAGTTGACGCAGCGCGCTGTCTTCTTCATGCCAAACAACTTCAAACCATTTCAAGTACTGCTGCAGAAAACCCACAGAAGCTTTTGTTGACAAGATGTAGTTAAGAGAGGAGCCGAAGGGAGTCTTTGCTAAAACTACAACAACCACCCCAACTCCATTTAGGAGAAATGGGAAAACAACAATCCTGAACTCACTATTATTAACCCAAAGGCCACATCGCATATTACCAAATCAGTTGTTTTAAGGAATACAAGAATAGCATTCACAGGTCTATCCAGCGCTAGGGTGAGCAGGGGTCCTGTTTACAGGGGATGGTCCTCTACTTGAAGAGCTGTCAAGGGACAGTACCGTATTTTTCGCTCCATAAGACGCACTTTACCCCCCCAAAAAACTAGGTGGAAATGTCTGTGCGTCCTATGGAGTGAATATAGTAAAAAAAAAAATTTTTTTTTTTTACTTTCCTCTGCTGGGGAGAGGTAACGAGCGGGGTACCACAGGGCTCGGTCCTGGGCCCAGTGCTCTTCAACATTTTTATTAATGACTTGGATCAGGAGGTGCAGGGAATGCTTATCAAGTTTGATCTTTAAACCATAAGAAGAAGAAGCCTTTGAGGTTGCCCATCGACAGTCAACAGCTGAACAGCACACTGGGAACTATAGGCCAATCAGTCTGACATTATTATGGTAAATAATATTGAGGCTTTTCACATGTTCCAGTCAATCAGTCTGACATCAATCCCTGGGGAAATTTTGGAGCAGATTATAAAAAAGTCAGTCTGCAAGCACCTTGAAAACAATGCAGTGATTACTAGAAGCCAGCATGGATTTGTCAAGAACAAATCCTGCCAGACTAATCTGATCTCATTTTTTGATCAGGTAAGCTCCCTTGTGGACTGTGGGAATGCGGTGGACATAATATATCTGGACTTCAGCAAAGCTCTCGACAAAGTGCTTCATGATATCCTTTTAGCTAGCTAAAAGTGGGCTAGATGGAACAACTATCAGGTGGATCCACAAATGGCTACAGAATCGGACTCAAAGAGTGCTTATCAATGGTTCCTTTTCAAACTGGGGAGAGGTAACGAGCGGGGTACCACAGGGCTCGGTCCTGGGCCCAGTGCTCTTCAACATTTTTATTAATGACTTGGATCAGGAGGTGCAGGGAATGCTTATCAAATTTGCAGATGACACAAAGTTGGGTGGAACAGCTAATACTCTGGAAGACAGAAACAAAATTCAAAGCAACCTCGATAGGCTGGAGCGCTGGGCCAAAAACAACAGAATGAAATTTAATAGGGATAAATGCCAAGTGCTGCACCTAGGGAAAGGAAACCAAATGCAGAGTTACAGAATGGGGGACACTTGGCTCAACAATACTACGAGTGAGAAGGATCTTGGAATTGTGGTGGATCACAAACTGAATATGAGCCAGCAATGTGATGTGGCTGCAAAGATGGCAAATGCTATTTTGGGCTGCATTAATAGAAGTATAGCTTCCAAATCGCGGGAAGTGATAATTCCCCTTTACTGGTTAGGCCTCATTTTGAGTACTGCGTCCAGTTCTGGGCACCACACTTTAAGAAGGACGTAGACAAACGAGAGGGTTCAGAGGAGGGCAACGAGGATGATAAAGGGACTGGAAACAAGCCCCTATGAGGAGAGACTGAAAGAACTGGGTATGTTTAGCCTTCAGAAGAGGAGACTGAGGGGAGATATGATCGCACTCTTCCAGTACTTGAAGGGATGTCACACAGAGGAGGGCCAGGATCTCTTCTCGATCATCCCAGTTTGCAGGACACGGAATAATGGGCTCAAGTTACAGGAACCCAGATTCCACCTGACTGTTAGAGCAATAAGACAATGGAATCAACTACCTAGGGAGGTGGTGGGCTCTCCCAATCTGGAGGCATTCAAGGTGCAGCTGGACAGCCATCTGTCAGGGATGCTTTGACCTGGATTCCTGCATTGAGCAGGGGGTTGGACTCAATGGCCTTGTAGGCCCTTTCCAACCCTACTTTTCTATGATTCTATGATTCTATGACTGACACAGGCCACCTGGCCATTCTTCGACACTATGGTGAGATTTATTGTATTTCTATTGGAATTATAGTTATTATTTCTAAATTTGCATCTGAATATATAAATTATATTATGGAAATGCTATGCAAACTGATGTCCGCTTTTTGGGTGATGCATTACCTCTTTTTTTGCAATGCTTAGGTGGCCACCTTAACCTAGTCTGGCATTCTGGTTCAAATAGCGATAAACCTGGGTGCCTTCGGGTAGGGCCCATGTGAAGGCCTATATTCCGTGGCAGTGAGTATGGTAAAGACATCTTACCCTTCTACCTTGACTGCATCTGCAAAGCTGTTCTGACTAGTGAAGGGCTTGCCACATTTCATCTCCCAAGGCAGAGTGGAGGATTGCCTGGTGGCCCATTGTGACCAGGTTGCAAGATGGTATGTGGATAAAGTAGCTCACAGGCAATCTAGCCTTGATGCAACGCTAAGAACTGGTTTGCATGATCACTGCAGCCCACTGTGGCTTATAAACTATGGTGGGCTGCAGTGCCCATGAGTGTCAGGTTGCCAATCTAAGCCCCTGCCGCCATGACTTCTCATTACAAGCCAATCCGGCGACAGTGCATTGTTGGGGTGGTTGACAAGCCACCCGGAACCCATGGGCTGTTTTAAGGTTGCGGGCTGCTTGTCAACCACTGCAACAAGCAACCCATCCTCGCCGGGTTTGCCTGTAACAAGAAGTGATGGTGTGTCCCCACCACACCCCAAATATTCAAAATGGCTGCCGCCACAACAAGAAGCCCTGCAGGGCATTTCACCCACGGTGGCTTCTCGTTACATGCAAACCAAATGCAGAGTTATCAGTACCTGCTTATCCTGGGTTTTGCAGATACTTTTCAATTTGCACAACGTGAGGATGGGGGCAGAATCTCTGAATGAGGCTAACAACCTGTGTGCCCAACCCTCATCATCCCAGCTAGAAGAGGTCTGGCCAAGTAGGTAGACTAGAATATGTAGAAATGTTTCCTTGAGAGTGGGCATGGTCAGTTCCAGTGAGTTTAAACAAACCTGTTGTGAGACCTCCACTAAAAACAAAAACAAAAATCCAAAACCATCACCCTCTCTAAACTACACCATGTTGGATAATTTGACCTGTTTGAGGACTGCCAGGGGGGTGGGAGGGGTGGGCTTATTTTCTGAAATTCAGAGGGCTTGGAAAATGAGTAATTTCTATTTTTTTTCTCTAAATCATGGCCAATCTGAGGTGAGTGGAGGTAAGCTCGCCCATCTCTAGTTGCAGTTTATGTAGCATTTGGGAAGATTTATAAACTGAAGATTGTAATTTACACCAATAGTGTCCCGTCCGTCCCCAACCCCGACAATTTATTATTTAGAATATTTTATGGATTGCCCCTCCTCCTCTCAATGAGTGCTCCAATGCACCAATGTTTTACATACAAAAAATAACAATAGAAAGAATAAAATACAAAAACCTACACCATTATTTAAAAACTGGGGATTGTTAATAAAAACAGGGAGCGGCATTAACTATTAAAGGCTCAGTGAAACACTATTGTCTTCACCAGCTGTCTAAAGGACACTAGGAGGGAGGCTATTCCCTCACCTTCCTGGGGAGGGAATTCCACAACTAGGGTGCTGCTACACAATAGGCCCTATTATGGTGTCCACCAACCTCACCTCTCTAAGAGCTGTGACATGCAACAGGACCTTAGATAATGAGCACAAATTTTGGACAGGCTCATACAGGAAGAGGTGGTCTTTGACCACCACATTTTGCACTAGCTGACATTTCTGGACACTCTTCAAGCAAGGGCAACCCCCACATACAGAACGTTACAGTAATCAAGACATAAGGTGATGAAGGCATGGATCAGTATGACCTGATCTACCTTCCCCAGGAAAGGATACAAGTGGCGCACCTACCAAAGCCAGGCAAAGGCATTCCAGGCCACCGCTACCACCTGACCAACCAGGAGGAGTGCTACAGCTAAGAGCACCCCCAAGCACATACCTGATCCTTCAGAGGGAATGTTGCCCTATCCAGAACATGTTGTACTCCCAGGTTGGCATGTCTACTGACCAGCAGGACCTCTGGCTTGAGCCACAGTTTGTTCACCCACATCCACTCCCTCACTGCACCCCAGACACCAGTTCAGGTCTTCCACAGCCTCCTTGACATCAGTTGAAAAGGAGAGAGAGAGCTGGGTATCAGCTGCATAGTGATGAGACCCAACCCCAAAGCTCTGGATGTCCTCTGGATGTGCGTGTCTGTTTCTTTCCTCTCCGAAGCATTGAGGAGTATATATATATTTTTAGTCATTGTGGTTATTATAGATTTCATAGATCATAGAGTTGGAAGGAGCCTACAAGGCTATCGAGTCCAACCCCCTGCTCAATGCAGGAAACTAGAGGAGGGGTCTCCCATCCAAGTAATAACCAGGCCTGACCCTGCTTAGCTTTCCACACTCAGACAAGCTGAGCCAGCATAAGCCACAGGTCTGTCTATAATTAGAACAATTATATACTATAAATCATATAAAATAAAAGCACATCAAAAATGTATTTGTAAAACAACAACACAAAATACTGTATATAGAATATCTGGAATTCACAAGATTAAAATAAATATAGCTTCCCACAGATTTAAATGGATGGTAAAGCACCTCTACAAATCACCAAATTAACCTCAACAAATATTATCCTCCCCTTTTCAGCAGCCACTGCAAACCTGGTCACTCACTCGGTCTAACAAAGAACACTGTCTAGGTTATACAATTGGAACAAAAATTTGGCTTGATCATCACAGCATTAAGTAAGTTTTGGTCTGTCTGTCTATCTGGACTACATTACAGATACAAGAAAAGAGATCGCCACATCCGTAGTGCTACTGCATTCTTAGTAGATACAAGAATTTGAGTCAAGAGAGAAAGACAGCAGGCTGCTTGCTATGTGGTCTTTCCCAAACACTCAAGTGTTCTAAGTATCATGCCTGCTTGCACTCACATCCCGTATAACCTCTGGCCCAGGGATGGGGACTCGGACTCCAGGACTCGACTCGTGAGTCGGACTGAGTCCCCCCTCTGACTCGAGTCAGACTCGAGTCCCAATATTTTTAATGGGACTCGAAACTCGACTCGGGACTCGAGACCAAGTACTCGTGTTCCAAAATCGTGCTCCTCAAATGCAACATGGATAGGTTTTAGGAAGTACAGCAAGTTTATTTTTTAAAATCATTTCCCTAAAATGCAACCTTTCAGACATTTTGGGTTTGGCTGCCTCTGCCTGCCTGCTTTGGGGTTCCCTGCCTCCTCTGCCTGTCTGGTTATTTTGCGTTTGTCTGCCTGGTCTGTTCTTGCCAAAATCAGTTGCAGAGTTTTGAAATAAAAAGGCACACTTGTGCCTAGAATTTATTTAAGCCACACATCTGAAGTAGCCTTCAGGGTGCATGTGTGTGTATATTCCAGTGTTGCCCATTTCTGTTTCTCATCTGAGAAAAAGAAGAAAAAACCCCTCTGTCTCCATAGTCCATGTGAATAATTTCTCCATTACACCATGTGAATAATTACATTATAAAACAATTATCAGTAACTGACCAGACCACCAAAGCAGAATTAGATCTGTAACATTATGGGCTACCAAAGAATCAATGAAGGTGAGGGTATTTGGTGCAGCTTCCCGGCTCTTGTTACAACTTACAAGCCTGAAAATTCCAACATCTATCTTTCTCAGGAAGTCAAAAGGAAACACTAGTATTTCTCATATGAGTGCAATTATCACATGATAGCTAGCTTCTGTGAAGTGGCTGCAGAAGGTGTTCCATCACAGATGCTGTTTTTATCACAAACATGGCACCTTAATGGATGGATGTCAACCTTGGATTATCATTTGGACAGCAACTATATGACCTGCTCATGTGCATTGATCCTATGAATTTAGTTCACATTGTTGTGGAGGGAAAGCATGGAAACTGGGATGGCAGAATCTCAGAAAAGTTCATGAATTAGACAGCAAAATTATTTTTTCCTCAAGCTTTGGTTGCTGCCGCTTCCTGACCCCAATCTCATCAAAACTAAGCTCAGTTCACAGTGCTGAAACTCTCTCATGCTTCTGTTCATTTCATATTAGCATCACCAGGTACCCAGAGGACAGAGATACGCATAACTGTTGTTAGGCCAGGTACAAACATTGAACACATTACAGTATACACGTTTCCCTCTCTGTTGGGATTTATCTGTAAGTATAATTCATATGAATGAAGTGGTTAAAGGAGGCTATGAGGGCGGCAACAAGGGGGAGGGCCTTCTCAGTGGTGGCCCCCTGAATGTGGAATTATCGCCCCACTGGTGCCCGCCTGGTGCCAACTTTGTCATCATTTCGGTGCCAGGTTAAGACAGGCCTCTGTGCTGAGGCGTTTAAGAACATCTAGGGCTGTGTTTAATGGCTTGATGGGGCATGCATGTCAGGTGTTTGTAACAGGTCTTTCGTATTGAAATATTGTTATCTCTGGCTAAACCATTTAAAATCTTTAAACTGTTTTTAATTTCTTTATTATAGAATAATTTTATGGTTGTTTTATTGTATTTTGGCTTTGTTTTAGGCACTGTTATAAACCGCCCAGAGAGCTTCAATGGTATTGGGCGGTATAGTAATGAAATGAAATGAATAAATAAAGGGAATCTGTCATACTTGGCAACACTTATATGGGACTGTTACTCTGATGGGTGCTTAAAGTCTAGATAGTCAAGACTCACGTATAGGGTAGAGTAGGATAGGGTAGAGTGAAGGAGACAGCTGCAAGTAGAAGCTTCTAGTCCCAAAAATATGCATGGTGTAGAAGTAGAGCCAAATGATGTACATTTTTCAAAACCTGAAGAAAATATTGAGGGTGCATATGTGATTCTGCTTACTCAAGAGAGTTTCAGAGAAGGGATGCCTAGGCTTAACCCTGTGCTAGTGGTGTGGTGTTTTCCAACACCTCTCCAAAGCCCCACTGCAGTCTTTGTCTGGGAATATCGCAAGCTCAGCTACATGGATAAGGGGTAGCATTTCCCTTGTCTGTGGAGATACACTGTAAATGCCACTGCTTCCAAATAAAAGAAAAGAGAAAGTTATGGGAAGTGGTTTGTTCATGATGTCATGCTTCCCCAGCCACAGCAGAGGTTACCAAAAAGAAAAGAAAAAAACAAGTTCAATACACAAAGGCACACCTTTTAGGCACCCAATATTTATGAGATGTAAGGCATTACAGAGGAAGTTACTGGTAGTTGTTTCATCCAACCATAACCCAACATCTACCAAATTTGTGCAAGTGTTAGGCAAACTGTTAACAATTCATGCATACAATGCTGACATGAACTGCTGTTCAGCTCACAACTGATTTTCAAGGTGGCCCTAGTCCTTTGCTGCTGAGGACTGAGCATTGGTATTGCCTAGCAACCATAAAACACGCCTCCCCCCACCAAAGCCCTATGCAGGCATTCGCCTGCACATGTGAGGTTTAAAAGCTAAGCAGGGTCAAGCCTGGTTATTACTTGGATGGGAGACCCCTCCTCTAGTTTCCTGCATTGAGCAGGGAGTTGGACTCGGTGGCCTTGTAGGCTCCTTCCAACTCTGTGATCTATGAAATCTATGAAAACTGGGGCTGGGGTGCAAACAGAAGCTCCACCCCAATGTCACCAGGTGCATAGGCTCTTCTGAAGACCCTCCCACATTGATCAGGAAGGTCTGCAAAGGGTTTCTATAGAGCCAGTGTGCTGTAGTGGTTAGAGTGTTGGACTGGGACCCTGGAGATCCGGGTTCTAGTCCACACTTAGCCATGAAGCTCACTGGATGTCTTTGGGCCAGTCACTGCCTCTCAGCCTAACCTACATCACTGGGTTGTTGTGAGGATAAAATGGAGAAAACCTGGATCATGTATTTGTTTATTTATCGTATTTTTAAAACACCCATCTAGCCAGTACCCAGCCACTCTGGGCGATGTACAACATACAATAAAACATGGGCTCCTTGGAAGAAAAGACAGGATATAAATGTCACAAATATATAAACAAATGAATAAATTTCTACTTGGGTTCAGCTGAACAATGATAAAAACAGGGTTCCCAGTCATGGGAAAGTGTCTAACTGTGTTCAGCTGAATGCAAGTTGAATCCCTTTGCAGACCTTCCTGCTCAACCTGGGAGTGGGAGGGGTTCTTAGAAGAGCCCGGCACCCAGGGACAGAGATTGCCTGCTGGCCCATGCCCCCTACACAGTTTTGACCCTCATGTGTGCATGGGCTCAAGTGCCTCCCTGATTCAGAAAAACAGCCAGGCACCTGAATGTGGCAGTAATGGTAAGTTAGGGTGAAGGTAGGCAGACATGAGGATGTGAGGCATCTATAGCTGGAGCTGGGTGAGGGGATGACACACACCTGAGAAGCACATGCTGCTGGGGTCTCCCACTGTGTCAAACGAGCTTTTAAACTATAGCTTTGGGTAACTGGTGGTATAGAAACGTAATCAATAAGATGTTTCTGAATCATGAAGGTCTTCAAAATCATTATTTATCTGTAAAATAGGCACCAGTTATTCTGTTCTGAGCGAGCTTCTACATGTAAATTCAGTACTGTCAATTTATCCTTGGTATCAGAAAAAGCAACTATTGGGGAAAGAGTCATGGCCAAATAGAACGTAAAGTTATTTGCAAAAAAATGCTAATATTTACAAAATGCATTCCCAAGAGTTCAGAATGTGACTGACAACAAATGGCTAAGTGATGAGTGACCTCTTCCTTACCTCACTGTTAACATTATGCCAGTCCTTGTATGTAAGCAAAACAGCTATAAAGCAGTTGCTTAAGAAGTTAAACGTGACAAATGTACTTTAGTAAGGAATAACCATCTCACACGTCACAGTTCATCGCTGATGAAGCAAGTCACTGGCAAACGACAAGACAATAAAATGACAATCGATGAAAAGGAGCTGTTTATTATTACAAACTGGGGGGGGGGGATTCGTTTGCATCTGCCTTGCATCACCCTTCCCCCGTTTTACCTCTTTCTGCAGCAGCGGTGTAGAGATAAATTTTGAAGTGCCGGCACTCATCGTGACAGTCCCCATAGCTATGCCCCCAAGGAGAGTCCAAAATTGCAGGCAGCTGTGCTGATCCATATCAACAAACCAGTTCTAGCAGTTTTCTTCTGCTAGGCCAGTGTTCTCCAACCTTGGGTCCCCAGATGTTTTTGGCCTACAACTCCCAGCATGCCCCAGCCAGCATAGCCAAAAACATCTGGGGACCCAAGGTTGGAGAACATTGCGCTAGGCGCAGGTCTTTGGTAAAGGGAATGGGTCTTAACTACCCATTCAAGACCAAGCCAGCCCAAAGTACTTTGCATTACAACAGGGATAGCTCATAACTACCTATATATTGCTGCTGAGAAAATTCATTTCCACCCCACCTCATCCCACAGCTACTCTAAGAGTTGCAGCTAAGCTCAGAGGGAACTGGGAAGACTGAGGGGGGTGGCAGATAACATCAATGTCCCTGCCAACAAAAAGGTGCTGGCCCTGTGTGAGCCCCGGCTGCACTACACCACTGTTCTGCAAGGATGTTTTTGAAAATACTGATACAGACTGAAACCCTGTTCAGCAGGGCTGTCCCAAGACATTTTGCTGCCTCAGGCGAAGAACAGGATGGAACCCCATCACCATTCCATGAACAGACGGTGTCCAGACTGGTAGCTGAATCTTACTTCAACACAGTCATAGGACAAAGTCCTCCACTGCATCTGACAGCATCAAACTAGCGTAGGGCTTGCAGGGCGGGCTGTGTGGCCGAAACGGCAGGCTGTGTCCGACATCTCAGTGCCACTACCTGCTCCCTGTATCTGCGGCCTCAGGTGCTTGCTTCATTTTGCCGAATGGTAGGACTGGCCCCTGTTTCAGCCATCCAAATAGTTAAGCATTTTTCTGCAGGGGTATTTAAGTGATGTGGATTGAACTGCACATTAAACATGTTTTGGATGTGTGAAATATTTTAAGAGAAACATTCTAATATTACAAAAAGTAAATAACTTTACTTTATTATTTAATAAATAATATTACAATAATAAATAATAAGTGTAAATAACCTGAATCCCAACTATTTGTACTTCTTGGAAACAAGTATAGCATTTGCCATCCCAATAACCCAAGCTGCCATTGAAAAGCAAGTGCCCATTAACACAATCCAATTAGTGCATTGTAAATGGAGTAGGGTGGATCTGAATAGCATTTGGCTCAAGGCAAAATCACCATACCTTCCTTTCCAGGATTTTTTTTTAACGCCATGATACAAAAGGAAGATTTTAAACATCTGAGTTGATGAATATCCATTTAGGCAGTTTCACATATGGTTTAAGGGAGGGTCAAGCCAATATCCCAATTTGAACAACATTATTTGGAACTGAGTCCTGATCTACATGTTAGCATTATCAAGCAGGTGCCCCTTAAAATGGCCTCCAGCTCTGCATGGTGTTTTCTCCACAGCACAGTCATAATGTGCAGCATGGCTCATCACCATGGATGACTCCGGTGCATAGCCCGATCCGGCCTCAGCCCTTGGCTCTTCACAGGAGGAGGGGCTCACTTGGAATGTATGGGGAGACCCTGGCATCTGGAGCACCTTTTGGTTAAACACCCCTTTCCCCTACCTCCTTGGCATGCGCCTCCCAGCTGAGATGAGCCAACCATTGGAAGGCTAGGACTGCGGGCCTCACTGATGAGAGGGCTGGTGCTAGGACTTGTTTAAAGAAATATCTCTCCACAGCAGCTAGTCACATAATAAGAACTCTGCATGCCTTCATTAATGTCAGATATTAAGCGCTAACGTTGCACTCAGCTATGTTAGTGCAAACATTTAGCAGTGCCAATGTTCTTAATCACAACAAAATGGCAACTTGCTGCAAAGCTTAGCCTCTCCTTGCTGGGTATGGCACAATCTCCATGTCATTTTGCTATTGTGGACTTGGGCATCCACCCAAGGATGTCATTTTGCTATTGTGGACTTGGGCATCGTCTGGACTAGACAATGAAGATGGGTGACGATCCTGCTGCACATGTTTGATTAGCACAAATAGCACTTGTCCGTTGTTCTTATGGTTGAATGCTACATTCTTTGGACTGGGGGAATAGCAATTGCTGTTCCCCGGGGTACAAGCAGGTATGCCCCTTCTAATTGCTTGGGCCTCCCATTCCCATTGGTCAGACCACCACGACCAATATCAAAGCACAAGTGTTACTACTTACTTACTTACTGTTAGAAACTTGCACTGTGTGCTTTTGATCAGTGTACACAAATAGGAAAGCAGAATGTTAACCTGACGAGCAAATTTTCATCACATTGAATACATTGGGACACATGCCAATTGACTTGAGTGAGACCAAACCGTGGCTCTAGAAGGGGAATTTTTAATGTAAAAGCATTGCCAGAATTATGATGTGTTACTGGTTCCCTGCAACCCTCGAAGTAAAACACATTGAAATGCACTATTACTTTTAACCTGTGGAAAAACGTTTATGCCAGCAAGTGAATGCAGCAGCCGTTAGTACCAGGAGCACCCTAATAGGAAGCCAGCCAAAACTTGCGCCAGCTAATCTAGTGTTTTGCAGAAGTACAAAAGGAAGTTTCTTTATTTTATTCGGTCATCCCCCCCCTCCCTCCCACCCATACCTCTCATAGCCACTAAGAAAAGAGCCAATATTAAGTTAGTATGCCTATTCTATTGGAACTGACTGCTGAACATTATGATGGCTGCAGTACTGTACCCAGATAAATTGAACTTGAGATCAATAGGATTTTTGTGCTTGTGTCTGATTGCAGCAATTATTCCCAGCAAGGACAATTGTTTGTCAATAGTTTCTAAGGTAATTTGAAATCCCTGTAACCGGATGGAGGTGTGTGTGTGTGTGTGTGTCTATGGAAGCAGTAGGGGAAATCAACCAAGCCATTTCCTTTCAGTGCGGCCAATCAATGACTTAATAACCTAATGCAAGTCGTGTTTATTCACATTCCCTTACTCTGGGGCCAGAATGAAACCCCAAGTCATTCTAAGCGGCCACTAAAAGAATGTTCCACCAGCAGTGCAGGGATGTTTATTGGTGCTGATGTCTAGATCACCAAGTAAATAACACACCCATAAGAAAAACCTCAAACATATTTTCTTATGGTCAGTACAATCAAGCCAAACATAGGGTATTATCCTAGCAAAACACTCAGAGAAATTAGACTATTCAACTTTCCCTTTCTTTCCATCTTCCCTTTTTCTCTTTATAACCAGCAGTTCAATGCAATCCACTCAATAAAGTACAGTTACAACCAGTGGAGTGTTGACCCCATCTGTATAACCTTAAGAGAACATAATGAAGATCACGTACAGTGCAATCCTATGCATGTCTATTCAGAAGTAAAGCTCATTGAGTTCAATGGGGCTTAGTCTGAGGAAGGTGGCGTAGTGGTTAGAGTGTTGGACTGGGACTCAGGAGATCCGGATTCTAGTCCCCACTCGACCATGAAACTCACTGGGTGACTTTGGGCCAATTGACTCTCAGCCTAACCTACCTCACAGGGTTGTTGTGAGGATAAAATGGAGAGGAGGAGGAAGAAGATTATGTAAGCCGCCTTGGGTTCCTTTCAGGAAAAAAGGCGGGGTATAAATATAATAAATAAATAAATAAATAAGGTGTGTATAGAATTGCAGCCTTAACCTACATTGGTTTCCCCTTGGCAACTTAGCAAACCTGCCACCATAATTAGGATTGGGCTGGTCAATGGAGTATATCTCCCACCTCCATACTTCACGTGTATGCCTATTGTTGAAGTGGGCACTCTACCTCACAAATGTGAGCACAGAACGAGGGAATGGATAGCAATTACTATGGATTCATATGTGGTCCTAAACTGGCTACTAGGTTTCAGTTCCTAGTGATGTTTTAAAATTAACTAGCTATAGCACATAGCTAGTTACCAGCATCAGGTCTGTCTAAAGCATGTTATTCAGCTTCAATAATGTCAACAATATTCTATACTTTCAAAAACAGAACGTCTCATTTGGTGATCATATATAATTTTGTGAAACAAATTAAGATTAATGCAGTGATCCTCACCAGTTACTCCAAAACTGTTCTACTGACTACATACAGCTCAGTTACTCTGGAATAAGTGGTTTGAGAAAATCACTCATCCAGTGTAGTCCTATAGAGGTTTACTCAGAAATAAAATTCCACTGAGTTCAATGAGACTTACTCCCATGCAAATGTGTATAGGATTGCAGACTTGATAGTCGGATCCTATCTATGTATACTCAGATGTATGTCCCATGGAGCTTATTAGGACTTAGTCCCCAAGTAAGCATGCACAGGATTGCAGTGGAAGACTTTAAAACCTTTGCATGCTCGCTTTGGGGTGAGCCCCACTGAATTCAGCGGGATTCATTCCTCTCTGTGTGTATGCACAGATTGAACTGCGACAATAAGTCCAACTGAATGAGATGGCACTTACTTCCAAGTAAGCATGCATAGGATGGGGCTGTATGTATATGTGGTATTTTCACATTTAGGTGTCATCTGTTGTAACCATGGGTGGTGCTAGTTAACGTGGAGTCCCACTAAGAGGTTAATTTCTACTGAGTACTGTGGGGCTTACTCCTAAGTGTATAAGATTTCAAACTAAGACATGTGTTGTTGTTTCAAGGAGCTAAGCAAATTTCCAGTCATCTTGGCAACTAAAAACTATAGTCAGTCAAGAGAAGGCAAGCCTCTATGCACAAGAAGCTTTTCATCCAAGTGCACCATGCTGACAGCATTAAGCAGAGATTAAATGAGAGCAGATATATATGATTTTAAACTCTGAGGAGGTGGTTTCTTTCAGGTACTCTGTATGCCATCACTTAAACCAAGAGTGAAGAAATAGTTCAAAAAGGCACACATATTTCCTAGTCAAATAACATTTTACTTTGGGCTATATAGTTAAGCTGGAAGCAGACTGCTATTGGCAGTCAGTCAGTTTAATTACAGTGTGATGACACTCGTTTGGAAGATGATTCATCTGGCTGCTTAGGAATTCAGCCTCCCCCCACCAGCACCATATATTCAGGCTAGATCCAGAGAAAGTAAGAGTGAAAGTGATTTAATTCTTAATGCATCTCCTATGGGTGGATCTACCAGTGGCTGTGCAGCTTGAGGTGGCACAACACAATGCTTATTTTGGGGAGCACAGATATGGAAAGCTGAGTTCCTTATTCAGGCTGCTTCTGTGCCTCTGTGTTGAATAAGGAATCAGCCTCCTGAATTGTTACCTGGTGGAAAGCACAACCCCTGGCTCACTCAACTTTGATACTCCATAGAACACTTTTAAGCTCTTAGGGCTCAGACTCTCAGAATCAAGACATCTGTATTACAGCCTGGTTTAACACAGTGAAAGAGTGTGAAGAGATCCTGCTGAAGAAGAAATCTCTGCCAAGTAAGCACACACGATGAGGTTAATGTGCTTTTGGGTCTGTATCTTAGAGACACCTTAAGTGCTAAGAGTGCAAACAAAATGGTCTTATGAACAAACCAATGGGGAGGAGACATTAAACATGTCTCAGAGAACTGGCATTCATAATGAGTGGACCAATTCCATGCCAATGAGGGCATATATTTTTTATAAGACACTTCACAAGAATTAAAGAATTGTCTTACCTTTATGTGACAGGCGTAACCGTGGCTGACTGGTATCTGTCGTGTGGCATCCAGTCCATAAGTCTAGGAAAACACCAGACAATGCCAAGATGAAGAGGTCCTTAGCTGCCATGCTGTCCCAGGAGAATAAGGATGCTCTTTGTTTTAATGGGTGCTTCTCCCGCTGGCTGATGAACTAACAATAATTAAAGCTCAGAAGAGGACTTTTCGCTCTTCCAAAGCACTTGGAGATTCCCCCCTCCCCCTTTCAGCATTGTATGGAAGACCCTTCAGAAGAAATTTGGGGGGCCTCCAGGGAAGCAGTTATTTTCTTCTTCTGGCCAATGTCAAGAAAGAAAGAAAGAATCCTTCTCTAAGACAATTGTTTATATGCACAAGCGCGGAGTTCACTGGGCTGTGTTGTGTCTTCCTTCCTGCGCTCGGTGGCTGCGGCAACTCTGCCACGAGAGTCAAGGCAGAAGCTGCACTCCTCGCTCGCTCCAAGGCAATTCATTCAGAGGCGACGGGGGCGGGGAGCAGCCCTCCTCTCCGGCGCTCTCCAGAACTCGGCCCCTTGCGCACACTTGCCGAAGAAGAGCTCCCACCCACCCGCACTTTCTCTAATTCACCTTCGCTCCACTCCCCCCTCCCCTGTTCCTTTTGCTGATGAGAACCGAGCAGGGGCCGATGGAGTGGCAGGATCCACCCACCGCGGGGATGCCGACAGGGGATGTCGGCGCGCCGCGCTCCCTGGCAAAGTTCAGGGAGGGCTGGCGAGGCGAGACGCGGACCTCGCAGAGTCGCAGCTGCTCCGGGGAGGCTTCGCCGTCCACGTGCCAAGGTGCCTCGCCGCCCCGCCCCGCCCCGCCCCAGTTGCCGGAGAGCCAGGGCGCCTTCGGGGCGAGGGCCAGATCTCTCGCCCTCCCTCCAGCCTTAAATGCAGGCAGAAAACCTCGTCCAAAGCCCCTTTCTTTTCCCAAACACTCAGAGAGACGGAGAGAGAGATCTGATTCACAGTTTGCGCTCTTGGCTAGGATCCTAGACGAATGAATAAGTGCGTAGATAAGCTGTCGATCGATTCTATCTATCTATCTATCTTTATTTTTAAAAATCGGATCAATTAGATTGAAATGAAGTCACACAGAGGAGGGCCAGGATCTCCTCTCGATCATCCCAGTTTGCAGGACACGGAATAATGGGCTCAAGTTACAGGAACCCAGATTCCACCTGAACATCAGGAAAAATTTCCTGACTGTCAGAGCAATAAGACAATGGAATCAACTACCTAGGGAGGTGGTGGGCTCTCCCACTCTGGAGGCATTCAAGGTGCAGCTGGACAGCCATCTGTCGGGGATGCTTTGACTTGGATTCCTGCATTGAGCAGGGGGTTGGACTCGATGGCCTGGTAGGCCCCTTCCAACTCTACTTTTCTATGATTCTATGATTCTATCCATATCAGTCCCTTTGGACATAGTAAAGGAAGTGTAAGAGAACAGTTGAATCCATCAAGCCACTAAAGATCGAAGAATGA
Organism: Shinisaurus crocodilurus; assembly: GCA_021292165.1. Lineage (NCBI taxonomy): Eukaryota > Metazoa > Chordata > Lepidosauria > Squamata > Shinisauridae > Shinisaurus > Shinisaurus crocodilurus. The sequence continues at coordinate 189,439,997 of CM037879.1, forward strand.
GTGAGCATTTTTTCATTTCAGTACTAGAACCAAATACATCAGAACCCACCCAAATAGCCTTAGAAATGAATTAATTATTTAGGGTTGGATCCGCATTTAGTCAGAGTAGACCACTGTGGCTTGTTAGACATGACTAATTTAAGCCTCATTGATTTCAATGGGTCTACTCTTACATATTAGATACCCTGCATTAACTTGCAGTCTCACTGATTAAAAATCACTCCCTTTGATTAAAATGAGTTGCCATTGATTAGTCAACTAAAGCTTTTGATGATGAATCTAATTAAAGATTTCAGCGGGGCAGGAAACCTTTGTTTCCTGTGTGGAGAGCACACAGTAACAAGTCAATCCTATGTACTTTTAGCTTAGTGCAATCCTATGTACTGTGGATTTACTTGGAACTTAAGGCCCCACTGATTTAAATGGGATTTGCCCTAGTGTATGTTTAGGACTCCAGTACAGACAAATCAAATATATATTTTATAGATAGTTTTATATACAATATCATTACACCAAAATGACTGAAGTTCTCCTCCCAGGAAAGGGCAGTACCCGTTTAGCTTAACCACTCAGTAATGTGAGGGCCTGTGCATTTCAAAGACACCCCCCCCCCGAATACAATGCCCTCACTGCACACAGAGACAGTAACAAGGGGCCAGACTCAATGTGACAGGAGTAGCCACTTCCTGTATCTATGCCATTCATATCTAAAATGGTGGTGGGGTTTTGTTTTTGTTTTCTAAAAAGTTGTGCGTCAGTAAGGAGATCTGAACCTTGACCGCTGCCTTGTCTTACTTCTCATGCGGCAGGCACTTGCACTTCACTTGCAGCCAGGTTGGGAAGAACGGTGCTTCAAGCAACCGTTGTAAAAAGTAGATCCACCCTCTCTCCACAACCTTCTCTTTTGATGTGGATTCAGTTAGATTTGAAGAAATAATGGTATACTCTCAGGGACACAATGCAGATGGGAGCAAAACCATGCCTGGGTGACTTCAGTGACTGGGGGAGAGGGTTTGGCTTGCCCGCATTTCCACAATGCCCCAGATTGCAACCCATTTACTTTGTCGCATAATAACATTCAATGGGAGTCCTTGAGGCTGGTGCAATTCTCCATCTGCATCTCCCCTCCTTAATATGAAAACAGCATGTGATGGTTCCTGGGCTTTTAGGATTTTGACAAAGAGAGAAGGCTAGGAACTCCCTCTTTTAGAGATAACAGCTCCCATAATCCCCAGCTAGAATAATAAATGGTCAGGAATATTGTGGGAATTGTAGTCCAATTCACCTGGAGTGTGTCAGGTTGGGGAAGGCTGAGAGAGAGGAGTGGGGGGTGGGATCATGCTGATAAAGTGTTCCTTCTTTTAAAAAATAAATTGATCAAGCTTTCTAAGCTGAAATGCAACTGTGTGACAGAGGACAGCATTCGTTCAGGCCACAGGGCTGTATTCAGGCCGGATGGCAAAGATGGAACAATTTGGCATGAGATGAGACATTCCAAGGGCAGGTGCATTTGCAGGGAAACTAAAGGAAAAGTCTGAAGTCCATCTGTCCAATTTCCCTTGTGTGGCTGACATCAACTTTGCTTCAAATCTCCTTTGAAAAGCAGTCGTTCAGATTTATGGTAATCTAACTGCCACTTCCCTGACTGCGCCGTTCTCTTGGAAAGACAATTAATTCTAGATTTCTTTGCTAAGCTATCATACCTCCTCCTGCAGCAGACATCTGTGTTCCACAAATCTGCCAATTTGGGGTTAACACGTCATACATCTGATGAAGTGGACAGTGTCCACAAAAGCTTATGCCAGAATAGCTCTGTTAGTCTTTAAGGTGCCACAAGACTCTTCGTTGTTTCAGCTTATGAAGTGTACAACGAGGGATGAAAACTGTGCGGTACTGAATCTCCTAGGAGTTCACTATAGCCAAAGCCAAACAGGCTCCTGCATTTGTGATAGTAAAACCTAAGCAGCAGCGCATCCCTATTAACTTTTAATTGACATCAATCAAACCCAAAGATTTGGATGAGTAGGAAATGGAACAGAAATGGATGATTTCATGTTTGGAAAAAGAACAAAGTTTGTTCCTGAAGGATAAGGGCAGACTCAGGTTTGGGTTTTGTATAAAACATATTGCTTGAAGCGTTGTTTCTGAATTCTTACTTCTATAGAATAGTAAGAGCGGCAGAAAACATGACAGAAAATGCTGTAAATCTCAGAAGTGCTTTCATTCATATGTGTAGAGCCAATAAATAGTATCATCTTCTAGCCTATGTAAAATGACAGTTCATTGAATGAACATAGAAAAATGTGTACATAATTAATACTGGCATAGGTATGCTGAAACTCTTAGAATCCCAGTTTCATTTCTCGCTTTTACAAACTAGTTCCTAGTCCTCATGACTACAGAGACCATGAACAGACTTTCAATGTCTATGCTGGTTTTCTTGTTCTTACTGTCAGTATTAAGGAAATAGTGAGACAAGGATATGAAGATTTGGACATCTTCCATTTTGGAGTTTCAAGGCATTGCAGGTGTGCACTTGTGATGTATTATTTATTTATTTAAAAGATTTATTAGCCACCTTTTAGGGGAAAAACATCCCAAGGTGCCATAAAAAAAATTAACACCATGCAACATAATAAAATCATGAGAAAAAGAATAAAATCAAAATTAACAATTCAAACTAGATAACACCATTCATCATCATCATCATCATTTATTCAATTTATATCCTGCCTATATACTATTACTCTAGGCGGCGTACAAAATAATCAATTAAACAGATAAGTATACAATAAAAACATCTGTTAAACATAAAAACAGTATAAAAATTACAGTAAAATTCCATAAAAACAGTATAAAAAACCCATTAAAATTCCATTAAAACAGTATAAAAATTCCATTAAAATTCCATTAAAACAGTATAAAAATTCCATTAAAATTCCATAAAAACAATAAAATTCCATAGTAATATGACAGAATGTTATAAAAGGAAGGCCTGCTGAAATAACAAAGTCTTCCGTGCCTGCTTAAAGACATTCAAAGAAGTCAGCAGGCGTATTTCAAGTGGCAGGTCATTCCACAATTGAGGGGGCAGCCAAAGAGAAGGACCTCCCAGATGGCCCTCCAAAGACCTTAAGTGGCGGGGTGGAAGATAGGGGAGGAGGCGCTCCCTAAGGTACCTTGGGCCTAGACTATGTAGGGCTTTAAAGGTAAGAACCAGCACTTTATACTTTGCCCGGAAGCAAATTGGCAGCCAGTGTAAAGATCTTAAGACCGGTGTTATATGGTCTCCACGGGGTGTCCCAGAGACCAACCTGGCCGCCATATTTTGTACTAGTTGAAGCTTCCGAACCAAGTATAGAGGCAGCCCCAAGTAAAGCATTACAGAAATCAAGCCTAGAGGTTACCAGCGCGTGCACCACCGTTACTAAGCCCACGTATTCCAGGAATGGGCGTAGCTGGCAAATCAGCCGAAGCTGGTAACAGAGACTTTTCACCATCGCCTCCACCTGAGATGCTAGGAGTAGGGTCGGGTCAAGAAGTGACCTTGGACCTTGGATTGCAAGCATAATTAGTTCCAGAACTGTGCTTGTAATCCAAAACACTCTTATATCAAAGCGAGTCTCTGGCGGGCGTGAGCGGGGCCGATTTCGGCCTGCTACACCCGCTCGAGGCGAGCAGTTACATCCCTACACTTGTATTGCAAGACGTCGCTTGTTTATCAAGTCAAAAATTATTTTAAAAATTTGCTTGTCTTGCAAAACGCTCTCAGACCAAGTTACTTGCAATCCAAGATATTACTGTATATGTAATGGCAACGAATGAAATCCTGACTCAGTTATAGGCCAAGATAAATAAATAAGTCTTTAGGGGCTGTTTGAAGGCCTGTAATGGTGGGGCCTGGCAGACAGCAATTGGAATAGAGTTCCCCAAGTGGGTGGGTGGGGCACACCTAATTGCCTTGACAGGCAAGCACACAAGCAGAGCATCCATTATTGATCTCCAAGTACAGGCAGGTTGGCAATAGGTGAAGGAGGTCCTTCAGGTAACCTGGACCCAAACAATTTACGACTTTAAAGGCCAAAACCAACACTTTAAATTGGCCTGGAAATGCACTGGTGGCCCATACAGCTGGTACAATATAGATGTCGCATGATCTGACTCCCCAGCACCTACCAGTACTGAAGCGGATGAATTTTGTACCAGCTGAAGTTTGTGAACCATCTTTAAAAGCCGCCCATTACCGTAATCCAGCCTGGATGTCACTAGAGCAGATTGTGGGGAATATGTGGCCCGCCAGAATAGATGTTCGACTACAACCCCCACCAGCCCTGCTAAAAGCCTGTTTCATTTCCACCCTCTTCCCTACCCATCCCCTTTTCCTTGTGTGTTGTGACTTTTTAGGTTGTAAGCCTGCAGACAGGAAGAGGGTTCACACGACGCTTCAAGGAGATCGTTTGTGTGTTTTCTACGATAGCCCCCCCCCAAAACCCATAACCCCCCATTTATATGATCATGCCTGCTTTCCCCCCCTTCTCTTTCATGGTCTTTCCCTACGGCAGCATTGTTTTCATAAGCACCCTGTGGGTCCTCCCGCTCACGTCAGGTATCCCAGTCTCCATTGCGTGCAATTCCCTGTCCCAGCACCCCCCCACCGCTTCCCTGCAACGTCTGCAGCTGCTACGCTATTCGTCCGTCTTGATCACCTTGTGTGCCGTCCCTCCCCCTCCTCGCACAGCGAGGCTTGACCCTGTAGTGTGCTTGCCTCCAACTGAAGCGGCAGGAATGAACTTAAAGCAGCCCACACGCCCCTCCCCCGTCACCTCAGCAAGCCGTGGGCACAGCACACTGGCTGCAAATGCTCTTCTGCTCCCCTTCAGCGGACACAGACCCACACACCCCCGTTGCCTGTGCCACAGTACCTCCCTCCCTTCCTCTCTTACCCCATTTCTCGGTGAATCCCCAGCCTCCCTTCCCCCCCCAAACATTCCACACACCCCATCGAATGGAAAATAATCACCCCTTTTCATTTTATTTAAAAGATCTTTATTGAATGTTCACAGTACGGATTGAAAGAAAACAGGCATCTGACTCTCAGTGGGGACTTGCTAACTAAGAAGCCTGTAATCTGAATTGATCCCCCCCCCCCAGCAAAGCTACTCTTATTTCTAGCAGGCAAAATATGATGCTGCACCTTAAAGCTGTGGACAAGCTGCCAAGGAGGGCACAAAAACAACTTACTCCCTCCCTTTCCCCTAACCTTCCTCCCCTCTGGTCCCTCTCTGTGCGCATCACGTCAGGGAGACCTAGGGGCAGGCCCCCTCACTGCCAGAGACAAGAAGACCCATCAACACCCCTCCCTTTCCCAGTCATGAAACACGCATGGAAGAACACGGGCGATCACGCTTACATTCTTGTCCTCCCGGATGATTTCCCTCTGTGAAGAAAAGCACATGGCTGCGCCTCTGTTTTCCCTAACAAAAACCATGCAAATACGTTGAACCTAAACCAGAGGCTGGAAATCTCCTGAAATTCATAATCCCATCCACGGCCCCACGGGTTGCCTTGGACTCCGCTGCGCATTTGTATGTAAATGACCACGGCCTTCAGTCGAGCACCCCAGGTACGGTCAGGAAATCACCCTTCTCGCACCTGGAAACCACCCCACCCCTCATACCTAGCTCTGACGAAACGGTCCTGATTGGCCAAGGAGAGTCAGGCTATGGAAGTGGGCGGGGCAGGAAAAAAATGCTTTACAGCCAGCCCGGGGCTTCTGGTGGTTGTCATGTCTTGGTGCTGGAAAGCGCGGAGCGGGCTACTGCCGAGGCAGAGCCCTAAGAAGATCGACCCCCACGTAGAGTGTAAGTGCCGGGGTGATTAGCGAGGGAAATAGCCTTTGTTGTTTTGTAGCTCTGACTGTGTGTACCAAAGTGTTGCCCTACCTATTTTTCTTCCCTTATTTTCCACCTCTTATTGTAACCTGTTTTACCCTAAATAAACTTTCCTGGTTTTACCCTCCACGGTGTGTGCAGTTTCTCTATCGGTTCAGTGCTAATTCCAGTGTCTAGACCAAGGGCAAGGCACGGAGGTAATTAGTCTCAGGGTGACAAGAGTCAAGGGTGGTGGTTTGGCGCCTTTGATCCCTCACCTTGAGGTAAAGGACCGGTTGCAGTCCTTCACACTCCCCATTGAGTGTTGCCTGCTGGTGGCCATCTGAGAGAGGAGAAAATTTGATGGGGACAGTTACTTTACGACGGCCAGTTAAAGCGAGGGAACCGTCAACAAATGTGTTGCTAGGCAGAGTTTGGAGAATAGAGAGGTGAAATAGAGATGACTGGGGTTCTCCCCTCTGGCCATAGGGCTCTATGGTTTTTGGTTGAAAACCACGATAGAAGTTATATCCTGGGTTCACACGGTCAGAAAAACCAAGATACGATAAAACCATAGATCATATCGTTTTTTGTCGTTGTTTTGTTGTGCAAAATTTATCTTGGTAAATTAACACGGCTGGGTTCATATGACCATGAAAACCACGAACGATGAAAAACCACAAACGATGGCCGTGGTTTTCACGGTCGTATGAACCCAGCCAGGGACTGTCTTGTTTAACTGATGGTTTGTAAGCTGCACTGAAAGCCTTCTTGACTGAGAAGCAGGATAACATTTTTTCAAATAAATAAATTGAATAAATCATCTCTCACAACTGGCTATGCTGGCTAGGGCTGATAAGAGCTGAAGTCCCACAACATCTGGAGGCCCACACATTTCCCACCACTGCACTAGAGCATGAACAAAGCAAGGTCCATCCTCTGAAGTTAGAGCTGCATCTGGCATACCAGCTGCCGCCTCCTCCTCCTCCTCCTCCTCCTCCTCCTCCTCCTCCTCCTCCTCCTTCCCCCCCTCTCCATTCAGGAGAACTCCCACTGTGCACTTGGTCCTTCAGGGACAGTGCAACCCCATCTAGGACCAGTTGCAAGCCTCCATCAGGAGTAGTTGGTTCCCCTACCCACAATGCCTCCAACTTGCCTGGATGAAGCCAAGATTTCTGGCCTGGCCTCTGGTGCTGAACAAGTAGCCCACTCTTGATCTGACCCTTACACAGATTTAACAAATCACTTTTATGATTTATTTCTTTATTAAAGATGTAACTGCACTGGCATATTTCATTCCCTGTTACTTTTGCCTCTCCCTTCCCTCCCTCTGTCATTTCTCATCAACTCATTAAGGCAGGGAATTGTCTCTCCCCACCTTTGCTTTTATTACGTAACCATTAATGTCATTAATATATTGATTGTACTATAGTAAGCATCATTATAAGTTACCTATAGATCACACATTGCAGTGCTCATTCTGATACCAGGGTAAGTCCTGGGTGCCTGTTAACACTAAATATGCCTCCCAGTTTTGCTGTACAGATAGATTTAAGAGGCACATGTGCTGTGGAATGTAAATGCAACCCTATGATATAAGGCATGACATTAGACAACGAGATGTTCTAACAAATTATCTGTGTCAAACCAATAAAACAAGATGATGTGTTGTTGTGAAACTCTTGGTCCTGGGAATGGGTCAGTGTATGGCCTTACCATATTTTAAAAACTAGTCTGGAGAGTTAACAGGCCTGTTGTAAAATGGAACTAACTTTCAGTCTTGGGAGCTGGGAATCCTCTTTCCCTCCCTGAAGTGATACAGGAACATTTTTTTTAAAAGGCATATTATAGTTAAAATCTCTATTGGTGCTTAAATATCCATCAAATACACAGAGAGATTTTTAAGGATCATATTGTCCAATGAAGACAGTTCCAGCTCTTTTTGGAGGCAGATCTCAGATGCTGGTGGTGGGAGACTATTTGTCTTCCTCAGGTGTGTTATCAGTGGGGTGCCTCATGGTTCAGTTTTGTCTCCCATTCTTTTAAAGTTCAATATAGGAAGCTGCCTTATGCAAGGCCAACAATGGTTCTCCAGGGTCTTTCCATCACCTACTTGGTCCTTTTAATTGGAGAATGCCAGGGATTGACCATGAGACCTTCTGCATGCAAAGTGTGTGCTCTGCCTCTGCCACTGAGTTATGGTCACTTCCCTACATGAAACCACTGGGGGAAGTTGTCCAAATCATATAGGGTGAGGTGCCATAATGATGACAACCAGCTCTATTTCTCCTTTTCATCAGACCCAGGTTAGGCAATGGAATAGGGTAGCCACGTGTCCTCTTTTACAGAGGACTGTCCTCTCTTCGAAGGGCTGTCTTGTTCAATTCCAGTTAAAGAAAAAGAACCATAAGAATGATTGCACATCACCAGTTAGCACCGCACCGGTGATACAGACTGAACAGGCAGGCCCACAGGTCACAGTCTTCCACACTATGGTGAGATTGACTTTATTTCTATTTAAATCATTTTCTAAATTTGCATCTATACATATAAATTTGCATATTCAAATCACCACCATCTTTTCTTGGTGCTGTATTTCCTCTTTTGGGGTGATTCATAAATGACCCCCTACTTGCCTGGAATCTGTGACAGACTGGATGAGAATGAAGAACTGTAGGGGACTTTTGTGGATTGGTTAGTTGTGCATATGCCTGTCCTGGATGGAGTTTAGAGCCCTATGCCTGCTGGCACGGGGCTAAAGTGCAGAGGGGACATGGGCGTGAAAGTAAGCCCAGCCCCCAATGTCCCCGTGTGCCAGTTAGACCTTCACCCACTGAGCCCAAAGGTCTGAAAAGGGCTCTGTAAGCACATTCAGGTTTGCAGTTTGGGAGACATGCTCGACCTGGAGTCTTCTAGATTGCCAAACAATAGCCATGGGCCATAGGGCCTTTATCAACTTCAGGTGATAGCCACTGGCACCCTCTGCTGGTTACTGTCATTCATGCTTTGTGGCCTCTAAATTGGATGAGTGTGCTTTGTGTGGGGCTGCCCTCAATTTGGAAACCTCTACTACTGCAAAATGTGTGGCACCACATTTTGGCATGAGCCCAGCAGGGCTTTGGATGTGGCCGTTTGTCCACCTTTGGATCTGCAGTCTGCACCTGGTGGGATTGCACTGTTAAACTACCTGAGTCCTGAATACCTCAGACATGCCTGTGGCTCACGCTGGCTCAGCTTGTCTGAGCATGGAAAGCTAAGCAGGGTCAGACCTGGTTATTACTTGGATGGGAGACCCCCCCCTCTAGTTTCCTGCATTGAGCAGGGGGTTGGACTCGATGGTCTTGTAGGCCCCTTCCAACTCTTTGATCCTATGAATCCTATGATACACACACCCTCACCATCAACTGAGTTCTACCAAGTTTCTTCACATATGTAGATAGCAGGGCTCTCTGTTGCAACCCTGGAATTCTAGGATGCCCTCTCCTAAGACATTCCTTCTTTATTGACTTTCCAAAGGCTGGTTAAGATTTTATTTTCCAATGTGCCTTCCATTAGTCAACTTAGCATTTAAAAAAATAAATAAATCTGCTACTCATTTCACCTTTTTTCTTTTGTTTCATATGTTGTTTTTGATATTTTTATTTGTAAACCACTTTCTGAATTTTTGCAACTGAAAAGCAGTATAAAACTTTTCAGATAAGTAAATAATACATTAAAAAAAGGAAAATGGTGTGGTGGATGTTGGAAAAAACCAGACACATTTGCTCATTTTATTATCAGTTGTTACATTTCAACTGGGATCCATCTAGCCGCTATTTAGGGAACTGCACATTTTGCCCTTTATTTGTGTGACTATTTTTGCTTTCCCACATACTGGCATCATAAATCTGGAACACACTCAGAAAAGTAGAGACGGTTTAATCCAAAATATTGTTGTATTATCATCCACAAAAGTCTTCACTGCTCATCCTGTTGCCCATTCAAAAATTACTATTTTTTCTCCCCTTTCTGATCTTCTGATAACAATCTCAAACCATACAACAGCGAATGCTTAAACAGTAGTTACAATTTTGAGAAAAGTTTGTAAATCTGAAAGTGGACATCTTGAACATGGAAAAAAAATGGCAACGGTCATAATTTATCTCATGGCACCTCTTCATACTTAGTAATAAGCCATATGAATGGTCAAGGTGTTGTTGGGGGTGTGTGTGGGTTTTTTTTACAGTAGCCACAATGGCACTGGTACCTTATCAAGAGTCTTGTCAGGCATGTTTACACAGCCAGGCACTCAAGCAGTTAGCAGATGCAGCAATAAATACTATATTACAGGGAGGCCTCAATACACAAACAAATTATCATCAGTCTTTGAAAAACAGCAGTGGTGGGAAAAGGTTGCCAAACCCATAAAATTTTTAAAATTAATGACTGCATGACAACAAGCTTGCTATACTTCTGTATTTCACGTCTGTATTCCAGGACTGTCTCTTCCTGGCTCCCCCACTATAACTTGACAAGCTTACCACATCACTTAGAAGCTTAGATTTTTATTTATTTATTTTCATCCTGTCATGCACTGTTTCTTCCATTTGCTCTAGTGGTGGGGCAAATGAGTCAAGCCTTCCCAGTAAGTACTGTTGATATTAAGGGTCCCCCTCAGGCATCTACATTTCTTCAGCCATTCGGCTCCCATCTCATGGCTTTGTGGAATTCTCTGTGTCAGTTTCTAAGTGCAACATCCGAAATACATCAAGCAGTCCTTTTCTAAATCTAGTTGACATCAGTTGCTGAACCATGATCTTCCGGAGCTCCAAATTTTTCTCTGTAATGCAAAGTTTTTCATAGGTGGATGTTTTTGGACACTATCTAATTTTCTATCTAGCAGCTTTAATAGATCTTCAGCTTTCAGTCCCAGTTACTAAGGACATATCTGAGTTGCAAAATAGAAGAACCCCATATACACAGTGGTTGTTAGGAAAGTAAGAATATCTAAGGCCACACAATGGACTTTTTATAGATATTCAAGAGTACGGAGAGCTAAAATGAAAAATTCTGAGCTTATATAGAGAGAGGTTTCAGACTTATTATTACTAAATTTTGTCCCCCAAAATATAGTAACACGCAACAACACACTTGTAACTAGAAACCATGGCTGGAGATGTGCATTCCTACCCATGGCAATCTGTATGAACAATTTGCCTTGGATTTGGAAATCAGCTGGCAAACAATTGCAGCAGATGGAGGAGGATAAACTATGTAAGCCTCCCTGGTAGTTCACTGAAGGATGGGACAGATACATCCGAAATAAATAGATATGCTCTTGAATATTGCCCATCTCATTCAAGAGGCAAGCAGCCACATTTTGTACCAGCTGTACCTTCTAAGCAGTTTTCAAGGGTAGGCACTATAAAGCACATTACAATAATTGATCCAAGTCCAGTGTTTCCCAAACATTTGATACTTGGGGCAAAGCATTTTTTTCTGTATTAAAATTGAAGGTGCCCATCACTGTTATACTCAAAAAGATCTATAAAGATCTTCAGCTCATATCTCAAATATGAGATAAACAGGTTAATATTGCCTCCCTGGAGATCTGCTGCCCAATCCTTTGTTCGGTGCTTTCTGAGCAATGCTGATGCTTCTTGGAGTCTTGCACATCTGTCAGCTATAGCAGAGGCTGCATCAAGGAGTCCCAATATATTGGCAGAGAAGGAAGGATCAATACTACATAGGGCCTCCCCTCTCAAAGAGTGTTGGTTACAATATAGTGGCTTGAGTGCAATAATTCAAGGCACACTTCCGCCTCCCTTACTGTACATTAGTGTGCCCTCACCCACAGTTGGGATATATAGGGTATTCCTAAGAATTATAGGAAAAGTCTTTCCTGGCCACTGCAGCCACCTGTCACTCAAGCATCATGCCTGGGTACAGGAGCATCCTTAAGTCACATTACCACCATGCCTCCCCCTCTCCTGACATTTCCTTGTCACACAGAAGTTGGAGCCCTCCGTCTATCAAGAGTGCAACCCATAGGACTGAGCTTTAAGAAAGCAATCCTATGCTCTCGGAGTGGAGCCTCTGGTACCAGAGGTTCTGTTCCTTCCTATGCTGCCAGGGTGGAAGTCAGGAGGGAGGCGGGGCTCATTGTATATTTCTTTCAACCTGTTGACTGAAGAAAAATCAGTCTCTCCCATTGCCGGCAATGGGAGAACTATGTTTAGATGTGCTCTTGAGTATGTCTAAATGTTTTTCTGGGCTGCTGGCATAGTTGGAGGCAGCAGGAAAGACTTGGGATCAATCTCTCAGATCCTTGACCACTCCATATCCTCCCACCAGGATGTCCCCAGAATGCCTGATTCCCCCCCCCCCCCCGCTATGAGGTCAGAATTCTGACCTCAGAGGAAGCTGCTGCAGAAAACCTCCACAGTGGCTGGGAGGAGTCAAAAAGAGGCCTCCAACATCAATACAATCTGCCTGAGGTCATGGCTCTGTCTATGACCTCAGTGGGGTTTTTTCCCTAAATAATCCTGACTCCTTTGACATTGCCTAGGGACCATAGGATTGTTCTTTAGGTACTTTTTCTACTTATTAACTTGACAGGTAACATAAACATTTTATTTAAGAAAAATAAACTCCTTTTTGCAATAATATTAATAAATAATAATAACAACATACAATTGTCTTTCTTTTACACAGTAATGTTTGTATGTTATTATATGAATCTTTGTTTTTTGGGGGGTAGTTTTTAAATGGCACTATAATTTTTGAAAAATAAAAAAAGGCTAATGATTGGTTTTAAGTATAGCTTTTTACTATTTTAGGGCACAATTCCACAGAGATTAGCATAAGCCCCCAAACCATTCATTCCTTGGATGAGGCTCATGCTCATCCAAGGAAGAGTGGGAGGAGCATCAGAGGTGATCTTCACCTCCCCACTCCTTCTGCTCTGCATTTTCACTAGATGGTTGCTTTTGGCCATCTAGTGATGGCATCTCAGACGGGGAGGGAAGGAGGCTGGAGCAGCCAGGATACAAGGTATCCTGAAGCTACCTTGTATCCTGGCTGCTCCAGTCTCCTCCCTTCCCCACCCCTGAATCACCCCCTTTAACTCATCTCTGAGGTTGCTATCCTGGCCTTGGAGAGCAGCCGGTGCAGTTCTTTCTGCATCAGCTGCAAGGTCAGATCAGATCTCCAGTTCGCAGCTCAGAGGTCGGATCACTGTCTCTGACCTCAGAGCTGGGAATCCAAACTATCCTATGGCCCCTCAGAGAACGTCTAGGGGCCATAGGATCATTCTCTCCATTTTGGTGATTAGTCCCTTTGTACATCAGACTGAGACATGAATATGACCCCAAACAAAAAGATATGCCTGATTAGCTTCTTAATAACATAGCCTACCATTTCATATCTGAACCCCAAGGCCATTTTTAACTTGATTATTTTGTTAAAGGAGAATTGGAAAGTGATTATAAATAACAAATCAGTTAGTTACAGGTTTGAAAATGGCATCTCAAGTTTTATTTGAAAACTAGCTCTGCCTTTTACATTCTTATGTCAAAACTCTAATGTCCAGTCTATCATCACTAGTATTGCTCTATCATCAATTTAGCTACTGAGATATCAGTGAAAGTTTCTGCATGATCATAACTTGACGCCTATGAATGCATTCATTATCAGTTTGAATTCCTAGACTATGCTGAGGCAGAAAAAGGTGGAATACAAAGTTTAATACTTCTCTGCGTGGCATATTCCTACTGGTTCCACTGCTGGGTGGGTTTATTTTATTCAGGAGTCTGACTGAAGCTATCAGACTGTGAAGAGAAATGACCCAACTGTACACAGAGCTCTGTACTGTTGTGATTGAGAATAAAGTTACCTGAGGTTTGACTCTTGGCCACAGACTGATGGTATCTGTCTGGTATACCTTTGGACACATTGTGGGCTCAGAGGCTTACTGTCAACCAGATTTCTGTCCTGACATAACCAAGTAAGGATATTATTCCATGAGTCAATAAAAAGTCTACTTCAAATCAGTGGTTTCACCAGCTTAGTCCCTAATGTCTACCCTAGACAAGTTGGGGGTCCACACGTAAATCTTAAGACTTAGAGTATGACTCCCATTCATTATAACTGGATTAAAAAAACATTGCCACAACTATTCCACAATGAGCACAGTGTGTATTTTCTTCCAGTTAGAACATCTTGTGAGAGTACAACTCACTGGTTCTTTTTCTGCATCACTTGAGAGCAAGAGCATCTCTTGGGTGATCATTCTACCAGAAACGTTTTTGCTGATCATTGTTATTACTGTTACATTTTACACTTGACATCAGCTGGCTGGAAGTGTATTTACTTGGGCAGACTCTTAACTACTACTTTAAAAAAATGAATGGTTGAATAGACTTACTTTAGTGGTGATCCAACCACTTCATCCGCTAGCAAGAGGACATATGACAAGACATCAAACAGCATGTGAGTAATCCTTTAAATTATGACCTTGTGAGGATGCAGTAGGAGCCGTACCTCCTGTTTCAGCTGCTAGACATTTGAACACTTCTGCCTTCAGGGGATTGGTTGGCATCCTGCTGAGAACACTCACATCATTAGCTGGAATGGATGAGCATTGTTCTACTCCTTATCTTCAAAAATAGTTATGCCCCAGCCCCACCAATCATTGCATAGAAATCCAGCAAAAGGGGGGGGGGAAGGAAAAAAAGGGGGACACACCAGTGATTATAAGATACTGAACTAAAGAATCAGAATGTAATACCATTGCCAAAATGCTGTAATACTTAACTAAAAAGACAGAGATCAAATGCTATTTGTTGAGCTGGTAAGAAAACAAGTAGTCACAAATCTTGCGGAAATAATTACAGATCTGTCAACAGTGCAACTGGATGCAAGGAGACTGACGTCTATTTCCAGTTCCATCACCGATGTATTGCAATATCAAAGTTCTGCTGTCTAGTGCCTTAATACACGGTTGTACAATTTGGTGTTTTGGTGGGACTTAATTTGGCAAGCTTCAATCAGAGGCACTAGAACAGTGCTCTCCAACCTTGGGTCCCCTGATGTTTTTAGCCTACAACTCCCAGCATGCCCCAGCCAGCATAGCTGGCTGGGGCATGCTGGGAGTTGTAGGCCAAAAACATCTGGGGACCCAAGGTTGGAGAACACTGCACCAGAAGGTGCCAATACTGCTTGGGAGACCTGCAACTTCTACCAGTATTATCTCAGCATGTGGACAGGGATAGTGGTATTGGTCAGCAATCAGACTATTTATTTATTTATTTATTTAATTATATTTATACCCTGCCTTTTTTCCTGAAAGGAACCCAAGGTGGTTTACATAATCTTCCTCCTCCTCCTCCTCCTCCTCCTCCTCTCCATTTTATCCTCACAACAACCCTGTGAGGTAGGTTAGGCTGAGAGTCAGTGGCTGCCCCAAAGTCACCCAGTGAGTTTCATGGCGGAGCGGGGACTAGAACCCAGATCTCCCGAGTCCCAGCCCTACACTCTCACCACTACGCCACACTCGCTCTCTATGACTGGATCCTTTCCCTATGCCACACCAAACTCTGTGAGCTGTGACCAACAAAAGTTGTGGCCATTTGCAATCCAGTTCAGCCTTTGCAAAGATACGGGCGTGCCCCTCCCTTTCCCCACACAGCCTGAACAAGCTTAAAAGTTGCCCATAGAGATGTGCAGGAAGGGTCATGCAGAACCTGAATCCCTGTCCGCCAGAGCTATTGTGAGCCATTATTCCCTGTCAGTTCCATAGTAACTTTGGCCTGTACTTGCACAGTGAATTTTAAATTCCTCAAAATGGAGGAATGACACCATAAGGGACAGGGAGGGCAAGGGAAAAGGGAACAGCAGCTGGAGCGGCCAGAATGTCAACACTCCAAAGGCTGAACCTGATTTCTGCCCTTGGTGGAAAGCCCTAGTGATCCTGTTCCAAAAATGGAACAGGATCAATGTGTTTGAAATGGCTGTGTGGCTGAGTATGATTTGGCAGTGGAACATCCTCTACAGCAGTGTCCTCCAACCTTGGATTCCCAGATGTTTTTGTCCTACAACTCCCAGCATACCCCAGCCAGCATAGCTGGGAGAACACTGATAGAGCTGCAGTGGGAAAGAACATACCCCTCAAAGGCAGGTACATGTAAGCTTGAAGAAGCTATAATATGCATGCCCTGTTCTGCACTGCAGCCAGGCAACGTGTGTGTGTGTGTGTGTGTGTGTGTGTGTGTGTGTGTCCGCGCGCACACACATGTGTAAGAGACCAGACTTCTCCCAATATAGTAACAGGTGTCACAATTTTTGTCTAAAATAAATTATTTTGGGAAAAACCACATTTCTTTTGTGAACTCATTATTCTGTAGGCAATTTTCTGACTCATGGCTTGTGTTTGTACTGAAGCGGTCTTTCCCCTCCAAACACCAAAAGGGGGCATGACTAAGAAAAGCACAGACCACAGTTTGCTATGACTTGTTAGCTGCCCCTAATACAAAGCACATGGCCATTCACTAAAATAGAGAGGTAAGAGTAGATAAAAACAGAAAGATGGACAAAATATAGCTGCCTGGGGGATTCCCTGATTTATGTGTCAATAAGTGGTTTCACTTCACTGCATAGATTAATTACTCGGCATAGCTACCATAACGACTGCCACGATAAACTTCTAATAGGAGAATTTATTCAGTAGATGGTAATCTACTGAGATCATGAAATGAAGTTGGCTGGACAAATTTTTCATGCCTTTATGCCTTTTTATATTAGTTCAATAGGAAGCAAGACATTCTATAGCAGTGTTCTCCAACCTTGGGTCCCCAGATGTTTTTGGCCTACAACTCCCAGCATGCCCTCTTATGTTGGAGAGGATGTCAGGAAAAAGGGACATATGCTCATATGTGGTGGAGTTGTAAAAATGTATTGGTGTTTTGGCGAGAGGTTTTTACAGAAATATCGAAAATTATTGGTACTAATTTAGAGGTCTGTCCAAAATTAGCATTGTTATCAATAACTGAGAAGCTTATTTGTGATCAAAATATGAAGGAGTTAATTGTAAACTTGTTAACTGCGGCCAGGCTAATGATAGCGAGAAATTGGAAAGTACAACATGTTTTCCTAATAACAGACTGGTATAAGGAAGTTTGGGACATAGCCCTAAATGATAAACTAACTAGTAGTATCAAATGCAAAAAAGGATTGCTAAAGAAGAATAATTTTATGGAGATATGGAATCAATTACTAGACTATGTATTAATAAAGGGGAAGGGTAACATGCCTTGTCAGGATATGTTATATTTTTGGAATTTAGACTTTATTTGATCAAGAGGATAGAAGTATATTAATTGGTCCCTTGGAGGGTGGGGGGGGAGCACTTTATGATTTATTGTATGTTGATTATGTTATATTTGTGTGATAATTTTGTATTTTGCTAAATATATTTTCTGTGTTATAATTTGTTTTGAAAAATAAATAAAATATTTTTTTAAAAAAGTAAAAAAAAAAAAGTGGCAAGCTGGTGCCGAAATGGGTTGGAACAAATTTATGATGAGAAAAATGAGAAACAAAGAAACACTGAAACTGAAAGATTTATCCATCCCTAAATTTACCGTATACTCTTTTCATTGGGAACGGGGCACTATTTTTGAGTCATTTGTCACCCCTCCCTCCATAACAACCTTGAACAAGTCATTTTTGGAAGAAAACGTTCATGTTTTTGGATAGGTTTACAAACAGGCAGCTTCTAGAAGTTCACAGAAAAAGCTGAAACTAGCTTTATATTGTTATCATGACCTTAGTCTTTATCAGTTAATTGGTGTTATTCTGCTATAACTTATTCTTCCTAGCCAGCCTCTTCTGATTTCAGGGAATTAGTTGCAGCACCTGGTAAAAACTGTCTCATCTTTGAGAAAGATGAGTTTCTTTCACAAAACGACTCTTTTCATGAGGCCAAAACACAGCCTAGCTCTCCGCAAGCAGACCCCATGGTAGTTTAGTGCAGGTGGTGGATTGCATAGATTCCATAGATCATAGAGTTGGAAGGAGCCTACAAGGCCATCGAGTCCAACCCCCTGCTCAGTGCAGGAAACTAGAGGAGGGGTCTCCCATCCAAGTAATAGCCAGCTGCTCCCTCCATATTCTCCCCCTCCGTACACTTTCTCAACTACTTTTATTCATACAGTCAATTCATTTCTCAAGCCAAGTTGATTTGTGAAATGGACTTACTTGGTTTCTGAATAATCCAAAACTGAAAAACTGAGCTATTTATTATTCAAATCCAAAAAAATGTACAAGCATTCTTCTCTATAATGTACTTTTATTTTGCTTATATAGGTTCTAGGTTAAAACATTTGGCCCAGTACAATTTAGAGACTGAACATTGGGCTGACACCAGGTTGCATCCAGTGTTAGTCCTACTTAGATTAGACCAGTGTTCTCCAACCTTGGGTCCCCAGATGTTTTTGGCCTACAACTCCCAGCATGCCCCAGTCAGGGTAGCTGGCTGGGGCATGCTGGGAGTTGTAGGCCAAAAACATCTGGGGACCCAAGGTTGGAGAACACTGGATTAGACCCTTTTAAATGAATGGGACTTAAGTTAGACTAACATTGGATACAACCCATGCAGTTGTTTGTACAGGAGAAACTGAAACACATCTAAATGTCTAGAGGGCAGTCAGAAAAGTATTAATGGTCTTAATTAACTATTAACTATTAAGATGGCCACCACTGTAATTTTTCAAATTTTAACAGAGAACTATTGGAGCATGCAAAGTAAATCCCTTCATGACCACAAGATTCCTATAGCCCCTCCAACATGTATCTTCCAATTATGTGTCTGTATTCCTTCCCTCTGTAGTTTAAAGCCAAGGAGGGGAACTTGTGACCTTCTAGATGTTGTTGGACTCCAAATCTCATCAGCCCCAGGCAGTGTGACCAATAATCAGGGATGATGGGAGTTGTAGTCCAGTAAACTCTGGAGGGCCACAGGTTCCCCACCCCTGGATTAGAAGAAGTCAAAAGGAAGTATTAGTAGAGGCAAAGTAGGAATAAGATGCCCTTGATTGGAAAGGTTAGGGTACAATTCTATACCCACTTACCTAGGAGCAAGCTTCATTGAACTCAGTGAGAGTTAGCTGTGAGTAGACATGCATAGGATTGCAATACTTGACAAGATGGAGCAAGATGCAGTCTCCTGACAGAACTGCAGCTTTAAGAAGACATTCTTATGAAAAGTAGTACCTTCTCTCTAATTCTCTACAATGAATATAGTAACACCTTCTCAAGCAGGGACTCTAAATGCATCTTTTGACATGCCTCTAATTATCTTCAACAAACACCCTCATCTCTTGGATGTAAAAAACCCCACCCAATTCAATGGCCAGAAGGGCTTAAAAGTAAAACTTAGTGTCTGCTGGTAGCAACTGCTCCACCTATTCCCTGTTAGAACGAGAGCTCATTAAGATACATGTTTAACTTTATAAAGCCAAGGCATGTTCCATGAAGAACCATCAAAAAGAGGATGAGAACTATTTAACTATGACTCTTTAAATGCATTCATGATCACAAAAATCTGAGAATATATTTAAATTGTATTAATTTGAAGCTATTATATCCAAATGTAATGAAAATGATGCAACCTGTAAATATTGTGTTCATGTTTCTAATAATATTGGGCATGATCCTGCCAAAATTAAGCATTTTCAAGGTGCAATCCTATGCATGTTTAGACAGAAAAAATGCCTACAACACAGAGCATGCCCCAGCCAGCATGGCTGGATGGGGCATGCTCTGAGTTGTAGGCCTCTTTTCTGTCTAATCTAAACCTGCATAGGATTGTGCCCTATGTCTCATTTATTTAAACAGGAATGACTTAAGTGCAAGGGAATATTACAACCCTATGCACACTTACTAGTTAGTAAGCACTATTGTACACAGTGGGATTTACTTTTGAGTAAACATTCTTAGGATTGCACTGCACCTCTACTAAATCAATAGAATTTTAACAGCACAATTCTATACAAGTCTACTCAGAAGTAAGTTTCATTGAGTTCAATGGGGCTTACTCCCAGGTAAGTAGGTATAAGATTGCACTGTAACAGTAGTTGAGTTTGGCTGGATCATGGCAACTTAAATGTGGAGAAACAATTCAGCTAAACCTGGTTCCAATTAATTCAAATAACCAAAATACAAATAGTAATTCCAAACCCAAGTGCATGACATGGAATAAATGTCATCATTCTTAGGGGAATCTGCTTTCATGAAAGTCCATGCACAATACTTCCATGCACAGGATTGTAGCCTGATTCAAATACAGAACCCGAAGCATGTTGGAGCTGTAAAATTTAAGCTTGAATGATGGCCAAACTCAAACTTAATTCACACACAGAGCCACGTGCAAATTAGCTTTGCACAGAACTTTGGAATGTCTTCCTAACTCCAGAGTCTAATGTGAATGTTGTAAAAACAAGACTCCTTTTGTACCAAACTCCTCAGTTGATTTGTAAGTGGAAAAAGAAAGTGTGAAGGTCTGAAAACATTATAAGAACCTAAACATTAACTTTTAAATATACAATAAGAATAGTGGCCCACACCATTATGTTTAAGAGGTAGCAAAATTATTCTGCTACTTCATGATTAAACATGTCTCCATCTAATTTCAAAATACAAATCAAATAACATAAGGTGCGGAATGTGCATGTATTATACGTTAGTGTTTCTGTATAGCTGTTTCTTCTGCCCCCTTGCAGTTAGTGATGCAGTTCATGTCCCAGGTTCTTCCCTCCAGAGCAGTGTTCTCCAACCTTGGGTCCCCAGATGTTTTTGGCCTACAATTCCCAGCATGCCCCAGCCAGCATAGCTGGCTGGGGCATGCTGGGAGTTGTAGCCCAAAAACATCTGGGGACCCAAGGTTGGAGAACACTGCTCCAGAGGGAGCAGTGCTGGCACAAGGTATTTTGCTGCCTATGTCAGTCAGGTGGGTGGGTGTT
Organism: Shinisaurus crocodilurus; assembly: GCA_021292165.1. Lineage (NCBI taxonomy): Eukaryota > Metazoa > Chordata > Lepidosauria > Squamata > Shinisauridae > Shinisaurus > Shinisaurus crocodilurus. The sequence continues at coordinate 189,460,863 of CM037879.1, forward strand.
CCTTCCTCCTGCGCCTTCTCCCCCCGCCTGGCTCATTCAGTGATCTTGCCCTTCTGTGCCATACTCTGGGAAGGGGCTGCTTTGCCCCTTAAGAGACAGGCTGCTAAAGTTTAAAGTGTCTGTCACCATCACAGCAAAGCCTCGCCCTCAATGCCTTGCTCTGAGGAAGGACACCTTAGTGCAGGGTTAAGCATCCTTTTTGGTCCCATGGGCATATTTTGCAATTTGAGAAACTGTCCTGGGGAACATCACAAAATGGCTCCCATGGGAGGCGTGGCTAGTCACAAAGGACAAGTAAGTTGCCCAAAGGACTGAGTACAAGGTCTGAGACCCAGCACACGAAGCCACTCCTTTGAACACAGTTTTCAGTGCCAACAGAAACCTATTTCACAAAAGGCAAACTATTTTTCTCTTCCCACCATACACTCATTCTGCCATCTCTTTTTCTTTCTCACTCTCCCCACCCATAGACATGCTTGCGCACTCTCTCTCTCTCTTTCTCACATGTGCGTGCGTGCGCGCGCACACACACACACACACACACAGACAGACAGACACACACACACACACACACACACACACATGCACTCCATTTATCCATCATACATACACATAGGTTCCTGCTTTCTCCTCCGGACTACAAGCATCTGAAAAACCACACCCACACCTTTTCAGGAACCCTCCAAAATCCCCTCTAAATCCTTTCTCTCTTCCTCTCTAATAATAATAATAATAATAATAATAATAATAATAATAATAATAATAATAATAATAATACTAATATAATTATTTCTTACCCGCCTCTCCATCTAGATCGAGGTGGGGAACAACAAAAATATAAAATACAGAAACTAATAAAAACACAACACATACTATTAAAACATCTTAAACATCACATGCAGTCCCCACCCATTCTGAATACAAACACACAACCCTAACCCTCCAGGTTGCTCCCCACTGGCTCCCCACTGCTATCTCCCTCCCCACTGGCTTCCTGCTGGCTCCCCACTGCTCTCCCTAGCCCGTCCCACTGCTCTCCCTCACTCCCGCTTACCAGTCAGAAGTGATCCTTTTTTCTTCTCCCCCCCCTTCTTTTTCTTGGTGGCTGGGCACACTGCAGAGGAAAGCATTGGCTTGCAGTCACCCCCATCTTTATTTCTTAAGAATGCATCTGAGGATGTATCCAGCTGGTGGGGGGGGCAGGCATAGGGGCAGCACAGGGGTGTCCTTGACGGGCATGCCTGTGGGTGACATGGCTCACCGTGGTTCATGATAGGGCTGGGCCTGAGAAGGAGGGGACAGAAGGAGCCCAGGAACCGGCAGATGGTAAGGATGCCAATGCACAGAATGTTGAAAGCTCTGCCATCTAATTTCTAAGCAGATCACTTGGGTCCAAAACCTGGCGATCTGAGCAAGAAGAGGTGCTTTAGGTTAGGTATGTGGCATCAGGTTGGCAGGTATGAAGCTCAAGGTTCAAACCTTGGCAACCTCACAGGGTTGTTGTGAGGATAAAATGGAGAGGAGAAGGAGGAGGATTATGTAAGCCGACTTGGGTTCCTTGCAGGAAAAAAGGCAGGGTATAAATGTAATAAATAAATAATAATTTAAAAAACTCCACCTACACGTATCCTAGATAACAGGGATAGAAAGGTCCTGGCCTAACACCATGGGGAACTGAGGGCAGTACTAGGCTAGGGAGAATAGTGGTCTGATTTAATTGACCCCTTCAAATTTAACTTGACGTATCACTTTACATGAAAGAAAATGATTTATTCACTGATAATTCACTATATTTGCTTGAAATTGAAGTGAAATACTATATTAGCATGTTAATACTAGGTTTACATCCCAACCATGACATAGAATGGTAAAACCAAAATACCAATCAAGTAGAAAGAAACAGTCAAATGAAAATTTATAAGATTTTCACAGTAGACCCTGGAGTGAGAACTACTTGAGAAACTTCTACTGTGTTACTTGTAATTAAAATGTGTTTTTGTTAGGAGCCTTGTCTTCTCACAACAGATTCAAAGTCGCTTAGTCTTTGGAAACATCAACCATCATTGGATAGGAAATATACAGACAAAAGCCTGCACTTATATGAATGTAGAGAAAATGTGAAAAAGGAATGGCTGAATAGCCAGCTATGAAAGACTTTCTAAAAATAGATCATACTTGCTTATGAACTAGTACTAATTATGGGACCGAATCACAGTGTTGGCAGGAATTCACAGTGAGAAAGTTAAAAACACCAGTCAGTAAATTTCCACATGAACCATCAAGATTTGTAATTCTTTCCCAGGGCACACCATAAACTTCCAGCTTCCCTCCTAGGTTCAGCACACTGAAAAGTTTTAGATCTCACACAGAGTTGAGGTTTCTGGTCCACAGATGTTTTTCCTAAAATGAATGTGACATTATAACCCCAGAATGTACACTGTTATTGGAATATCTTATAAAATAATTATATGGCATTCTATGGAATATTTAATAATTTTCAAATTTATGCATAAAAAGTGGCAATGTGTTACTAATTCAAGAGCTTGGCTTTTTCTTTATCATTTGAAAACACACACACACACACACACACACAATTCATATGGCTTGTCTCCCTTATAGTATGCTTGTCTACAGTAAGTAACTACTCAAGGGCATATGCACACAATCATCTGGGCACAAGGTGGCTGCAGAAAAAGCCTTGTCCATGTTGACCCACACCCACACCATGCCAGGAACAGTACGAGTGGTTGCGTGAATCTGCTGCAGGATTCATTTTTTGTCATGACACTTCTGAGCTTTTGACATATCACGCCAAAATGCCAAGCCCTGCACATGGTGGTGGCTGTACATGACCTGCCCACTGTGGGCTAAAACAGCTGGAAGCAAGGCTTGTTCCATGGCTACCCTGAACCCAACTGGTTATATAAGTAGGCCCCTTGGAACTGCTCCATTAGTATTCAAAACTAAACAAGCACCAGTAGTATCTCATTGTCTATACCCGAGAATGAGCTGAAGGAACATAACATAATTTAACTGATGAAAAACGTATCTGCCCTTGTAAGCTGCATGGATAGAAGGCTGTTTAGGAACCATGCAAAATTTTGGAGGAACACATAAATAAATATTAAATTGTACACCAGTGATACTTAGACTGTGGTCTATTGACCATTAGTAGCTTGAGGTGCACATCTGCATGCAGCGTAAGAATGATTCTTGTATATTAGAGTTTACCAGATATGGGCAACCTGTGGGCTATATGCAGCCCACAGATGCTCTACTGTGGCCCACGGGTGCCCACCCATCAAGCCTCCACCCTTCCCCCTGCCTAGCTGACTGGTGCTGGGAAAAACTGAAGAATGTGCTGATCTGTGCAGTCATCAGCTGTTCCCAGCACCAGTCAGCTGGGCAGAGTGGACGAGGGAGGCACAGGGGATCTCAGCGCACAGAGAGGAGAGGTTTAACCTTCCAATCCCCACTGAAATGGAGTGGGGAAGAGTGTGTGTGTCTCTGGTTGTGGGGAAAGTGTGTGTGTGTGTGTGTGTGTGAGAGAGAGAGAGAGAGAGAGAGAGGACAGGTGAAGGGGGCATTGGCCTGTGCCCCACCCTCAATCACCCCAGGCCCCACCCAACAATGCCTTTGGCCACACCCACCACCAGCTTGTGGCCCCCAGCTCGCCACCTATCACTGTATGTGGCTCTCAGGAGCAAAAAGACTGTCTGCCCCTGGTTTAGACTGGTTTAAACATCTCAGTGACACAAAGCTTATACAAACTTAGCAATGCCTATATACAGTGTCCAGCCTACCCTACCCTACTTCTTGTTTTTATTGTAGTACATGATACAGCTACATAGGTGTGCAGAAGGAGTTGATTTGTAATTTAGAAGCTTTCAAGTGATGTCTACCATGGGGCTGCGCCAGAAGGAAATACTTGCATAGAACAACAAGCAAACTAGAACAAAGACTGAAGAAATGCTAGATGATATGTAACAAAGCTTTGACATGTAAATCTTCCATTACAGGTTCACAATGCTTTTGACTGCATGACCACAAAGTTTCAGAGCAATATGCAGAACTTGAAATATACACTTAAAGTACAGCGAACCAGTGGCAGAAGCTTCAAGTGATCAATTTCCATGGGTGAAATTCAGCCAAAAGCATAATCCAATACATGTAAGAGAATTTCATTACAGTTCACAAACCATCAGTACTTGCCTGTTTTGCAACTCTGAATGTGAATCAGAGTGCATTTTTCTGAGAAGTGTGCACATCCCCAAATTTGCAATCACATTTGAAAAATGTGTATTATTATTTTTTCATGCACACTTTAAAATCTGCACCCCCTGCCCAAGACATGCATTTGACATTTAGTCAAAAGAAAAGTGCACACTTTTGAAAAATGTGCACAGAAACGCACATTTTTCCCATTCTAACTGCACACTTTTCCTGTTCGAACGGAAAGAAAAACAGGTCACAAATGAAAATGGGAGCAGGGCAAACTGAGCTTTGAAGTGAAATTAGAGAATCTCAGTGAGCCTGAACACCCTTGGTTCTCCCATCTCTGCTAAAAAATAAGTTCCTCCCACCACCAGAGTGTTAGAAATATACCATACAAATGTGACATTCAACAAAATGTTGTTGTGTGGAGTGCTCCTGTTCAGCCAACCAGCTGTGCCCTTTCCCAAGGTACTCCCCACACTGCGTTTTCTATTCCCCCAATATTCAGTCAGCATTTCATGGTCATTGAGCATGCTCAGTCCTCACTGGGCTCTTTTGGGGTTTCCTCCTCCGTAGGGTTCTAAATGGGTTTTCTTTGGTACTACTGCAAACCTGGGTTTCCCCCAAAACCTCCCAATACCTCCTCCTTGTTTGTGGATGGTAGAGTTTTGGCTACATAAGGATCCACACTCGGAAAATTGAGTTCGCTATTAGTATTTAGGATGACAGCATCTAATTAAAGTATTCCCACCATGCAACTCAGGTAAAGCTGGAAGCAGTGTACCTTCCGACCTTATAGAAATGTTGCTAGTTGAAACAATGCTCACTGCAAGTTTTTATGCAGATGTCGATATATGTACATACAATTCATATTTCCGTCTCTTACACAGCAGAACCAAAATGACCCAAACCATTATCTGCTCTATCAACCAGCAGCATCAAAGGTGCAAGAATAAGGTAATAGAAAGATCCACAATGGGACTCACATCCTGCTTTCTTCAATTAGCAATGGGCTGTCATTCTAATGGGAGCACAAGAGTTATTACGGTACTTTGCTAATGTTTTCGTCCCCTCAAGCCTAACTGAGATCAGACTCTAACCTTATTTCCTGAAGGTTTGGCATCGATTTTGAAGGCTATCCAGTTGTTCAGCTGGGTGTGCCAGGCCTCCCTCCTACTGCTTCCTAGTTGGCAGGAGATGTTAAATTAATTAATCATGCTCATGGAATGACCTTTTTTTGTTTTGATTTATGTTACTGACTCTGCTCCAGCACGAGATCGGATTCCTACCCAGAGTGCAGCGCTGCTGACCAGGTTGCAAAAGCTGAAGAAAAGAAAAGAAATCCCTGGAGAACTTTAAACCTATAACCTGCTTTTAGTATTTATGCCTTGATACAATTAAGAAGAGAGAAAATCAAATTTTGCCACCTTTACTGAGGTTAGCAATATCTCTCTGAAAACACAGTTAATTGGGGTCAGCCAGCCAATTCACAGAATGAAGCAATTTTCAGTGTAACAGATAGATCTTCAAACAATCAAAATGAACAAATTGAAAGAATTCAAAGAGGGCTTGAAATGGAATAGACCGGCATGTTCCAGAACCGAGATGTCCTCCAGAAGACATTAGTGTCACCTTATTCCATTTATCCTTTGAACAGACTTTGTAACACTTTTGATGCTGATGGACTTGAGACTGAGATTTATCTGGCTGGTTCAGAGGACACGCAATCTTTAACTGCAGAATTCGTAGCCACTCAGAGCTGAATGTGTGAACTGATATCACTGAAAAGCACGGTGTCTGTCATGATGCGAGATGACATGAAAGCTGTGACTGTGGTGTTTGGTCATGGATGGCCCATTCACACTGCAAATTGTACTGCCAGCAAGTCCTGTTGCCACAGCAACCGCATTCTCTACACACTGTTCATACCTCTGGGTTGGCAACCAGGGGGCCAGCTGGTACTCCTCAGGGTGCACAACTTTAGTTCAGGGGCCTCCAGTTCCTGATCCCTAGTCTAAACTCATTAACTCCTTAGAGCAGTGTTCTCCAACCTTGGGTCCCCAGATGTTTTTGGCCTACAACTCCCAGCATGCCCCAGCCAGCGTACTGCCTTAGAGTTTCAGACACTGATAATTTTGGGAGAAGGAAGCATAAAGGGACAGAAATAAATGGAAAGAAAAATACATGGAGACAAGCCTCGTAACATTCTTACTTTGCCTCAATTGCCATAATATTGTTCATGTATCCACAGCTCCTTAAAAAGAATGTGGCATATCTGTTCAGCATCACCATTAGATTATATTAGACATGGAAGAGGTTCAGTGTTACTGAAAAACAGGAAGGCAGATTCTGTTAAATGTAGGTGATATGTTTTGCTTGTAGAATAGGTTTTTGACAACTTCCTTTTCCTGGAAGTTGAAATACAACCTTCCTTGGCCTACTGGAAGAATCTCAGAGACCAAGATGAACCAATTCAGTGAGCTCTGTAGGAAAGCTGGCTTGGGCTACTCTTTGAAGGAGAGGCAGAACATTAAAATAAATGAAATGGAATAAGTAGATATTTTTCACCCCAACGTTCATGCTCAAACCTATATGCAGCAGCTAATTACTGAATATCCCAGTTCTGCAGCAAAACAATGCATGTCACAGCGTATTGGTGACCTGAGTACATGACTTCCCCATTTATTCCAGCCACAACACTGAGAGCTAATTCCAACATGGATTCTTTACATAAAATCATAGAATCATAGAAAAGCAGAGTTGGAAGGGGCCTATAAGGCCATCGAGTCCAAGCCCCTGCTCAGTGCAGGAATCCAGGTCAAAGCATCCCTGACAGATGGCTGTCCAGCTGCACCTTGAATGCCTCCAGAGTGGGAGAGCCCACCACCTCCCTAGGTAGTTGATTCCATTGTCTTATTGCTCTAACAGTCAGGTGGAATCTGGGTTCCTGTAACTTGAGCCCATTATTCCGTGTCCTGCAAACTGGGATGATCGAGAAGAGATCCTGGCCCTCCTCTGTGTGACAACCCTTCAAGTACTGGAAGAGTGCGATCATGTCTCCCCTCAGTCTCCTCTTCTGAAGGCTAAACATGCCCAGTTCTTCAGTCTCTCCTCATAGGGCCTTGTTTCCAGTCCCTTTATCATCTTTGTTGCCCTCCTCTCAACCCTCTCTAGTTTGTCTACATCCTTCTTAAAGTGTGGTGCCCAGAACTGGATGCAGTACTCAAGATAAGGCCTAACCAGTGCTGAGTAAAGGGGAATTATCACTTCACGCAATTTGGAAGCTATACTTCTATGAATTCAGCCCAAAATAGCATTTTCCTTCTTCACAGCCACTTCGCATTGCTGGCTCATATTCAGCCACATCACATTGTGAGTCTCCACACTCCTACTCCACCACAATGTTGGCGGCTGTTACGGGGAGATAAGAAACTTGCAACATGATAGCAGCAACCTATCCAGTAAGACATTTTATATGCAGCGGTGTAGTGTTATGTTATCATGAGAACAGTCCCCCTAGCCACTACCTGAAGGAGTGTCCAAAAATCCAAGTAGCTGTGTTGATCTGTATCAATAAACGAATTCTATCAGTTTTATCTCCACCAGGAGCAGTTTTTTTTGTAATGTGAATGGGTGATAACTGTCCATTCAAGACCAGGCCAGTCCAAAATATTTGCATTGCAACAGGGATAGACTGCAACAGTATATTGTTGCTGGAGAAATCCATTCCACCCCCAATGCCCACCCCCACCCCAGCGACTGTTAGAATTGCATCTAAACTCAGAGGGAGCAGAGAACCTGAGTTGGGTGGCAGACACATCATTGTCCCTGCTAGCCAAAACATCTTGGAGCGTCAACCCTGAGAACCCTGGCTCTACTGCAACATCACTTAGATGTTACAGCCAGGAAGCAGGGCTGCCCAAGATACTTTGCTGCCTGAGGTAGAGCAGCAAAGAACTCCACAGTCAAGGTTCACAGTGTTTAAAGCAGGGGTGCAAATAGTGCAACCTCCAGGCCACGGGTACCCCCCAAGCCCTGTCTGGCAGCCACCCCAGGCCCCCTGCATCTGCTGCCACCAAAAAACAAACAAAAAAATCCCCACCAGCAGCACTTAAAAGTGAGAGAGGGGAAGAACATTTGAGAAATAGGCTCTATGATTCCTGCCGTAGAAGTCTTGTACCTAGAGCACCCTGGAGTTTCCGAGGAAGCAGTGGAGTGGGGGGAGAAAGAGTGAGGGCTGTGTGTGTGAGAGAGAGAGGGGGGAGTCTGTGTCTGTGTGTGGGAGAGTGAGTGGTATGTGTGTGTGTGAATTTTATGTTAATGTGCATGCATGCCCCCGCCACCCAACTAGACACCTGATGTGGCCCTCGTGGTTGAAAAGGTAGTGCACCCCTGGTATAAAGCCAGGGTGCTTATTCTGGTACATGAGGTAGAAAAGCACCTCTTCTCATCACTGGCAGTAAAAATACAACCACCACCACCACAACCACCACCACAACAACCAATTTGCTGCCCTTTCATGATGCCCAAAATTTGCTGCCTGAGATAGCTGCCTCACTCTAATGCAGTGTTCTCCAACCTTGGGTCTCCAGATGTTTTTGGCCTACAACTCCCAGCATGCCCCAGGAGTTGTAGGCCAAAAACATCTGGGGACCCAAGGTTGAAGAACACTGCCCTAGAGCTTTCTCAGAAGGCCTGACTAAAACCAGTCCTATAGCTTATCAGCGGTGCCTGCTTTTCCTGCCTCTCTATTATTAAAAAGGCACACATTGCTTCTTGCAATATGTTTGTTCAATGTTCTGCACGATCTCTCACCTTTAATAACTATAACTAGAGAGGAAATGTAAACAAAACAATGAGAAAGGGGTGGGGAATTTAATTATAACGATTTGTTCTTCTTTTCCACATCCATGGAAAATTCACCACTACCAGCCCAAGCTAAGATGCTCATTGGGATCAGAAGAAAATGTTCTAAAATGAAAGAAAGCTAAAATGAGAACAGATAGCCAGAACCTATAAATAACAAATATAAAGAATCTATTCATTTACTGCTCTATAAAACTATTAGAAAAAATAAGCCTTCAGTCAGGAAAAGGAATCCTCTTATTATAGCAGGGGGAAAAGTGCCCCTTTGTTTTGACATAATCTTGACTTTCTTCCTATTTTTAGCAACTGATTCCCGTTTCTCCATGTTATTCCCCGATTGTTCCTACCTTAAAAGCCATTTGATTAAATGCCTTTCCCCATCACCATCCAACAATTGAATTGATTCAGCATATTCATGCAAGGAAAGAAAGAAGAAGAGATGATAGAATATTTAGAGGAGAAACAACAGATGTTCTCATATAGAGTCGAGAAAGACAGAGTCAGTAATTTCAGATTAATTTTAAGACTCTGCTCTGTCATTTTTGGCTGTCCATATAACACCAATTTAAATTTTCATACATTTTAAACTAGACTGCATGAAAAATCTCTCTTGCCTTGAGTCTGACGATAATGATTTCCATATTTTACCTCCAGGATATCTAGTAGGTCTGCCACACTCTGGGTTTCCAATTATCATCTGCAGGCTATGGGTTAAGACAATAATTCTCTGGATTAGTCAACTATCACCTTACACTGATCTTTCATTGCTTAAAATAGAAAAACTCCAAGCCACGTGTTTGAGGATCTGAAGTTGTCCTATACATAGAATTGTAGTTTTTGGGATAATTAAATATTTTATTCTAGAGGCACCATTGCTCCTTGTGTACAAGCTCATTACATTTATTGCACTGTTGTCTCAGTCAAAAGTAAAACCTGTTTACCAGAGTCTGACAGTGGGTTCAACGTAGGGGAGGCTGGTGACTCCGATGTCAGTGGGGCTCCTTATCCATTGCAGCTTTTATTCTGAGCTTGATAGGAGCTATCCATGGTGTTCCATGGTAGTGAACCTATTTTGGGGATGGAGTACAGCACCATGGATAGCTCTTATAAAGTTCAGAATAAAAGCTGCAATGGATGAGGAGCCCCACGGACGTAAAGGTCACCAGCCTCCCCTGTACATAACCACAGGTAACGTTGCCATTATCAGATCCCCTTCAACACTCTGAGAACAAACATACCATCTGTCTGCACTAGCCACCACCAATGCTGTAAAAATGACAGGAAGAGGGACTTGATGGTAATATTTCCAGTTTGGCCAGGAAACTAAGGCTATCAGTCCAGGAGGTATCTCTTAGTTTCTCATGTGCTATCCCCACCTGCAGATCCATTCATGCATCAGGTTGCAAGGATTTTTGCATGTTCACATGTGGAACAGATTATTGGTGCAAGGTTGCAGGGGAGGAAGGTTAAGCAAGTTTAGATGGGAGGAGTGAGCTTGAAAAGTTAAAGAAACCCTGATTTACTTGAAGGAATACTAGGGTGGCCACTTATGAATCACCCAAAGTCCCTCACCAAAGACTCCTGCGCAAACTTAGCAGTCATGGAATAAGAGGAGAGGTCTTCTTATGGATCAGGAATTGGTTAAAGAACAGAAAGCAGTGAGTAGGGAATTAATGGTAAATTCACCCCATATGGAGGGATGTTAACTGTGGGGTCCCACAGGGATCTGGACTAATGCTTTTCAACTTATTCATAAATGATCTGGAATCAGAAGTGAGCAGTGAAGTGGCCAAGTTTGCTGATTATTTAGGGTGGTTTAAAAAAAGGGATTGCGAGGAGCTCTGGAAGGATCTCTCCAAACTGGGAGAATGGGCATCAAAATGGCAAGTGCGGTTCAACTGTAAAGTGATGCACGTTGGGGCAAAAAATCCCAATTTCAAGTATAAGCTGATGGGATCTGAACTAGCAGTGACTGACCAAGAAAAAGATCTTGGGGTTGTGGTGGACAGCTCAATGAAAATGTTGACCCAGCGTGCAGCCGCTCTGAAAAAGGCAAACTTCATGTTAGGCCTAATTAGGAAAGGAATTGAAATAAAACTGCCCTTTTAATAAAAATAATAAAAATATCATACTGCCCTTATACAAATTATAGTGTGGCCACACTTAGAATACTGTGTACAGTTCTGGTCACCACACCTAAAAAAGGATATTGTAGAGTTGGAACCAATTAGTGAACCAATGAGTTGTTTTCCATGCCACAGGTGAGGTGAGGTGGGGGAGAACCCAGGAGCATCGCCCAGGCCCACCAGTTTCTGCCGCTTCTCTCATCCTAGCTTTGCTTGGATGCCTGCCCCTCCCTCCCTGCGTCTGGTTGAGCCAGAGGGGCAAGTGAAGCAGCGGCAACTTGGTTGTTATGTGTATCCCGCCCCCGCCCCAAGGTTGTCTATATATGGGATTGTGTAGTGCTCCAATTGCCGAACATCAATAATCTGTTCCTATATGGGACAGTTTGTGTGCCTGCAGTTCCAAAACAAGGTTGCTGTAGTCCAAAATTCAAGCCATGCAAAAGTTGTATCATTAACTGATGTAAAAGGTGGCTGATAATGATGTGAAAAGTAAAGTGAGTAATCCAGGCCCCCCCAACCTGGTGTCCTTCAATGTTTTGGACTTCAACTCCAATCAGCCCCAGTCAGCTGGGCCAATGGTCCAGAATGCTTGGGTTGCAGTCCAAAACTTCTGGAGGGAAACCAGGTTGGGGAAGGCTGTTCTGGAGAGTGTTCACCAAAGTTTCCAAGACAAAGGAAATCATTCAAGGATGAGTCATGTGAAGGTGTCAAAGTTATAAGGCAGTGATGCCATTACAGATCTGATATGATATGCTTAAGACTGCCCTACTGCATTTGGTTTCCCCCCCTTTGTGTTCCTATCCTAGGTGTGTGTGTTATTTTATCCCTCACTCCAAATAAAGTTTTGTTGGGAGTTCATGATGCTTCTTGAATATAACACTCTTCCGCATTAGTGCTTTTCAATTCCCAGGGTCTTTTGGTTTTAAATCTTTTATAATGTTTTTCATTGTGCATATTTTATATTGTACTGTATTTTTAATTGATGGTTGTAAACCGTCCAGAGAGCTTCGGCTATTGGGCAGTATATAAATGATGATGATGATGATGATGATGATGATGATGATGATGATGATGATAATAATAATAATAATAATAATAATATAATAATAATAATAATAATAATAATACGACGGGCAGAGGACAGGGAAGCCATTTAAGATGAGTTCAGTCTGTGCCTGAATAACTTCTCATTTTCTGGATTTTCCTCTCCTTAAGGAGTCAAAGCCCAGGAAATGGTAAAAGAAAAAATAACTGATTGAAATGTATATTAGTACATTCTTTTAGCTTCCAATCAAAGCTTATCCTGAAGCCAAGCCGCTACACTTTGTCTTGTCCCTAACAGTTGCAAGCATAATTTATTTATTTTTTTGCATTTGCTTTTAAGCCTTGGTACAAAGCTAAGCATTTGATATCATGCAGAACTCGATTTCTCAATCAGCCAGTAAAGTTCAAAGAACTTTGTTTTTGCAGTTGAAGATTGTGCCTGGCTTGACTGAGCAAACTGTTGATTACCAAATCCTTTTGTTTATGCCAATTAGCACCTGCCAGTAAATACAGGGACAGATGGTGGGCGCCCATGGAGCTGCTTTCTCATCATTATTGTTAAGAAATTTCTTTTACTAAGCACATGCAGAAATGGCAAATGAAATAAATAATTAGGAAACAAAAGACAATAACAGAGCACACAGAAACAAAGGTAGCATTTAAGTCAGGCTCTGGCAGTACTCCTAAAACCACCAGCTTTGAAGTGAGTTTCGCTGAAAATCTACAGGCCGTATTCCTACCTAATCTGTCTAGAATTGAGGAGTCTATTGTTGTTAATAATATATTAATATTTCTTTATCTATTTGCTACATTTATATCGCAAGGTGGCAGTACATGATCCTCCTCCTCTCCATTTTATCCTCACAACAAGCCTGTCAGGAAGGTTAGACTGAGAGTCAGTGACTCGCAGCAATATATAACCAAGACCAGTCCTCCTTAGTTATGTTATCTTGTGTATCTCTTTCCCAGCGGTGCTCATAATTACAATTTATAATTTCCAATTTTGAGAGCAAGGAGAACAATTTACTGATTAAACCTTTCAGATTCATGCTAGAGATTAGATATCCTCCTTCATTCAACTAACCATCTCCCAAAAGCTCAAAAAAATAATAATCTTGCTACAGATCCCTAACTTAAAATAATTGATATTTATACCAACAAAATTTGGGGGAGGAAAACTGCCAGTGTCTAATTCCCACTCCACTCCCTATACATTGTGAGAATAACCATTCCATTCAATATCCATCTATTGTTTGTTTTTCAGTAAACTGTTACAGTCCGTTCAATGTACAAAAGTTGGAGGAGATCCTTCAGCAATGTGCAAACTGCAAAGAAAAGAGCGCCCCCCCTTGTATTGACGCAGGGGAATGTTAATCCTAGTTATTGTGAGGATAAAATGGAGAGGAGGAGGATGATTATGTAAGCCGCCTTGGGTCCCTTGCAGGGAAAAAGGCGGGGTATAAATATAATAAATAAATAAATAGATAGATATTGCTGCCTCACTTAAATGCAGTTTAGGATTGGGAATTTGGGCATATCTGTACCAATACTGGTTATGCACATTGGTGAACTGTTAAGTCTTCTCCTGAAGAATCTTCTAGTTTGTTACTAAGAATTCTGTAAGCAATTCTCATGCTTCCTCCACCGAGAACTACCAACAGAAGTTTGTAATGTGTCTTTGAGCTCCTATTTCTAACTGCTTTTTGAAATCAAACCAATAGCCACACATTATTTTTTTTTAAAGAAGCTATAGTATGGCACAGGGGTAGGCAACCTGGTGCCCTCCAGATGTTTTAGATTACAACTCTCATCATCCCTGACCATTGGTCATGCTAGGTGGGGCTGATGGGTGTTGTAGCCTAAAACATCTGGAGGGCACCGTATGCTACGTTTATGAAATATTCCCTGAATCTACAAACAGTGGGCTTGTTGCTGTGAATAAAAAGTGCTGGACAAAACACAAATATGAATGCTGCTATTTATTGGGTAAATATAACTGTGTATGCTTACCTGTTGGGGCAAAAATAAAAAAGGGTGATCATGTGCCAAAGTTAAAATTATTAACTAAGCTAGCACCATAGGGGACATGTTACATAAGGGAGTCCATATGGACCCCAGACCCTTCATCCACAATATATAAAAAAGTTATCCTTGGGGTTTGCTTATTATTTTTCATATTATTTAGTAGATATGTTCCATCACATATCAAAAGCCTTTCAAATTCAGATGGCCCTTCTTATGGCAGTCATCCAACTTTTTCACTTTTTTTCTTTTATTAAATAGTCAGGGCACAGTCAGCCATAACTAGTTCCCATTGAAATCTGTGAGACTTAATTAGTCATGACAAAACTCCATCCCATTCAGGCCTGGCCTTGGGCATCTGCCAGGAACCCAGCACCCTGGCAGGGCCCACTGGAGCTGATGCTTGCCCTCTGGGGGACCACCATTTTCCATTTCCCATAATGCTCTGGAGTGATGCTGCACCAGGCATTCCAGAGTACCGGGGAAAAGTTAATGTGGTGCCTCATAGTTGTCAACCACTGATATCAGCCATGAGGTGGACACTAACATGAGGGGACCCGCATTATGCCCCCTCAAACCTACAGCCCAGCCCTGATCCCACTGTAGTTTCAATGGAATGTAGTGGTGGCTACTTTCTGTTGTATTTTCCCAATATCTCTTTAAATATTTAAGACAGAAGAATGAATAAAGCACTGCTTAAAAGAGTACATCTCCATCTTCAAATCAAAACATAATACAATACTTGGAATGTACATACAAGACAATTCAAGATAAGTTATGGCAAGAAAAGGTTGGAATTTCCTTTAAAAATTAAAATACTAACAGATGAACACTATTTTTTATTAGAGTCATTTTATAACCCATTTTTTAAAATAAAAATTTTAGAGTCCATCTTGTAGGAAAATTTGGTGTATTAACATAATCCTAACAATGATTCTTCCCTGGGAATATCAAGAAATGTTATACCCTTATGTAACATATCTGTGTGGATGATTGCATCTTTTCATGTAAAAGTATATCCCAAATTCATAAGGATGCCTCTTTGTGTTCAGACTGATCACTCTTTTATGAAACAAACAAGAATAAATAACGCATTTGATGGAATTTACCTAAAAATACAAATACACACAAGTGTTTAATTGTTGTTCTGAAGAGCAAAAAACAACAACACATATAGTTACAAATTTTTAGGTTAAGACATATTCCAAGTCTACTCTGCCAGAAGTAACCCCCATTGTCCAATACAATTATGAAGAATGAAAGGACCACATGACAATTGCCAAGTCATGAATTTTTACCTCATCTCCATCTCAGCATGACATAAAATTGACTTCCCAGCCTTCTTTGCCTAGAAGGATCAAGCTACCTTACACAACAATTGGAGAAGGCAGTTGAGGCTGATATGAACTTCAAAAGCATTTCTGATGGAACCGTGCCATGCAAAATAATGCACATACAAAAATTAAGTGCATCATGGTAACATCAAAGGTATGTGTGAGTCATATCATATTAACATTATTTTGATTAATTTGGACTTTTACCGTATCCTATTTCAAAGTCTTGGGGAGGATATTGCATATTTCACCACCTCCTAAAAATACTATATAACATTGCTATTAACACCAGATCTCTAATGATGGCAAACTAAGCTGTATTCTCACACTCTGACTGTGCCTCTTTCCGTTCTTTTGAATTATGGTAGGGTTTTAAAAAAATAAATATGATGATGATGATTATGATGATGATGAAATACTAATAAAGTGCAGTGTTTGAGTGTCCTCATTTCAGTGATTACATCAGCCCCGTAGCCAGCCTTCCTTGTTAAGTAGGGCAGTCACATTTCTAGATGAGGTATTTTTGGTGGGGAGGTGCATAGTGCCCCCCCAGTGGAAAAGATGTGAGGGGCAAGCCAGGGGAAGGGAAAGGCAGTGTCCTTCCCCCTCACTCCTCCTCCAGGCAGAGAGTGTGTTAACTTGCATAATGGGCTATGTAAAAGTCAAGTTAACAGAACATTTAGTATGAACACCAGGAATTAAATGACTGGTATATTTTTTGTTTTATGTTTCATAAGAAAAAAAGGGTGTTAAGCATACAGTAAACCAGGGGATGCAAAAAGGTGCAAAACAAACAAAATAGTTTATGCTATAACTAAGGAGTTAAAAACTAGTGTGGATCTTGTATCATGACACACCAATACAATAAAACAGAGTAGGAGCACATTACAATGCAACCAAATCAAGCATGACTCAATAGCCTTGTAGGCTCCTTCCAACTCTCTGATCTATGAAATCTATTTAGGGAGAGTGGCCCCTTTAAGACAGCTCTGCTTAGGCTCCAAGGGCCGCCCACAGTAAGCAGGAAGGCAACAGATGCGAGGATGTGTGCATGCGCTGGCCTGGACCGAGGGAGAGGTGAATGAGGGAGTTTATCACATGATTTCTATCTTCATATTGCCAAAGATTTTATTTCTTAACGGAGCTGACTTTGTGCCTCTAACAGGTGAGGTACAGTGTCAGAAGGAAATGCAAGAAACTTCCCCTTCTCTCTGAAGTTCCATGTTTGGGGGTGTGGGGTAGGTGGGTAAGCTTCACCTGTGGAATTTGTGCCAATCCTGACAATTTTAAAACAAAAAGAAAGAGATTGCCCTGCAAGCACTGACCCCCCCCCCCATGAAAAACACCAGATATCAACAATAAAGGGTTTAGCTAAGGTTAAAAAAAAATACAAAAGCCACTTATAAAATATTATAAAATAATATAATTCTGGAAAAGTCATCCTAGCACTGGCGCTGCTGCTACTACCTCTTCTTCTAGCAAGGAGCAGCATCTCACAATTATCCCTCAATTGCATGATACTTCTTCACGCAATGCATAACCAATTTGCTGCCACAAGATGTAATGGTCAGTGTTTATTTATTTATTTATTATATTTATATTCTGCCTTTTGATTGCTTTAAAATATACACACTTTCCTGTGAGTAAGTCCCACTGAACGTAATAGGATTTACTTCTGAGTACACATGCACAGGATTGCACTGTTATTCTGTTTTCAGAGCAGTGGTAACTTTCAGCTGTGGTACCCCATGTAAAAATCTTTTTCTAACACATGCTGAAGTGCCATGGAGAAAGCTCTCTGCAGTAATGATTAGGAACATTCTGCAGGGATTTTGGACTGTTTTGTGTTTTTTTTTAATGCATTAGAAGAGAGTTAGAAAACACACCCTCCTCAAGAGAGAGAAAGAAAAAATCCTAACTGTCACAAATAGCAGCAACAAACATTATCATTCCATTTTGGCATTATTGTTCAATCACGTTGTTGTTCTTGTTTTTTTTAATAACGTACAATAGAGCCCACATGCTTTTTTCTGAGTGGAAAAAATAGGAGCTTGCAGGGTGAACTGTGAACCACTTTGCACACTCAGAGATATATAAATGTTAAATGTTATTATTTCTTTGGCAAACTACTAATAAGAACAAAGCCACCATGGAGGGATCCATTTTTAAAGTGGGAGGGAGATCTTTAAAACAAGGAGTTTCCTGCACAATGTGGGGAAAGTAATCTGAAAATTATGTTTGACTAAAATAATGGCATATTCCTTCCCGGTTTACCCCTTCCTACCATTTGTTGTCACCTCTATATTACATTTTAGATTGTAAGCTCTTTGGGGCAGGGAACTGTTCTCTTATACTCGGTAAAGCAGCATGCACATTGATGGTACAATAATAATAATAATGACAACAGCAATCACCATCATCATCATGAGTCTGGATATCAAAGTGGCTTCAGAATGGTCAGAGCCCTTAAATGGTTAGAGCATCCTGGGGTGGGTGGCTATACCCTTGGCCATGCCCTCATGTTGACTGGCCACACCCTCTTGATCACAGCTTCATGTTGCTTAACCATACCTCTTACAAATTCTCATGTGTGTCCCTATTTTTATCTGTGAAATGTTGGAGGGCATGCAGTGGTCTGAAGACAGAGCAGCTGCTGGGCCAAACTGAAGACTCTGGAGGAAGCCAGGAAGACTCTTGATTGGGTAACCTCCCTTGTGGACTGTGGGAATGTTGTGGACATAATATATCTGGACTTCAGCAAAGCTTTCAACAAAGTGCCTCATGATATCCTGATTAGCAAGCTAGCTAAAAGTGGGCTAGATGGAACAACTATCAGGTGGATCCACAATTGGCTACAGAATCAGACTCAAAGAGTGCTTATCAATGGTTCCTTCTCAAAACTGGGGAGAGGTAACAAGTGGGGTACCACAGGGCTCGGTCCCGGGCCCAGTGCTCTTCAACATTTTTATTAATGACTTGGATGAGGAGGTGCAGGGAACGCTTATCAAATTTGCAGGTGACACAAAGTTGGGTGGAACAGCTTATACTCTGGAAGACAGAAAGAAAATTCAAAGCGATCTCGATAGGCTGGAGCGCTGGGCCGAAAACAACAGAATGAAATTTAATAGGGATAAATGCCAAGTGCTGCACCTAGGGAAAGGAAACCAAATGCAGAGTTACAGAATGGGGAACACTTAGCTCAACAATACTACAAGTGAGAAGGATCTTGAAATTGTTGTAGATCACAAACTGAATATGAACCAGCAATGCGATGTGGCTGCAAAGAAGGCAAATGCTATTTTGGGCTGCATTAATAGAAGTATAGCTTCCAAATCATGTGAAGTGATAATTCCCGTTTACTCAGCACCGGTTAGGCCTCATCTTGAATACTGCGTCCAGTTCTGGGCACCACACTTTCAGAAGGACGTAGACAAACTGGAGAGGGTTCAGAGGAGGGCAACAAAGATGATAAAGGAGCTGGAAACAAGGCCCTATGAGGAGAGACTGAAAGAACTGGGCACATTTAGCCTTCAGAAGAGGAGACTGAGGAGAGATATGATAGCACTGTTCCAGTACTTGAAGGGTTGTCACACAGAGGAGGGCCAGGATCTCTTCTCGATCATCCCAGTTTGCAGGACACGGAATAATGGGCTCAAGTTACAGGAACCCAGATTCCACCTAAATATCAGAAAAAAATTCCTGACTATTAGAGCAATAAGACAATGGAACCAACTACCTAGGGAGGTGGTGGGCTCTCCCACTCTGGAGGTATTCTAGGTGCAGCTGGACAGCCCTCCGTCAGGGATGCTTTGACTCGGATTCCTGCGTTAAGCAGGGGGTTGGACTCAATGGCCTTATAGGCCCCTTCCAACTCTACTTTTCTATGATTCTATGATTCTATGAAGCCTGATGAACAGCCTTAAAGGTTCCAGTCTGTAGTCTAACCCTACCAGAGAGAAGGCTGCCTATTAAGCCCTCATTGCTATGCCTGTGAGTTAACTGGGGTGGAGCTTGATAGAAGAATTGGTTAAGTTTGGTTAGGGTTAGGAACTGGCTAACTCCAGGCTGGTGGTAAGAGTGACAATATAGAAGCTAATGACCAGCTACCTTAGGGAAAAGGGGTATATTAAATAAAGGTAGATTTATGGTGGCAGTGGAAGTGAATGGAGGGATTTCATACTGGTGAGGAGTAGATTCTCTACAGTTGGCTGCTATAGTGGCAGGATTGCCCTTGAGTAGAGGGCCCCACCTAGGCTAGATCCTCCACATATATCTTAAAAAATAATAATAAATAGAAAAAAAGCTTAATAGTTTTAAAAATACACACATACTGATTGCAATGGCTAAGTGCAAATAAAATTTGATGAAAAGGGGAAAGAAGGCAGGGTGGATGAGGTTTATATGAGTCTTGATGGGCGTTCTCCCATACCTCCAGTGTGACACCTTACAAACCATTCTCTCTTTGTCCAGGCCTGTTCCAATGAAAGAATTGTAAATTTGTATTCTCAAAATGCTTTGATCTCAGGTCCTTCATGCTGGAAGGTGTTCTTTATTTATATAATTACAATCCCTTTAAAAAGGGATGATTCATATTTTTCTTTGAGGGTGCAGAAAAATATACCTCATACAGCAATGACTATAATAGAAAATCAATGCAATTAAGTTTGTCTGGCTTAAAAGGCCTGGATGGTGTTTGTTGACTAATAATAAGTGTAGTATGTGTCAGTACATGTGAAGAGGTTTTGCATGCTTCAGTTCCACATCCCATTACATTGTCAAGTTAATCACAACTCTTACTTAGAATTGATACCGACTTATACTTGCCAAATCCTCTTAGGATCAATGAATCAACAAGACATTGGATAATGGTATCCTGTCCATATTTTTTCTTTTAAACACTCACAAGAACATAAGAATATATTCACATAAGAATAAGCCCTTCTGAGGTGAGCAGTGAAGTGGTGAAGTTTGCTGATGACATTAAATTATTTAGGGTGTTTAAAACAAAAAGGAACACTGAAAAGCACCAAAAGAATTGCCTCAAAATGGCAGAATGGGCATTAAAATGGAAAATACAGTTCAATATAGGCAAGTGTAAAGTTGTAAAGTGATGCACATTGGGGCCAGCCGGAAATGACGCGACGGGACCAGCATGGCTGGCTCGGCGGGCTTGAGCGGCGTGGAGAATTGCTCCGCGCCGCTGAGAATATCGCTGCGGGGGCCCCGCTGCCACGGAGAGGCGAGGTGGGGTGGGGCACCCCCCCCGGTTTGTGGACATCACTACATAGATGGCTTTAAAAGGGGATTAGATAAATTCATGGCAGATAAGTTATCAGTGGCTACTAGTCACGATCACCTCCACGGGTATCAGAGGCAGTATGCCTCTGAATACCAGTCACTGGAAACACAAGCCATTGCACTCATGTCTTGCTTGTGGGCTTCCCATTGAGGCATCTGGTTGGTCACTGTGAGAAAAGAATGCTGGACAATATAGGCCTTTGGTCTGATCCAGCACGGCTCTTCTTACACTCTTATAGATGAGACCAAGGGTCTCTCTAGCCCAGCATCCCGTTTCCAACAATGGCAGTCAAACAGGAAGACCACAACTCTCTGGTAGAGGCTGGCCTGGCCTGGTGACTTGTTCATTTTTAATTTATCACACCAGCCCTGGAACCTCATCTCTTGTCACCTCTATTTGACTCAGTCCTTCCTGCAAAAATTAGAATTAAAAAATGGTTTGGAGTAGATATCTGTCCAACATCTTTCCCAGTGAAGCCAGATTCAATTAATTCAAATGGTTTCTTTCTTTCTATCTAAAATTATTTCTAGGCTGCCTTTAAAGGTGGAACCCTGCTCTTCTGTCTCCATATCCTTCTTTGTTTGACAATGCTTTCATGACAATGACACCTGACTACCGAACTGATTCCTTGGCTAGTTTCTTGCTTCTGAAATGCTTCAAGAAAAATTAGCAATACATTCCTCAAATTATTTTTTTCCTCTTGTTTTTCTCTTGTGCCATACTGCTTTTTGTTCTCACAGGCAGGACTTCCACGTTTTTAAAAGAACCCCTTGAAGAAGCCCCTCCTTCTGCTCATTAACCATGTTGACACATCCTCTTCAGCTTGCTTGTACCTATCCTGATCTATATTATGTAATTAATTAAGGGCATAATCCTATAGGGATACCATTAAGCCACCGAACTTGGAGGCTTACGGGCATCCAATGCAGAGTGGTGGAGGTGATCTTCACCCCCTCACTTCTTCCGCTCTGCATTTTCGTTGGACGGCTGTTTTCAGCTGTCTAGCTGGAGCATTTTGGAGGGAGAGGGAAGGAGGCTGGAGCGGCTTCCGGAAACCTCCTATCCTGGCTGCTCTCTGGTCTCCTCCCCTCCTTGATCTCTGAAATGTCCCCTTTAACCCTTTTCCGAGGTCGCTTCCCCAACCTTGGAGAGCAGCTGGCACGGTTCTTTCTGCACTGGGCATGAGGGGGTGGGGGAGGGGATCGGAGCTCCGCTTCCCAGCTCCAAGGTCAGAATGCTGTCTCCAACCTCGGAGCTAGGGAATCTGAATGATTCTATGCCCCCTCAGACAATGCCTAGGGGCCTTAGGATCATCCCCTAACTTAATTAATGAATGGAAACATTTGTATACTACCCTTCATCCAATAGTGAACAGCAACTATAAACAATAAATCATATCATAAAATACTAAAATATACAATAAAACAATTACATTAATGATCATATACATTTTATCTGAGCTTCTATTCTAGTACTTCTAAATGACCTCTGTGATTCCTGAAGAGATTTAATACTCATTACTCTCCTTTGGTTCACAGACTTTGATTAAGAACTCTTGCCACTTAAGGCCAATAATGCCATTACTTCAGCAATGTGGGGATTGATCCAGTGTGGCTCCTTGCCATGTTGCTGAAATGTTCTTGAAAGCCTGGAGGGGCCCATTAGGTGAGGTTATGTGGCTACTTCCCATGCTAGCATTGGCCTGTCCATAAGCTTAGACTACAGGCAGTGGTCTCTCACATGTGACCTTAAGGCTTCCATGCTCACTTCAGTGTCATGGGAAGGAGCCATGCTGCATCAGTTTCCCAGCAGCTGAGGTAACGGCAGAACCGGGCCTGATTTTATTCAAGCAGTAAAGAATATTCTGTATTCTCCACAGTGTATTTTTTCCAGGCATCCGTGTATGCTTATTAACATACTGTAAGAAATATGTCAGGCATAGAAATATAATAAAACCTAGAGGTCACTTGGTAAAGAGCCATTACCCAACAGGGGTACTTATTAATCCTGGGTGAAATAAGATTTATGCTGACTTGCCTGAGTCTAATAAGACATAATGAGTAGAATATATGAAAGGTCTATTGTAGTCTTTCTGCCAAGTGGAAACCGGTAACTCTAAAATACTAATTAGAATGTTATCATAACTTGCAACATTAGAGAATCCAAACCAAAGGTACCCACAGGGACCAGTAGTCTCCTTCTGATATCCTGTTTACATAAATTGTGCCTTAGTGGCTATTGCTAGAAGAATATATTTCCTGAACAAGTAAAATGTGCAATTTCTACTTAAGTGCTTACCTGTAAAGTGGGGGCACAAGTAGAATTGTATTGGTAGCAGCTGGGATGGATAAACTTACTCCAGCCCTGCCAATTCAATATGACATGAAAGAAGACTAAAATGATATTACTTATTCCCAAGAGCACCACAATGTATTTAACAATTTAAAAGAAAGATATTACCTAAAATGGATCTTGGAACTGAAGTATAGTACAGGGCAGTCTAGTTTCTTTCTTAGGAATTTCCCCCACTTTTCTTGCTTGTATCAGGAAAAAACTGACATGTTATTATATATCCTTTCTTGACAGGATCTTTCTCTAAAACGTTATTTACTATCTGAACCTGAATTCAAAATGGCAATGTTTTGAGCAGTGTTTCTTTGGAGAGGCCTATTGAATTTCCTTGAAGCTCTATGGTGCACAAGTTTAAAACTACATATAGTTTCTTAATACCACCTGATCCACACTGTCCACTGAGATGGCTTGGTTTAGTCAATGAAACTAACCTTGTTTACAGCCTGGTGCTCTTGTGTGTAGCTATAGTGATGTCACACATGATTTTCTTTTCACACAGTTATGCAAGGCAATTCTTATATTGCCTGGCTGCTCCAATCCCAATATAAATGCTTACTAGAGTATGAGGTAAAAGGCCATCAAGTTCAATGGAGAGGGGGGAAAGGCATGGAGAATTCCAGTCTTTACTCCATACCTAGCCTTTACCACCCCACACATCCATTGCATACATGGAAAAGGTGGTCTTTCCAATACAACAGCAATTACCTCAATGATCAATTGGATGACAAAATGGTGGGGGTGGAAAGCTGTTGTTTATTCCATCACTTGTCCTACTATCTGTTATTGACACAATTTCCACAAGTAGAGCAAGGAAGCAGGCCTAATTTTCCAGACCTGACCCTTCTTTACCTGGGGTGACCAAGTGTCCAACTTTATAGAGGACAGTCCTCTAGAAGAGGTGCCAGATGAGAGTCCTCAATTTGAAGGGCTGCCTAGTCCAAGTGCCATTTAAAGATAAAGAACCATAAGAAGGTTCCTGCATTGAGCAGGGAGTTGGACTCGATGGCCATAGGACCCTTCCAACTCTACTTATTCTATGATTCTATGATTAAGGGATAACAGGGGCCTTGAGGTTGCCCATCAGCAGTTAACAGCTGGACAGAAGACTGAGCAGGCTCACAGGTCACCTAGCCAGTCTTCCCCAGTATGGTGAGTTGTACTGTATTTCTAATTAAATTATAGTTATTATTTCTAAATTTGAATATGTACATATGCATTATAATAAACAAAGGTTATGCAAACTGGTGTCTTCTTTCGTCTTCTTTTTGTGGGATACATTTCCCCTTTTTTGGTGATCTGTAAGTGGCCAACGTGACACTTTCTTTCTGGAACTGAAACCAGTTTTCTGGTCCAACAGTGGCCCATTCAGCTCTGCCCACATCCAGTGCAAACTATGCCTGATTCGTATGACAGTAAAAGCATCTGAAAAAAACCCTGCCAAACTCTGATAACTTTTGTAGTCTCAGAATTTCAGATTCCATGGGGCTTCAATGATATACTTTGTTATTTTATCCCATGCTCCTGTGACTTTGCTGCTATGGACTGAGTGAATATGTCCAAGGTACTCAAACTGAATGGTATCTCCCCTATCAGAATAGGCCTTTATAAAGAGCTCCGAGCAGCACTTGGAATCAGCACAGATATAAATGAATAATCAATAAAGTTGTATATGTGTCTTTCCTCAAATAGCATGTAACTAGGTTTGTCAAGCAAACTGTATGTCAAAAATAAGGGGGGGGGGTGTCCATCAGTCCTTTAGGAGTCCCTCCCACACAGAGGAGGGCCAGGATCTCTTCTCGATCATCCCAGTTTGCAGGACACGGAATAATGGGCTCAAGTTACAGGAACCTAGATTCCACCTAAACATCAGGAAAAATTTCCTGACTGTCAGAGCAATAAGACAATGGAATCAACTACCTAGGGAGGTGGTGGGCTCTCCCACTCTGGAGGCATTCAAGGTGGAGCTGGACAGACATCTGTCAGAGATGCTTTGACCTGGATTCCTGCATTGAGCAGGGGGTTGGACTTGATGGCCTTGTAGGCCCCTTCCAACTCTACTTTTCTATGATTCTATGATTCTATGATTCCTGAAACACCTTTGGAGCTAGGAAATCACTGCCTTTTGTAGGGCCAAGGTCCTGACTCACCAATACCTGCTCCTATTACCATTGTAGCAACCATTGGTGGATTTGATCCCTGTTCCAATAGCTAGCTTTTGTGAGGCTGGGATGCTTAATTTTATGGCCTCCTGGACAAAACAAGTTAAGTGCACATATATCCTTAAATAGCTTCTGGTTGCCATATTCATTCTGTAAGTGCCTATGAACAGATAACTTGCCAGAGCCATAGGAACCATTTTTAATGTTTACAGTTTTAGTGCTCATTAAAGGTGAAACTGATGGATTCAGATGGACAACTGGATTAGAGAGAAAATTCAGTGCACCATACATAAAGTAGTGACTTTCCATAGACATCTGGCTGGCCTGTTGCAGACCAGATCCAGTGGAACAGCTTCCTTGAAAATGAAGACTCTGAAGACTCTCTTTTTCTTTTCTTTTATCAAACTTAAGCAAACAAACTGAGCATAAATTTCTTCTGCTACAACTGACTGAGAAGGCAAAACTACTACTAACAAAAGGCATCACATGACCTTAGTTTCACATTCCTAAGGAAAACATTAACTCTTTAGAGTTTTAACATCTTCCGGCCTGATGAACTTCACTTCAAGTTCATCTCTTTAAAGTTCCAGAGGATACAACAACTGGACAGGTCTTCTGATAATTGTTCGGGATGTCAGATGTACAGAACACAAGCGTACCTGGGTATCACGGACTTGGAATGTTTCTTCAATTCTTCCAACCTTTCACATGTGTTTAGGCATTTTATCATCATGAATCAGGACCAAGTCATTCTGTAATGTGCAGATCTTAATTCCATTTCCATGACATATTCCCTTTGCCATCTGTTCCAAAATAAATTCATCAAAGTTTGTCAATATTTCCACCTCTTGGAAAGTTTGTTTTGAGTGACATTTGTAAGAGTGCCATTTTTATTTCCCTGAGAGGTTGGTTTATTAATCTCTGCCCAACAAGAAAATGAGCTGGTGTCAGCAGTAATAGTTCTTCTGTCTCAATATAAACAAAAGGTTATTGGTCTTGAGTTCAGTACTGCTTCTATTTCAGTTAAGGCTGTTTCAAGTTCTTCAAAAGACAAAACAGCTTTTCCTATTGTCTTTTTAAAGCAAGTCTTGACAGATAGAACAAGTCTTTCCCAAAATCCTCCCCACCAGGCTCCTCACTCAACAATGAATTTCCAAGTAATCCCTCTTTCTCCAAATAATTCTTGAAATTTTTGTTTATCTGTCTGCCACCAAAGTTCCTTCAAATCTTGATCAGCTTGTTTGAAGGATTTGGCATTATCAGAATATACAATCTTACGCAGTCCATGTCTGGCAACAAATCTTCTTAGTGCTAACAGAAAACTTCCTGTACTTTGATTTGAAACTAATTCTAAATGAATTGTTCTACTAGTAACAGCACATGTAAAGAGAACAATATATGCTTTCTCTGATCAATTCTTTGCTCTTGGATATAGAGGCACAGCAGAGTCTACTCCAGTTACTTCAAAAGGTGGAGCTTCTAGGAGTTGATCTTTGGGTAAGGGAGCAACTACTTCTCTTCCTGGTTGTGCTTGATGCAGTTTGCATAGTATGCACCTTTGAATTACTGTTTTTACCAACTGTCTCCCTCTTATAATCCAGAACCTCTCTCTTAGCTGTCACATAGCCCAGCATGCATTAGTCTTTCATGCTGGCATTTTATCTGTAGTGAACTTGTGCATCGGTGGTAGTATCCATGGATGCTTCTGGTCCACGCTGAATTTAGCCTTTTTTTGTCTTCCCCCTATGTGCATAAGCCCATGGTTGTCTAGGAAGACATTCAACACAGTTAATTTTGAGTCTCTTTTTATAGGTGTCCCAGACCTCAGCTGTTTCACTTCTGATGTGTTCTTCCTATCCAATATCTTTCAGAATCAAAAATTTCATCAGCAGTTAGTTAGTGGACCTTTGCCTGCTGGAGTTCGAAGGTTGTGTACAAAATGCTGTGTCCAAGCTGTTACTTGTAGTAAGCAGCCTAACTTACTATATTTCACTAGTACATGTTGGGAATATCAACAACATGCTGTGAGTTTTTTGTTTATGGTACAAGTGGTACTAGCTTTTCTAGGCAGGATGTGTATCTGTCTGGGCTGCACAGTTTGTTTACATTGGCTATTCCTGGTAACTTCTGCTGAAGCGTAGGGAAACAATCTTATGTGAAACAAAGTCATGTGGCTGTTCTTGTGATGTGTTCAGACAGCAGCTGTTCAGACAGCAGCCATATTATTAGAGGGGCTACTGCTTGTTGTTGTTTTTTTACTCTCTGATGGTGGGGTGAAGTTCTCTCTACTGGACTTTTGCTTGCTATGCTTTTGTACTCTGCAAATGGACTGTATTTATGGAATGTATACTCTGTAGTGCTTACTTTGAATAAGTAAATAAACAGGTAGGATAGACCTGCTTGTGTCTACAGAGTGATTCCTGGGTCCTGGATTAATCTGCAACTGGGGGAGCTGAACACTGCTGCGTGAGAGAGCTGACACTCTGCTTGCTGTGTGTGGAAGGCCAAGGCTAGCACACAGACTACAATCTTTTCATTCAACACCAACAATACCCTCATTGGCCTTGTTGCCTCCTCAATATTACAGCAGGTTTGCACAACATTCAAAGAGTTGGTTTCAAGTTCAGAGTCCATTCTCATAGGTTCCCTATGTTCAAAGGGGTGATGTGGCCATACATTTTCTGACTGAAAATCAGATCATTCAGACATTCTGCATGGATCAGGATCAGATCAAATCAAAGATTCAGCATGGATCAGGATGATCCTGGTTGTACTGTGTTAGATGATGTCTTATAGTGACTGCAAGCAGAAAAGGGCTGGGCGAAGCACCAAATAATACTCTAGTCATCCTCAGGATACTTAATTCTGGTTCTTTATTAAAGTTCAATGGTTCCTTCATCCACAAAAATCTTACTGCATCCTGGCCCTCTTCTGCTGTTGCTATCTGAAGGAATGCCTTTGCAATGTCTGCTGTGTGAAGGCTACTGTGTGTTGATGGAATTTGATCAGGATCCCATACAAATCTGGGTTCAGATTTGGTCCAGTCATTAAGCAATCAATCATGGAGTGAGAGACAGTCCCTGACATGAGACGAAGCATCAGACACTACTCTCAACTTTGTGGTTACCTTATCCTCTCTGATGACTGCATGATGAGGAAGGTAGTAGATTGCCTTGTCCCCTTTACATATGGATTCATTGGTGACATCTTCTGTGATGCATTCATGGAGATGTTCTTCAATGATGCTGCAGTACCTCTCATAGAGTACTGCATCCATTCTAAGCCTCCCAACTAGTTGATTAAACCTTTTCCTGGCTACTAGGTAGTTATCTGGTAAGTCAGGTTGGGATGGCTTCCACGGTAGCCTTACTTCGTATCTCCCTTCCTTATATTTTAATGGAGTTTCAAATGCTTGTAATATTTCTTCCTCACACCTTACTTTCCTCTCTCTTTCTCCCATTATGCCAATGGATTCTAATTCCCAGAAGGCTCTCAACTATTTGTAAATTACGGGTTCTTCATCTGTTACGATTTTCAGAATTCCAACTTCATTAACACTGGTTGTTAAGCTAAGTGTTGCTGTACAGCCCATCCATAAATAGTCTCAAGTGCTACTAGTTCATCTCCCAAATGCTCTACTCAGCCTGATACCACCTTCCAATAATAATCTCCTCCAATCAGAATAGTTAATTCTTGCCCTTGGCTTTCTGTGGAAATGGTGACAGACAATTGGAGACCTCTTGTTTCCAATTCTTGACACAGATAATCTCTTGGGATCCTTATCATGGCATTGCACACTTGCGGTGTTTCCAATGCTTCCAGCTCAATGTCCCCTTTCTCTCCCCAGAGACCCTGGAGTGTGATCTTGATCCACTTTTTGGGGGAAGTTTGTGGGGTCTTTGTCCCAAAGGTATGAATGGTCAACGTCTCCTCTTCAACCACAGGGAGTTTCAGCACCTTTGAAATGTCCTCTTGAATAAAAGTTGTTTGACTGCCTCAGACAACGCACCGCTTTCATCCCTGCTGCCCCTTGTGCTAAAGCTTGTACTGTTTGCAATAGTACTGTGCTCTGTAGCTTTGGGCCTGCCTCACATGGGGCTACTGAAGACATAATGGTGGGTTTACCCTCTGTACTTTTTTCCAAAGTAGATTTCTGGTTTGGGTCTTGAGAACAAACTGATTTATGGTGACGTTTTCCACAACTGGAACAGAATATTCCTCTTGCTTTGCAGAATTTGGCAATATGTCTTGACCCTAGACATATGAAACATCCGCCTTGCTTCTTCAGCTTCTCTTTTCTTTCTGGAAGAGTCAATGCACAGCAATCCTCTGTTTTGTGATTAGAGTCTTCACAGTAGTGCTGCGCGACTGGACGGCGACCTGCCCTGCCGCCGGCACAGCGGATGGTGCTGCTGCGTCCACTGAGCCAGGCCGAAAGTGGACGTGCGCCAACGCCAAGCCACTCGGTGGACTTCCAGGTTCCCAGCGGGACTGCTTTTTATGCAGAAAATGCCCTAAGATACATTAAAAGCTGCCACAATTTGCGCAAGTTACGCAAATTGCGGCTGCTTTTGGTGTATCTTAGGGCATTTTCTATGTAAAAAGTGGCCTGCCAGGAACCCAGAAGTTGCTTCCCCAGCTTGACTCGGGAGAACGCGAGTCAAGCCAGGGAAGCAGGTAAAGGGGATGGAGTTTGGGGCGGTCGAGCCCAGCCAGTTTGCCAGATTTCCACCCCCGAACGGAATCCTCACACTTCACTACTTCATAGTATATACAGGTTGGTTCCAGTGCTACTGTATTCAGCTCTGCTGCAGATGGGGTAGTGGCCCAGACTTTCTTCTGTTCTAATTATGGTTGTGTTGGTTTTAGTATTCCTTTCAGTGAACTATCACCATCTTTGGCTGTAACTCCACTTCTTGTTAGAATGGAATTTCTTTCAATGCTCTCAACTTCTCTTTGGAGGAATCTCATGAGTTCTGGTAACCTCCATCCATCAGTGGCATCCTTGCTGCGGGTGAATTCTAATGCTATATCTTCATCAGTACTGGACAGAAAAGACTGCCATAGGTATCTGATACAACTCCCATAGCCTCCAGACTGCATATCTGAATTTCACAGGCATCGTACAACTGGTGTATTGCAGTTATGCCAGTTGATCTTTTAATTGTATTCTGGCTTAGCAGTTTGTTCATGTGGGCATTAATAACTAAGTTCTTCCTTCCAAATTTATCCTTCAAAATCTTCATTGCCGCCTCATAATTTGCTTCTGATATTGGGAATCCTGCCACTGAAGTGGCTGCTGACCCACCCAGATAGGATTTTAGGTAATTAAATTTATCTACCTTTGTTAGTCTTGGGTTCTGATGTATGGAAGTTTCAAATTGGCTCCAAAATCCTTGCCAGTAGCTGGTATCCCCATGAAATCACTCAATCATCAATTTTGGAAGTATAACCATCAGGGGTTGAGGGTCCCCTCTTATTCCTAAAGAAGATGAAGACTCACTTTCTGCCTTTTCACACATTGCTTTTGTCACACGAGTTTTCCGTGTGATGGTACTATCTTTATAATTCTGTGCATCCTCCACCACTTTCTCTAAGTCATCCAGCTCAGTTATCCTAACTTCAATGCCCTGATCAAATCCATTTAAAATCTCTTCTTTTTCTGGGAGCTGACCCAAACTTTCTTCAAGCAAGTTTACAACTGCATCAGGTTTGTTCAATTCACATTCTATTTATTTTTGCAACAGTTTAGTTGTCAGGGTTCTGATTGTAGCCCGTTTGCATTTCAGTCTCTCCAGTCTCCAAGGCCTCAGCCATTCCGTTCCTGACCTTAGACTGCAGTATGTTCTTCCTGGGTTTCGGCACCAAAATGTTGCAGACCAGATCCAGAAGAACAGCTTCCCTGAAAATGAGGACTCTGGAGACTTTCTCTTTTTCTCTTATTTTATCAAACTTAAGCAAACAAACAAACTGAGCATACATTTCTGCTGCTACAACTGACTGGGGGAGAAGACCTAACTACTACTAAGAAAAGGCATCACTTGACCTTAGAATCATAGAATCATAGAAAAGTAGAGTTGGAAGGGGCCTACAAGGCCATCGACTCGATGGCCTTGTTGTAGGCCCCTTCCAACTCTACTTTTCTATGATTCTATGATTCTATGAGTCCAACTCCCTGCTCAATGCAGGAAACCAGGTCAAAGCATCCCTGACAGATGGCTGTCCAGCTTCATCTTGAATGCCTCCAGAGTGGGAGAGCCCACCACCTCCCGAGGTAGTTGGTTCCATTGTCTTATTGCTCTGACAGTCAGGAAATTTTTCCTGATATTTAGGTGGAATCTGGGTTCCTGTAACTTGAGCCCATTATTCCGTGTCCTGCAAACTGGGATGATCGAGAAGATATCCTGGCCCTCCTCTTTGTGACAACCCTTCAAGTACTGGAAGAGTGCTATCATATCTCCCCTCAGTCTCCTCTTCTGAAGGCTAAACATGCCCAGTTCTTTCAGTCTCTCCTCATAGGGCCTTGTTTCCAGTCCCTTTATCATCCTTGTTGCCCTCCTCTGAACCCTCTCCAGTTTGTCTACATCCTTCTTAAAGTGTGGTGCCCAGAACTGGACACAGTTTTGCATTCCTGAGGAAAACATTAGCCCTTTAGAGTTTCAACATGGCCACTGTAGGAAAAGAATGCATTGGACTACAGGGGCTCTTGGTCTGATCTAACACAGATCTTCTTATGTTCTTCAACAGCACTAAAGAAGGAATGGCCATACTTCAACATTTCCCCATTATGGCAATACACCAGTACCAATGTAGCATCAATAAACAAATGAACACAAACTTGACTTATAGCCCCACAATTAGAATTTCCTCTCACTAATTTAAATCAGCCCTTTAGTTTTAGCTTAATTTGATTAACCTACTGATTAAATTCATTAAAGGTTGCAGCCCTACATTTAATAATAGTCACCTTCCCATCTGAAACTGCACATTCACAACTAACAAGTGACAGTTAGTATCATGGATCCTGATCTCCGCAGACCTAGGCAACAAAGCTGGTCTACACCATGTGTTAACATGATGATGATGCCATCAGTTACTGAGCAGTTGTTGTGACCCTGGGCTATATAGTGATGGGCATTGAACCAATCCAATTTTGGCTCCTTTTCTGTCATGCTCCACTCTGTGAGGTGATTGTAAAAACTGAAACACCCCACAAATCAAATGCACATGACAGACGGGAGTTGCGATTGAAAAGCCCCTGTGACAGCGCAAAGGGAGAGCAGCTGCTTCAGTGAAATATGCTGATGCCTCGCTGGCACATTTCTCTCCTGTCCTCAAAACTTTATTAGGTGCAATCTTCATCTCTCCAAAAAGACAGTGCCCAAAATGTTGCTTGCAGCAACACCATGTTAATAATAATAAATAGTGACAGCTAATTGGCAAACCAAAGTCTTGGGCTTCACAGTCTTTGCTGACAGGTCCCCCGAAGAATGGCCAATTACTGGAATTAGCCAAATCTATCTGCACATTTCCCCCACTGAAAATCAAAATCACATATGAATACTCTGTTCCTGCTGGGCAGTTGCTGGGGCTCCGGCATCTTGACTGGATGCCTAGCCTGGGACTGCTTGTCGTCCCCCACTCCAGGGCTCAGACCTACTGACTGGCAGCAGCAGAAAATGGCTGGGAAGTGGCATTTTTAATTGCCTGCAATACCCTAGAGCCGCCTTTTCCAACTTGGTGCCCTCCAGACTTGTTGAACGGCAACTCCCATAATCCCCAGCAATAATGGCCAGGTTGCTCGAGAGCAACAGTACATCAGGGCATTATGGATAATTACAATGGTGGCTGGCCTGCAGCCACCCATCACGCATCACGGCAGTGCTGTGACTGCTTCCCACCACCAATAACCCCATTGATGTTGCAGGGTACTTACCACAGACCACGTTGCCACGGGTCTGTTCACATGCAGAACCAACCCTGGTTATGGCAAGAAGTTTTTGTTTGCTTGTTTTTGCAGGGGAGAAATAGCAAGAATGGGGAAGTGATAGATCCTGGCAGTCTTACAATAGTGTGGACATAAATATCTAGTTCACATGCACCCAATCATGCCTTGAAGTTATGGTATAAAAGAACTCTACAAAGTGGGTTCATGATTCATTGTCTTTCCTTTAGAGTGGAGTGTCTAGTTCTCACTCAGTTAATAAACCTATGTTTGGGCTGTATCACCTCTGACTGCAAAGTAGGGCTCATGTGTTTGAATGCTGTTTCACAGAAAAAGATTCCCCGCACATAGAAAACAAGCATGCCAGGGAGAAGGCTAGGCTAGAACTCTTCTCACTGGTTCACTAGGCTGGTTTTGGGGGTGGTGTGTTTTTTTTTTTAATGTGGAGGGATTTTAATTGTTGTTTTTGCACTGAGGATCATTCAGTGATGTGAGCCCTAACTTGTACGTAGTTGGAAGTGATACAACCCAGCAACAGGTGAACTCCTTTAATGAAAATTAGGTCCAAAGTCTTCTTCATGCATGTTCATTAACTGATTAATTAACACTTGATGATAGGGTGGACACTTAGCCATCACCCAAAAAAGTGGACTGTTTCAGGCCATGGGTTCTGATGATGCTCTGTAGCTTGGGTTGCAGGGTTCTGCTATGGATCTGATCTTGAGCAGGGGTCAGGTTTCTCAGGAAGCAGAACGGAAAGAGATCAGCACCACAGAAAGCTCCATGGAAAGGTGCTGAGGCTGGAAGTTAGACAAGCTTGTCTGTAGGTTATTCCAACAAGGATCAGAGCAAGACTGAGGTGTTGCTGGATTTAGGCTGGTTAGCCCCAGCTCTATCCTTCCTGACTGAGGCGTTGTCTCTTAAAGGGTCCTGGCCTGTTTTAGCAACCTCAGGCTACGATGACATGGGAATGGCTGTGGCATGCTAGTTTCTTCATGGCTTGAGTCTGAGGATGGTAATGCAACCTCCCCTGGACAAAGGGGAGCTGGCCCCTGGGGTCTTTCTGGAGAACTGGGTCCCTGGGAGGTGGAAACCTCATGGTGCCTTTCCATAGCTGTCTTCTCCCTGAGTCATTAACTCTGGAGCCTCTTCTTCTGCAGACAAGGGGTTCTAATCGTCTGAGGACAAGGGTTCAGGGTCCTGGTCCATGCATAACATTTGCATATGCTAATTTATATGTACAGATGCAATTTTACAAATGATTATTATAATTTAAAGGGAAATACAATACATCTGGCCATAGTGGGAAGACTGTGACCAGGTGATCTGTATGCCTGCTCAGTCAGCTGTTGTCCATATGCTAACTGTTGATGAGCAGCTTTGAGGCCCCTGCACTCCCTCCCTTCTTATGGTTCTTTATCTTCAAACAGACTTTGGGCTGGACAGCCCTTCAAACAGAGGATGCCTTTGAGTAGAGGACTATCCTCTGACTGACAGCCCTTCAAATAGAGGACAGTCCTCTGTAAAGTAGGACACCTGGTCACCCTATTTGATGATTTGCTGCTAAATATGTGAACCTAATCCCCTGAGAATATTGTGCTTGTAACACTGAGGAATCTGTCTCAGTATTAGACCTGTGATAACTTGTTCACACAGGCAAGTCATCACTTGATGCTGTGATGAACATGCATATGTGAACTGGCCTAAAGAAATAGATATAGATCATGCTATTAATGTTTTGATGGAGTCATCCGTTCAATAAATGATGTATTCAGCTGCATTTTACAATAGAGATGGACCATCTGGCACACAAATGAGCCATTGCCATATGAAAGACTTAGCTTCCCATGTCTACTTATTGGCTCATGCAGTAGAGCAAAGATTGACTGATATTCATTTTAAAAAATTTTTTAAAAAAATCCCAAGTACTTTTTATTCTCTTTTTGAAGAAATTGGAAAATTTGGGTACATTCTTATCAAACAATGAACCAAACAAAGTTCTCATCCATCTGCACTGGCCTAATTCAATAGGTACACCTATTCCTAGTAGAGCTGTGTGCAAATGCCCTCTTGAGATTCTCCACCCTATTTGTGGGCAGAGAAACTTTGGGGACAATTTCCCCGAATTTATCCAGGGGGAGGAGAAATTCTCAATGGTTTCTCACAGGTAGGGCTCATCATTGGCAGGGATCATTGTTTGTGGTTTTTTTGTGCTGTCACAACAAGGGGAAACAGCATCAGCTGTGTTGGCAGGATGGCCGGGCCCCGTTTTGCCTCCACAACACTGCAAGTGTGAGGGGGCAGCCTGCCAACACAGTTGATGCTGTTCTCTGCCCACAGGGTGGGGAATTTCAAGAGGGCCTTTGTGCACAGCTCTACTAGGAATACCTATTTCTTCTCCCATGGAAGAGTCTTTCATTGTTCTGCCTCATTCTCAGGATGTTTGTATAATATATTTTTGTGGTGTTTTTGAGCTTACCTAATCTAGTGGTGGGGCCGAGCCTGGAGTCGGCTGGAGGCTCGCTCCGGGCTCGGCCCCCCGCGAGCGATGGCCTGATCTTGCTCTTCAGAGCGACGCTGAGCGTTCTCCGCGGTGCTCGCGCTGCTCGAGCCGCCGCTGGAGAAACCCCCCACGCACGCTCCCCGCCGCCGCTGCTGCCGGACCCCCCTGCCCCCCCACTGCTGCCAGGACCCCCCCCCGCCGCCTTCCTGGTCCTGCGCGCCGCCTCCACCGGAGCCACTGCTCCAGCACGCTGGACCCCCACCCGCGCTCTGTTTTGGCGGGAGGAACCAGGGCAACAGAGCTTAAACAGCCCTGCTGCCCTGGTTTCTCACGCCAAAAACAGAGCGCGGGTGGGGGTCCAGCATGACAGAGCAGGGTCCCGTCGCGTCACTTCCTCCGCGCCGGAAGTGACGCGACGGGACCAGTGGACGGGGAGGCAGGCTCTCTGCAGAGCCGGAGAGCCTGCAGGTAAGCCCGTGCGGGTGGCCGAGTAGCCCGGTGGACACGAGCAGGTCCAGTTCGGGTCTTGCTCCTGTCTGCTGGGCTACTTGGGTACATCCCTACAATAACTATGAGGTGGCTGTGTGTGCGTGTTGTTTTTTTCTATTACACTCTTCTGCATTGCTCTGCAGCCTCCCAGGTTGCCCGCGCTTCCTAATATGAAAAAGCCCTATGGTAGGGATCACCTCACGGTGGGTTTACCTCATGATGGGAAACCCCTGGAATTTAAGTGAAGTGTGGGAAGCAGAGGAGGCTATAGGCTGCCGGAGAGATGATTCTACAATGAAAGGCAGGGCACTCATGCACACTCCTCGGCCTCCTCCTAAGTAAGGTAAGCCCAAGAATCTCAAAGCCAACACATGAGAAATGCTCCAAAATTTTCTTCACCATTGAATTTCTTTTCGAAAGCAATTTATTTTCTATCAAACTGAATGAGATTGTTTAAAAAAATGTGGGAGAAATTTTCATCACAGCACTAATTCCTAGTATGGAAAGGGCCATATTGTACCTGCCTTCTATACAGCTGTTAAAGATGAGGACCATATCAGAAAAAAGGGTGGCAACCCAAATTCAGGACCACAAACATGGCTGAATACACAGGGATTCAAACTCAGACTATTAAGAGATAAGAACTCAAAACCCTCTGTCTGGATGGATCTTTCAATTTTGCTTTCTCCCACATTCATTTTTTTTTTTTTAAATACAAGTTATTTCCATCCCATTTATGCAAAAATTTGTGAATTTTGGTAAGTTCTTATAAAAAATGAATGAAACAAAATTCTCACCCATCCCTAAAATTTGTCTGACATATTCTGGATAAAGACATAGTGACTTCATTTTTCTTGAAATTATTATTCCTACAACCACCAGAAATGGGAACATATTTCTCAGACTAATGGTAGGAAAGAAATGAATACAAGCACAGCCTTGGCCAATTCATCCTCCCACAGCCTCTCATGCTTTTCCAAGAAGGTCAACATGGTGAGACAGACAGGAAACCCGTCTCCCACCTGGTTATGCACTGCCTCTGGAAAGCAAAATCCCTCAATTTGCCATTAAAGTTTGCAGGTTTAAATGTCAGCCCATAGGTGTGCCTGTAGAAAACCAGCTATCTGTTTATTTTAGGTTGGGAGGTGGTACTTAAGGAATGACAACAAGGTGATCAGTGTTCTAGATCATGGGACTCAAAGAACGATGGTGTGTTGTCATGGTAGCCAGTTGGCTTGGCACAGGCCTGTGCCTAATGGAAACCTTTGTAACTGCTTCTGAAAATAGTAGTGTTTCCCCAATTATTATTATTTTTTTAAAGTACAATAGCTCTACTAGACTGGGCTACCAGGAGAAATGAAGGAAAAATTTACCTTAGGTAGTCACAATCAATTTGCATTTTATGAGCTGCAGGGAACGAAGAAATTCAAATGAGTCATGGTTCAGCTTTCTATCACTCCTCACAACATACAAACAAACCCACTTTGAAATATCCACATTATCGAGTATCTCAAGAGAAGCAGTTCACAAAGTTACAAGCACTAAACTGTATACAATTTTGAATTTTCTTGCAATGGGAAAGTTAATAAGAACATAAGAAGAGGCATTCTAGATCTAGGTCCATCTAGTCCAGAATTCTGTTCACACAATGGCCAACCAGCTGCCCACAGGAAACCCAGAAGCAGGACATGAGTGCAACAGTACCCTCCTGCCCATATTCCCCAGCAACTGGTGTACATGGGCATACTGCCTGTTACTGGAGGTAAGATATATAGCCATCAGGACTAGTAGCCATTGATAGCCTTCTCCTCCATCAATGTGTCCAAACCCCTTTTAAAGCCATCCAAATTGATGCCATCACTACATCTCGTGGAATTGTATGACAGAAGTCTATCAAAGTTTTGTGTGTTGTTTAAGTTGCGGCACTTTAGAGTGCAATCCTAAGGGATTGCTACTCAATAGACAAGGGTAACCAAGGTTGGAGCCCTCTGTCTATCCTATGCACCACCAGCAGGAGCCAGGAAGGGTGGGAGGAAGACGGAGGTCAAAATACCTCCCATTCCTCCTCTCAGCTTGTCTAGGTTACCTGCCATATTGTGAGCGGGACAGACGATGGAGAGCCTTTAGGATCCTGGTCTCTTCTCCCCCTCCACTACTATCCTGTCCCATTTTCCCTCTCCCCAAACTCTCCCGGCATCACTGTTGAGGCCCTGGAAGAGCATCCATCATGCTGCCTTCTGCAGTTGCTGCAAGGGAGCGGTGGCTGGGTGCGGGAATGGTCCGATCTTGGATTCCCCTTCCCAAGGTCGTAGCAGTGTCTACAGTCTTGGGAGATGGAATCCACCACATCCTATAGTTTTTTGGATGCTCTTCCAGGGACCATAGGATTGTAGCTTACAATTAAAACTTAACACAATTTAAAAAGTTTAAAAAATTTAAACACTATAAAATCAATTTTTTTAAATTTTTAAAAATAGAAAGTTATTTCAGCTGGCTTCATAGTCCATGGAAGGTTATGCCATAATTACGGTAATCTGTAAGGTGCCTTTGTTGTTTTTGCTTTAACAGACTAGTATGGCTACCCACTCTGGAAATTGTGACAGTAGCCTAGTTTCCAAAGTTTTACACAACAGCTTGCCTGCTACGGAATACCTGCATACTGCAAAGGATTCTGGGATACGTTCCAAAGCACACATTGTTGATGGAAAGCACTGGCCAGGCCTGCTTGGCTGCACTGCATTCATTGTGAATGCACCCGACTCCCAACCCTTTCAAGATGGGTAGCTGTGAGCAAACTGTCTTCCAAAGAAGGTTGTCCAGCATTTCTGATCTTCCATTTGAAGGACCACTAAGAATCTTCAGGCTGGAAAACCACTGATATATAATATAAACGGCATATATCATAAGATAAGAGAATGATGGTTTTTAAAATAATGATCTGTATCAGCCTTTCTCAACCTGGGGCCCTCCAGATGTTTTGGACTTCAAATTTCATCAACCCCAGCCAGCATGCCAATGGCTAGGAATGCTGGGAGCAGGACCGGTGCAAGGCAGTTTGGTGCCCTAGGCAAGATCAGATATTTAGTGCCCCCCCTTCCCACTTGAGAGCGCTGTGTGTTTTTTTTCAAGGCGTTTCTGCCGCCCCCTTTAGCCCTGCGCCCTAGGCAGCTGCCTAGTTGGTCTAATGGTAGCACCGGCCCTGGCTGGGAGTTGTAGTCCATAACATCTGGAGGGCACCTGGCTGGGGAATATAGATCAGCCCTGTTGGCTGATCTATTCTGACAAGTCAAAGGCCATTGAAATATGGCAGGGATTTGGGGAACACACCCTCCCCCTTTGATAGTATTGAGAAAGGCTTCAGCTCAGATCAGGCTTCAGTTCAGGCAACTTAATCACAAAAAGCTACTGGATTGTAAATGATAATTTACCATTGATTCCTCATTTTAAAACTCCTTTTAAACATGAAAAGAGGCGTTGATGATGAATATGGGTTCTCACAAGCAGCATCCGGGTTGAGTAATATTTGCAGGTTCACAAATTTATGAGGTGCTGTTATGGATATAATTTTTTGTTCTGGCACGCTATACTGAAATAATATATATTGAAATGAAACACATGCACAAAATAATACTTTCAGCAAACATGGAATAAGGAAAAATGCATGGCATGTCAAAATCCAAATTATACACAGCAAATTTATACACAGCAAATTAATACAGTAGGGGGAGGTGTTCTCTGTCATCATATATGCACTACTGTAAACAGAAAATGCCTGGCAGATTTGTGTCTGACATTTTAAAATTAATATCCACTTAGAACAGTAAATTAGAAAACAGCCTTAGTTAGCCTTGAACTCAAGGAGTTCAAGTAGGTAGGGGTTGTTGTAGTACTTTTTGTCCTGAAAAGGCAGTTTCTACCTCTTATAGTTATAGCAGGATTGAGATGACATTTCACAATTTAATCCCCCCTCAAGATTGAGGTCCCCAATTTGACATGACAATTTTTATTCTTTCTGTAAAAATTGTTGAAACCTAGACAGAAAAACGTTCAGTGGAATAGTTAAGTCACTAAAGACACAATCCTATGCACAA
This sequence comes from Shinisaurus crocodilurus, assembly GCA_021292165.1. Taxonomy (NCBI): domain Eukaryota; kingdom Metazoa; phylum Chordata; class Lepidosauria; order Squamata; family Shinisauridae; genus Shinisaurus; species Shinisaurus crocodilurus. The sequence continues at coordinate 189,501,308 of CM037879.1, forward strand.
AACTATTCAGTGGAATAGTGGAAGTCACTAAAGACACAATTCTATAGGACAGAAATAAGTCCTATAACTCCCAACATTCCCCAGCCATGCTGGCTGGGGAATGCTGGGAGTTGTAAGAATAAACATGCATAGGATTGCGTCCTAAGGCTGCAATCCTATATCTACTTACATGGAAATAAGGGCGCAGATTCCAAAATGTTAATTTTGGGAAGGCAAATACAATTCTTTCTCTTTTAAATTCTGGCAGGGCAGAGCATACATAGAGGCTGATGTAGTCATAGATTCATAAATCATAGAGTTGGAAGGAGCCTACAAGGCTATCGAGTCCAACCCCCTGCTCAATGCAGGAAACTAGAGGAGGGGTCTCCCATCCAAGTAATAACCAGGCCTGACCCTGCTTATCTTTCCACACTCAGACAAGCTGAGCCAGCATGAGCCACAGGCCTATATAAAATATAATCTTTATTTACTCTTTCTAGTTCATATGGGGGGGGGGGAGAAAACTGTAATAGACAAATATAATGTATTCTTCCACTCAGAGATGTAGTTCTCTTTATCAATGTTAGTTACAGTGAAGATTCTCAGAAATGGTATATGTCTCTTGGATGCTCTGCGTTTAACTTGGGTCGTGTGGTGGGCCTTGTGTGGAGGCCAAGTGATGCTACCTCAGCCAACAGCACTACGCAAAGCACCACCTCTGAGCTGGCAGCTGCTGGGGGACCAGGTGGGACTGGCAGGGGAGCCAGATGAAGCTCACAGCAGACCACCAGCTGGCTAAGCCTAGTTAGAAAACATAATGCAACCCTTACTGTGCACCCATGGGTAGTCTAGCCTACAACTCCCATCATACCTCACTATTGGCTATGCAGGCTAGGGCTGATGGGAGTTGTAGGCCAAAACCTCTGGAGGGCCACATGTTACCCACCCCTGATCTTGTGGATCAGGACCCACAAGTGTCATACTGCAGACTGTTATGGCGGGCCCTAAGGTGGCTCACGCCAGCAACTTCACCACCATTTCCCTCCCTATCTTAGGACTTGTATCAAGAGAAAGATGTGGAAGGGGTAGTGAATAGGAAATAAAAGGAGAAGCAAAGAGGGAGGGAAGGATGTAGAACAACTCGTTCTACACACTCAGGGGGGATTTCCACATGTTGGCATTTCAAATCAGGTTGTTGTTGAAGCTTCAGAGCAGATTCATGCCCTCTGGATATTCCTGGATCCAGAGTTATGGCTAGAAGCACAAGCGGCTGCTGTGGCCAGGAGGGCCTTCAACTAATTTTGCACCTGCTGTACTGGCTGCTACATAGCTTCCCATCCCAATTCAATTTAAAGCCCTGCATGGCCCAGGCAATGCATATCTTTGGCATGCCCACACTCCCTATGTGCCCCCTCACCAATTAGGTTCTGCTTCTGCTGCTCAACTTCGAGTTCCATCAGTGTGGGAGTTGGTGGTCCAGAGCAATGAAACAGCTTTCTGGTCACATTTTCCTGCACACATTTCTGATGGCTTTCCTAAAGTTGGTGGAGGGAGATCTACTTTTGATGTGTGTTGTTTTATCTGCCTCAGGTACAGGAGAGGTGGAATATAAACATCATAACTAAATGCATTTCTGTGTGTAAAGGGGGAAATGAAGAGTAGAGACACAAGATATGGTGTAAAATTAGGGCCACATTTATTGAATAATCAAAGAGCTGCAAAGGGAAGAAGTGTGGGTACTAACTAAACCAGCCATTGGCCAGTGGAGCTGTTTACGGGTGAAAACATCCAACCCTGAGGAGTGGTGCTGCAACTCGCCACCCACCCACCCAGTTTTACACCACCATGGTGCTGGGAGGCCTTCCCAGTCTCACCTCCTCACAGGGCCACAGAAAACCGATGTGGGTGAGGTGAGTCGGACTCAAAGGCCATCCTTATCTCCCACAAACTGAGCCACACAACCCAGCAATGGGGAGCCTTGGGTCTCACCAGTCACCTAAAAGGTGCCATCGGATGATCACTGAACCCTAACTCCACTGCCTACTCCCACACTTACCTGCCAAATGCGACCAAATTGAATTGAAACAATTGAGGAGAACCCAAAATAACAAACCTCTAACCCTGGATCACAGTGTAGAGTAGGTGAAACACACACATTGCCCCTTATGCCAATCGAGGCAATGAGCCATAATTCCTACTTGGCCCCCAAACAGGCGACCAGAGGAGCCTACACTGCTAATAGGGAGGGAGCCACAAAAGAAAGAGGCCGAGGGTGGGGCAGCCACGCCTAATATCGACCCTGGCTTCCCGCCTTCCTTTAGCCTCATTGGTGGGTGAGATCTGTTGGGACATGTAACAAAACAACAGCTGTGGCACAAGTGTTTTCATTTGGAAAGGTACAGGATGGCTAGACAAACAATCTTGTTGAGTCTGACACTACTATTCTATTCTCATGGGAAAAGTAGGTGGGAAAGAAATATGAGCTGATCACATGGTTTGTACTTTCTGATGACGTAGTATGATTGTTAGGTTTCGATTCCTGTAACTTTGGTAGTAGAGAGAAGGATTGCTTTCTGTGTGCTTCTTCTTGTCTCTTCTCTCTGATGCTCTGACTTATTGCAAACATGTAATGGACTATGCTATGCATTATAATCTGCAATATAGACTGTAATTTAGGAGATTGTATTTACTCTGATATAGAATAAACAGGTAGTAAAAACCCTGTTGTGGATTCTATTGGAGTTCATTCCTAACTACAGTGCAGCTGCGAACAGCAGGGAGCAAGTTGGCTGAAATCCGAGACGCTTGGACATGCTGTGTGTGGGAGACAAAAGCTGAATCTCTGTGTGAACTACATGGGCCGGTTACACACATGGGACAGAGGCTGTATATTCCATCTCACGCTCTGCTGAATCCACGTAGGCGGATGGGCCTGCAAGGTGGATTGTAAGCCATCAGGGCTAGAGCAATTTTAGCCCTTTCAAGATCACCCCATGGTGGTCTCACTCTCCTTCCCCCGCACGTGCAAAATTCTCCCTGCCCACAGCTACGCATGGTTGGGGGAAGGGAAATATGTATATATCGTGAAAAACTAAAAATGGGATCCATGTTGTAGGAAGTGGTTAAAAGTGGGTTCTAGGTCTGAAAAAGGTTGGGCTGCTGCTTTAAGAAACTCTGCAGGATATTTCACACATCTTTTCTTTCCATTTTCCAACATTCTGTTCCTCTTCCTTTATCGCCATCTGCTTTGTTCCTTACTCCTCTCTGCCTCCATTTCTCTTTTCCTTATTTGTCTGCTGAACTTTCTGGCATTTCAGCTGGTAGAGCTGCCACCCCCGGCATCAGCTGCAGGTCATTTTTATGTGACGCCCCCCATGCTGTGGTATGTTTCAGCTGGCAGTCACCCTTGCCCTTAGTTCCTAATGAGATATCAAAAGGTATTACATTTTAAGAAAAATGGATTCCAATTAATTATGTTAGGTAATTTTTGATTAAAAAGTTATAAGCCTCTGAGCTCAGGTTTCAGTTTTCGCAGCCATCTTATTAAATGCATATTGACACTAACTTCATCTCCAGTTCTATGATACAAAACTAAATAAGCAACAGAGGCCTAAATAATGGTTACTGTGGGATTCACACTATTTTCTGGCTCTTCAAATCCCCATTGTCTTATTGTATTTGAATTCTTAATAGCATATGCGCTGAAGCTGTAATGTTCCCATTACTGCATGACTAATGCGCTACATAGGCACTGTGGGTTGGTTTGCATAGCCCAGTGTTCTCCAACCTTGGGTCCCCAGATGTTTTTGGCCTACAACTCCCAGCATGCCCCAGCCAGCTACACTGGCTGGGGAATGCTGCGAGTTGTAGGCCAAAAACATCTGGGGACCCAAGGTTGGAGAACACTGGCATAGGGCATAGCCAGTCACCACAGCACCAAATGGGGCAGTAATAACAGCAAAGACAATCAACAAGAGGTCAGAATCTGGGTGGGGTGAGGGACAAACAATACTCTGTGTCTTTATTATATAATGAACTGTTATAATTTCACAGTAAACCTATGGGTAGGAGGCTGTACTCAGAGTAACCTAAGTTTTAATCTATAATAATAAAAGAGAATGTGTGTCTGTCCATCTTTCCGTCCACACCATAGCACCAAGACCATGAAACTTTGATGCATGAACCTTGGCATGCATTCTTAGGGGACCCTAGGGGTGGGCACCTCAAGGCTTTTTTTACTTAAAAGAAATAAATTTTAATAATTTAAATTTGTAATTAATTTAAATGTACCCATGTGGTTGAAGGCTGCAGTAACATATTCAGCCATTAGGAACAGGTTTCCGTAACCAGCACCTAGTTTTGCAGTCCATAATCTGCATGGTATACAGTTTGAAGCCAGGGGAGATTAGTAGGCTGAGGGGCAGTTATATGCCTCCCTCCTCCTCCCAGTACTATACCTGGCTGGGGCATGCTGGGAGTTGTAGTTAATCAAATCTGGAGGGCAGCTGGTTGGAGAAAGCTGGACTAATCAGTCTAGTTCTGGTCTGTGTCATTTTCACATGTGTTCACTCGTAAATCTGTTCCATCCCATTTCTGCATTTAAAAAAAAATCCATCTGAAATGCTGCACTTCAATACATATTTTAAAATGTATTTTCTCTGAAAGTATGCATTTTAAAATGCATTTGATACATATTTTTTTGAGGTGAGTACTGTGCCAGAGCATTTGGGAAATGTGAAAGCCAGTGGATAACCAAACTCTTATCTACACATTAGCCCACGAAGTGCGGATCTGGTAAATTCGTATCAGAATTTACAAAGATCAAATTCTTCAAGCTTCCCTAATCACAAAGCAGCAAAGCGGATGTGTGGGACTGGCCATAAAGTTGGGGTAGCTGCAGACAGCTGCATTACACGTTTTGCTGCACACCTGCAACTGATCCATGGAAAAATGGTCCTTACCAGGTTTTCCAAACAAAAGACCCGCCAAGTCATTGCATGTGCACTGCATGAGTTATGACTTTCGTAAATAGTCATTTTGTATCCATCCAAATTCACACAAGAGAGGAAATGGCAAAAATGTGACGAAGGAGGAGTGAAGTATGGTTAAATGGGGCCAAGTGTGACAAGGCTGTATGCAGAGGGATGGACATTAAAAAAAAGGCCATTAAAAGCATGATATATTTTATGGCCAGTCCCAGTATTTGGATTTAAGTCTCAGTGTGGAACTAGAGGTTATGAGGCAAACATGGAGTTCCTCAATTCGTGTTTCTCACGTGTTTCCCATTCCCCACCCACAAGTGCTCCTCGACACATATTTTCTACGGCTATTTTAAATTGATCTCCCAGCAAGCTGAACTCTGAAACAGGAAACAAGCATGACTGAAGGAAAATAGCCAGCTGGGGTCATTTTCAAGGGAAAATCACTGGGCACAAATTAAAGAGGTTATGTACCCCTCCCTCTTGCCAGTCCTCCCTGTAAGTGCCCAGATCTGGGCATTTGGAAACATGCGTTTGTTGAAATAAGATCTAGTTCTGCCCTAAGACACATAGGAAAATAACGATATTACACTGGCTTAAATCCATATACTTTGGCTTCATTGTTCTATCATTGATTTGGCTATTTACTGATTTGTAATATACTAATGATGCATTACTATTATTTTAAACAGCAATTTAAACCATACTTTATTTGAATTTTTAGCATTAATATCATGAGATATTACATAAGGATACATGGAAGACTTTACAAACATCTATTTTTTTTTCCTTTTAAGCTGAGTGCAAGAGGATTTTCCAGATTGTTTTGTTCATTCCAAATAATAAAAATATAACCAGGCTTTCAAATGTCTAAAAATCCTTAAAACCTCCCACAGAGCTCCCTCTGCTGTTGCAATTAGTTTAAATCTGCCAACAAAAAAGTTGAACATACCTAGAAGATACCCTATTTATTTCATCTAATAACAAAAGTTGTCCTGTCTGAATTTATAGGCCTAAGAATCAGAATCAAGTTGTCTGTGTCATATAAACATTCTTCAAAATCAACTGAGCTGTACCCAGGTTGGTTTGAATATGGACTCCAGATTAGAGTGGAAGGCTTGCAAGTTGACAGTGAAAGCAAATTCATTTTAGGTCCAGAGTTTTCTGCTGAAACCCAATTTCAGTGACATAAACACTGAGAGGCAGTGTTCTGTAGTGGTGAGAGTGTTGTTCTGGGACTTGGGAGCTCTGGATTCTAGTCCCCACTTGGCCATGAAGCTCACTGGGTGACTTTGAGCCAGTCACTGACTCTCAGCCTAACCTACCTCACAGGGTTGTTGTGAGCAGGACCGGTGCAGGGCAGTTTGGCGCCCCAGGCGAAATAATATTTAGCGCCCCCCCTCTCCAAAGCAATCCTGCTCTGCAAAAAAAAACAACCTGCGCTGCCACCACCAACCTACCTCCCCCCCCCGCCCTGGCGGCTGCTGCTGCTGCTGCTGCTGCCTCCTCTTCCTCTTCCTCCTGAAGTGACGTGACGGGACCCCCGCACTGTTTTTTGCCGGGGAAACCATGGCAACAGGGCTGTTTAAGCCCTGTTGCCCTGGTTCCTCCCGCCAAAACAATGCGGGCGGGGCTCCGGAAGCGACGCGACACGGAGAAGGTAGGTGATGGGGGGGTCGGGGGGGTGGCGATGGTGGCGGGAGGCGCAGCGGCAGCGAGCGGGCGGGCGGGGGGAGGCGCAGCGGCGGGCGGGCGGGGGGAGGCGCAGCGGCGAGCGGGCGGGCAGGGGGAGGCGCGGCGGCGGTGGGCGGGACGGTGGGGAGGCGTGGCAGCGGTGGGCAGAGAGGCGGAGGCTTGGCGGGGGCGGCGCAGCAGAGGCCTGACAAGGCGGCGCAGCGGCAGCGAAGAGGAGCGCAGCGTTTCCGCGCCCTCTTCAGCCGCGCGCCCTAGGCAACCGCCTAGTTTGCCTAGCGGTAGCGTCGGCCCTGGTTGTGAAGATAAAATGGAGAAAAGGTGGATCATGTAAGCCACCGTGGGTTTCTTGCAGGAGGAAAAAAGCAGGATAGAAATGTAATAAAATAAATAAATAAAGTCTGTCAATGAACCCAAAACAGAACTGTGGAAATTTATGAATTCCCATTAATACAGTCACTAACCTTTGAATCAACATAGGTAACCTATGTTAGTCAGTCGGTTCATGCATCCATCTACTCCAAAAAGAGAGAGATGGCTTGTCAGCTTGTAAGGAAGTTTTGACATAAGATAAGATAAGTTCTGTGATGATGAACTGGAAATTCTGACAGTACCATTACTTATGCTTCCTGTCATGGAAGAGTGATGGAGGTGGGATTATAACTGTGTTCTATAATTTATTACAATTAGATTAGAGCAATGAGACAATTCACACCCATCTCCTTGAACCAGGTATTTTGGATTTTTTTAAAAAAATTAAGGCATAGGGCAGGGTGGGCAAACTTTTTTCTGTTGAAGGACATATTCCGTCATGGGTAATCTGTTGGGGCGCCTGTTGGCAGCTGCATGTTGGTGGTAGGTGGGCAAAAACAGACCCAGAAGTGGGTTCGTCACCCCTTTTCTCTTTCTGCCACCCCTTTTCTCTCCCTTTTCTTTCCCACCCAGCAGGCTGCCAGGGAAAGGACAGTTGACTCATGCCAGAAGTTTGAATGGATCACGTGCAGGGCAGGGGGCTTTTGACACGAGGCTGAGGCTTGCATCAAATTAGGTCAAGGGCAGCACATAGCCCTAAGGCCACAGGTTGTCCACCCCTGGCATAGGGCATTATATATACCTGATTATCAGTGGTGGTTTACCTATGTCATCCAAAGACCTAATACAGACATTTTAAGATGATTTTGATAACTTACAGGAATAGCATTAACAGAAAATACTTTGTGAATTAACTACCCAATCATATTTTTCAAATGTTTTGATATACCTTGTGTTAGGCTGCAGTCCTACACATAGTTAAACTGCTTAATCTCGATGAAGTCCATGGGACTGAAGCATCCTAAATGAACACCGGATTGCAGGTGCTAGTTTTTTTTTTTTTTAACGAAATATGTTTTTTGAACATTTAAAGTTGTGAGCATTATTTATTTATTATATTTATACCCCACCTTTGTTCCTGCAAGGAACCCAAGGCGGCTTACATAATAATCCTACTACTACTACTATTACTCCTCTCCATTTTATCCTCACAACAACCCTGTGAGGTAGGTTAGGCTGATGTACACCTTCCATTGAAGTTTTGGAAGGTGTACATTATTAAAGTTTTGGAAGGTGTACATTATTAAGATAATAATGTGCATATATTGCCTTCAGAGTGTTAATTTGATGTAGAGCAAGAACTTAAAATGCAGAGGGCTTTATTGTTGAATAATAAATACTCATCCTGATAATTGTGACTTTCCCCCCACTTCTGCATTGTGTACATTTGCTATAAATTTATTGCTGTGTGGAATTAAGAACAAAGTCCCTACTCCTGCTTGGCTTTAGTTCTTTAATCATGAATAGCAACTGGAGTGAAATCCATGAAGAAAAATGATTATACCCTGGTCTGTCCCCCCCCCCCACTCCATTCCCAAGCCATTTCCCTCATTGAGGGAGCTAATACTTGCTGCCAAGGAGAAGATAAGTTCAATAAGCAATGGAAATGCATCAAACGGGAGCTCCTTGCCAGGGCAAACAATAAACTACTTGAAAACACATTACTATAGTGGTGAATTGGCAAGCCATCTAGTATCATTTCTCTTAAGTGATTTTTTTATTCTTTAAAAAAACACACACAACTCAATTGAAAACAGAAACTAATTGAGAAGCAGATACTCAATGAAATAAAATAAAATAAAATAAAATACTAATACTAATACTCCCTTTGGTAATGGGTGGAAAATTGTACCTCTCTTCTACTTTCCCAGACTTTAAGTGATTGAACATACATGGTGGCCATTGTTATAACTCTCTCTATAGGACCTTTGTAAAACAGTATTTCTGTTTTTTGTAACTTTTGAAAAGTATCTTGATACAGTAGAAGCCCATTTCCTAGAAGCACTTTGATGGGGACAGTAACAAAGGATAAGCTAAGGAGATTATATTTGAAACATAAAATAAGTTTCACCAAAGCGATAAAAGAGAGAGTTTAATAAATTATGTTCAATATTTCTAGAACATGTGAGAGTAGTCAAGGCACTTCACACACATTATTGTACAAATCACCATGATGTGAAATGAGGCAGTGTTATTAGCCGCATGTAGGAGAGGGGGGCTGAAGCAGTGAGAACAGTGGCTGTGGCTTGCCTATGGTCACCTGGTTCATCTCATGGCTGAAGCAAAATTTGAACCTGTGGCCTGGTTCATTGTTTATCCAGGCCTAATAATCCACGGTTTATCAGCCTGGGAATGAGCAGTGCATCCTAGTTTCATACCCAGGTGTGGAAGGAGTGCTTAAGCCACAGTTTCCCAGTTCAGATGTCACAGGAAACTGGGTTGTTGTTGTTGTTGTTGTTTAAAAAAACAAGTTAGCTTTGGTGAAGCTGTGTGTGTGAAAGGACAAAAGAAGGCAGGGGGCAGGTAGGAAGTGGATGGGCAAATGGCTTGTTTCTGGGCCAATAAACCCAGATAGTTTATCAGACTGGGATTATTACATCTCCAAAAACGAGTAGTAACATGTATTTTTCAGTGATTATAGGTCACAGCAAATTTGCACACAAGAAAAAATGTGATTTAAAGTATGTAAATAATGGCAAGGATCCAAGGAACAGAGCAACCAGATCCACGCTCCTACGATGACTTTGGGCTGCTGTTTCTCACACAGCAGAACCCCCAACCCTCTCCACATGAAATGTTTTTTTGAAATGGAGAGTATCCAAAAGCAGCTTGTAATACAGCTTGGGGTATCTACTGTTTAATAAGCCCCAAATCCCCAAGGCCTTGGGCTAAAAGTAGCTAAAGTAGCAAAAAGTAGCTGAACTGGCTCTTTCGATCCCAGCCATGATTTATAGAAAGGTTTTATCTACTGTAGATAGGAACAATAAAATATGTAATTTAATGAAAACAACTGCTGTTTTGCTTCCCTTTATTCACTGGTCCTTCCCTTAGAATTGTTTCAACATGGTTTTGACAGCAGCAAACATGAATGAAGAAACTGCTTAAATGACTCCAAGAACTTTACCTCTCCCAAAATCTGAAACGATTATAGTCTAGGCAAGACTAGAGGGCTACCCCAAACTGCCTTTCTAATTTTCCATCCTAATTTCAGTGTTCACAGTGCAGCCTTCCCCAACCTAGTGCCCTCCAGATGTGTTGGGCTACAACTCCCATCACCCCCAGCCAGCTTAGGCAAAGGTGATGCTGGCTGGGGATGATGGGGATTGTAGTCCAACATATCTGCAGGGGAAGGCTGACATACAGCAACACAGTAACAGGAGTAGAGCAGGTGGGCATATTCAAATTCACCCCAATCTGTAGATAGAGGACCACAACTCATAGCTAATTTTGTAGACAACTTTCTAATAGAAGAGGGTGTCAACTATCGTATCGTCTTAAAGCCTATCTGAATGGCACATGAGAGATATCATAAAGGGCTTATTCAATTCACAAAGTAAGATTGCTTATATTAATAGGACCCAAGTATAGCTGAATATCTGACTATGGTTGTTTCATCCCACCCCCCACCCCCCGTCCATTCATTCTCGACCATAACTGTGAATTGGAATCATATTTATTTGTTACATTTATATTCTTACCTTCTCCCCATGATGGAACTCAAGGCAGAACTAGGGTTCCCAGGCAGTTTCCCAAATCCCATCCTGGTACTGGCCAGGCCCACACCTGACTAGTTTCAGCAAGGCTGCTGCTTGAGATGAGCAGATCAGTCTATTCCTGGCCCATGCCACTTTCACATGTGTTCACCCATAGGTCTGCCACATCCCTTTTCTCCATTAATCAGTGATTTCAAAACTAAAGAAAACTGTGCATAAACATTCACCTTCAAATATGGATATATATCCCTCTCAAAATTGTATTTCTAAATTATTTTCTCTCAGAACATATGTTTCTAAACATGTTCTCTCAAAATATGTATTTTAAAATATATTTTGATATGTTTCTGGAATGGTGAACTGTGTCAAAACATTCAGGAAGGGTGAGAGCTGGTGGATAACTCACTTTTGGCCTATACATTAATCTGGAAGGTGCTGATGAAGTCAGGTGATATAGGAATTTGCAAGGATTGAATTCCTCAAACATTGCTGTACCATGTGCCTTCAAACCATGCCCTAGGACACATGGTCACTTCACATTCACTGGTCATTTCCATGTGCATGGATGCTTGCTTAATTGTATTGTCATATTCACAAAATCCTGATTTCGAGAGGACAAAAAATGGGTTATTGAAAGGTATGCAATACTGTAACATGGTTAGGTGGGTTGTGTGAGAGCCATGTGATGTCTTTAAAATGCCAGGTGTGCAGGTACTGTCTATGGAGACTGCTGAATGGATAGTTCCAATTTAAGATCCTAATTGAATTATCATTCTTTTACACACCGTGCCCAATGGTTTGCCTAATGCCCAATCATGAAGCAATAGGGGGTTGTTATGGTTTGGTGCTGAAGTGGGCAGTTGTAAGAAACAAAAAAAACCCTGAACCTGCCCCTAGCTAACAATTTGTATATGTCATTGATGACAGGGAACAGCACTGCAGACTATGAGCATAAGAACAATCATCTAAAAGCTCTGACACATCAAAGAAATCCAATCTAAATTACAAACTAGAACACAGATGAATACTTCAGTACATGCCAAGGTGGTGGGTTTGTATTCTGCGATTATATCAAAGGCAATGCAGCATTATAAAGGCATGGGTTTCTGGATGTCCTACACAGTTACCTCTATCTTGGCAGCTATCTTTCTGTTACAGCTAACATCGACAGTGAAATCCAGCATCGTCTGAGCTCCGCAAGTGCCGCATTTTCTCGAATGAAACATAGAGTGTTCGAGGATCGGGATATTTGTAAGAAGACCAAAACACTGGTTTATGAAGCCATTGTATTACCAACTTTATTGTATGCCTGCGAAACATGGACTATCTATAAACGTCACTTCCACCTCCTTGAAAGGTTTCATCAACGTTGCCTCCGGAAAATCCTGCAAATTACTTGGGAAGATAGGCGAACAAATGTCAGTGTACTGGAAGAAGCAAAGACTACTAGCATTGAAAAAATGATCCTTCAACGCCAACTTCAGTGGACCGGTCATGTTGTTCGAATGCCTGACTGCCGTCTCCCAAAGCAGTTACTTTACTCCCAACTCAAGGATGGAAAGCGGAATATCGGTGGTCAATATAAGAGGTTTAAAGATGTTCATAAGGCTAATCTAAAAAAATGCAATATAAACATCGAAAACTGGGAAGCTCTGGCCCATGAACGATCTAAATGGAGGTTGGCCTTTCACAAAGGTTCCATGGACTTTGAAGAAGCCCGAGTGCAAGGTGAAAGGGAGAAACGTGCTAAGCGAAAAGCACGTCAAATGAATCCTTTACAGGACCATCTTCTATCTGGTAACCTGTGTCCTCACTGTGGGAAGCTGTGTGGATCTAGAATTGGCCTCCACAGTCACTTACGGACCCATCGCTAGAGTCTACACAATCTTCTTTAGAATTTCCTCATTTTATCCCGGAAGACAATCTTACTCGGTCACGAGTGATCGCCTGATGATGATGATGAGTTTTCTCAATATGGGTATGGGTATGTGGCCTAATATATAATGCATACAATATTCTGAGGCAAGAAGAAATGGAGAATGCAGGCAAGTATTGTGACAGACTCAGTTGAGATGGTTACAAACTGGCCTGGTTTGCACATAATGCTATCCTATGGTATGCGCTGTTGAATTTTGGGTCGCCATGATGTGTGATAGGGCTGGGATAACAAACCATGGCTTGTTAACCATAAACAATCCAGAAAGAGAAACCATGGTTTGTTTTTGGTTTGTGAACTCTAGGTTGTTTAACCCATGTGTGAATCTGGAACCGTGGGTTGTTCATGAGTTGTTTCACCAGGCTACAGAGGCAGCAAGCAAGAGTGGTAAAAAGACCAGCCGCTCTACATGCCAGTACTACTGCTCTGCAAAGGCATTAGGGATACAGAGAGGGAGTGGGCTAAGGAGGAGGGAAACAACCAGGGATTGAGAATACAAACCGGGACTTCTGGTGAGGCGTGATGGTGGACTGATGTCCCCATGTTGAGTGGAGAAACAACATGTCTAGTAAGCCGGCCAGGAGGAGATTTCCCAGCTAGCAAATTATCCCTAGAGGACCATGAAGAGATAAATCACATGTACCTTAAAGGCTGCTTCTTGAGGGTTGTCTGCAGAGAAACAGAGGTTTTGGCAGCCAGCCCGCAGAGGAGTGACCTGAGGGAATTTACAGCTTGCTCACAATTGCATTGGAGTCTGATAAGAAGAGTAAGCCTGCCAGCCCTCATTTCTTAAGATTTATGGATTTTATCTGTTTATGAACAAAGAGATTTCCTCTACAACAAAGTTGAGATTGCTTACCGTGACTTAATATTTTTCTCCGGGACTATAAAAGATATTGGAATGACTTATAAACTTAAGAACTTTGGACAAAAAGCCTTACAAAGAGAAGATTTATAAGTAAGATTTGAAATGGGAAAGAGGTTTTCTAATCCTCTTATTTTTAATTATTTCACTTCTGGCAAAAGTGCATACGGGGGGGGGGAAGCTTCTAGACAGACCAGATCGATGTGGGACACTGTGGGACAGGCTTTTGTTTATGTTAACAGGCTGCCGGGGAGGAATGTACATAATAAAAGATAAAACAGAGTAAAGATCAGACGGTGACTTCAGGACTGTATTGAATAATCACTGATTCCAGGAAGAGTATTACAGGGGGCAGAAAAGGTTCATTAGACATATTAGCAGAAAAAAACGGTTACACCTGATTTGCTTTATAATTTATTTGAACAAATGGGGAATAAAATCTTGGAAATAGGATGGATGCTTTTGAAAAAAGATTGGATGAGAGGCTTGTTGAAATAAAAGTGGAGATGACACAAGAAGTTAAAAACTGTATAACCATATAAAACAAATATCTGGAGAGGTGAATCAGATTACTGATAAGGTAGAAACCTTAGAAAATGAAACACAAATATTGAACAGAGAATTTGATAGAGAACAAGACAATCTGGCTCTATTGGAATTGAGAGAAAAAGAGTATTATCTGAGGTTTAGAGCTATTCCAGAATCTGAGGAAGATATTAGAAAGAGAATTATTAAAATTTTGGGAAACTTTTTGGACTGGGAAGAACATGATATGGAGACAGAAACTGACACGATCTACAGAATAAACTCTACATTTGCTAGTTCTAGAGGAGTCCCAAGAGATACACTGGTTCATTTTGTCAGAAAGAAAATAACAACATTTTACTACAAGAATGAAAGTGGGTGACAAAGATATAATTGTGCTAAAAGAAATCCCTATTAGGATTTTATGAAAGAGAAAAGTTACGTGTTTTTGACTAAAAAGCTAAAACAGAAAAATATTTCTGTTTGATGTGATATTCTAGAAGGGGTGATTTTTACCTTCAAGGATCAGAGATTTCAGTTGAATTCAGTTCAAAAGGTGAGAGATTTTTCAGAAAGATTCAAAGGAGAATTGGATGTTAGACGTGCCATTTTGAGAATATGGAATAAATATAAACCTGCGTTTTGTCTGAAAATACCATTGTGGTTATCAGCACAAGAAGCTCACTTTAGAAGAGAAATGACAGGTATGTATAATTGGTTTACATATCGTGATATCTTAGAATTTTCACAAGGTGAATATAAGATAAAATAAAATCAAGAGAGAATTTGATAAAGGAAGGTTATGGTTTTCTTACCTACAAATTAGAGAAAGTTTTAAAGTAGACAAAAGGCTTTATGATTGTGAACGAAGTAAGTCTGAATCTGAAAGGGAATTATGTGCTAATGATGAACATGTCATTGCTAAAATGTATAAACTTTTGTTGAAATTTGAGACAGAGGAAGAACAAGTAAAGGAATGTATGATAAAATGGGCCCAAATTTTTGGATATAGTATACTAATAGCGCAGTGGGAAAATATGTGGTTAAAAGGTTTGAAATTCACATTATGTTCTAGTCTTAAAGATAATTTTTATAAGATGATGTATTGTTGGTATATGTCCCCAAAGAAATTGGCTAAAATGTATAATGACACTTTGGGTGTGTGTTGCAAATGTGAACAACAAGAAGGATCTTTTTACCATATGTGGTGGACTTGTAAGAAAGCAAAAAAAAAAATTGGGTTCAGATACATTCATTAATTCAAAAGATTTTAAAGATTAATATACAATTGAAACCAGAGTCGTTTCTTCTGGGAATAATGGATAATCAGTTAGAAAGAAGTCATGGAACTTTATTTTTATATATGATAACGGCAGCGAGATTATTGTACGCACAAAAGTGGAAATGTTCAATTTTACCTTCAATAGAAGAATGGATGGTGAAGATGCTGGAATTGGTGGAGATGGCTAAACTTATGTCACTAATTAGAGAAAAGTCAACATCTACGTTTATGGCTGAATGGAAACCTCTAATAGACTTTTTGCAGAGATTGGGGGAAAAATGATTTGCGTATTTGTGGGTTTGACGAATAAAAAGAAAAATTTGAGACAATGGAAAAAAGAGAATTTTCATTGTAATTATAGAGTAAGAGAAAGTATTGTTACTTATATTTGTTGTGGAGAAAATTGGAAGTCCATTTTATTTTTTATTTTTGTATTTGCTATATGTTTCTATATAGTGTTTGCCTTTGTTCTTAATTTTTTTAAAAAGAGAGAGAGAATGCAAACCATGCTTTGCTTGATTATCTGCCAAACAAACCCTGCATAGGGCAACAAACCATGGGTTAAATAAACCATGGGCTAACTTTATGTGCAAACCAGGTGAAAAACAACCTGGGCTTTTGGCTGAGCACATGATCAGCTTGTATTCAGAGTTTACTGCAAAACCCAGAGACCACATTGTGGCACACCAAAAGAGATGTGTAAGTTGGACCACTTTTGCAGGCTCCACCTGAAGACAAGAGGGCATCATCCTGCTTTCCCTTTCAGTTATAAAATATTTGCAATACTGAATTATAAGAAGTGAGGGGGGGAAACCCAGATATACTGCAATGCTTACACACTGTCATTCCCAGAGATATGCCAGGGATAGGTGAATGAGTGATGTTTGAGATTGCTAGGATTCTCCGAACATTGGCTCTCCACTCGTCTTGGGCCTGATTCCTGCTCGCATTTGCGATTGCTGCTTGCTCAGCATGAACTGGAAAATTGTGCAAATTTGCGCAACTTTCCTGTTTGATTTACACAAATTTCCTAAACTCACGCCAATTTCTTCCATAGAATAAAGTGGGGATAATTCAGTCTACGGGGGAAATTGCGCAAATTGAATGTGAGCACATTTGGCAATTTATGAATATGTTCAACAGACACATGCTTGCACTCGAGATCACAATGGGAGTTGTGAACAGGGCATGCGTGCATGTTTGGCGAGCAAAAACGAAATACGTATACATCCCTTCCTCTTCTGTCTGTCACACAGCATAATCTGGATTATATGATTAATCTATGATGTACTTATTACATTTACATCCTGCCTTTCTTCCAAGGAAAACATAACCCTCCCTCTCCCCATTTTATCATCACAACTTCCCTGTGAAGTAGGTTAGGCTGAGAGGCCCAGGCCAAGGTCACCCAAAGAGCTTCATGGCTGAGTGGGGAATTGAATCTGGGTCTCCGCAGTCCTTGTTCATGTTTCACTTTGTGAGTTACCACTACAACAGACTGGCTCTCAACTCCAAGCGTGCACAAGTTGAGGCTCACATCAGAAAATATAGCCTGCCACCTATTAACTAAAGCTGCAATCCTATACACACTTACCTGGGAGTAAGCCCCACTGAACACAGTGGTACTTCAGAATAAACATGCATAGAATTGTACTGTAAATCTCTTCTTTTTCTGCGTTTCTAGACATGCTTTTTCTAGACATACAGTTCTGTTGTTCTACATGGTCTTTTAAAAATCTTTTAAAATTCTCCGTATTTTAACGTATGTATGAAAATAGTTTAAGCAACCATTTCTAGGAATGAAGGTTGGTCCTCTAGTACTCAGTCCCCGAAGGATTCTTATCTTTCATTTTCTCAGAAAGATTTTGGGATTTTGTTTTTTATGGTGCAGTATAATAAAGTCAAAGGGGGGCTCTTCTCATCATGTATCATTCATATTATGAGTTTAATTAGCTGCTAAATGTACTGCCTGTCATTACCTGCTGCATCAGCGTGCATTAGGAATCACCATTAAATCGCTTTTTATTTGTTTAACCACAGTTCTGTGTAGGCTGGAAATTGCGTATCTCTGAGATTTACTTAATAAAAATGTCAAAGAACAGTTTAAATGTTACGGCTGCTCAGCCAGTTATTATGTGCATACCTGCAATGGTAGTATTTCTCAAATGGTGTGTGTTAGGCTGACCAATTTAGGCTGCAATCCCATATACACACTTTCAGCCAGTCACTGACTCTCAGCCTAACCTACCTCACAGGGTTGTTGTGAGGATAAAATGGAGAGGAAGAGGAGGATTATGTAAGCCGCCTTGGGTTCCTTGCAGGAAAAAAGGCGAGGTATAAATATAATAAATAAATAAATAAATAAATAAAATAAAATCATGTAACTGAAAGTAAGCCCCATTGAAAACAATGGGACTGACCTTGAGTAGGCATGTATAGGATTGTGCTGCTAGTTACAAGAGCCTCATTAGTAGGCTGTCAGGCTAAGATCATGCTGAAGGCAATATAGCATATTGACTCTAATAGATTTTGACTTTAGAGATATAGGTTGATCTTGAAAAGTCACAATTCTATTTGTAGATCCATTTAATAGAGAGTTTGGAAACTAAATACTTCCATTCACACAAAGTATTGATATGCTTACCCAACTGATTCCTTCTACAACCTCGGTTGGGGAAGGATGCAGCTCAGTTGTAGAGCACATGCTCTGCATGCAGGAGGCCCCAGGTTCGATCCCTGACCTAGGTAGGGCTGGGAAAGACCCCAGTGTGACACTCTGGAGAGCTGCTGCCAATCAGTGTAGACAATACTGAGCTAGCGGGACCAATGGTCCAACTTGGTATAAGGTAGCTTTCTTGCTTCACATACAGTGAACCTGAAGCCTAGTTAAAAAATCTTGTATTTCAATGTTATGATGAATTGTTTCAGACTTGGACCTGGTTTATAGCACTGAGTTTCTCCACATGATAGTATACACCAGCCTCCCCCCACCTGGTGCTCTCCCAATGGACTCAATCATAATTCCCATCATCCCCAGCCAGCAGGGATTATGGGAGTTGAGGTCTACCCATCTGGAGGGTACCAGGTAGGGGGAAGGCTGGTGTACAACATGTAGAGAAGGTCGGATGAGTGTGAACCATGTGGCACATGTGGAAAGGTGGAAATAACTGCAACTGCATATACAAAATCAAGTGGAGGAATTTGACAGTGAACCAACCTTTAACTGCAACAGAATTGTGATTTCCTTGGGTCTGTTTAATGGAAGGCACAAGCCAACATTGTACAACATGGCCTACACTTAGTAGGACTACCATTGGATACAACCCGTAGTCTCCCCAGCTCAGAGTACAGTGGGATTATTTCAAGTTAGTAACCCAGAACTTCTAGATTCTCTGCATACCAAAGTCCATTTACATTTTGAGAAAGAAGGAAAAGAAGCATTATAGGGCTTTCCCCCTCCCTTTTATTTCCCAAGCCGGGTCAAAAGCAAATGCTGACTGACAGGATCGGTACAAGGCAGTTTGGTGCCCTAGGCAAGATCAGATATTTAGCTCCCACTTCTCCCACTTGAGAGCGCCATATTTTTTTCAAGGCGTTTCTGGCGCCCTCTTTAGCCCTGCGCCCTAGGCAGCTGCCTAGTTGGCCTAATGGTAGCACCGGCCCTGCTGACTGAGCCACTCACCAGACTTCCGGGTTGTTGGGGTAACTTACACAAATCGTGGCCATTTTTAACTTATCTTATGCCATTTTTTATGTTAAAAGCGCTCTGCCGGGGACCCAGAAGTTGTTTCCCCAGCTCGGGAGAATGCGAGTTGAGCCAGGGAAGCAAGCAGGTTGGATGGAGTTGGGAGGGGGGGGGGGTCAGGCCCGGCAAGTTTGCTGGATTTCCACCCCCCCGAACAAGACCTGCACACATCCCTAGGTCCAGAGTGGGTTTTTTTCAGGAGTGTCGCACTACTGCCTCGCCTCCTTAAGGACCACCCCTTCACTCAGAGATGTGTTACCACTCCTTGGACCCACCCTGCCATACCCCCTCAGCTAGCTTTTATAGTCATGGGGCTAATAACATTCAAGAATGCCATCATAATAGGGTTTACATATCAGGCTGATTTTATTATTTCCAATAATCATCATTTTGGTTTGAGAACAGGAAAATGGAGGTAGGTACTGCTTAATGTATAACCCAGTGTGTGTTTGCAGTAGCAGAAGGATTGTAAGTAGGGGTGGACCGTCTCGCCTCACGTGGGTGTAGCGGGCCAAAATCGGCCCCGCTAACATCCGCGCAAGGCTCGCGCCGACTTACTGGTTCTTCTGGGCGGCTCACCTCTCCGCAGCGAGCCACCGGCGCCGGCTGCGCTGGTCCCGGCAGTGTCACTTCCGGCACACCAGAATTGATGCAACGGCATCAATTCCGGCATGCATGGGGACATGGGGGTGAGGCCAACGTGTGCTGTCCTGCCCCCACATTTAATCTGCATGCATTTACGGAATGCCTGAATAGGGCTTCACTCAGCATTTGCTTGTCTTGCACCAGCATTCAAAGCAGGAATGTATCTGCTTAAACAATGACATACACATACACGCACAACTTAAGAATGTTCAGTAGGCTGATGCATTGCGCAGTGGTCATATGGTTGTACTTACAGAATAGCTGTGACTTCAAAACGTTCAGCAATGTTTGTGATCCGAATAAGCAATCTGCCAAGGAACAGGGGGAAGCAGTGCACTGATATTTTCCACCCATGTGCACACATTTATACACATATGCATTAGAGGACAGGCACGGAGAGGTACTTATGTGGAAGCAAGGACATTGCTGATGTGCCAATGAATGTCTGTGGCAGGCTGGCGGAACCTGCCTCCAGGAAGCAACCCCACCACCCCGTCCTATGCATATCCATTGATTAGGTGGAATACAGCCTGAACATCTGAAGAAGGCCATTATGCACAACTTGTGAATGGGAAATATGAGCCTGCACAATATCGAACGCTGTTTCCAGAAACTTCATTCCGGTATTTCAAATGATAGCTGGTCCTGATAAAAAAAAAAGTCAAATCCTTTTCTTTGTAATTGGTTTCACAATGTGACTATATATCCCATAAATATTGATTAACTAATAGTGCAATTTGATGCTTGTCTGTTCAGAAGTAAGTCCTACTGAATTCAGTCAGGTTTACTGCCAGATAAATGTGTAAAGGATTGTAGCTGAAAAGTCTACAAGGGCCCACGTCCCTCTGTAATTTGCATTCTGCTGAGGTCTTAACAATCAGCTCTTTCATTTTGCCCCCACATTTCTTGTTACCACTTGACAAAACTGTTATATAATTGAAGAATCATTTTCCCTTGTCTTTCATTATTCTTCAGGGAAAACTGATTTCTCCATCAACAGCAGCATGTTCACTGGCCCGAACGGAACCTTGACTGTTCCAATCAATACTTCTCTTTTCTCTGCTCAGACTGACTCTTTATGATCATCATAGCACCAAACAGCACAAACATTACCTGGCAGGCAGATGTTTGTTGTAAATCCATGAAACGTTGTCACGAAAAGTAGCCTCCTGAGTATTTTTTTTTCCTTTTCAAATATCAATAAAGTCTCAAACACAGCAAGAAGTATGTTTGATTCTCATTCTTATTCTCCACTTTAAACTGCCATAGGAATGTTTAAAAATGAAAATCAACAGAATTACAAACTGTGCTAACATAGTTTAGTCCACAGTTGAAAGAAACAAATAAGGTTATCTTTGACCAGCTGAGTTCATTCAAAAAGAGTCCACATAAGATTTTTTTAAAAAATAAATATTGACTCTCAAAGACCTAGAAAAAATAGTGACATACCCCAACAGAAATAACAATTTGCTTGCCAAGTTAGGAATTCCTTTGTCTAATCTCGGATGAAGGTTCTTCATTATTCTGAGATCTTGTTGTGTAAATGTGATTTGGTGCTTAAGCACAGATCCGCTCCTTGCCTGCCAGCCAGCTGCCCCAAACTGCATCACTCCCCTCCCGACCTGCTCTTCTTTGAAATGGTGCACACGCACTCACAACGGCACAGGTATTTTCACAGATAGCCTTCCAGCCCAACCACAGTTCCTGGAATGCTCACGTGACTATGTGATGTTGCACACATACTGTATATCTATATCTATATCTATATCTATATCTATATAGTTTAAATTTGCAAATCATGTATAAGCAGAAAATACTAAATATAATATAATATCATATACTAAATATAAATACAATATAAGAATAAATACAAAATGTGTGTGTGTATAATTAGACACTAGAAACATTTTACTAGATACTAGCTTTTGCCATTTTAAACAAGCATTATTCCCTCCATAAATTCCGAAAGAGTATTTGTGGAGAAACGAGCCTTTGGGGGTACACACACACACACCTCAGGTGTGAACCGGCTGGGCTGGGGTGTGCATAGTTAGCGTGTGGAAAGAGGGGCCCTTGGGGGTTCCTGCATGCATGCATGCACACACACACACACACACACACACACACACACACACACACGCCTCCTCATGTGTAAAACATAAGATGGGGCCTGGCGCCTGGAGGTCTGGAGGACTCAGGCTGAAAGCATTCATATGTAAATGTAGTTCAAGCCATGAGTCATGAGTTCCCTTCCCCCTGCCTGGCCAGGTGAGGTGCATGGTGATTGGCTAAGAGGCAGCAGAGGAGGGGGGGGAAGGTATATTTCCCAAGGCGTGGTTTTTGGTCTTTGTCTTTGTTCTACCCGGCTGTGGTAATGGCAGGAAAGCCAAGGACCCCAGGCAGCTCCTGGTAAAATTAGCTGGATTGAGGGCTCTAGTAAAGGCAAGCCTTGTGGGAGTTTCACCCATCTCAGACCTGCGGGTAGATGGAGTAGTTCTCCTCGGGTGGCAAGGCTGTGCTGGATTTAACACTTGAAGAGAATACCCTCAGGTAACTGGTGTGTGCCTGAGAGTTATTAAGGAATCAGGTTTTATTGTGTTTTAGCTCTATTTCTGTGTACTAACGTGTCTCTCTCTTTATTTTGTGTGCTTCTCTCATTTCCCTAATCTTGTTGTAAAATGCTACCAGAATAAACCTTGTCATGGTTTTACCCCACATGGGTTTTGTAGTACTCTGTGGCTTCAGTATCTAAATCCAGGTTACAGAATTGAAGGTGAGTCCCTCAACAGAGATCCAAGCAGGATTGCAGACAGCTGAGGCTGGCAATCTGGTACCTTGAGATCTCTGGGGGTCTTGGTTCCTTTGGAGTAGGAAAGGGTGGGGGTGTGGCGGGCCAGCCAGCCCCCCTTCCTCCACAGTATTCTTATTACTTATCTATATATATAAAAGAAGAAGTCCTGACTGACTGACTGATTGACAGACTGATTGACTGACTGGCTCATCAATGCCCAGCTCAAACCGTTTAATCTAGGAATGTGAAATTTTGAAGGAACATATTTTTTATGACGTAGACACCCACTAAGGAAGGATTTTTGGAAATTCCATCCCTAAGGGGGTGAAAAAAAGGGGCAAAATCACCCCACTCTCATATCTCCTACGGGCAAAACAACAGGGGAGCAGTTATGCAAATTGGCCTCACCTCATAATTGCTGCAGGAGCCAATAGGAGCAGTTATGCAAATAGCCCATACGACACAGACTGTTCGTATGAATTCCTGCAGGGGCCAATAGGGGTGGGTATGCAAATCTCCCCTAGGCCATTTAGAATGTTCTCTGAGGGGATGAAAAGGGAGGGAAACTTTTTAAATGACTCTTGTGTGGGGGGTGTCATCGCATAGGCTCCATCACGTTTTGACGGATCTACCCCAAACTTGGCACGGTCACTCTTCATCACCTGTAGACGCTCAGGATTCACCTGATTTTTCTTTAAGATCTGATATTTCTGTCAGATATTTACGAACTGCCACAGGGGCCCAATCAGGAACGGATATGCAAATCTCTCCTGCATCAGAACAGAATGTTCATATGAACTGCAGCCGGGGCCTACATGGGGGTGGGGGGAGCTGCTATTTCATTGTTGGGTAGTCCCGGGAGGGGAGAGCAGGGATTTCATTGTGTAGTCTCGAGCGGGGGAGCAGGGATTTCATTGTGTGGTCCCAGGGGGGCAGGGATTTCATTGTTGTGTAGTTCGGGGGGGGAGAGCTGGGATTTCATTGTGTAGTCCCAGGGGGAGAGGGAAGCAGGGTTTTTATTGTGTAGTCCTGGGGGGGGGGAGCTGGGATTTCATTGTGTAGTCCAGGGGGGGAGCAGGGATTTTATTGTGTAGCCCCGGTGGGACACACAGAGAGATTTGATTGTGTAGTCCCGGCGGGGAGCTGGGATTTCATGGTTGTGTAGTCTCGGGGGGGGGGAAGCTGGGATTTCATTGTGTAGTACTGGGGGGGAAGCAGGGATTTCATTGTGCAGTCCTGGGGGTGGGGGAGCAGGGATTTCATTGTGCAGTCCCGGGAGGGGAGCAGGGATTTCACTGTGTAGTCCCGGGGGGGACACACACAGGGATTTCACTGTGTAGTCCTGGGGGAGCTGGGATTTCATTGTGTAGTCCCGGGGGGGCAGGTATTTCATTGTGTAGTCCAGGGATCCTGATAAGGCCTTGTCACAACTGCTTGTTAAAAAAGGCACATTAAATGTGATCACACCATTCATGTCGGGCATAGTTTGGCCCTGAGACACAGAAGAAATGAAACTAACATGTGGTTGAAGTCAAGTGATGCTGTTCTATCTGCTTTAAGCATATATTTGTCTCCACTATATCCTTCTTGTATAGTTTTGTAAATAAAGCATAATATTATTGCTCTATTATTATTTTTTTAACTTTTGAGGATTTGGGGCTTTTTCCAAGATGGTACTAATTTTAAAAAACTAATTGTGGTACTAATAAAATTTAATGAAGGCAATCATGGGAGCTTTGGAGGCGCACATCCTAAAATGCTCATAACTTGTGAAATAGATAAATGGTTGTAGCTGAGATCATGCTATTTGTACTAATAACTGGTTTCCAGGAAGGATTACTAAATGAGACATGCTGAAAGCACACGGTCATGCAGCACTTTCAAAGCATACAGATCTCTGCATGCAAAAAATTATAGCTGCAGCTTTCTCAGAGGGAGCCTATAAAGATGAAATAGGATTGTCTTGTTTCTATATAAAATATCCTTTAAGATTATGTTAATAGTCTAGACCAGTGTTCCCCAAGCTGGAGGACCCCAGGTTGGAGAACACTGGTCTAGAACGACATCCATCGGGATTTAACTATCTCAGTGCCTAAAATCCTCACCATGAACAATCAAATAATATAGTAACAAGGGTGGAATGTTGTTGGGATTCATGATGGCAATCAGCTATAGCAGAAATGGCATGGACATTTTTTAAAAATGGAACAAAGACATGCTGATAAAGAATGCTATTTAAAAAGCCTTTTATCTGAACTTTTATTTTTCATAGTGCACTATTTTTGGGCAAATATTTTTTTCAATTTTTATAACACTACTGTAGTTAACCAACCATGCTAGGATTAGTAAACACACACATACCAGAAAAATAATGATAAACAAACAATAACTTAATCTCCAACTTGGAACTCAGGTCAGGAAAACAACAACAGGGAAGAGTAAATTCTTTCTCTTTATTCCACAGTTTTCTGCTTTTCTGCATCATGGTCTTGCAAATTTGTGGACACTCAACAGAATGCCTCAGATATCTTTGCTTTTAGGAACTGCAGGCATCAACCCAAATGCAGATGCTGCCTATTGCTTTTGATGAGCTATGCATTTGATCATGCATCCTAATTCTTAAACCCCAAACTAGCTGGTCCAAGAGTTTGTAAGTGCAGCCGCCAACTGCCCTCCCCACCCCAAATGTGAAATAAAAAGGAAAGAATCAGGCAGAAGATGGAAGATCATTGTCTACAAAAGCAGAACTTGAAAATCTGCTTGGATATCGAACTTGCAGCATTCCCACAGTATTGTTAGAAAAATATTCAAGACTGCAAAACCAGCATCTACTTATGCTTTTATCCCTGGATGATTCATTCAACTGCTTGACAAAAGCAAACTTCTAACATAAAGAGTTTTCCTTTCATAACAAACTGTAACACTGCAATGCATAATCTGAACAGCCCTGAACAGCCTGATCTCATCTGATCTCGGAAGCTAAGCAGGGTCAGGCCTGGTTAGTACTTGGATGGGTGACCGCCTTGGAATACCAGGTGCTGTAGGGAGGGACAGAGCACATGCTTTGCATGCACAAGGTCCCAGGTTCGATCCCCGGCCTCCAGGTAGGGCTTGGAAAGAATCCTGCCTGAAACCCTGGAGAGCTGCTGCCAGTCAGTGTCCACAATACTGGGCTAGATGGACCAATGGTCTGACTCAGTATAAGGCAACTTCCTATGTTCCTATTGGCAACACCCCTATGTTCCCAATAGCCTCACACTGAAGAACAGTAACACTTGGTGTCTGTAATCTCAACTTAATCAGAGTCAATGGGGCAAGATCCTACGAGAGCTGTATGGATGACAGATGGATCATAAATCACAATTTTTGCAAAAACATATTTTTAACTAGTTTCTTAAGTCCATGGTCATAAAACTCTTACCAATATTACATTACAAAGGGTATCCAAAACTTGGTGACTGTCCACATATGAATGCTGACCATCCCGGATGAATTTGGTGAATTCCTGAAAACAGAAATATATTTTGCAACTTATGGACACACACAATGGTATTCTGACAATCACATTCAGGGGATTGTCACCATTCACTTTGAACAAATTCATTGTGAACGTTAACACAATTTGTCTGGGTTTGTCAACACTGAATGAATATCATATTTGATATATATATATATATATATATATATATATGAATATTGATTATAACCAAATTTCAAACATTGAATGGAAAATATATGAACTACTTAATCTAAAATTGAACAATTAGGAAATCAGGCAATCATTCATAACTTTTATAAATACAGACAGGAAATCACAACTGTCAATATTTATCTCAGGAAAAATGCTATACGACAAGAAGAAGAAAAACCCTAAGGCAAAGAATTGGCAAAGCAAACTATTCATAACCACTTTGGCTCATTCATTCTGTCAGTTGGATGTGCTTACTTTCTGTTATGTTAGTAAGTTGTATACAAACCTAATAGTCCTAACCTGATTTTTCTGAAGGACTTGGGAAATAACTGAGCGACTGTGATAAAGCAGAAACTGTTTGATCAGGTGAATGGATCTCCAGAAATTCTAACATGCTTGTCAGCAAAAGTGCTTGTTTAGTTGAATTGCAATACTATGTTAACCCAGTACTCCAAAGAGTTTTTTATTTCTTCCCAATAATGATTCTTTCTTTCTTTCTTTCTTTCTTTCCTTCCAGTAACGATACAATGAATCTATAGAGCATGAAGACTTTATTGTCATATTGCAGTTCCTAAACTGGATCATGTGCACATACATGTTCATATGCACATACACTCCCAGATGTAACATAAGGACCCATTTATATATTCTTATTTTAGGGCACAATCCTATGCATGTTTAGATAAAAAGAAGTCCTAGGACAGGGGTCCCCAACCCCTGGGCTGCGGACCGGTACCGGTTCGTGGCCTCTTAAGAACTGGGCCACGTGGCGCCTGGCCGCCACGCCACCCAGCCGCTGCACCACCCGGCCGATGCACTGCCCGGTCTTACAAAAATGCTCGTTGGGGAGGCAAGCAGAGGGACAAGCGGCGGGGGGTGCTCGCCAGAGCTCGCGAGCACCCCAAGAGCCAGGACGGGGTGCTTGTCGCGCGGCGGCTGGGTGCATTGCACGCCACCCACTGGGATGCACCGCAAGCACCCCATCCTGGCTCTCGGGGTGCTCGCGAGCTCCGGCGAGCACCCCCCGCCGCTCGTCCCTCTGCTTGCCTCTCCGATGAGCATTTTAGTAAAGCCAGAAGTGACGCAACGGGTCTCCCGTCGCATCACTTCCTGGTTCGGCGCTGCCGCACAGCAGGTGAGCGGTGGCCTGGGCAATCCTCCCCCCATCCGTGGAAAATATTATTCCACGGGACCCGGTCCCTGGTCCCAAAAAGATTGGGGACCGCTGTTCTAGGACTCCTACAACTCCCAGCAATCTCCAACCAGCCTGGCTGGGGAATGCTGGGAGTTGTAGGACCTTTTTCTGTCTTAACATGCATAGGATTATTCCCTTATGCAGCTAATATTGTTTCATGCTCCCTACTTCTTTGACTAGTAGGACGTTCTAGGGCAGCTTAACAGGGTCCTTGAACTTTATGGTGTTTTTGTAATATTACTTACAAATATAAAAGTTAAGCCATTCGGAAGCAACAAAGATACACAGGGAATTAGCCTCCATGTGCAAGACCCATACAATTCAAAGGCTAACTTTGAAATGGCTGTGGTTTGAACTGAGTGAAGTCTTCAACTAATTAAAGAGGAAGAATTTAGTTTAGCAGATGAAACATCAATGTTGCCCTAACGATATGCATTTAATCATGCGCCATCTTGGGGCAGGTTTACTCCTAACTCCGCATCATTTGATGTCTGGCAGTGGGATATGTGAATTGCTGTATTGAAAAGAATAGCTTTGGAGGTCTTACAGAATTTCTGCCTGTAGTGTAAGTTCTTGATGGCTCATGCAGGTCATCACTAAAATGAGAAGGAGAATTGCTTGCTTCTCCAGTTACAGAATTAAGAGTGACTTACCTTAGCCCCAGTTGCTAAAATACAGTGCTGTGGTAAAAACAGCATAGCCTGATTCCACTCCCTTTGTGTAAAATCGTGTACTGCAGCACGAAGGGATGCTATTTTGAAAGGAAGCAGACAAAACTGGTAGGAAATAGATATTTCTTACATTTAATGTTTATGACTGTTGCTCTCATAATGTCATACCAAAATACATGCATTATGTCATTGCAGTACTGTAAGTACAAGGTTGACATCTTTGTTTCCATGGTTAAGAAATGGTTATATAGAAAATATAGGCCAATGCATAAGGGGTTGGATCCATCTCCTGCCTTCCTTAGATGGAAGGGCTCTGCTCACGGAAAGTACCTCTGCCTGATTTGGGAGGATTCCGGGGGGGCCCTCGCAGCACAGCTCAGCCCATTCAGCAGGGTCCCCGACACCCTGTGTAGCACTTTCAGGGGGGTAGAGTGGCTGCTGTGGGGAGGTTGGGGTGGGAATGTCTGCTTCTGCCAGCCCAGCTGCACGCACTCAATCTGGATCCAACCCAATAGCAGCTTTGCACTTGAAGCACTTGAGGGATAATCACAAGTTATTGTGTTAAAAATACAATGTGAAAATCCTTCCATATCCTGCAATCTGTTTCATGACTGGAAAGGGGAGAAATCTAAAACTCTCACTCACAGAGTACTCTAATCAGGGCAGCAAACAGCACATTCCATCTTCCTTCCAGGTATATGGGAGTGTATGCCAGGCACCTACAAAGTCTAGGGCAGTGTTCTCCAACCTTGGGTCCCCAGATGTTTTTGGCCTACAGCGTAGGTGGCTGGGGCATGCTGGGAGTTGTAGGCCAAAAACATCTGGGGACCCAAGGTTGGAGAACACTGGTCTAGGGGATCCACGTACTCTTTACTTTCCCTTACATATTTGTAAGAAGCTGCTACTCAGATTGGAGCATTAAAGAACAACTTTGCTGAGACTTGTTGGTGTCACTAAACAAGTCAGTAGCATATTGCAAATTGATAAAAACGACCCTGGTTGAAGTGGCTCTCTTTCCCCAACACTTGTATCAAATTGATCTCACTAGATAACAACTAACTGAAGAAGCTTCTGCAAATGTAAATAAAAAGCTAAGAAACAAGATAAGTCCAAGCTCAAAGGTGGAATACATAAATTACTTCCTAGCGCGATCACCAGCAAGTTGCACTCACGTTTCTGACTGTCAGCATAGAAGCATGAAGTCAATGACAACCAGATGCCACGTCAAGGCAGATCTAATATAAGCAATTTGAAGCAATTCAAAGCAGTATCGAATTAAATGTGAGTCACTTAGTAAGATAATAGGAGTCAATGGGTGAATAGAAAAGCCAACTGGCATAGTCTGTACTTGTAGGCTTACTCTGAAATTCGAAAGCAAGGACACTTACATTTCATAAAGCAGCAAAATAAAGTACTTGCCACATCAAACTCAAATAAGAAATCTGACTCCACTGAATAAAATGAGGAGCCAACTTTCCATACCTCTGGGTATAACAGGCAGGAGAGTAATTTCCAAATAGTTTTGCTTGGCCACACCACAAGTGATGTGAGCTATACATTCATAAAAGCATCCTGTGAGCCCAGGATAGGCTTCCCACTGCATCTCTGCATGATTCACTTCCCTGGCCTTGCCGCCTTCCATTCAGCCTCTCCAGTGGGGGTAGGTAATTCTACCACATTTCTGCATTGGGTGTGACTGGATAAAAAAAAGGCAGCAGAAATTCCTGAAATACCTCAAAGGAGTCGTGGTCATAACAGTTACCCACACAAAAGCATGGAGGTTAAGATCCTCTGAGGGTGGGGACTCTAACAAATCCCACAAGTAAACTTTTTGGGTGTAGAAAATGGAACCACATTTCATTCACCTGGGGGGGGGGGGTTGTCAGTTGAATGTGTGCAGTGACCCAATTGAAAAGTATTGTGTTTGTCTTCACAATGGGGAATATGAACGTACTCCCTGTAGTGATTTATCTCTGAAGGCTCATTCACACATATCACCACTTACTTGATGCAACAGTCAAGAAATGTATACAACTCCTAAGGGGAACACATAATCAAAAGCAAAACAGTGTATCCATACATCCAGGAGGAGAAGAGAAGGCTATCCCATGTGCAAACCATAGTTTGGCGGCAGTGTAAAAGAAGGCTGAAGAACGGAGAACCTTTGTCTGCACTTGGCTAAGATATGTTGTTTAATTCTTTGAGATCTGAAGATTACATGATTGTGTGCTTCAGAGTGTCTTCTTCCAATTGCTATACTGGTCATTGACTGTAATAAACAGAATTGAATTCTTCCCATTGCAGTTATGTCACTTTAGAGCAATATTCACCATTCTGAACAGATATAGGTCAAGAGTCTCCTGATATAGTCAACATGGATATGAGTAAGATTAATTAATTAATTGCCTAATACAATAGATTTCTCTATATTAGGGCTCTCCAACCTTGGGTGCCCAAATGTTGCTGGCCTACAGCTCCCAGCATACCCAGCCAGCATGGCTAATAGCAAGGGATTCTGGGAGCTGCAGTCCAGCAATATCTGGGGACCCAAGGTTGGAGAGGCCTGCTCTAGGAATTTCACCCAGTGTGCAACTGGTCTGACAGAAGTGGATTTCCCCACCCTTTCTTCCCCACAGCAGATCCTCTAACACACGGAAAATGCTGCACAGTGAGGGCTGGTGGACTCTGTTGATTCGAGTAGCCTGTGGTGCAATGGGCAAAGGGGGAAGAAGAGGGACCCCCCCAAAATCAGGCAGAGGAACCCTCCTTGAATGGAGCTCCTCTCATGGAATGTGCCTCTGCCTGATTTTCAGGGATTCCCCCATTCACTGTGCAGCACAGCCTATTCCACTCAGCAGGGTCCCCCAACCCTCTGTGCAGCATATTTGGAGGGACTGCCATGGGGGAGGGGCAGGGAAGTTTTCTTCCACCAGACTAATTGCACACACCTAAATCTGGATAAAGCCCATTGTATCCATTGCACAAGCCATGTGGGAGTGGGAGTGGGGTGGGGAGAGCACACATACTGTACCGCAGATTAAAGCGACACTGACTGGGTTTTGCACAATCACGGAGTGGGAGGTAAGTGGCTTATTCCCCCCACCCACCCCACTCATGCCAGTCATGTGACGGAGGTTTGAATACTTACCCTTGCTGGTGCGGCTTGCCGTGTCATGAGAACCCAGTGAGGCTGGCTTGTTTCCATGCTTAACAAGCCATCCGGAACCCATGGGTTGTTGTAGGGTTCTTGGGTTTGCACAACGTACCAGGCCGTGCCAGTGAGGGTAATTATGCAAATCCCCCAGCATGTGACTGGCATGCGTGGTGAGGGAAATAAACCACTGTGGCTAATTCCCCCCCACACACACCATTATCGTGCAAACAGGCCCACTATTTTATACGTAGACCTTGGTTTGTGGCACACTTGCCAAGAAAGATGGTCACCACTGATGAAGTTATTTGGACACCATGCAAAGCACATACCTGGAAATTTCATTTAGAAATTCAGTAAGTTTTCTTTCCAATTGGTGGTGGGTGGGGGTGGGTAAGATTTTAATGATTAAGTGTGATTGCAAAAGAGGTTACATCTTTTGTAATCAACAAATTGCTTCTGGCTAAGTCCTGTCACTTCTCTTTCTGTCTCAGCATCCATAATAAGTATGAGCTAAAGAGGGTTTGTTTTAGGAATGGCTCTTCAAACATTTTAGAGTGAAAGGTAATGGTGAATGTCTCCTAACTATGCACTGCTGTCAGATTATGTCAGGAAGAAAGAGTCCTTTTTGTGCAAATGGAATGCAGTGAGTTTTTCAAACAAGGTTTTGAAGTAATTTAAATATGATCCATGAATTAGTTTCAGAATGGATTAGCCTCTGACTTTTTACCTTTTGTGACACTATTCACATTTGCCCTTGAAATCTATAACTGGAAGTTCTCCTATTCATACATTTTTCAAAGTGTTCAATTATTCCGTACAGTTGCCATTAAAAATGTGTATACTGAATTTCCATAGTCATTTAATAAGAACCTGAAAAGAAAGGCATCAATTCAGACCCATGTTCTAGAAGTTTACTATGGAAATGTTTAGTTCTTCAAAAGTGTAGATATGTAAAAATGTTTTCCATTCAGATGACAGACATAGATACCCCAGACACTGTCAAAATTACTTGAGGCTACTGACTGAGTAATCTACAACAGGACAGTAAGGAAATGATTGAAATAATTGCATTCCCTCCCCACCGCATCGCTTGGCACTGTGGTTTACCCCTTTCACTTGCATGAGGCCAAATGAATGAACACTGAGAGAAGGCACCACCCAAAAAAGGCACTAGGTCCATCAACAAATTTATTTAGAGGAAAGCCAATTCAAATGTTGCCTTATAGGAAAATAGGTGTAATAGGTAGAAATGGAAGGACAGAGAGTGTAATCCTATGTGTACTTACCGTACTTGGTAGTAAGATCCACTGAATATAGGAAACACAAAAGATCAGGCTGTAAATTAAGTTTCCCATTTGTTTGCAAATTGTTTTGTACTTGAGTAAATGAATGTAAGATGCCCTGTTATTATAGCAGGCCATCCTAAATTCATTTACTGAAGTATAAAGTATATTACAGCAGCCCCATAGGATTTTCGCATTAATGAAATGCTACAGCTGTGTACAAGAGGAACGAGCTGCACCAGATTGTTTTTCTTTAATTATCATGGCACACATCCCAGAAAAGTCTTGAGATGCAACCCTGTGCACAGTTAGGCTGTTCAAAAACCCATCCACCTCAAATGACTGTGTGTTGGATTTCAGCCTTTTGGTACCTAGGGGGTCTTCCCATAACCCTCAGGAAGGGGGGAGTCATGAAAGGATGATTCAGACAGTTCTGACCCTGTTATAACTTAGACCCAGGAGAAAGAAATAGGAAAGGTTTCCTACTAAAGACTAGTATGAAATATTATGGCTTGAAAGGGATATTTCTGCATCCCCTCCTCCCCTCAGTAGCTACCTGTGCACCGCAAAAAGCCTCGCTAGAGGGTTGGGGGTAGGGATTCCTGGAGAATGTGGGATGTGGTGCAGGGGGCTGATGGGGGAGGGGGACATTCCCCAAAATTATGCCCATCCCTAAGCTGCAGCCCCCACCCCCATGTAGCAGGGGGTGGATGGGACAGGAAACTTTCCATCTGCATGTAGTGGGAGAGCTGTGGAATAGTCATCGTTCGTTCCATTGTCAGCCCTGCTGTGGTAGTTGCAGTGGAATGTTCTGGGGTGGCTGAGTGGGGGAAACGTTGACAGCTGGGGAAGCAACTGGAGACTGGAATTGTTATTATGCTGTGTTATTGTGGGCTCACACTGCATTTTTTTTTTTAAAAAAACTCTATTGGTTTCAAACCAAGTGATCACATGCACTTCTTTAGGTTAACGTCTCAGGACCCAAGGCACAAAGTTTTGCTACATAGTCCCTAATATTAAAACATACACTTACTTACCAGTTAAGTCCTATTGATTCTTAAATTCAGATTACAGACGACGTGACTGAGGAGCAGTTGTCTTCAAACTTTTCCAGCTGAGGTAATTGTTTTAAACCATGGGCGTCAAACCTCTTTCCATTTCAGATAATCTCTCCGGAGCCACATCACAGTGGCAGCCAGGGCAGAAGGCAAAAGGGGGTGGGGTCAAATACTAAAAATACCAGAATAATTTAGCTTAAAGCTCTTACAACCGGTGAGCTTTTCTACATGAGGTATTTGTTGTGAGCTCATCATTCCTTACTCACAGTTGTTTACGGGTTCTTTAGACAATGTTGTGATCCTCCAGTTTCGCTTCTGTTTGTAAACAGCACTTTCCATGAGGTTTTTTACGGCAGGGAAAATGGAGTATTATTTCTGATGTCAAAAGAAAGCACTCTTTCCTCTTGTGCATTTGTGCTATTCCACTATACCACAGTGTCACCTAGAGGTTATGTAGTGGAAACACAGGAAAGGAAACACTTCTTGTTTAGTGCTGGGATCTCAATTCTGTGATGAAAGTGAAAGTAGATGCAGCAGTTTGACAGCCTCATGTAGAAAAGCCCAGCAACTAAGCCTTAGGAGAAGCATTTCAACCTTTTAGAGTGGGGGAAAAACAGTGCACAAGCCAGGAAACCACCAAACAATTGGCGGTTGGGGGAAAGGGGAGGGCAGGGAAAGGGGGTGTAGCCAGCTGGGGAATCCCAGAGAGCAAACTGGGTTTCAACTGGGCTGAGATTTGGGATACATGCCCATCTCCTGGCTTTTGTCTCTCGAGTGGCCAGAAAAAAGGGAGGACTGGACTGGACTCCTCTACCTTGAATCATTAGATAGAAGAAGGAATTTCAGCAAGTGCATCTTGTCATCATGCCTGCTTAAGTTTCCTTTTCTTACCTACACAACCATTAAAGGTAGAGGAGACCTGTCCTTGGTGGCATCTGGTAACCCTCTCCCTCTTTCTCTTAAAACAAAACAAAGCAAAATTCCTAAACAAAAAAGAAAAGAAAATAGCAGTGACACCACTGCTGAGACCCACCTTAGGTCAACCCAGTGCTGTATACAGGGCCGGTGCTACCATTAGGCCAACTAGGCAGCTGCCTAGGGCGCAGACAGGGCTAAAGGGGCGCCAAAAATGCCTTGGGGGAAAAATACAGCGCTCTCAAGTGGGAAGGGGGCGCGCTAAATATCAGATCTTGCCTAGGGCACCAAACTGCCTTGCACTGGTCCTGGCTGTATAGCATGCTTTGAAAGGAAATAGTGATCTCTTATTGTAAGCATTGCTAAATTGTGTTGTAGAAAGATGGTTTTGTGGGCTTAAAAAAGAAAGGAAAATAATAAATAACCGAAATAGAAGGGGTGAAAATAATTTTAAACCCTGGTAAACTGCAAAATCAAATAGACAGTGGAACTGTATAATTATTAGGTAGTCTTCAAAGCACCCTGATATATCCAAAGATCAAAGTGCAATGTCTCAATTTAGCCAAAATTATAAGTGCAAATAAGAACCTAAGGAGAGCAGTGCTGGATCAGACCAAAGGCCTCTCTAGTCCAGCATTCTGTTCCCAGAGTGGCCCACCAGAGGCCCCAATGGGAAGTCACAAGCAGGGCATGAGCGCAAAAGCACCATCCTGCTTGTGCTCCCCAGCAACGGGTATTGAGAGGACTTTGATACTGGAGGTGATATACAGCCATCAGGACTAGTAGCCATTAATTGCTTTATCCTCCATAAATATGCCTAATCCCCTTTTAAAGCTACCCAAGTTGCTGACCATCGCTACATCTGGTGGCAGCAAATTCCATAGCTTATTTTATTATTTTATTTATTATATTTATCAATCACCCATCTGGCCGGCCACCCGGCCACCCTGGGCGATGTACAATTAAAATACAGTAAAACACAATAAAATATAATAATTAAAACAATATAAAAAATTCTCATTAAAAACCTAACCCACCCCATATTCCCGCCTGAACAGCCATGTTTTTAATGCACGGCGGAAGCTCATCACGGAGGGGGCATGGCGAAGGTCACTAGGGAGGGAGTTCCATAATGTGGGGGCTGCCACAGAGAAGGCCCTCTTCCTAGTCCCCACCAGCCTGGCTGCTCTGGCTGATGGAATAAGGAGAAGGCCGTCCGTGGCAGACCTTGTTGAGCGGCCTACTTGATGTTGCTGGAGGCGCTCCTTGAGATAAGCTGGGCCGGAGCCGTGTAGGGTTTTAAAGGTCAAAACCAACACCTTGAATTCGGCTCGGCAAGCAACTGGTAACCAGTGCAAATCCTTCATCACTGGCGTGATGTGATCACGCCGGCGGCTGCCCTTAATCAGGCGAGCCGCCGCGTTCTGTACCAGCTGAAGCTTCCGGACCGTCTTCAAGGGTAACCCCACGTAGAGCGCATTACAGTAGTCTAGGCGAGAGGAGACCAAGGCATGAACCACTGATGGGAGCAGGTGATTAGGAAGGTAGGAGCGCAGCTGCCGTATCAGATGGAGTTGATACAGCGCCGCCCGGCTCACAGCTGCCACCTGAGCCTCCATGGACAGCTGGGAGTCTAGAATGACCCCCAAGCTGCGGACCTGGTCCTTCAGGGGTAGATGTACCCCATTCAGCACCAGGTCAACATCCCCTAACCTTCCCTTGTCCCCCACCAGAAGTACCTCGGTCTTGTCGGGGTTCAGCTTCAGCATGTTCCTTCCCATCCAGCCAGCCACTGACTCCAGGCACTTGGACAGGGTCTCAACGGCCAACCTCGGTGAGGACTTGAAACAGAGGTAGAGCTGCGTGTCATCCGCATACTGATGACACTGCACCCCAAACCTCCTGATGATAGCTCCCAGCGGCTTGAGGTAGATGTTGAATAACATCGGGGAGAGGATGGAACCCTGCGGCACTCCACAAGTGAGCAGCCGAGGGTCCGAAGCCTCCTCCCCGAGAACTACCCTCTGATACCTTCCAGAGAGGAAGGACCGGAACCACTGCAATACAGTGCCTCCCAAGCCCAACCCCTCCAGACGGTCCAGGAGGATACCGTGGTCAACGGTATCAAAAGCCGCTGAGAGATCGAGGAGGACTAGAAAGGAGCATTCGCCCCTATCCAAAGCCCTCCTCATATCATCCACCAAGGCGACCAAGACCGTCTCCGTCCCATGTCCAGACCTGAAGCCCGACTGGCATGGATCCAAATAATCGGCTTCATCCAAGTGTGCCTTCAACTGAGCACCCACCACCCGCTCGATCACCTTGCCCAGAAATGGTAAATTGGAGACTGGGCGAAAGTTGTTTAAATCCTGGGGATCCAAGGAGGGCTTCTTTAGAAGCGGTCTTATTACTGCCTCCTTGAGGGCTGATGGCATCACTCCCTCCTCGAGGGAGGCATTCACCACCGCCTTGATCCCCTCACCTAGTCTCTCCCTGCAGCTCATGATGAGCCAGGACGGGCAAGGGTCAAGCAAGCAGGTGGTCGGCCTCACAGATGAAAGCACCTTGTCCACTTCATCAGAAGGAAGAAGCCGAAACCGATCCCACAAGACCGGTCTGCCATTGGCCTCCTCCCGCTCACTCCCTGTGTCCACGACGTACGATATCCCACTCCTAATCCGATCGATTTTATCTGCGAAGTGCTTCGCTAAAGCCTCACAGGAGGCTTTTGACTGTTCCAGTGGGTCCGGAGCGACTGGACCGACCAGACTCCGGACCACTTGGAACAGCCTCCTGGGGCAGCACTCTGCAGATGCAATGGAGGCAGCATAGAAATTCTTTTTTGCTGCCTTCACCGCCACCCGGTAGGCTGAAGATGCAGCTCTAACCCGTGTTCGATCGTCTTCGGAGCGGGAATTTCGCCATCGGCGCTCTAGCCTTCTCACCTCTTGTTTCAGAGCTCGCAGCGACGGAGTGAACCATGGCGCCGCGCGAGCTCTGTTTAGGCGAAGAGGGCGCTTCGGGGCAACTCGGTCTAATGCCCTGGTGATTGCAGCATTCCAGTCATCTACCAGGGTCTCGACCGAGCTACCGTTTGTGTGCTCCAATTCCCCAAGCGCGTTCAGGAATCCATCTGGATCCATAAGACGCCTGGGGCGGACCATCCTAATAGGTCCCTCACCCCTGCAGAGGGGTTGTGGCACCGAGAAATCCAACCCCACCAGATAGTGATCCGACCATGACAAGGGGGTGGTGGATATACCCCCGATCTCCAGATCACTTCCCCCCTCTCCGGAAACAAAAACCAAGTCCAGTGCATGACCGGCTACATGGGTAGATCCAGTTAATACAGGGTGCAGCTCCCAGGAAGCCATGGTCTCCATAAAGTCCCGAGGTGCCCCAGTGAGGGAAGCCCCCGAATGCACGTTGAAGTCCCCCAGCACCACTAGCCTGAGGGACAACACACGCACATCGGAGACCACCTCCAGCACCTCGGCCAGGAAGTCTGTCGTGCAGCGGGGTGGACGGTACACGAGCAGAATCCCCAGGCTGCCCTTTGGACCCAACCTCCAGTACATGCACTCAATAAAGTTGGTCTCCCGGAGAGGGAGTCTGGTGAGGACCAAGGACTCCCGGTAGATAACAGCCACTCCCCCTCCCTGTCCCCCAACCCTTGGCTGCTGGGCATACGAGAAACCGGCCGGACACAAGGCCGCCAGAGTTGGAGCAGCGGCCTCGTCCAGCCAGGTTTCCGTAACACATGCCAGGTCCGCACCCTCATCCATGATCAAGTCATGGATGAGAGATGTTTTTTGGGTAACGGACCTGGCATTGCACAACAGCAAACACAGGGTGGGGGGAGGAGCAACACATCCCCCAGTTATCCCTTGGCTCTGGGCAGGCCCGGAACAAGGGATAGATATTAAGCATCGATCCCTTGTTCCCCTTACTCGGCTTAACTAAGTGTTGTGTGAAGGAAGATGTCCTTTTATCTGTCCTGAATCTCCCACCATTCAACTTAATTGGGCAACTCCAGGTTCTATTATGAGAAGGAGAAATACTTCTCCCTATCCAACTTCTCCACAGCATGCATAAT
This sequence comes from Shinisaurus crocodilurus, assembly GCA_021292165.1. Lineage (NCBI taxonomy): Eukaryota > Metazoa > Chordata > Lepidosauria > Squamata > Shinisauridae > Shinisaurus > Shinisaurus crocodilurus. The sequence goes on from CM037879.1 coordinate 189,539,895, forward strand.
TTTGTACACCTCTATCATGTCTCCCCTTATTTGCCTTTTTTCTAAAATAACAAGCCCCAATCTTTGTTACCTTCCTTCCTGGAGAATTGCTCCAGCCCCTTGATCATTTTGGTTGCCTTTTTCTGCACCTTTTCCAGGTCTACAATATCCTTTTTGTTATATGTTGAGAGACTGAAAGCAAAAAGAGATACTCCAACCAATAAAACTGCTGACTCTGAAAAGCTGCTTTGATCAGAGGTGTCAAATTAGTTAAGGATCTCTTGACCAGAAAGTGTGGCCTAATCCCCTGTCAAGCCGTATTATCCCAGTTTGGCCATTTTATAAACTTGTTCACAGCCAACTTATAAAGCATTTCTCTCCAACCTGGTCCAAAGGATATCAATTCAGATCTTGACACTGAAGAGCAGGCAAATTGAAATGAGGATTAGTGGGAGCCAGAGGTGTTGCCAAAGTGTCAGTCCAGTGATATGACCTTTGTATTTGTTTGTTTAACCTGCCCCCCCCCCCAAAAAAAAACCCTCAAAGGAAATAATAACAGGGGAGTGTACGGCACGAAAAAATAAAAGGCAAGAAATCTCAGCCTCACTAGCCTTCTCTAAAGGGATTGAAAAAGTCTCTCTATTGCACTTCACTTGTCTAATCCCACAGTTTCCTAGTTTTTTGTCACATTCTCAGGAGAGATGGAAGCTTTAGAAAGAGTGTAACTAAGTGGAGCAATTTGTAAGTTTCTTTGTTGATGACAGTGTCTTGGGGATTTTCCTATTTGCCATGAAAATTGGACTTCCTGACATTTGGTTCTCCAGATTCAATCAAAAATTTTCAGTGTGGCAATATAATTTACAGAGGAAGCAAGGTGAATTTCAGGAATTTTGTGATGCCCTGGATAAGAGACCATTTATGGGCTCTTTTAACCAGCAAGGAGCAGAGAGGTTGGGCTTCAGTGCAACTGGAGGAGCATTCCAGAGTCCTGTGTCCATATGACTTATACTAGCAAGTCAAATACCATTTTGTTCCATAGGATTGTATACACATTTAGCATATGTCCTCTTTTGCATCTGGTCACCCTAAGCAGGGAACAGAGAATTTGATTCAGTGTCTATTTTGTTATCATTCAAAGTGTTGGTGATTACTTTTGAAAGCCCTAAATGGTCTGAGTCCAGGTGGGTACCTGAAAGAGTACCCATGGTACCATACCTCTGTACCATACCTATGGTAGAAGCATGGTCAATTGGACAAGAGACAGGGCCTTCTCAGTGGCTGCACCAATATTATAGAACACTTGTCCAATGAAGCTTGGGTAGCCCCCTTGCTGGCCGGGATGCCTTCCACTCATTGGTGTGGAAGATGGTGTTGTACCACTAGTGGTTGCGTGTTCTGCTAGTGGTTCCACAAGTGACAATGGAACTATTAGTACAAGCAACACCATTCTATTAGTGCAAAGTGTCAGATCTAATCATCTAATACTTTGATTCCACTTGTGCAAGCGGTTTCACAAACCATTGCACAAGTACTTTCACAACTCATTAAGATTTAATTACACTAGGTGTTACTTGTGCTAATAGTTCACTATCACTTGTGCAACCACTAGCAGAATATGCAAACACTAGTGGTACAACCAGTGCTTTTTTTCTGGAGAAAAGGGTATCGGAACTCTTGGATTACATTTCCTCGGGAGTAGATGGCGATTAAATTGTAATGCAATTAATAGAAGAAAAGGTGCTGGAACTCAGTTCCGGTGAGTTCCACCAGAAAAAAAGCCCTGGGTACAACTACACCACCATCATATTTTTTCTGCTAGCTTTATGTTGGATAGAAACAAATGGGATAGGCATGTAATTCTTACAAACACTGAATATTTATATTTGCCAGAAAATTTAGCATACTATTCAGAGTTCTATGTATAAGAACACATCTCAATACAGCTCCCAACATATTGTTCTGGATCATTTATACAAGTTGTTCATTTTCCCCATCTTCCATTCCATTTTTGTTTTTTCAGGGCCAGTCATTCTGCTGACTTGGCCTTAAATTACTCCAGCTTAACCCATGTAGAGTTAAATCTCTCTATAGATTTCCTGCCTATTTAATATCATTAATGTCCATTTACCAAATTGTGGGAAATTTTTCTCATTTGTTTCTTCCACTGCTAATATCCATTCAAATAGTTTAGGGATTATTAGATCCGATTACTAATTCCTTTAAAAGGGAGTGGGGGGAGCTCTTTCCATTGTTTCCAGTTTTCCTGTTCTTGTTATTATTTTGGTTAATGTACAATAGCTGTCTTTTAAGAACAATTTTGCACTCTGGCCCCTATGTTATTCCAAAGGCAATCAACAAGCCACTGGGAATAGCCTATATCCCACAGTCCTAACTTGCAGAAGGGATCTGAGTATTTGATATGTGTAAGGGCAACAGCATTTCCAAATCATATGTTAAAGTGATTAGCCTTGTAGCTAAACAAAGGTTTCCTCCTGTTGATAAGCATTATTAATCAATGCTTGTTAAATACTGGCTACTTCTTTTATGTTTTATATTTTGAATGGTGCAGATGTATGATAAGAATAAAATATTACTTGAGGAATTGAGCAAGGGACTGTGGGAAAAATGTAAACCATGTTGGCTATGTTTCCAAGCCCCCAAAAGAATTGTGTGAATGGCCTCGTAAGGGAGCCTTTAACACTACCTTTTAAAAATGCATATATGGATACTTGTGTATTAGAGCTGCAATCCTATACACACTTACCTGGGAGTAAGCCGCAACGAACACAGTGAGATTTACTTCCAAGTAGGACTGTACTGTAAAATGTGTAACATGTTTATGGCTGTATGAACAATTTGTTCCCTTGAGGTTTTGTTCTATGAATTTTCCCAGTTCATACCTCCCAGACTTGAACACAGACCTAAACATAATTTGTGGTCAGAAACCTGAACATTTTAAAGCTTGTGATACATTCTGCAAAAAGAAAAAAAAACTGAGACTCAATCCAGATAAGACGGAGGTACTGTTAGTGGGTGGTTCGTCTGCCCGACTAAGTGATATTCAACCAGTTCTGGATGGGGTTGCACTCCCCCTGAAGGATCAGGTTCGTAGTTTCGGGGTGCTCTTGGATCCACAACTGTCACTCGAGGCACAGGTGGTGAACTCGGTGGCACGGAGCACCTTTTATCAGCTTAGGCCGATATACCAACTACGTCCTTATCTGGACAGAGATAGCCTAGCTACAGTTATCCATGCTCTGGTAACTAGTGATGCATCCAAACCTTGACGGGGGCTCTCCGCGCCCCCGACTCAATTCTCCGCGGGGGCGCACCCCGACTCGATCTTCTGAGCAGCACAGAGAAGTTCTCCGCACCGCTCGATCCACCTTCTCCGGTCCCGTCGCATCACTTTCGGACCGGAGTGGGCCACCCCGAAGACAAAGGTAAGGCCTCGCCGGGCGTGAGCGGGGCCAATTTCGGCCCCGTTTTGCCCGGACGAGGCTCGATGTTACAACAGTACGATAACCTCTCGTTTGGATTACTGCAATGCGTTATACGTGGGGATGCCTTTGAAAACGGTCCGGAAACTTCAGCTGGTCCAAAATAGGGCAGTGAGATTGTTAACGGGGACTGACTGACAAGAACATATTATGCCAGTGCTTTCTCATCTGCACTGGCTGCCAGTCTGTTTACGGGCCCGATTCAAAGTGCTGGTGCTAACATTTAAAGCCCTAAACAGTTTGGGCCAGGGTATCTGAAGGATTGTCTCCTCCCATATGTACCTGCCCAGACACTAAGATCTGCATCAGCGGTCCTTCTCCGAGAGCCCCTGCCAAAGGAAGTAAGGCAGGTGGCTACCGGGAGGAGGGCCTTTTCTGCTGTGGCACCCTGGTTATGGAATGAGCTCCCCAAAGAGGTTCGTCTGGCGCCTACTTTGTATTCTTTCCGGTGCCAGGTGAGACCTTTCTGTTCTCCCAGGCATTTTAATCATTTTAATCATTTTAATCTTGTAATTGTTTTTAATCCCATTATTGTAACTGCTGCTGCTAGCTCTGCTGTTTGTTTTTAATCTGCGGTTTTAAATTTTATATTTTATATTGTATTTTATGATTTTAACTGTTGTAAACCACCCAGAGAGCTTCAGCTATTGGGTGGTATAAAAATGTATTAAATAAATAAATAATATTTTAAAAAAGAGAGATAAAGGATGTGGGATGAACAATATGTGTGCATATATTAAAATGTGTAAAGAAAAATGTGGACATTTCCAAATTGTGCACAAACATGCTTCAGTCAATGGGTGCATTGCATCCAAAAATACATAGTTTTAAAACTGTGGAAAAAAAATGTGTACATCAAAACATACATTGACGTGTAGATTAAAAAAAATTGCAAATTAAAAAAAATATATCAGAAGAATGACCATCTCAGCAAGACTGAGATTGACAGATCCGTCCACCCTAAACACGTCCCTCATTTCCTAGTCTCACCGCTCTGCTCTGTAAAGTGCCAAGTACAGCGAGAGCATTTGATTAAATAAATAAAGGTTAGACCGAAATGTGCATGCATACACATGTGTGGCCCCTGGCTCCCCAGCGTACCCAAGCTGTGAACCTCAGAGCCAAAAAGGTTGTGTACTTCTGCATTAGAAAGACAAAATTAAAAAAGTAACAATTCGTCAGGATCCTAGGGCAGCTGGTGGTAGTTGACCCTACAGGGCGAGGGGTGCAAAGGGAGAGAGGAAGTCTGGCTGGAGCAGGCTCTAATGTTTCTTTTGCCTGCCCTGCTTGCTTTTCTGTACATTCAGTTGTATGTGCAGGGGCACTTTCAGACCTTACAACGAAAGGTCATGTGTATGTGATCATGTTCATTCCTTGCTTCCATCTGGTCATATGGTGCACGCAATCACGTCTCGAACCCGACTGCGGCCTGTGTTCCTGCCTACTCAGTCTGCTGTTCAGGTGCTAACTCTGGATGAGCAACCGTTCTTATGGTTCTTCATCGTTAAACTGGAATTGGACTAGACAGCCCTTCAAATAGAGGAATGCCCTCTGTAAAAGAGGACATGTGGTATTTGTCAAGCTCTATTTTTGCTTAGATTCTTGTGGCGGACCGAACCTGGTCCGTTGCGCGAGTTCGGCACCTTAAGGGTTAACCGGCACCGAAGTCGTGCCCTGTACGCGGCTGTCAAAACCTTTACTTTTAGCTGCGAGTTATATTGACAAGGAATCCCCTCAGAAACACAGGGAAGCCACAAGCTAGTCAATTTCAAAAGAGTTTAATGGAGTGGAACTAATAGACTACAGGAATTTCACAGTTTAAACAGAACAGTCAATACAGATAGGGAAACGGAAGTATTCAATTTGCTTTCTAGGTAGGCTTTGCTCGAATGCAGAATATTACCTGACACCAGAGACTCTGACTCTGGATTCTAGTGTAGCGGTTTGCTTTGCTGATCACCGGGCGCCCTGGCCTGGGTTGGAAGTTGCTTGGTCCTAGCCGGAGCTAGCGACCTGACCTGTGCAAGCCTGCACCATGTTCCCAACAACCACTTGTCCTTTGGCATGTATCTTTTCTACCCTCCCTCACCCCCTCCCCGCCCTTGATGATCAGGTGGGCTGGTCCTGCCCCGTGGGGTGGTGACGCCTTTTGGGTGCTGGCATCTCCTGAGTACTTTGGGGTACTTTGCAGCTCTTTGAGACTGCGCCCCCCCGCCTCTGGAATGTTATGCGCTTCCTTGGGGGAAGTGTAAATGTGCCCCATTGAAGGTATGCAGATGTGGCAGATGTGGCTTATGTATAACTGGTCTGCCCAGAATTTTGTCTCCTGTGCCCCGGGTGGGGATTATGCAGACAGAGGGGTGACAGCGGAAAAAGGGGAAAACATGTCAGGGTTCAGCAGTGTGCTCGGGCTTTCTCTCCACAATTCTCATTTATCCAATGCTAAGTTTGTTTTGTCCCAATTCCACATTGGATTTTGATGATGATGATGATGATGATGATGATAGTCTGCATGAACATTTAGAAATACTGCTTTTTGTATGTATTTTTTTAAAAATGTATGCATTGGTGTGTGTGTGTTTTAAAAAAGAATGCCTTTTGTGCAGTTTTTCAAACATACACATTTTCTTCAAGTGATTTTTCAATGATTAAAGTCTGCATTTTTCAAAAATACGCATTTTTGTGTACATTTCCCCCCCAAATATATATATGCTTCTTTTGTTTGCATTTTTCTGTGCAAACTGCATCACAAAATTTAGAAATGTACAGATTGTGATGGCAAATTTTAGTCTATAATATGCTGTAGTAAAACATGAATAGTAAGAATAGGAATTATATAGAACATTATTCTGGAGTGTTTGAAGCACTTTTCTCACTAATCCTTAGAATGACCCTGTAATAGCTAGTTTTATTATCCTTTATACTGTGCAGACAACTTAAGCAATTCAGACATCATTTCCAGGTTGTGCTTTTATTCCATTGCAGGAATTTTTTAAATTTTTATTTAAGATGGAATTGACCAGAAATTACCGGGTATGCATCAACTGATGTGCTAGGAAATACTTCAATGTCCAAATTACTTTGTCAACAGCTATTGGCAAGCAAGCTGTACTGTTCATAGGAGTAAAGAAAAGAAAGGTGAATTAGAGAGTTTTCAGGAAGAGCTGCAGATACGGCAAGGCTGAAAGACAAAGTAATTGGGTTTACTCATTCCCGAAATGTCTGTTTTTTCATCGAGAGAAAACAGCTGCTCATCCGAACCGATTTAATCATATTGCCACTGATTTACTTGTTAAAGCAAAATATGCCATTGTGCATTTTTGTGCATTGGGAATGGCAATTAAGGAAACACTGTCAGAATAGGATATAACACAAGCTCAGCAAATAGTTAATACATCTGCAGCCTCTTCCCTCTGCAAATCACATTAAGAATTGAACTACACCAAAATCTATTATTTTCCATGTTGAGTTTACAATAAAGCTACAGTACTTTCTAGATCTCCACACTCTTTACCTTACAGAATATACATTCATTCTATACTGCAAGGGTGTTCTGAGCTGGGTCATGAGCAGAAGATGAGGTGAAGTAGCTTAAGGCCTGGGTTAATTCTGCTGCGCTCCAAATTTGCCAGGGAAGGAGAATAGAAGGAAGTCTGCAATATAGAGCCACACAATATGGACCACTGGGTTAAGACACATATTATGATCTCAGTGTAACCAAGGGACACACTTCTTAAATTGGGGGTGTTACACCTCTTTCAGCATGAGGGCCAAATTCTATTTTGGAGAGGCTCCCAGTGGAGGGCAGGGCAAATGGGGGGTGGGTGGGCCAAAGGCAAAAGGGGTGGGGCCAAAATCCAAAAATAGCCTATTTTAGCTTAAAGCTCTTACTGCCAGTAACTAAGCCTTAGGAGAAGCATCTCAACCTTTTAGATGCAATCCTTTGCCTCCCCATCCTCTCGCCATACATACTTTGCTAGACGGGCTTTTTTGCCTGTGTAGCTGGAGCATTTCGGAGAGGGAGGGAAGGAGGCTGGAGAGGCTTCAGGATAACTCGTATCCTGGCCTCTCCAGTCTCCCCGCATCCCTGCACACCAGAATGCCCTCTTCTCCCCCTCTCTGAGGTTGCTTTCCCATTCTCGGAGAGCAGCCAGCATGGTTCTTTTTGTGCTGGCTGCAAGGGAGAGGGGACTCGTAGGGATGTACAATTGAGCATCGCCCAGGCAAAACGGGGCCGAAATCGGCCCCGCTCATGCCCGGCGAGGCCTTACCTTCTCTTCTGGGCGGCTTGCCTCTCCGATCCTGTCGTGTCACTTCCGGCACCGGAAATGACGCGACTGGGACCTTGAGCAGGCGCGCTGGACTCCCGTGGCGCGTATTGCGCCTGCGCAGGGTCCCGTCGCGTCACTTCCATGACGCGACGGGTGGGTCGAGCGGTGCGGAGAACTGCTCTGCACCGCTCAGAAGATCGAGGCAGTGGGCCCCCCACCCAGGTTCAAATGCATGGCTAGAGGGGAGTCGGAGCTCCGATTCCCAGCTGCAAGGTCAGAGCGCTTTCTCTGACCTCGGATCTGGGAATCCAAAATATCCTATGGCCCCTGAGATTCTATCTAGGGGCCACAGGATTGTGCCCTTAGGATGGGGAAAAAACTGCACAAAAGCCAGGAAAACACCAAACAATCGGGAGTGTGGCCATCTGGAGAACCCCCTGGCCTGAGGTTCTGCACCCCTGTCTCAAAGGATTAAATATGGATTTGGAAAACTGGCTGTCATAGCCTCTCACAGGCTATAATGGCCAGACTTGTATAGCCTATATGTGTTTACTCAAAAGTAAGTCCCATTGAGGTAAACTGGGGCTTACTCCCAGGAAACCAGTTATAGTATTGCAGCCTTATTGTCTTTAATAGCATATCCAGTTACTTGGGGGGGCAGGGGAATATGTTTATTTACAACTCCACAGCAAGTAGCAAGCCAGCAGGTACATAGAAACGAAAGACAGCGATAGCCCCAAGTAGCATCAAGGCTAGATTTAGCTTGGACCATCATATTTTTTTTCCTATCATCCCAGTTTTTCATATCTAAGGCTCCAATAACCTGGCTTGGGTTAGGATGATTCTAAAAGCTGAAAATCATTCCCCATCAGTGCCTAAATAGCAAACAGAACACCTGCTGAAGACCCAAGCTTCAAAATCATAGGGCATTTTCTGGCCATATTGAAAGTACTTTTTTCCCAGCTATCTTGGTACATGTATTTTTATTCAGGACTTGGGCAACATTTTCTCTTGCTCTCTGATATGTTGGTGTGACATTCCAAACTGATGGTTTAGACAACCCCCCCTGCCCCCGAAACAGATTTGATAGCCCACTTCCCTGTATCAGCACATGAGATGGAGACACTTTTTCATACTAGGAGATCAGGTCTACAATAATATAAATAGACTTCAATTGCCTTAGTGCTGTGGAATAATAAACTGTGCACAGATCTGAAAAGAACTGAGAGAACAAGGGCAGTGAGTTAGAAGACAATGGATGAGCAGGATGGAAAGAAGTGATAGCAGATAAATGAATCTGTGCGAAGTGTTTTGAAACAGAGGGAAGGAGGAAAGATTAGCCTTGATGGAGAGAGGAAGCAGCCAGAGTAGAAGCAAAACCTTGCATCTATATTTCATATGACCTGCAGGGAGGCAAGACAAGAGAGAAACTGCACAGGCTAGGTAATAATGTTAGGGTAGAACTGGAATTTTATCTGAGCTCTCCTCCCAGTCCTAGCTTGAATCCTTTGATCTTTATCTTCTGGAAGTACTCCCCTTTTGTCAAAACTAATAGACACGCTGGTACTGTTGAAGTGACATTCCATTCTAGCCTGGATGATTAAAACTGACTGTCCTCTGGTTGGCCTAAGCTTTTTTGGGGGAAATGCAAAACATACTCCCACAGGAAAGAAAGAAATTCTTTTGTGGCTTATATTGTGCTCATGGGGTTTCTTTCTTTCACAGCTTGATTATCAACAATTGCTTTGCCCAATGTTGCCTAAAGAAAAAATATCCTTCCCCCACCCCTCTTTCTTTCATGAATGCTCAAGCATGCTGACAGATCTCATGAAATGAATCCACATTTTTCCTACATACTGATACCCTCCTGTACTCATGAGAATGATTTTAAATAAAAGTATTGGTTATGATCCAGCTAAGGCTGCAATCCTATGTGCACTTACTTGGGAGTACGTCCCACTGATCTCAGTAGGACTTACGTACTGCTGAGTTAACATGCACAGGAATCATGCTGTAAATCTCACTGATTTCTGTGGGATGTAACTCTCTCCCATTAAGTCAGTGTTTCTCAACCTTGGGTCCCCAGATGTTTTTGGCCTACAACTCCCAGCATGCCTCAGCCAGCTATGCTGGCTGGGGCATGCTGGGAGTTGTAGGCCAAAAACATCTGGGGACCCAAGGTTGAGAAACACTGCATTAAGTCAATGGGGCTTTAAAGAGTTTAACTTTGACTGAATAATGCCCATTATTTCTAGATAATTACTGAAAGAAGCTTCAAATAAGTGTAATATTGTGAAATGTGTGAGGCACATTGCCTCCAATGGAATGGCCACCTTGAGCCCACTAAGTTGTCAAAAAGGAAGGATCCAGTTGTACTCAGTGGAGGATATGATTCAAGGCCTGGAAAAAAAAGGAAGCAAAACCCATCAGAAATAATATCAAAACACATTTTATTCATATTAATCACCTTAACTAGGGCACCAGCAAAAGCACATAACCCACTACCATCACTGATGTCAAGGGATGTAGTATCGGTTACATGATTTCCCAGGTCTCTGGTTATTTAAAGTATATGCTTGGGGTCTCCAACATGGTGCCCACCAAGTTCCCTGACCCTCCTTTTATTTTTGTAGGTTTTTAAAATTAAAATAATAAATAACTGGGAGGCTGGCATGCTGCAAAGCAAAGCGTCAGCCTATAGCACCATCTTTACTTCTATGAATGCCTCTCAGCCCCAGATACATCCTTAGAAAATAAAATGGCAGGTGGCTGTAGCCCAGCGCTTTGCTTTGAGCTGCCCCCTCCCCCGTAATCTGGGGAAGAAAGGGAGTATCCTGGGGGGGGGGAATCATCCTTGGGGGCTAAAAGGGAGGGTGGGGAGCAAAGGAGAGTTTTGCCTGTGCTGTGTATGTGTTTTACCTGATCCTTTTTATATGTGTGCATGTGTGTTAGTTTGCTGGTTTGCTTTTGTGTGGTGCTGGTGCGTGTATTGCCTGGGTGTGGTGTGGTGTGTGTGTTCCTCTGAACATCACCAGTTTGTCTTCGGGGAAGTGGGTATCCCATGCCTGGGCACACCTACCAAGCCAGCCATTTTGTGAATGGGCAAGCCTCATGGGAAGCATTTCATGACAGCGCTCATTACACTCTCTTAGAATTCCAAATGTGCCCAGTGGCCCCAAAAAGTTGGGAACCCTGCGTATATGCTGCCTCTCCAGATGCACAAGGTGACTTACAAAATTAAACAAAACCAAATAAGCAATGGAAAACCAATAAAAACAGCACCCTAAAAGTGAACAAGATAAAATGGATCTAACATGGAAAATAAAAGCCAGTCATGCCATTTAAAATGTCAGCTCAAATCACATACCATCTAAAATTAATTGGCTTTAACATTGCTGAAAGGGGTTCTCTTCAAAATATTATTCCATAGCCTTGGGGCAGCTGCCAGAAAGGCCCTGCTTTGTCTCACAGCTAATCTAATTTCCTTCATCATCAGGATTCTCAGCCCAGGAGGGTGTTCAATAGGCATCCAGCTTCAAGCAGTTTTCTTAGGAGCTCTGATAAACCATTTCTGATGGCATTGGAATGCTATTGTAGTAAGTAAAGAGATGGTGAGCACAGCCCCTCTAGATTTGCTGCCTTAGGCTACAATCCTATATCCACTTACCTGGGAGTAAGCCCCATTGAACGCAATGGGGCTTACTTCTGAGTAAAGGTGTTTTTGAATGAGCACAGATAACCAGTTGATGCTGCTACAGATAGGAACATGGGTCACTCCCAGCTATGTGTCAGGGTGTGCAGGCTAGAAGCAAACTCTTTGGATGCATGGAATGTGGCTAGTGAAGGAGCCAACTGAGTTTATTAAGCTGATTGGCATGACACAGCCTCGTGCCCTCCAACTGTTTTGGACTTCAACTCCTATCAGCCCCAGCCAGCATGCGCAATGGTCAGGAATGCTGGAAGTTGTAGTCCAACACATCTGGAGGGCTCCAGGTTGGGGAAGGATGGAGTATTTTGCCTCTGGGAAAGTGTGGATAGAATGACTAGCACTGTTTGTTTCTGGGGCCTTTTTGCTCTCCCACCTGCTCAGCTTGCATTATTTAAAAACAAACAAACAGATAATTACTTAAAAACTCACACACAGTAAGTCTCCAGTACATTCTCCTCCCAAGGAAACTGACACCCCACCCTGCAATGATTCCTGCCTCTGACTGAAACATCTTTTTGCAAACGCTATGACTATGAGCTCTTCCCTGACTCTGGGACCCCCATGGAAATTACATGCTAACATTCCTTAACAGTTTTGTATATATACGATCCAACAGCTTGCTCTTTTAAGACATTCTCAGATAATCTTACCTTCGGGGATCATTGAAGTCATCATTATCCATGCCACAAGCCGCTTACTCAGGTGTCGTTGTGATGATGACATCCAAACTAAAAGCACTGCAGCCGGATCACTGCATATTTCCCTGCTCTCAAGTTAAGGATACATTTGAGACATTAAGTACACATTTTCTAATTACTTCAGCGCACCTCCGACTCTTGCCCTCTTAATCACAGGGGCAAAGATCAAAGCAGCAGTTGCCTGAAATGGGGGGGGGGGGGAGTGTATCCTGAAAAGCTAAGAGGGCACCCCAGTCAGGAGGCTTGACAAGAACTTGATTGTCTCTCTTAAACAAGAACTGAACCGCAACAGGAGCTTGGACTCCAGCCATATGCAGCCATTGCCGCCTAGTGACTAAACTAAATAATGTCACACATCCAAACACCTTGTTAAAATAATAGTGGAGTTTTGTCCAGAATCAGTGGGAGTTACAGAGGCTAATTTGCTGAGTAGGTTACTCATGACAAAGATTTTGCTTCTGTACACCTTTCTTGAATATATTACATCTATCTATCTATATATATATACACACACACACACGGAAAAAAGAAAGAAAGAAAGAAAGAAAGAAATGTTCGCCTTTGCAAGTAAGGCCACAAAAACTACTAGCACACAAATATCTGTGTTTGCCATTTGGGTCCAATTTTTAAAAGAACCATAAAGTTTTGCAAAGCTTCCCTGCTTGGAGTTTGACTGAATAATGCCCATTATTTCTAGATAATTACTGAAAGAAGCTTCAAATAAGTGTAATATTTAGAGAGAGACATTCCTTACTTACCACAGGTGACTAGGTGAGTGCTTATTTACAAGTTTGCTATTATTATTATTATTATTATTATTATTATTATTATTATTATTATTGCTCTAACAGAAATATGTAATATTTAGCAGGCATTCCTTCAGGCTTAAACCTAAGACTGTGTACTATTTGACTCACATAGTTCATGCATTTTACATTTAATTGTGGAATCCTATTGCATTTTGCTAGAGCATCTGGTTTCAAACTTTCTACCTTCAGTGTACCCTTTCCACATTGAATGGTCAGCTGAGGAAACCATACTTGTTGCAGAGGATCTTGGGACATATTGCTGCAAGCACCCTTGTCCACATCATCAGGCTGTAGCAACTGAAATTGATCCCACAAAACTGGGCAGATGGTGGCATCAGATACCTCGACTGGAGCTGTGCTAACAACAGCGTCAAGTTGGCTGCGGAGACGAGCAATTTTGTCTTCAAAGTGTGATGCAAAAAGGTCACAGCGGGACTTTCAGGGGGCCAGGGCCCCATTCACTGGGGAGAGTATTAACAGCCCCCGGACCACCAGAAAGAACACCGCTGGACGGTTACTCGAGGACGCAATAGAGGCAGAAAAGTACCGCTTCTTTGCTGCCTGCACTGCTGTGCAATAGACATGATTATGCACTCTAGAGCATGCTCGGTCATCTTCGCTTCAAGTCTTACACCATTTGCGCTCTAGCCGACATCCAGCCTGTTTCATCAACTGCAGTTCCCCTGTATACCAAGGAGCAGAGCAGGCTCTACAGAGCTGGAGAGGGTACTTGGGAGCGATCAAGTCGATGGCCCTCCGCATCTTACCGTTCCACAGTGAAACCATGGCCTCTGCTGGATCACCAGCTCTATCCACTGGAAAATCCCAAAGAGCATTCAGAAATCCTTTAGATTCCATGAGTCTCCTGGGGCACACCATCTGAATGGGCCCCCCACCCCTGCAGGAGGCAAGTAATGCCATGAGTTCAAACCTCACCAGGAAATGGTCTGACCATGACACTAGGGTTACTTGGAAACACACACACACCCCATTCCAGACTACCCATCTCACAGCCTGGAGCAAAGACCAAGTCAAGGGTATGCCTGGCTTCATATCCATTGAAAACGTGTAGAAACTTCAGAGGAAGATTTGTAGTGGGTGGGCAAGGTGTCTTCCAGGGATGCTTGACCATTATTGGGATGGGTGATAATTTCATTTCAGTTCTGTTTTGATAAGAATGTACCAAAATCCACAAAGTTCTCCATATTCAGGACAAAAAGAACTGAGAGTTTAAAAAAAGTATGTTGGAGAAACCGAAACTGACAAATTTGCCAATCCAGGCCCAGGGCTTTGAGTACTTTGCTCTTTAAAGTCTGGGCTTGGATCCCTGTGTATTCAGCCATGTTAGTGCTGCTGAATTAGGGTTGCCAGCTCTTTTTGCTGACAGGCTCCTCATCTTTAACAACTACTATATGGCAGGCAGGTACGTCATGGTCCTCTCCATGCTACAAATAGGTGTACCTATGGCTGGTGCAGATGAGTGAGGATTTTGCTTCAGTTCATTTTTGATAACAATTTACCAAAATTCGTAAGGTTCTTCATATTTGAGAGAGAAAGGACTTGAGATTTTAAAAATGCAAAAGTGGGAGAAAGCAAAACTCAAAGGTTCACTCATCCCCTGGCCCACTTACTGATCTTCTCCTTACTGATCTTCTCCCTGATGCTTGCAAAGACACAGTCTGAAAATAGGGTGGCCACTTAGGCATTGCCAGAAAAGGGGAACTACCCCCCCAAAAAAAAGAAGAAAAGAGGGTACAGATTTGCATAGGAGGATTATGTAAGCCACCTTGGGTTCCTTGCAGGAAAAAAGGCGGGGTATAAATATAATAAATAAATAAATGTTAATTTATATGTATAGATACCAATTTAGAAAAAAATTACTCTAAATAGAAATACAATGCATCTCACCAGTGGGGAAGACGATGTGATGTGACCCAGTTCCCTGCATTCCCGCTCAGACTGCTGTCTGGGTGCTACCTGTAGATGGGCAACTTCAAGGATGTGGCTCTCCCTTCTTACGGTTCTTTATCTTTAAATCGGACTTGGACTGGCTGGACCGCCCTTCAAATAGAGGATGCCTTCACACAGACGACAGTCCTCTGACAGCTCTGCGAACAGAGGATTGTCAAAGCAGGAAATATGGGCACCCTATCTGAAAAGCGCTGCGCTAGAGGATTATTCCGGCCATTAGTAACATATCGTTTCCCAGCTCATATTTAGATTTACCCACACGCCCAGGTGAATTTCATCTTCTTCCCTCTTTGAACAGTGCCAATTAAAACCAACATTCATCAAAAGACATGACTTTCCTTTGCATCTTTGCCTACACATGTAACACCAAGAAAAAGAAGTAAAGAAAACCCCAAACAGTATTTACCCTAAAGCACAAAATTCTGACTTCAAAACATATCGGGTGTTAAACTATATATCCTGGCATTACAACTTGTTGCTTAAGAAGGCTGCTACAACTATCTGATTACCTATGTCAGAAAAGCATTTGCCAGATATCTTGCTCTGTAATTTTAAACTTTAAACACTTATCATATAATTAAATTGAATTTGATGCAGGCATTAAAGTCAAACGCATACCATAATACATCTGAGAAGGCATGTCCTCATCCTAAAATGGCATATCCACACTTTCCATAAACCCTATGCAAGTATAAAAATCTGACGTACGAGTTCATGACCTCTGCTTTTCACAAACTAAATGGCCCCATGCAAAAGTGCCACAAGATTGTTTTGTTCACCCTTCTAGTTGAAGTGTCTCTCAGTCTAAAATGAGTAGATCTAGGCACAGTGTGTGAGAGAAACAGAGAAAGATGGTGTTGTAGTTATTTATTAATTAATTAATTATTTGTTATATTTATATCAATCAATCTTTATTGTGCGGTCACAGACCCAACAAAACTCATGTAAACATATAAAAACAGTTTAACCAACTGTTATATTTATATCCCACCTTTTCCTGCAAGGAGGGCAGCGTACATAATCCTCCTCCTCTCCATTTTATCCTCACAACAACCCTGTAAGGTAGGTTAAGCTGAGAGTCAGTGACTGGCCCAAAGTCACCCAGTAAGCTTCATGGCCAAGTGGGACTAGAACCCGGGTCTCCCCAGTCCCAGTCCAACACTCTAACCACTACACCACACTGGCTCTCAGATGTAATGTGTTGTATTCAATGGTTCCTTTGTATTAGAGCAGGGCTGGGCACCTTGTAGCCTTCCAAATGTTTTGGCCAGGCCTACAACTCCCCTCACCTCTCACCATTGACTATGCTGGCTATGGCTGATGGGAGTTGTAGGCCAAAACATCTCAAGGGCCACAAGTTGCCCACCCCTGTATTAGCAGAAAGCACTTCCATTTGTGCAAGGTGAGGTTTGTGAACAGGACCGGTGCAAGGCAGTTTGGTGCGCGCCCCGCCCCCCCTTCCCACTTGAGAGCACTGTATTTTTTTTCAAGGTGTTTCTGGTGCCCCCTTTAGCCCTGCGCCCTAGGCAGCTGCCTAGTTGGCCTAATGGTAGCACCGGCCCTGTTTGTGATGTGTGTGAACCACCCAGAGAGCTTTTGTCTAATGGACGGTTTAGAAATGAAAGAAACGAAATGAAACACGTTATTTTTGCAGATTCCTTGTTTCGTCGGCAACCACCACCCTCTGGAAAAGTTGCTCCTGGGGACTGGGCAGACTGCCTGGAATATGGGAAATGGCACAGAAGGGTGCAGTAGGTGCTGGGGATCTGTGAAATTTGGTTGCCCTGCATTGCAGGAGTGTAAGTGCTTTCTGCTAGTACAGTGCCACCATTGGATACAACCTATAGCATGGCATAACTGGAGATCAGTTAGAATACATTTTGCAGCCCCTTAGATACAGGAACAGGAATTACAGCCAGCTTGAGAGTGGCAAATCGATGCTGCCAGCCTGCCACCTGCTTGTTATTTCCTCGGAAATCACTATCTCTTTTTTAAAACAACCACCACCTTTCCCCACCTTCTAATAACATTCTAATAACATGGGTTATTCTAATAACCCATGGCGGTAAGGTCCGGGGAGAGGAACCAGACAAAGAACGATCCAAAACATAAAGTCCTCAACGGCAGAACAGGCGGAAGATAATTAAACCTAAATTACAACGGCTGTGAAGGCGGATGAAGGCTGCAGCAGAGAATGGTTTTCCAATCGTCAGGGTAACCGTGCCATTGGATCTCTGCCGTACTCTGTCAAGTTTGTGTGGTGATTCGTTGTGCACCGATCTCCCCACATAAAACAGTTTCACGCACAGGCGTCTTCCAACCCAACCCAACCCATCCAACCCAACCCAACCAACCCAACCCAACCCAACCCAACCAAACAAAACAAAACAAAAAAAGTCCCATGGCGACTGGCGAATGGCAACGGGGGCAGGACTGTGAATCTGGAAGCCCCTAGTCATGGACCAGCACATGGGCGGTGGATGCAGACTCAGTCGCCCTGTTCAAGGAACGAGGTAGTCGAGCAGCTCGGCAGCTGTATCCATGACTGAGCAGCCCTATTTAGGATCCACTCTGCTCACCCCGTATGGGGAGGGGGCTAGAAAAGGTGCCCTAAACATAGTCTACCTCTTTCTCCCCTGACTGGATTACCGCGTCCAGTGGGGTCACCATTTTAGCGGTCGAAAAAGACATTTGAATTTTGGAACATGGAATATACGGACATTGCTGGATAACATAGATAGTGAACGCCCTGAGCGTAGGACTGCTATTATTGCAAGGGAGCTGAGACGGTTTAAAATTGACATAGCAGCACTTCAAGAAACTCGAAGGGCAGGAGAGGGACAGCTGAAAGAAGAAAAAGGAGGTTATACCTTCTTCTGGAAAGGACTACCTGAGCAGGACCGACGAATACATGGTGTAGGCTTTGCCATCAAAAATGAACTCGTGAACTCTTTGTCAGAAGTTCCTACTGGCATTAACGAACGCCTGATAACTCTTCGATTAAAACTCGCCAATAACCAACAGGTAACTATTTTGAGCGCTTATGCACCAACATTAGATGCTGATGATGACATCAAGGAAAGTTTTTACAGCCAGTTGGACACTCTCCTGTCAGAGATACCTAAGGAGGATAAAATTATCCTCCTGGGCGATTTTAACGCAAGAGTCGGGCGTGACTTTGATTTATGGCCAGAAACTATTGGAAAAAACGGAGTTGGTAATAGCAACCCGAACGGACTCTTACTTTTGTCTATATGTGCAGAACATAATCTCACTATCACAAACACGCTCTTTCGACAAAAGAATAAGTTTAAAACATCATGGCAGCACCCACGGTCAAAGCACTAGCATCTTCTGGATTATGTAATTGTCCGTGTTAGAGATCGCCGCGATGTACTTCTTACTAGGGCCATGGTGAGTGCCGACGACTGCTGGACAGACCACCGACTAATCCGGTCCACAATGGTTATCAACATTGCTCCCCAACGTAGGCTTCAAGGAAGGAAACCAAGGCGTAAAATGAACATCCAAGTCCTTCAAGATCCTATTAAGCAAACTCGTCTTCAATCACTTCTTAAGGAACATCTACCTACGGAACCTCCTGACAACATTGAGGACCATTGGTCTAAGCTGAAAACCTCCATTACTGCAGCTTGTGAACAAACTATTGGATATGAAACTAAGAAACATCAGGATTGGTTTGATGAAAATGACAATGAGATTAAATATATAATTGACCAAAAAAGGAAAGCCTTCCAAATATGGCAAAATGATATTAACTGCGCTGCCAAGAAAAAAACCTACGCTAGCGCAAAGGCTGAGGTCCAAAGAAGAACAAGAGAACTTAAGAACGCTTGGTGGAAAAAGAAAGCTGAAGAAATTCAACAACTTGCAGAATCTCATGATGCACGGGGCTTTTTTAAGGCCACAAGGACCATTTATGGACCAAAAACCTATGGTACAAACCCTTTACAATCAAAAGATGGCACCAAACTCTTAAAAGACAAAGAGTCTATTGCACTGCGTTGGAAAGAGCATTATTATGACCTTTTAAATCGTAAGTCTAAGGTGGATAATGAGATTTTTTCGCAAATCCCGCAAAAACAAATTAAAGAGGAACTTGCAATACTCCCCACTTTGGATGAAGTAAAAAAAGCCATTAATCAAATGAAGAACAACAAAGCTAGTGGACCAGATGGGATTCCTGCTGAAATCTTTAAAGAAGGGGGGCCCGAACTTGTACAACATCTTCATAAACTCATCGAAAAAATCTGGATAAGAGAAGAGATCCCAGAAGACTTCAGGGATGCCATAATTATCACCCTCTTTAAGAAGGGTGATAGAACAGACTGTGGAAACTATCGGGGCATTTCTCTCTTAGCAACCGCAGGTAAAATATTTGCTAGGATTCTCGCAAACCGTCTTCTATCTATTTCAGAAGAGATCCTCCCTGAAACTCAATATGGTTTCCGCCCCTCTAGAGGGACAGTAGACATGATTTTTACTGCACGTCAGCTCCAAGAAAAATGCCGGGAGCAAAATCAACCCCTTTATATGGCATTTATCGATTTGGCTAAGGCCTTTGATACTGTAGACCGTACAGCTCTCTGGACTATCCTTATGAAAATTGGATGCCCCAATAAATTTGTTAATATCTTGCGACTTCTCCATGACAACATGACGGCAACGGTTTTGGACAACAACGGCTCTCATGGTGCTCCATTTAAAGTGGGATCAGGTGTTAAACAGGGATGTGTTATCGCCCCAACATTATTTGCCATTTTCATCGCCATGGTTTTACATCTTGTCAAGGGGAAACTTCCCACCGGTGTGGGAATTATATATCGAACAGATGGAAAGCTTTTTAATCTCAGCAGGCTGAAAGCAAAAAGTAAGGTAATTACAATCTCCGTTGTGGAACTTCAGTATGCTGATGATAATGTGGTCTCCGCACATTCAGAGGATGATCTCCAAACTATCCTAAATGCTTTTGCAGAAGCATACGAAAAACTTGGTCTCTCACTTAACATCAAAAAAACTAAAGTGGTTCATCAGCAAGTGCAAGCCAATCCTTTGGTGATGCCATCTATCCAGCTTGGCGGGACAATACTGGAAAATGTCGATCATTTTCTCTATCTTGGCAGCTATCTTTCTGTTACAGCTAACATCGACAGTGAAATCCAGCATCGTCTGAGCTCCGCAAGTGCCGCATTTTCTCGAATGAAACATAGAGTGTTCGAGGATCGGGATATTTGTAAGAAGACCAAAACACTGGTTTATGAAGCCATTGTATTACCAACTTTATTGTATGCCTGCGAAACATGGACTATCTATAAACGTCACTTCCAACTCCTTGAAAGGTTTCATCAACGTTGCCTCCGGAAAATCCTGCAAATTACTTGGGAAGATAGGTGAACAAATGTCAGTGTACTGGAAGAAGCAAAGACTACTAGCATTGAAAAAATGATCCTTCAACGCCAACTTCAGTGGACCGGTCATGTTGTTCGAATGCCTGACTGCCGTCTCCCAAAGCAGTTACTTTACTCCCAACTCAAGGATGGAAAGCGGAATATCGGTGGTCAATATAAGAGGTTTAAAGATGTTCATAAGGCTAATCTAAAAAAATGCAATATAAACATCGAAAACTGGGAAGCTCTGGCCCATGAACGATCTAAATGGAGGTTGGCCTTTCACAAAGGTTCCATGGACTTTGAAGAAGCCCGAGTGCAAGGTGAAAGGGAGAAACGTGCTAAGCGAAAAGCACGTCAAATGAATCCTTTACAGGACCATCTTCTATCTGGTAACCTGTGTCCTCACTGTGGGAAGCTGTGTGGATCTAGAATTGGCCTCCACAGTCACTTACGGACCCATCGCTAGAGTCTACACAATCTTCTTTAGAATTTCCTCCTTTTATCCCGGAAGACAATCTTACTCGGTCACGAGTGATCGCCTGATGAATAACATTTCTTAACACTAAGGGGAAATGGGCATTACCCGTAAGTGTCTGGTATTCTGATGTTTTCTACAAGAATTTTATTAGAAACACAAGAGGAATAGGGGAAACCTACTCATGTGGTTGCTGCTGGCATACATTACAACTTATCACGGAAGTTATGAGCCTTTCTGCCTTCAGGGAACCCTTTCCACACCGATTTGTCTGCTGAGAAACCTCTGGATGGCTGCTACAGGACCCCTCTACACTTCAGTGGAGCTGGAAGAGTGTTCTTAGCAGCTGCACACTCAGTTCATGTGAGTTCAACCCACATGAACTGAGACTGTGGCTGGGTTTGCATGACACGACAACCCATTGTGGGTGACAAGCCATGGTGGGTTGTTGTGCCGTGCAAGCTTGGACTGATTCCTGCAGGGTGGCTTGTTCATGGGCAACAAGGCACCCCAACAACCCATGGCTTGTTGCTGGGGTTGTTGGACCCATGATGGGTTGTTGTGTTGTCCGAACACAAGCTCCTCTTGTTGCTACCAAGCTCCTCTTGCTGAGCTAACCCGGGCCACCGCCAGTGCCAGCCACCAGACCAATGCCCAAGCAGTACGGTGGAGTGACCTTCACTGGGTTGGTCCCCCTGCTGCAATTGCAACCCCTTTTGTGCTTGCAGTGGCTTTTTTCTCCTTCCCCCCTTTTTTTTCTGAGATCGCTTTTCACAATCTCCAATTTGACAGCTAGTGACAGCCTATTCAAAGTGCCCAAGAGGCACATTGGAGGGGTTGTCACTGATTTGTCACACACCCCTTTTTAAAAAATTGTTTTGGTGCAAGAAATTTGAGCAAATGTTTTTGAACATTTTTCTGTATTAATATTTTAGTTGGAGTTGGACTTGTGGAAGATGCATATGTGCGCACTTGTGCGGGTCTGAAATGAGCAGCCTCGCCTGGACAATGTCCTGGGGGGAGGTATCTGCTGTCAAAGTGCAGCATGCGCCCACCATGGGCATTGACCCAGAGAGGCTGCAAAGACCCAGAGAGGCTACAAAGGGCTTGCAGTGTGGCGAGAGGGGACCAGTCAGTCCTGCGGCAGAGTCCCCTGGGATACCTGCCAGAGGACTGAGGGGAAAGGAGTAGGGACAACCCACAGTGAGCCTGATCATCTGTTGGGCACACTATCGGTTGCTTCATGAACAACCCACCCTGCGTAGCTTATTCGCAAGGTGGGTTGTCGTGACGTGTGAACCCACCCTGTGTCCTAAACACACCCACCACTCTCCTATGGCTGCATATTACAGGGGACAATCCATAATACTGGACAAGCTGTCTTTAAAGAATGCTTGTCCACCATTTCTGATGTTTTCATTGTGGAATCTCTGGATTTTCCATGACACAGAAAATTTTAGACATAGACATATCTAAAAACTTAGTCTAATCTAAAATCCCATGTTTGGCAATTGGAAAGTTATACCCAGTGAAAGAGGCAAGTCACAAGGGAAATAATGATCTTGCATTTCCCTGATTCTGGTAATTCTTCACTCACAAACTAGGATGTCAGATAAGACTTTCCCTTATAAACGTCAGATGTATTTGCTTTTGATAGTTAAGTCATGTTGGTTTGGATATAAAACAAAGCTGACATCCTCTTGACAAACACCAAACGAAAGCTACCCAAATTCTGCCTTAAGCAAAAGCAGCTTTTCTTATCTGGCACAGCTGAGGGATAATTCACATCGCACATTTTTAAACAGGAAAATCAAGAACACTTGCCTTTTCAAGTGGTGTTTGGTATATCGAACTGGTATGGTAAATGCTATGGGATCTGCCTTCCATGAACGGACAGTCTCCGCTCACAGAAGGTGCCTCTGTCTGATTTTAGGGGATTCCCCTCCCCCTGCTCCAGAGCTTACCCCATTCAGAAGTGCAGCGTTTTTAGGAGGCTGGAGTGACTGCTGTCAGAAGTCTGCTTCTGCTAGCCTAGCTGCACACACACCTAAATCTGGATCTGAAATGAAATGAAATGGATCCAACCCACACTATATATCCAGATCACAGGTCACCGTGACCAGGTTCAAACTACACTGGAGGCAACATCAGAGCATTCAAAGAAACAGGTCAAAATGATGAAATAACTGAAACTCAACTTGCACTGATATCATCATACTCAGAAAATGTTAGTGTTAATAGTCCCTAACTTGCAAGATGACCCAAACAATTGGTAGAACACCATTTCATGATGGATTCTGAACATACCAATGACGAGTTCTGATAATAGAGACAAACTGTAGTACTTGTAAGAGCAAATTAAAAAGGATTATGGTCAAACGCTTGTGTACAGAAGACTGCACCAATTGCTTCCAACATCTTTAAATCTCAAACATCAGCTAACATGTAGAGGAAACCATATTGACTGATTCCATTATTAAGGTATTGTTTTCTTCTTTCTCTTTTGTTCTAGGGAATTAGGCAGGAAATCTTAAGGAATTGGAAACCATGGGTGGGTTTGCATGATACAACAACCCATGCTGCGGCACAAGCCATGCTGCGTGGGTTGCTTGCCCCAGGGCCCATGATGTGCCTGACAGACGATTGGACACATTGTGGGTCCTTGCCCATCTCCTTTCCCCTCGGTCCTCCCATGGGTATCCCAGGTTACAGCATTTATACCTTGCCCTTTAGTGAAAAGGGCTCCCAGATCCGGTTACAGCAGTGTTCTCCAACCTTGGGTCCCCAGATGTTTTTGGCCTACAACTCCCAGCATGCCCCAGCCAGCATGCTGGGAGTTCTAGGCCAAAAACATCTGGGGACCCAAGGTTGGAGAACACTGTATTAGAGGCATGCTCAGAAGACTGCTTCTACACACAGGTCTTCACTACAGCTATTATACTTAGCATTTTCTCGGGTGCTTAGTGAAGGAAACATCCTTTCCCTATAGTCAGTTTTCAGGCTTCAGAGCAGTACTTCTTGCTAGTAATTAAAGGAGGCTGTTAGTACAAAGGAAAGGTGGGGGTGGGAGGAAGCAGCACCTGTTAGGACTCAAGGCAAATGACTGCCTTCCCATTAAACAAATCTGCCGAGAAGTCCATGAAGTGGATCCCTTTAGCGCCGCTGCTTTAGGATACATTACAACAATGGACAAAAGCCGTAGCCTTCAGAAGATACAGTGTGGGAGGAAAAGCTACAGAAAACCTGGAAGACTGCCTCTCTGAATTAACAGGCAAAGGGAGGAGGAAGTCAGTCTTTCTTCCTTTGAGACAACTCTGCGACTCCAGCACATGTGCCGAACTAATTAGGCTAGATTTTCATCTTTTGTCCTTGATGTTTAATTTTTTTTCTGAAAAAAGAAGGGGGGGAAAGCATTTAGTAAAATGAAAGCAAGTGGATTTATCAGCAGTGACATTTGTTTCAGAGCTAGATTAACGGCTGTGCCAAATACACAATATTATAGGGTCCCAGCCAAATTGATCTCAACCCTATTCTTGTGTGAAGGGCCATAGCTCAGTGTAAGAACCTATGCTTTGCACGCAGGCCTCAATTTCGATCCTCAATACCTTCATTATAAGGCCTCTCAGGTGGCAGGACTGGTATAGACCTCACCTAGGAGACCCCTGAGAGCCACCAGCAGCTGGAGTAGACAGCATCTTATGGGGATCTTATTCAGTATAAGGCAGCTTCACATGATAATAATTTATCAGAGTGCCTGTGCATGTTCCATTCCTTGCTAGCGCCCCCATCCATCACCCCAAATATCTTCATTTTACTTACCTGGCCAGCAATAGCAGGAACAGCAGCATGGAGATGGGAGTCTGAAGTTCAGAGACAAGTTTACCATCTCAGTGAGTACTAAGCCTGTAGAGACATCACAGCAGGATGTGAAGGTGATGAGCTCATGAGGGGAGAAAGCGGCAGAGATCTAGGAATAACACTACCCTCAGGACAGTAAGCCATATTTTCCTCCAGTGTAAACTATAAAAATGTTGAAAATTAGTGTGGACTGCTCTGTGTCCAGAAAATGACTGTGGTCTACACAGCCCCCTCCATGAATTAAATCAGTGTTCTCCAACCTTGGGTCTCCAGTTGTTTTTGGCCTACAACTCCCAGCATGCCCCAGCCAGCATAGGCCAAAAACATCTGGGGACCCAAGGTTGGAGAAGAGCACAGCATTAAATGAAAGTGCTGAGAGGTCTGTGGGGCCATGAGGTTTAGCCCTGCCCACCACTGACATGAATGTCCACACGAATGTCCACGTTTACAGTTGTATGTGGGGAGAGCTCCTATACGCAAGAAGGGACCCTGATTGGCCTCTTTGCATGTAGGAGCTCTGCACATACATCTGTACTTACGAAGACATCTTTCTGATGAATATCAAACAGGCATTCATGGTGGGAGCATGGCAGCAGTGTGTGGTGATGATGGTGAGTAGAGCTAGGCTGTGCAGCCCCACGATCCCTTCTGGACATTCATTCAATGCATGGAGAAGGTCATGTGTACCTCCCTATCATTTAAATTAATGAATGGAAGAAGCAGTCCATTAATTAATTAATTAAATTAATGAATTAATTTAATTAATGAATTAATTAAATCAATTCATTCATTAACTCAGAGCAGTCCACACTAATTTTCAACATTTTTATAGTTTACACTGGAGGAAAATATGGCTTACTGTCCTGAGGTGCTTGTGGGTAGTGTTATTCCTAGATCTCTGCCGCTTTCTCCCCTCATGGGCTCATCACCTTCACATCCTGCTGTGATGTATCTACAGGCTTAGTACTCACTGAGATGGTAAACCTGTCTCTGGACTTCAGACTCCCATCTCCATGCTGCTGTTCCCACTATTGCTGGCCAGGTAAGTAAAATGAAGAAGATATTTGGGGTGATGGATGGGGGTGCTAGCAAGGTTGTGTTTTGGGGATGAGGAGGGGTAGGAGGAATTCTTCTCCAGCTCAGATTTTAATCCAAGTCAGTGAAGAATAGATTTGTAAATCTTGGCCTCTCTTTTGAGTGGTCTTTTATGAGCCCCCAAAGTTCTTTTCCAAGCCCAACTCAGAAGAGTTTTGCCAGCATCTCTAGTATGTTGAAGCAGTCAGTCATCTCCACCTGCAGCCTAAAGTGGTACAGCCTAGACACTGGTTTAGAGGCTGAGTTCAAGCCTGGATCCCATTCTGTACTTATATATTCTCTGTCTACCCCTCTTTAAAAAGCCTCCTGGCAAGACCTTCTCAGGCAAGTTGTGGGTAGTAAACACAGCATCCAGTATTCATAATAGTGAATACTGGTCTCATTCCTAGGTTGTGAAGACATTCTAAGTGTAAAAGTTAACTGATTTCCTGATATCTGCCCTCTTTGGCTGCAATCCTATGCACTGAATATGGTGACATTTACTTTTGGGGAAAAAATGCATGGAATTGGATTTGTCATATCACTGCGTGATGGAAATAGCTGTATCATGGCAGAAGTGATGGAAGTTGGCTAAACAAGGAGGGAGTGAGGGAAGAGAACGACGTGGCTCCGAGAGAAGAGCTCACAGAATTGGTTCACCTTCCCTCGTGCTTCTCTATTTCAGTCGCCCTGCCCATGATCTACACCAGGAGTGGGCAGAAAGTAGATCTCCAGGTGTTTTAGATTTCAAACATTCCTGACTATTGGCCATACTGGTAGGAGCTCCTGGGAGCTGAAATCCCAAATATCTGGAGAGCTACTTTTCTACCTATCCCTACTCTATGCCATGTGCAAGCCTTGTTGTGTCTTGCACAGCCGCACAGCAATCTGGTGCACATCTCTCCCTTTCCCTACCAGGAGCAGAGATGGGCTGATATTGGCCACCAGCCAATCTGTGCTCCAAACCTGGCCCAGGAAGAGGGCGAGGCACAGGGGAGGGGGAGAAACAGAATGGGACAGGTGTTGCCTCATGGCACTGAGATCTGACAAGGCACAGCCTTCCACACACAAAGACCAGAACGGCACATTGAGTCGAGCTTGGTCAGACAGAAGGAAGCACAGAGGCACCAGCGACTTGTGTGACATGTGGGATCTCCAGCTGGCCAAAGATGCTCTTTCAATGCTGCTGCTGACGAGGAGTAGGGCCAGACTTTCCTTGATCACTTGTCCCAGGAGATGAGCTCAGGCAAATTTGGCAGAGAAGAAGTGCAGTATGTAGACACAAAACATGCACAATATGCAATTTTGCATGCCATGCTCATCGAAGTTAATCCAACATGGGTCAGTTTAAGTGGTTTGCAGGTCACTAGCTTGCCTTTTCTGTTGCTATAAACAGTTTGTTTTCCAGGATTTTGAAAGGCTCCCCCAAAATGGTATACCTGTATATGATTTTTTTTAAAATGAGGTATGAAGACTCATTTCTTAAATTAAATGTAAGTGATTGACCAAATCTCCTTTTGTCTTAGCTCCTGCAACCTTGCTCCTCCCCCCTCGCCTTTTGTGATTTGGCATATAATAAATGTCCAGATCAAAATGTATGATCACATTTCAAGTTTCTATGTAGAAGTAAGACATGCCCTCCACCGAGCTGTCACATCTACATTCTCAACCACAAAGCACGAGTCAATCTATAGAAGCAGCAGGTGGCATGTAGCTAGTTGCACAATGGCTGATTACTTTTGCCGCAAGGAAGCAACATAATGAGGCTACAAGCTATTTTCTTCTAGTTTCAAAAGAAAAGACTGACGACTGAATTTGATATCTACATTTAAGGTCTTGCAGAAAGCTGAAATGTACCCTCCCCACCCCAACATAATGGTGTGCCGAAAATTAGAAATCAAATGTGCAACACCTTATAAATCAAGTTTGCCTTAGAAATTATTAAATGGAACATTGATCAAGATATTCCGAAGCATAGAACACTCAGATAAAGGAATTTCCACAGCAAATCCAAATCCTCAAGGATTAAATTCCAAACGAGGGATATTAGTTTAAATTAATTTCTAGTACAGTCCAAGGAGACAGTTGTGTGAAAGACACTGATGTAGCAACACTTTCACCACATGCCATGCAACATTTGCTAGATAAAATACACACATTCCTTTACATTACATTAAAAGCTCATCATCACTGGGGAGTAAACAAGTAGCACAAGGAAAGCCATTTCCTCTGGTGAAAGCACGCTCCCGTAAGATGTAAAGCTCCATGTTCAGGGGGCCTCCTTCAGAAACTGCACTACAGTCTATACTACACCATCTTCCCACCCTTGAAAATGGATGTGAGGTAAAGCTGGGGTTTGAACTTGAAACAGAATGGTGTCCTGAACATGCATACCTGCTTTCCTTGCAATATCTCAGTCTTTATGGCAGGTTTGGAACTGTGGTGCATTTTGCATCTTTCTGATCCCCTTGAAAATGGGTGGTGGGGGGGGTAGTGATCTGTGATCCAAACCTGAAACTGAATTGTGTCCTGAGCATGCATGCGCACAAGCTTCCAGCACTTTGAAATTTCAATCTTGACAGCAGATATTGCATTTCTATATATTTTGTTCCCCGCCCTTTAAAAATGGGGACAGGGCTGGAGCCAGGATTTGAACATGGAATAAAATAATCTGCTGGATGCATGGACCACATTGGATTTCCACTATATCAACGGTCAAAAGTGTTATTGTGCTGCCACCATTCAGAGTGTCGAAAGCCCCAAGTCCCCTGCTTCTGAGATGCAAAATTACCCAACACTCCCTTCTATACCTTACCAGCCTGAGGGCAAACCCCTCCCATCAACCGCTGACTTGGAAGATGACTCCCCTGCAGCTTCTGCTATCCTTCAGCCACGCAGGAGCATGAGATTTGAGAATCAGCCACGGGCCGTTTAAGAATTACAGGCAGCATCCAGCAGGGGTGGAGCCACTGGAAGACCAAACTGTCAGCCCTTTTAAGGCCTCAGTTGACTGCAGTCCTTTGCTTAGACAACATCTTTTTCCCGCTCAAGTAACTGAACACATTGGGAGCTATCCATAGTTTTGATTGCAGCCTGCCTGAATCTGGCGAGACAACGGCCCTAATTCAGGTATTGTTATAACTTGTGAAACTCGCCACTGGAGCTGGGATGGGGCTGTGCTAAGTAGCCCCACCCCCGATGTCACATCACAATGTAGCTCTGCCCCCAGGCACCCATGTGCACAGCACAGATGCCTGTGGCAGGGAGGCCTTTGCACGCACAGCCATGTGAGGGGGCTTCCATATGATTTGGAACCCTGTGCAGGGTTCTGAATTGCGTGGAAGCCTCCGCACATACAGCTGTATGTGTGAAGGCCTCCGCACTGAAGGTGCTCACGCTGTACGTGCAGACATCTGAGGGTGGAGCTACGTTGTGACATGATGGCGGGGGCTAGACTACTCAGTGCGGCCCCATCCCAGCTCACGTGGTGAGTTTCACCAGTTATAATAACGCCTGAATAGGGCTAACAAGCCAGTAGTGAACTGCCTTTCCTTGTCCCGTCCTATGGGGCAAAACAGACATTACGTTAAAGGCATAGCAAGCAGCTACGTCTTTTGTTCTTTTTTCACTTTAGTATAAGTGCAGGGGCCCTGATCCTGATTGAGACCCTAGAGTGTGGGGTAGGGGGAGCTTTAACTCTTTCTCCCTGCCACAGGCCTAATCTGGATTGGCCCCAGTGCCTGCAATTGCAGGTGTGGACCCCCTGATCCAGATTGGGTCCATAGCAGGGGGAGGAAAGGGTTAAAAAAAACCCTACCTCCCATGCTAGGATTCCCATTTGGATCAGGGCCATACATTTACACTAGAGTAAAAAAACAACAAACAACATAGCTGGTTGCTATGTCTTTAATGTAATGTCTGCTTTGTCCCTTACTGCGATATCTGACTTACTTTGACCTGATCATTCTTAACCTACTTGACTTGGTCTGTTTTACTTCACCCAGATCTCTCTGACGTAGCCTGCCTCTTCCCTTGAAGACCCCAAGCCCTGGCAACAAAGATAATTAAACCAAAGGGCTAATTTTGTTTGGCTGACGACTTTTAGAAATCAGATCTAATGTTTCCAGTTTCTTAGCATCTATAAAACACCCATTTTATACCTTTACAAACCCTTATGTTTCAACAAATCACCCTTATGTCTGAATGTGTCCTATGGATCTAAACTCTGTAGTATTAGAATTTCAGACTATATAATGGGAAACCTGTTAGAGTTGGAACCAAGGCCAATAGATGTACCCAGAGAATGTCACCTTCTATTATTAGCTTCCCAAATCTGGTACACACAAGGGCTTTCCATATGCTTTCTCAGCAGCAGTGCTGATGCCTATGCAGTGTTGCTCTAGGCAGCAAGGTGGATTGTCTAAAAGTAAGATCTGCCGAGAACCTCATGCTTGTGAATGCAGGAGCTCCAATCATGCTTAATGTCACCACAAAGACTTGTTTTGCTGCACCTGTGCAATATACTGTCCAGTTTCAAATATTCAGTCATGGAGAATGCTGAAGCAGGATGATGTCATGTGAACCACTCTCTTCCACCACACAGATAGCCTCCAGTGTGAATCATGCCTTCTGGTGACTGCTTGGTCACACAAAGGCCAGGTTCCTGTGTGAATTCGACCCATCATAAAACACTGGAATCTGTCTATATGATAGGAGGGGAAGGGGTTGTGCGGCTCGTCCACCATGATATTTCAGAATGGTTTCCTGGCAGAATATCTGAATTTGAGTTATGTTTTGAAGATTCCCTTATGGAACAAATCCTGGAAAATACAATAAAAAAGAAGCTCCTGTGCAACATGACAGCTTGGAATCTGGATTCTGGCTCATTGTGTTTCTTTGAGACCTGATGTGATTTGTGACTCGGCAGTTTCTATCTCTGGCCAATTCAAAGGCATTTCATGTTGACTATTCTTACAAAAAAACCAATGAGCTTATGAAGGCATGCCAAAGATGTAAATCTCTTTGCCTCTGAAGAAGGAGGGATGCCTGTCCAGTACTGATAACATTTCTATCATTGTGGAATATTAAAAAGACAGTAAAAAAAATCATGGCAAATACTCTGTAAAAATGCAGTGGGTATTTTAAATAGTTTGACTGTATCTAAGAGTAGGCCTAAACCTTGCTGAATCTTCCCCCCCTTTCTCGCCCCTCCTCCCAGTGAAATCTCAAATGAGTAAAAATCTAATGTGAAATTCTAAAGTGAAATCTAACCCCCGAGCAGACTTAGGGTTGAGCCATTATTTTCTAAAAGTTTTCATTCTTGATGCTTTAAATTGCCTTTGATCCGCTCACACGCTATGGAGTTGAACTTTGATCAGTGTTAATGTGGAAGGGAAAATAGGAGAAAAAAGCATTTATAGTGCAGATTATTGTCCTGGCAGATATAAGCATTACATTCCAACCACAAACCAGCTGAAACAAGAACTATTTTTAAGGCTGCAGCTCCATGGACACTTATCTGGGAGCAAGCCCCACTGAATACACTGGGATTTACTTCTGACTCTGAGTACACATTCATAGGATTGTGTGGCAATTCTCACATGTGAAACACTCCTTTACCCTTTCTTCTTCATCCTTCAATTTGCTGAGCAGATCCCAATTCCTCAAATATATACTGTGAGATAATACCCTAATTTTGAGGTAGTTGAATATTGTGGTAATGCGGTGCATAAATACATATGCCAAGAACAGGTGTGTTTTTAAAATGCAGGAATGTTTTTCCTTCTTTCTTTCTTTCTTTGTTAACTAACCAAAGAAAGAATAATTTTTAAAGGAGCAAAACCCAGTCTGATATAAAATGAAATTCTTCCTGCATTGTCCTGAATAGCTGTGTATTCAATATTAACAAAGTACGATCTAAGCATCTGGCCTTATTCAGGATGGTGAACTAATCTATTTCAGGTCTCTTGGTTCATATAACAAGTAAAATGACATTAAACTCATGTGACAAATCATCTATTTGACTGATGTTTTGAAATATGAGGCAGATTAAAATCAGCGAAGAGGCAACAGAAAGTGGATAGATCTCTGTATTATCCCCTTCTCGAGTTTGCAGTGTTGAACTCCATATTGCTATGGTAAATTATATTAGCACTTGATATGCAAACGAAGAACATTCTATGTGAAGTTAAGACCGTGTGTTATTTACCCCACAATATTACCAGCATTTGCCATGTCTTGGGGTTCCTAACAATGAGAAGATCTTACTGTACATGAAAGCACAAGTGAGAGATTGAATTTCTCTCCCATTGTAACAAAACATCAAATCTTTGGAGGGTAACCCAGCTCCTGTTTACCTACCAGGTTCTGACATGGTTTCTTGTTTCTAACTACTGTGATCCTTAAAATCAGATATGTGCATGACAGATACATTGTTGTTGTGCTTTCCTGCACAGCAGAAATAAAATACAGCAATACCTTGGATTGCAAGCATAATTCGTTCCGGAACCGTGCTTGTAATCCAAAACACTCTTATATCAAAGCGAGTCTCTGGCAGGTGTGAGCGGGGCCGATTTTGGCCCGCTACACCCGCTAGAGGTGAGCGCTTACATCCCTACCTTGTCTTGCAAGACCTTGCTTGTTTATCAAGTCAAATTTTTTTAAAATTTTTTGCTTGTCTTGCAAAACGCTCTCAGACCAAGTTACATGCAATCCAAGGTATTACTGTATTTAAATAATGGAACACAACTACTGTCAATCACAACAGATTTTTTTAAAAAATAAATAAAAAATAGAGTTCAACATTCAAGGCTTAACTGGATAACGAGGAAGAAATCCAAAGTTAAACTGCTTCCAGCATCTACTAAGAGCTACTGTAGCAGTGGCCGAGAGGCTGTTCTGTGAACCAAGAAGTTCAACTCTTACTCAGCCATCAACTTAGTAGGTGATCTGAGGCAAGCTCTCAGGGCATGATCTGTAACAATAAAACTGAGCTACTTACCGTGCTGTTGTAACGATTACTGAGATAATGTATCTGAAACATTTTAAGCAGTGTTATATAAATGACAGCTGTTGTTGTTCCTGTGGAGCCTCAGGTTGGGTGTATACAGTAGGTCCATGCAGGCATTCTCCCCGCCCCATCCCGCCTAGACCTAAAGTGGGGATGGGGAGAGGGCGTGCATGCGAGCCCTGCCCCCAAACATCCCCGTCCTCCCGGCCGGCTTAAAGATCTTTGCGCACTGAATGCAAAGATCTGAAGAAGGCTTTGTAAACGTGTTCACCTGAACATGCTTACGAAGGTTCCTATGATCAGATCAGGCACCACGCCTTAGCAGGGTTTCCAATAACAGGAGCTTTGTAAACGTGTTCAGCCAAACGTGCTTACAAAGCCCTCTTCAGACCTTCATGCTCAACGGCAGTCGGGCACATGGTGATGTGTGTGCACGCAGGCGGAGGAGGCTTATCCCCCTCGCCACTTTAGCCCTACACATGTGCAGGCAAACATCTGCATGGGGCTAGTAACTTATGACTAAACTAGACAATAAGTTAAATGTGTGATTCAAAACAACAACAGCAGCCACCATGGGCTTAGGCTTATAATGCCTAAAATCATGCCCTCTCCATAAAGCTGCTTTTTGCCTCAGAAAGGAAGTTGTGTGTCCATAGCAGCTTTCTGCTACCAATGAGGGGGCAACTTTCATCAGGAAAAAGGTGGGAGAGGGGCTGAGCCCTCTCCCGTGGTCATCACAGAACTGATCCAGATGAGGGGGGCACAATGGCTGCTTAACAAAATAATAATTAAAGAGACACATATCCACTCACCTAATATCAAACCCTTATACTCCACAAATCTTATTGTTAAAGCTGTTGGGAACTAACATGTTTTTTTAAAAAAATAGAAACAAGTGCAATACAACGCAGCAAAAAGAATGTGACAATCACTTTTAAGGTATTTGTGGCCGGAGGGCAAAATATAATTTTTTATTCACAAGGAGTAGCCCTGTGCAATTTTCTAAAAGTTGATTAAACAGCTCTGTTTCAGCTCCCGGAAAATGGCAATAAAAATATTGCATAGCCCGGAACGGTGCCTATCAACTTCACAGTTTAGACCAGTGTTCTCCAACCTTGGGTCCCCAGATGTTTTTGGACTACAACTCCCAGCATGCCCCAGCCAGCGTAGCCAAAAACATCTGGGGACCCAAGGTTGGAGAACACTGGTTTAGACCTTTATTTGAAATGTTCGTTGCTGCTTTCTTTGCTCCATTTTATCCATTACACAGAGTTAGTGGCAGGATGAGGTGGTAGAAATTTAGATTGTACCACTTCAGAACATGTGTGTGTGCGCATGCGCGTGCATGCGCATGCGCATGTGCATGCATGTAAGGGCAGTGTCTGGCTCCATGGCATATCCTACTTCCAACACATCAGAGACACAGGACTGCAGTTCAGACTGTGTTCAAGATAATACAGTCAGGGATCCCCCTTTAGTTGCATTCCATACCCACTGGGTCAATTCATTCCTTGCTTCACTTCTCCAAGGTTGGGAGTGGGAAGTCTTCAAAGGAGGAGTTCTGGTTGGAGCTCTGTCCTTGTCTTTCTGTCCTGGACCTTCCTGGATCTTCTTTAACTTCCCAACAAAGGGGGCTTCCATCTCTTCAGCCTCCCTCTGCTCCACCTCCTCAGGTAGTCAGGAAGCTCAGCTGTCTTCAGGATTTGGACTATTCCTGCTGCTCTGCTCTTCCTTTTGAAGCTCCTGCTTTATCACCAGCCATCAGTGCACTTCAAGACACCCATCTCATGTGAGCTGCTTGGCATCATCCCAGTCTCCAAAGTGTTTTCTAATCTCAGAGACCTGCATCCTCTGATATTCCCATTATCCTGGGAGCTTGCTTGGAAGATGATGTTGGCCCATGCTGATCCTTCACAATATTTTTTTAATGCTTTCACATCATGAAGAACCCCTTGGAAAGTAACAATCTGAACCATCTTGATGGAGCCATAGGAAGCTCTCATCCTCACAGTTAGCATTTCTCATAAAAGTCATCTTCAGATTTTTAATATAAAATCACAATATTTTTCCAAAGCAAACATAACAACATCTTTGAATAGGAATGAAAAATATGTTTTCTAATAAAACTAATGCCCCCAGCTACCAAATGGTGCTTCGCCAATCCATTTCCCA
The DNA here is from genome assembly GCA_021292165.1 of Shinisaurus crocodilurus. Lineage (NCBI taxonomy): Eukaryota > Metazoa > Chordata > Lepidosauria > Squamata > Shinisauridae > Shinisaurus > Shinisaurus crocodilurus. Next base: position 189,574,831 of record CM037879.1, read on the forward strand.
AAGTTTAGCTGTGGACATCTTATTTCCCAAATGGTGGCCGGAAATCCAACTCATAACATCAAGCCACATCATGGACATAGTTTTGTTTTCTAAGCAAAGTATTTTGAAGTCAGGTGATGGAAAGATTTGAATTTCTTATTTCAAAGCAATACTTCCACAATGATTAACATTGGCCAAATACAAAAGTTCACAGGATCAATTGTGTTGGTGGCAACCAACCATTCAATTTGAAGATGGTCCTTGTTTTTCCTAAATCACTAAATACACAAGTCTGTTTCATATTGTACAAAGCAGATTGGTTATTGCCATGTTTCCCATGGTAAAAATTTAAAATGTGTGAAGAATCGTGCATCTTTAAACACCCAGGAACACGTGGTGGACACCCATCAGGGAGTTGCAATTAACTGTGGCTCCCTTCCGTGTTTAGAATTGTGTGTTTGCCCTTCTCACTTATGCCATATTTACTTCTGGGAATGCTGGAGGAAGTTGGCTGTCACATGAAATGTGAAACGGCTCTCAGGGGTGCTATTGATCCATATTACAAGAATCCTCACAATGGGGCAGGTCTGGGCAAGTTTCATCAGTGCACTTAATTCTTCTGTGCCTAAGAAACCGTTTTCTAGCCAAAATCCACAACAGGAACAGGTTTTTCCATATTGCTAACTACAAACATTTTGTTCTAGAGTAAATAGCCCCCCTTTCAGATCCTGCTGTCATTGACCCTCATTTTCACTGAGGTGGCAAATCTGTCTCTGGGCTGTACCACTTCAGACTGTAGGTGGGGGCTCAGATAGTTGAACACTGTCCATACCCCTCCCCCCCAAAGAACTAGCAAGACTAGAACCCTTCTACCCACCATCTAGCATTATATGTGAATGGATTTGGTGGGATGGGGGATGGAGGATTCAGTCATGTGAGCCCCCATTTGCAGTCCAAAGTAGTACAACCCACACACTGTACCACCTTGGTGAGAACTAGGCAGACAGCTTCGGTTCGGTGTTTTCAGCTCAAGCAGGAGCACTAGCTGACCGTACTCAATTAGACCATGAAGATATAATCAATTTGCTTTAATTACAAATCTCCCACACCAAATTACTATATCTCGGGCATTCTAACTTTCAACATTAACCTTTCTTGCTACAATTAATCTGGAAAATGAAATTTTAATCGGAACAGAACTAGATTTCATGCATTGTATTATTTTTTGTTAAAGAATCTCACTTTCTAAGATCTGTCAAAGGAGGGAACTATCATTGTTTAGATTGCTTAGTTCAGAGATTATTAATGTATTAGTTACAGTAATGTTAGTTTTAATCACTTTCTTTTTAAACTACCCTCCTAAATAGCCTATGATATGTTCCTCAACACTTCCGAAAGCTTCAGCTATTATCCTGGAAAAAAATCTAGGCTCTGTAAGTAAATAAAACACCCATCCCCCAACACTTACACTTGGAGGCACACACAGCCTTGGCTCTTCTTTCACATCTACTGGCTACACAGAATGGCCGTTGTCTTCTCTTACATAGGCTATGATGGATAGACCATTGCCATAACAACTGTGAGATCCACGTCTTAACTCTTCTCTCTCTCATTCCATCTCTCTCTCTCTCTCCATCTCACATCTCCTATGTCAGCCCCTTCCTTCTTCATCTACATTAAGGGGCATAGTTTTATTGTTTGTGTCTACATACATCTGCAAAAATGAAAAAAGGGGGGGAAGGGTAGATTGCCAAGCACATGGTAGGTACATGACTTGGGCAGGGGCTACATTCAGTTTTGTGGCCTACTAATTGTGCAGGCTGGACCTACATCCAGCATGACTGGAAAACTGCCAAGTTGAACACTCTTCCCATAATGTCATATCAGATTTTCATTTTCCACTCCTCCTACTGCATCACGGGACCACTACACTTTAAAGATGGGGCATGACATATGTTTATAGGATTAGGAATCGTGTGGAGAAAAGATCATTTTTGCTCCTCTCTCAGAAGGGTAGAGGAGAAGGGTCACTCACCAATGCAACTGATTGGCAGTAGATTCAAGGCAAAAGAAAATACTTATTTACACAGTGCTTGAGTAATTTACGGAATTCACTGCCACAAAATGGTTGTAATCTGAGGTAGGAACCTCATAGAACCTACCGTATTTTTCCGTGTATAAGACGCCCCCATGTATAAGACGCCCCCCACTGGGCAGTTTCGCAACCGCACGGTTCTCTCCTCGGCTTACTTCCGTGTATAAGACGACCCTCAATTTTTAGTCTAACAATTTTAGGAAAAAGTATAGTCTTCTACATGGAAAAATACTGTAAGCAGATCTGGGGTCTGGCCAGTGATTTGATGAGAGACCACCCACAAATCCTATGTACTTTGCCTTATCTTCCATAATGAAAGAAAGGTGGGATATAACTGCAATAAATAAAAAGTAATAATAAAAATATTATTTTTGTTTATTTATGAATTAAAACAGTTTTAAACCTCTCCTCATTCTTGCGGATACCAGGGCGGTGTACAAAAGTATGGATAAAATGATACAAAATACAATAAACATGCTAAAACAGGATAATCGTGATCAAGCAGAGAAGGCAGCAAATAGAACAGAAGAGATAAATCATATCAACCAACTAAAATTAAAATGCCTGAGGTGATGCTGAAATGATTGCAATGTGGCTACCTGTTGCACCACCATTAGGAGGGTATTCCATAATTCTAAGAAGTATTCCAAGATGTGATGATGGCCACTGACTTGGGTGCCTTTGAAAGGGAATTAGACAAATTCCTGGAGGATGACTGTGTGGAACCTCCATGTTCAGAGGCAGTATGCTGGAATAACAAACAATGGAGGAGGCCTGTTCATGCTCTGCTTTTGGACTTCCTAGAGCAGGGGTGGGCTACCTGTGGCCCTCCAGATGCTGTTGGACTGCAATTCCCATCAACCCTAGCCAGCCTGGTGGGGTATATTTGTAGTTGAATTCTAACAAAATCGGGTGGGCCACACATTCCCCATCCCTATGAGAGATATCTGCCTGGCCACTATCTGAATCAGCATGCTGAACTAGATAGGCGGCCTGATCTTACAATACTTTTCTTACAACAAACCTCCCCCCCTTCTATATACGTTGGTGCCACTGGAACAAAGCTGCCTAACATTCTTCCTTAAGCTCAGCCATGCCCATTTCCCCCCTCTATTTTATACTATTAAATGTATGGGAAAGCTGGGGAACGCATTGTGGAGGAGATGGAGGAGTCCTTGCCCCAGATGATCACAGCTGCTGTTGAACTTTCCCATCGTTCCCAAGAAGGGAAAAGAGAAAAGGCCGGCCATAAGACCCAGTTTCTCACCCAGTCTGCCTGACAAAATAAATAAATGGCAAGGGCAAAGTTCTTTAGGTTCCTTGCGTCCTGCTGTGGCCAGGAAGGGAGGAATAGAAACGTAATAAATAAGCAGATAAATGCTTCCTTTCATTGACTGATGTTCAGACTGATGTTATGTTGGCTGGGATAAAATGGACACCATGAATACCTGTCCGTAGCTCCTTGGAGGAAAAATGGAATACATGAGCAAATAAAGCTGAATACGCAACTCCAGATGAAAGACCTCACCAGTCTTAAGTAAAATGGTAGGTGTCATTTCCAGAGTCTCGCTGCTGCAATTTTGTGTATAGTCCTCCTGGCCTCAACAAAATCCCTAAGATCAGCCTCTACCACAATCTCAAAACTTCTTGTGCAACTGTGTAGTGCTACTCTTACTTCCATTTTCTTCAAGCCCCTTATCGTGTGCATAAAGACTGTGAAGGCTTGATCAAGTACATCAAGTACATTTCTTGGCATGTTCAAGATCGTTCCCCAGTGGTAATGTCCTAGCTCTTGTTTGAGCAAGTCCTGGGTGAAAGGATAACCCAATCCCACCCTTGGGAATATCTCTGTCATCTTAAAATTGCACTGTCAGAAGGATTTGCATCATATGCAGTGCACATTACTTTAATCCCATGGCTGAGGGCCAAACTAGAAGTTACACAGGACAGGAGACGTATGAACAGTCTCCAGATTTAATTATTTTTTTCACTGGAAAGCAACAGGGCAAGGCTGCAATTGGGAGTGGGGAGCAAATACTTAAGCCTTCCCCTTCCCTTCCTGCCATGTCTGTCCCCTCAAAATCACTCTCCTTACCTTGCTTTTTTCCTGCCATTGCAGTAGCCCTTGAGAAGACCTTTCCTCCTGGGGCTTCCCCCAAGAGTGATGCCATGTCTGGGCCCAGGACCCAGGGTTGTCTGGCGGAAAGACATGAGGTCTGTGCTTCAAGTCCCTGATATATACAATTGCCCCTCATAATTAAATAAGAGAAAATATGTTGATTAGCACCAGGGGGTTGGGTCCAGATTTAGTGTGTGCAACTGGACTAGCAGAAGCAGACTTCCAACCACCTCCTCCCCACAGCAACCGCTCCAGCTACCTGAAACTGCTACACAGAGGGCTCGGGGAATAGCTCTGATGCAGGGGGCAGAGGGGATTCCCCATAACTGGGCAGAGGCATCTTCCATGAGGGGAACTCTTCCATTCACGGAAGGCAGATCATGGATCTAACCCCAGGAATATGGTTACCTCAGAATTCAGAGGCTACTTTACCCATCTTTTGAGGAAACACAGGCTGACTTTCCTGTATTTATTCTTTGACTGTTTACCAGCCACTTTTTGGGGAGGAATTTTCTCTCTTCACCAGATTGGTTTGATTATTTTCTTTTTAGGTGGATGAGAAAATTGAAGCATATCCTTCTCCAAGCAAAATACAAGCAAAAATGTAATTTTAAAACCTCCCCCTTTCCCCTCTCCATTTTAACAAAGGGCCTGAACTAAACAAATATTAGTATAACAGAGTGGTTTTTTCTTCCACTGTGGCTTTAAGAGAAAGCTGGCTTTTATTTTAAACTTGCTTCTTTAAGCCAACACTCATTTCCCAGACTGACTTTTCTGCCCAGATGCTGCTGCTGTGAGGCAAGAAGGAGTTTATTTCCTTCGCTACACTGAACCTAAAAGAGACAGTCTTCATGAAGGAAGACCACTCAAAAATAATAATCAAGAGATGATTAGACAAATGACAATTGCTTGGATTCACGCAGCACTTTAGAATGAGAATTAGTAGGCCCTTGAGTGGGCCCTTCAAGGCCTGGAGTGCCTTGAAGCAGCATCTCCATGCACATCCTCGGCTTTGGACAAGGCAAAGGGTACACAGAGCCTCCAGGAGCTGCTGCTGCTTCAAGGCGCTCCTGGCGCGTCAAAGTGGTGGCTCCCTCAGAAGCCGGCTCCTTGAGTCCTCGGCTTTCCTGATGGGAAAAGGAGAGAGTCATGTGGAGGCCCTTTAGGGAGGGGCCTCACCAGTGGCCTCTGCCGGTGGATAGGGAGGCCTCACAGGCCTAATCCAGCCTTTGGGCTGGAGGTTCACCAGCCCTGAAGTAGGGTATTCTAGCTGGAATGTTGAGTTCGCCTTGGACAAATGCAAGTCCAGATCTCTGCTTACCCATAAAGCTCTGTCTACCCTTTAGCAAGAAACACTTTCTCCTCTATATTAAGGTTGCAGTGTAGGGAGAAAAATAATAATAATATAGCAGCACATATGATATGGCAGGGCCAGCCTTACTGTCAGGCAGAGTGTAGCAGCTGGCTTTGGGTATCAAGGAAGGTCAACAAATATTGGATATTTAATTTAGGGGTTTGTCTTTCTACCGCCAGGGCAGGGGAGGGGTGCTTGTGGGATTTTCTGCCTCAGGTGTCAAAGTGAATGCCCTTGCCTGGGGGTGTGGCATTTCCTGCTCCACTGCAGGAAGTGAATGTCTTGGGTCAGCCCTGCTGAGCATTTTGGTGGAAAAACAGGATAAAAATATGTCTAATAAACAAACCAATACTTTATTTGGAGGACAACTAACACAGAAGAAAGGAAACCTGATGCTTTTGAAAACTGGCTAAAAACTGCTAAAATATTAAACAGGCAGCTCAAAGTGAAGTGAATGGACTGTCAGCCCTTTGCCCATCAACATCCATCTATAGAAAAACAGCAGTCTGAAAGCTGATCTGTCATTCTTGATGCTCCCCACTTGCTCACCTGCCCAGTCATTCTTGCTTCGGCCTCTTCCTGTTCTTCGGTCTGAGAAACAAAGTACTCCACAGCTGAGTGCCTGACACAGGGGGAGATTGTGCTGCTTCCATCTCAGGAACCCAGCTGCAATGTGCTTTGTTTCTGGAGGAGGTGGAGGCAGCAGTGATAGATCGGGAAGCAGGAAAGTGGCACAGGAACTACCACCATTCATTGTTATGCTAGAGAGAGACAATGCACAAAGGGAGCTGACAACACAAACACGTTCACAGTGGCTTTGAGCACAATTTTGATATTATGTCTGTCTTCAGCCTTGGTGTGGATGAAGAATGCAGAAAGCAATTTTGATAGAAAAGGAAACAAACAAAGAGATATTGGAGAAGGGTGAGGAATGATTACTGGAAATGTTCAGAAGTCGATAGGATCTAACAAATGTCTTTCTATATGTGTGCTTTTATGCCCTAAAAAGGATTGAAAGTAGGGAGGGATGAAAAATCAGTTTGATTTGTGTTTCAATGCAGGCTTACCAAATTCGCACTTCCCAAACTTAAACATGAACTGGAACACAGACACCAAAATCTGTACTTTTCCGAAGTTTGCTATGCAGCTTGCAAAAACAGTGTACAAAAGTGCATACATTTGAAACACTGCACACAGAACGTGTACATTTGCTTAATTCAATGGGAAAAATGCTTGCAAAAATGCATAGATTTGAAAGTGTGAAAATGCATATATTTTGAATATGCACAAAAATATGTACACATTTTTGTGTGGAGCAAAAAAAAAAATCATAATCCAATGCAGAAATGAGATGGAATGAACTTAGCAGTGGAAAAATGAGATCCTGAGCAAAATCAAACTTGACAGATTCGCCCATCCCTAGAAAAGAAATGCTGCACTAATTTGAGGTATATTGAATCAGAGATGAAAGTGAGAAGACACTTTCGGTAAAGACTAGCAGCATTAACTACTATTGGATTACTACCATAAACTATAAACTTTAAATTTAAAAACCCACAGATTTGCACTGTGTTCCTCAAATACTGTGAAGGGAGGTGAAAACAGTGCTATTATTTCTTTAAAAAAAGAGGGATGAAGGAAATTGGATCCCTGCCATCTTCCCTTGAGTCAGGGTGTTCCTCTGCAACATGCCCCTGGTGGGCCCCATATCTTCCTTACAACCTCATTGCCTCACACACACACAGTGAGCGAGCAAGCGATGGTGGCAAGGACTAGTGCTGCCCTCCACTCACTGACTCATTTTCTCTCTCTGGTGTGGAATGGTAGCACAGGGGAGGAAAGCCCACCCAGTGCAGGGGTGATGGTGGATGGAATCCCAGAGAGGGACCAATTTTCACCACTGGCAGTGATGGCTGTTGCAGTGCTCAGCTGTAGCTGGCCAGGAGTTTGTGCTGGTGGGCTCTCCTGAGGTGCTACAGCTTCAGCAGTTGCCTGACAGTGCCCATGCTAGATGTAAGACTTGACTGGAATGGAATCCTATTCCTTCTAAGTGTGTGGACAGGCTGCAGTTGGTCAGTGGCAGTTCTGGGTTAAGGCAGTGCGTGCATGCTCAGAGGTACTTTATGATATAATATTACTTCCTACCTCTCTCTTCTTTAAAGAGGCCTGGACAAAGATGAAAGACAGCACTGGTAAATGGACATGGCTAAAGGAGGAAAGGTGGAGCTCCAGAACCAAGATATTTTGTTTGTTACTTACACCACGGATTGAAGAGAAATTAGAAGAGGGAGGCCTGGATGCAAGTCCATAAAGGAAATTCAAGAAGAGGAATAGCCAATCAGAAAGGGTCTGCAAAAACCCCCAATAACAGTAGAGTGTTGGAATGACAGAGTTGGAAGGAACCTCAAAGATCATCTAGTCCAACCCCTTGCTGAAGTAGGAAATCCTGGCAGGTGGCCATCTAGCCTTTGCTTTAAAAAAGTCCACAACCTTCCGAGGCCATCTGTTCCACTGCTGAACAGATCATACCGCCAGGACATTCTTCCTAGTGTTTAGTTGAAATCCCCTTTCTTGTCATTTGAACCCACTGATTTAGGCCTTACCCTGTGCAGCAGCAAAAAGACAAATTTGCTCCATCATCTATGTGACAGCCCTTCAAATATTCTTTCAACCTTTCCTCATAGGACCTTGTCTTGACCATCTTTGTAGCCTTCCTCTGGACATGTTCCAGTTTGTAGATATCCTTCTTAAACTGCAGTGCCCAGAACTGGGGACAGTATTACACGTGGGGTCTGACCAAAGCAGAACAGAGTGACATCATTACTTTTGTAATCAAGACACTAAACCTCTGTAAATGCAGTCTACGATTGTACTGTTGTCGGAGACTAATCTATGGATGGAAACATAAGAATGAGAATTAATCGACATGTAGAGTTCACTGTATATTTACACATGCAGCCATCAGGTTTTAAATATCCTAGACCAGTGATGGCGAACCTATGGCATGGGTGCCACTGCTGGCACGCAGGGACCTCTCTGTGGGCACTTGAGCCATTGGTCACCAGATCACGAAAAGGCTGTCCCCTTCTGCAAAACACTAATGATTTTGTTCTTTCTCACAGTGTGGAACAGAATGGTTTTATTCTAGAATTCCTGTTACAGAATTCTTTTCTACATTGTTATCACATTTAAAAGGTTTTGAAGAATGATGCACAGAGCATGGCTTGGATGTAAAGCCCTAACAGTTGACCCGAGTGCTGCATGTGTTGCTCTCAAACTAACGGAGTATGAGCCAAGGTTTGACAAATTACAGCATGCATGCAATAGCAAAAACCACATTAATTGTGCAAAAGCATGCCCAATGCAAACTTTTACCTAATGCAGTGTTTGCAGTCCAAGACATAAAGTGTTTAAAATGTGTTAAGCACGTTTAGTTTTCTTGTTTATCTTGCTCATCCTAGTACAGGTTGACTTTTACCGTACTTTTACTAATCCGACACCTGTAGAAGCAGGGAAAGGACCCGGGGTAAAGCTTGCCCCATACAATTTCAGTCTGGCATATAATCATATTACAAGTTGAGAATCCCTTATCCAAAAATACATGTGCCTAATTATTTAAAAAGTTTGTATAAATTCCCTTCAGGCTATGTGTACAATGTAGTACTATAATAATTTTTTGAGTTGATTTTTTTCCTAACAAAAAACTGTTTGTATAATTGAAAGCTCTATTACTGTGTTTTTCTTTTAAGACAAAATATGTTAATTAGTTCGGACAACTGTATGAGTTGTTTTTTTAAAACTAAAACCTATTCAGGTTTAATTGCAGTGTTGGCACTTTGAAATAAATAAGTTGGTTTTGTGTTGCAGTTTGGGCACTTGGGCTCAAAAAGGTTCGCCATCACTGTCCTAGACCTATTTGACTGACTGAATGAATGAATTTTATTACGGTCACAGACCAATCAGAGTTTTGATACCAAATAACAAATACAGGAATTAAAATAGTTAGATAACTAAGCTTTGCTGCTTGCTGCCTGCTGCCTGCTGCTTGCTGCCTGCTGCCTGCTGCCTGGGAGGGACCACCCGCACCACCGGTGGGACTGCTGGCTGCCGCTGCAGACTGGGCCCAGCCAGGAGCCACCCCGCCTCACCTGCAACGGTGGGGCATAAAGATCCGGCCCCAGCGGGGGCGGGTCCGCCGCCGCGGGGTCGCCGCCGAAGGGGCGACACCAAATGGGGTTGCCCCTTTGGGGGAGCCACTTCGGGGGGTGGCACGAGGGCGAGGGCCTGCCCCCGTTTGATGGGGATATAGGTGGGGCTGGGGTTTTTAAGAGGCCCTGCTTTTGAAGGGCTTGGGGTTTTAGGGGTTGATTTTAGGGGTGGGTCTCCCGCCTGATCGACGGAAGCGAGGGGGCATGTGCCTCTCCCAGGGAGATGATGGAGGGAGTTCTGGGGGGCAAAATATACCACTGTTGAGCAGCAGGCACTGGCAGAACGCTAGGGGCAGGCCACGCCAACTGCGGGGGACAAGGGATCGATGCTTAATACCTATCCCTTGTCCCGGGCCTGCCCAGAGCCAAGGGATAACTGGGGGATGTGTGGCTCCTCCCCATACCTTGCGTTTGCTGTTGTGCAATGCCAGGTCCGTTACCCAGAAAACATCTCTCATCCATGACTTGATCCTGGATGAGGGTGCGGACCTGGCATGTATTACGGAAACCTGGCTGGACGAGGCCGCTGCTCCAACTCTGGCGGCCTTGTGTCCGGCTGGTTTCTTGTATGCCCAGCAGCCAAGGGTTGGGGGACGGGGAGGGGGAGTGGCTGTTATCTATCGGGAGTCCTTGGTCCTCACCAGACTCCCTCTCCGGGAGACCAAGTTTATTGAGTGCATGTACTGGAGGTTGGGTCCCAAGGGCAGCCTGGGGATTCTGCTCGTGTACCGTCCACCCCGCTGCACGACAGACTCCCTGGCCGAGGTGCTGGAGGTGGTCTCTGATGTGCGTGTGTTGACCCCCAGGCTATTGGTGCTGGGGGACTTCAATGTGCATTCGGGGGCTGTCCTCACGGGGGCACCTCGGGACTTCATGGAGACCATGGCTTCCTGGGAGCTGCACCCTGTATTAACTGGACCTACCCATGTAGCCGGTCATGCGCTGGACTTGGTTTTTGTTTCTGGAGAGGGGGGAAATGATCTGGAGATCGGGGGTATATCCACCACCCCCTTGTCATGGTCAGATCACTATCTGGTGGGGTTGGATTTCTCGATGCCACAACCCCTCTGCAGGGGTGAGGGACCTATTAGGATGGTCCGCCCCAGGCGTCTTATGGATCCGGATGGATTCCTGAACGCGCTTGGGGAATTGGAGCACACAAACGGTAGCTCGGTCGAGACCCTGGTGGATGACTGGAATGCTGCAATCACCAGGGCATTAGACCGAGTTGCTCCGAAGCGCCCTCTTCGCCTAAACAGAGCACGCGCGGCGCCATGGTTCACTCCGTCGCTGCGTGCTCTGAAACAAGAGGTGAGAAGGCTAGAGCGCCGATGGCGAAATTCCCGCTCCGAAGACAATCGAACACTGGTTAGAGCTGCATCTTCAGCCTACCGGGTGGCGGTGAAGGCAGCAAAAAAGAATTTCTATGCTGCCTCCATTGCGTCTGCGGAGTGCTGCCCCAGGAGGCTGTTCCAAGTGGTCCGGAGTCTGGTCGGTCCAGTCGCTCCGGACCCATTGGAACAGTCTAGAGCCTCCTGTGAGGCTTTAGCGAAGCACTTCGCAGATAAAATCGATCGGATTAGGAGTGGGATATCGTGCGTCGTGGATACAGGGAGTGAGCGGGAGGAGGCCAATGGCAGACCGGTTTTGTGGGATCGGTTTCGGCTTCTTCCTTCTGATGAAGTGGACAAGGTGCTTTCATCTGTGAGGCCGACCACCTGCTTGCTTGATCCTTGCCCGTCCTGGCTCATAATGAGCTGCAGGGAGAGACTGGGTGAGGGGATCAAGGCGGTGGTGAATGCCTCCCTCGAGGAGGCAGTGATGCCATCAGCCCTCAAGGAGGCAGTAATAAGACCGCTTCTAAAGAAGCCCTCCTTGGATCCCCAGGATTTAAACAACTTTCGCCCAGTCTCCAATTTACCATTTCTGGGCAAGGTGATCGAGCGGGTGGTGGGTGCTCAGTTGAAGGCACACTTGGATGAAGCCGATTATTTAGATCCGTGCCAGTCGGGCTTCAGGTCTGGACATGGGACGGAGACGGCCTTGGTCGCCTTGGTGGATGATATGAGGAGGGCTTTGGATAGGGGCGAATGCTCCTTTCTAGTCCTCCTCGATCTCTCGGCGGCTTTTGATACCGTTGACCACGGTATCCTCCTGGACCGCCTGGAGGGGTTGGGCTTGGGAGGCACTGTATTGCAGTGGTTCCGGTCCTTCCTCTCTGGAAGGTACCAGAGGGTAGTTCTCGGGGAGGAGGCTTCGGACCCTCGGCTGCTCACTTGTGGGGTGCCGCAGGGTTCCATCCTCTCCCCGATGTTATTCAACATCTACCTCAAGCTGCTGGGAGCTATCATCAGGAGGTTTGGGGTGCGGTGTCATCAGTATGCGGATGACACGCAGCTCTACCTCTGTTTCAAGTCCTCACCGAGGTTGGCCGTTGAGACCCTGTCCAAGTGCCTGGAGGCAGTGGCTGGCTGGATGGGAAGGAACATGCTGAAGCTGAACCCCGACAAGACCGAGGTACTGCTGGTGGGGGACAAGGGGAGGTTAGGGGATGCTGACCTGGTGCTGAATGGGGTACATCTACCCCTGAAGGACCAGGTCCGCAGCTTGGGGGTCATTCTAGACTCCCAGCTGTCCATGGAGGCTCAGGTGGCAGCTGTGAGCCGGGCAGCGCTGTATCAACTCCATCTGATACGGCAGCTGCGCCCCTACCTTCCTAATCACCTGCTCCCATCAGTGGTTCATGCCTTGGTCTCCTCTCGCCTAGACTACTGTAATGCGCTCTACGTGGGGTTACCCTTGAAGACAGTTCGGAAGCTGCAGCTGGTACAGAACGCGGCGGCTCGCCTGGTTAAAGGCAGCCGCCGGCGGGATCACATCACGCCAGTGATGAAGGATTTGCACTGGCTACCAGTTGCTTGCCGAGCCGAATTCAAGGTGTTGGTTTTGACCTTTAAAACCCTATACGGCTCTGGTCCAGTTTATCTCAAGGAGCGTCTCCAGCAACACCAAGTGGGCCGCTCAACAAGATCTGCCACGGATGGCCTTCTCCTTGTCCCTTCAGCCAGAGCAGCTAGACTGGTGGGGACGAGGAAGAGGGCCTTTTCTGTGGCGGCCCCCGTACTGTGGAACTCTCTCCCGAGTGACCTCCGCCATGCCCCCTCCCTGATTAGCTTCCGTCGCTCATTAAAAACCTGGTTGTTCAGGCGGGAATATGGGGTGGGTTAAGATTTTAAAATTTTTATATTGTTTTAATGTATTTTATTGTATTTATGTATTTTATTGTTGTACATCGCCCAGGGTGGCCGGTTGCCGGCCAGATGGGCGATAAATAAATATTAATAATAAATAAATAATAAATAAATAAAACAGATTGGTTTTTTTTTTTCAAGTCCAACACATTTCCCCCCCTAATTTGCATTGCAATAAAAAAGAAATTTGCAACCCTCGCAGTTACATAGGATAAATCATCCCTTAAGCAGAACAGACCCATATCTTCAGAAGATTGTCCTGGGAGAGTTCTTAGTAGAGGGAGAATCAGCCTCTCTCTGCAGTCAACAGACTCTGTTGCTCCAGTTCCGCACAAACACAGACGTCATTAATCAGGATCTTGTTAAATTGCCCACTTAACAGTGCAGAGGGCAACACACTGAAGTCAGCAACAGCAAGCATAAATGCTCTCCTGTATTTGGGACCTATTTGAATTGGAAAAGGGATTGTTTCGGACGGCATTCATTAACAGAGGTCATTGTGATAAAAGAAGGCATCTATCAAGCTTGTTCATATATGAGATGTTACAAGTACATTACAATTCCTGTTTCTCTATACATCAACCAAGTGAAGTGAATCCGTGAGGTAAATCAGGTTGCAACAACAAGTTATTTGCCGAAAGTCATCCAGCAAGCTTCATCGATGAGCGGGAGCCCTAAATCTGGACCTCTCCAATCTTACTCAACACTCTACTTACTGCATCATAGATCCATTTCACACATTAAATTTTTAGGTGTACATCTTAAAATGTAATGTGTAAATGTAGCACTGGTGTTTGTAAATATGTGTATCATATAAGGTACAGGGAGCTGGAATTCGCCAAGTCTGTCAAGTATACACTTGGTGGCAAACATGGATTGCTGTCTCCCAATATGTGAATGGCCCATATGTACGTACGTGTGTGTGTGTGTGTGTGTGTGTGTGTGTTGTACTTAACCTCCTGCTTTCCAAAATTTGTGATGTGGATTCCATTTGAGTAATATGAAATGTAAATGTCTACATTTAAACAAAATTCAAATTTTTAAAACTTTCAAAAGCTAGTATAGGGTAGTGGCTAAGGACTGAACACTGAACCAGGATGCCCTGGGTGCAAATCTAGCCCTACCATGAACTGACAAGGGAAGCCAATCAGCCTCAGCCCCTACACCCCCATGATGATGATGGTGATGATGATACTCACCTACATTACAGGGTTATTGTAAGGATTACTAAGATATGTGGAAGTGCTTTGAACACTCAGGAAGTGCTGTAGAACCACTAAACATTATTTCAGCATTATTATTTCAGAAAGTGGACATGCCATGAATATTGTAAGTATAATATATTACATGGTCTCAACAAAACATTGTACCCTTTCTTGTCTAGTTCTGTATGGAACCACATTCAATGAAAGCCAATGGTAAAACTCCAACTGATTTTTATGGTTCTGATGTGCATCCTTTAGATGCCAGAATGATAGCAAAATTCAAAAGTCTGAGGCTGTGCTCTAAATTATACGAGATATATTTACTACAATGGTGTGTCCTGGTATTGATATACAATACTCTGTTCAGCTGCTTTGGAGATTGTTGCCTGTTCACTGAGGTAAAACATGAAAGCTGATATTTTCTAGCTACTTGTTATTAAAGGATCGCTTGGTCACCAGCCATCCTGCTGTTCAACATTTGGCTTTCATTATTATAGCAAGAAACAAATAGAAACTTTAGAGTCCTTTTAAGCAGGTAGCTTCACGTTTGCGAATGTTTGTTTTTCCTACATATAGTAGTAAGTAAATATAACTGACGAACAGCTATTTAGAGCCAAATTTCAGGCTACAGGGTTTCAGAGAGGAAATGGTCCATCAGTCTTCATTGCTTAAACTGCATTTCATTTATAGCATTAATTAAAGTGTAAGGAATACCCTGAGTATAGAAAAGCTTTCATTAGATTGAATAATATCCAATAATGCAATACTCCCAAAGACAGAAGGCTTCACAGCCCAGTCAAATTCAAACAAGGGGGAGGGAGAATGTAAAAAACTCAGTAAGATTGTTATGATTATTAATTCCTCTGTGACTATTTAACCATACTAAATCCATTTAGGAGTACAACTCTCATCTAAGGGAAATGCCTGGTTTCTGCTGATTTCTTTACGTAGGTTCTGTTTTTGTCATTCATATGTGTCTGCTATCTCTTTTATTCTATTTTTCTTCCTATCTTATCCAGATTTCTCCCAGTTCCTGGCTTGGGGTAACATCAAAAGCCTCGACAGCCGTGTGATGGCTTGCACATTCCTCCCTCTCTTTCCCAGAGCTGGCTCTGGCTTTGAAGGGGCCCTTGGCAAAGTGGGCCGCTCCTGTGTTGATGGGCCTCATCCCCTGCAGCGCTCTGAGCAACACTGGGTGGTTGGTATATTAGCTGCTATTTTAATTTCATACCATGCTCCCCGATGCAGCGCTGCTTGGAGTACCAGGCCAGGAAAAACAATTAAAGAGAGCCAGGGGCAGGCATCAGTGGTGGGCCCTGTTGTTGGGGTGCTGGGCACCTGGCATCTGCCCAAGGTCAGGATGCCGGGCCCTGCTCTTTTGAGAAATCATGTAACTGCAAAAGATGATGTAATTTCCTGGAGGAGGTACAAGCAGCACACTTTCTAACCATGTTAGACCAATAAGGTTCTTACATGTCCTAGATTCTCACACATCATAGTGATGTAATGTTAGACTAACATTACATCATTATGACATGTAAGAATCTTACTGCTCTAATCCTTGCTTCTTTCACCCAGGGGTATGCATTATTATAAGAGAGGTAGTACCAAGGTACCAAGAACTCAGTTAGAATCTTGTGAAGCTCTAATCAGGCTTATTTCCTGTGCCCAAGAATGCCCTGGTAGTCTGTGCTCATTATCTTTATCAATCACCAAGTTATAAAAATAGCACTGTTCAAACACTGCCCTGAACATGGGCAGGGGAGAGCAGCAGGATAGTCCCCACTTCTCCTTTCTACCCCCTACATTTTCAGCATAATGGCTGAAAGAGCCTACATGTGTAGTAGGCTCTGTACATCCGATTTCAGGACCCTGCCTAATGGTACCTGGTTTATGTGTACAGAGGCTACGTATATAGTGGGACTAGGGAGCAGGTGTGAGTGGGCCTGAACCTGCACTCCCATTGCATACCCTCCAACATTTCACAGATGAAACTAGGGACACACTACACAGGCCTGTGGCTTACGTCTGAGTGTGGAAAGCTAAGCAGGGTCAAGCCTGGTTATTACTTGGATAAGAGACCCCTCCTGTAGTTTCCTGCAATGAGCAGGGGGGTTGGACTTGATAGCCTTGTAGGCTCCTTCCAACTCTATGATCTATGAAACATGTGAATTTGTAAGAGGTACCACAGGGCTCGGTCCTGGGCCCGGTGCTCTTCAACATTTTTATTAATGACTTGGATGAGGAGGTACAGGGAATGCTTATCAAATTTGCAGATGACACAAAGTTGGGTGGAACAGCTAATACTCTGGAAGACAGAAACAAAATCCAAAGTGACCTCGATAGGCTGGAGCGCTGGGCCGAAAACAACAGAATGAAATTTAATAGGGATAAATGCCAAGTGCTGCACCTAGGGAGAGGAAACCAAATGCAGAGTTACAGAATGGGGGACACTTGGCTCAACAATACTACAAGTGAGAAGGATCTTGGAATTGTGGTAGATCACAAACTGAATATGAGCCAGCAATGCGATGTGGCTGCAAAGAAGGCAAATGCAATTTTGGGCTGTATTAATAGAAGTATAGCTTCCAAATCGCGGGAAGTGATAATTCCCCTTTACTCGGCACTGGTTAGGCCTCATCTTGAGTACTGCGTCCAGTTCTGGGCACCTCACTTTAAGAAGGACATAGAGAAACTGGAGAGGGTTCAGAGGAGGGCAACAAGGATGATAAAGGGACTGGAAACAAGGCCCTATGAGGAGAGACTGAAAGAACTGGGCATGTTTAGCCTTCAGAAGAGGAGACTGAGGGGAGATATGATCGCACTCTTCCAGTATTTGAAGGGATGTCACACAGAGGAGGGCAAAGATCTCTTCTCGGTCATCCCAGTTTGCAGGACACGGAATAATGGGCTCAAGTTACAGGAACCTAGATTCCACCTAAACATCAGGAAAAATTTCCTGACTGTCAGAGCAATAAGACAATGGAATCAACTACCTAGGGAGGTTGTGGGCTCTCCCACTCTGGAGGCATTCAAGGTGCAGCTGGACAGACATCTGTCAGAGATGCTTTGACCTAGATTCCTGCATTGAGCAGGGGGTTGGACTCGATGGCCTTGTAGGCCCCTTCCAACTCTAGTTTTCTATGATTCTATGATTCTATGATTCTATGGTTAAGCAACATGAAGGTGTGATCAACAGGGCGTGGCCAGGCAACATGAGGGTGTGGCCAAGGGTATGGCCAGGCAACCAAAAGGCATGGCCAGGTACAAAAGTTATTAGAGGAAACACACAAAATCTTATATATTATAATTATTACATTATTATATATTATTATATAATATTTTATAAGTGGCTTTTGTAATTTTTTTAAACCTTACTTAAACCCTTAATTGTTGATATCTGGTGTTTTTCACGGGGGCGGGGTATGTCAGTGCTTACAGGGCAATCTCTTTCTTTTTGTTTTAAAATTGTCAGGATTGGTCCTGGCATTTTCAGGGCAGTTGGAGGAGAAGAAAAGAAGGAGATGCGGAGGAGGGGGAGGTTTTGGGTGGGGGGAAATACAAAAAGACACATTGGGGTTTTGTGCTCCTTCAGCGTTTTGCTCCAACACCTCTATTAAGCTCTGGTTTTTAAGCACAAGGAGTAACTTTGAGGGGCTGAACAGCTTTGTTGTTGTTTGTTATTGTGGAAAGGCCCCAGTTTAAAGCACTTTTTCTGTGCTATTCACACAATTTAGATTTAAAGAAACACTAAAACTGGAATAATCTTCCAGAATTTAACTAACTTGAATTAAGTTAAAACAAACAGTGCAATCCTACGCACAGTTACTCAGGAGTAAGTACAAATGTCTTCAATGGGTCTTACTTACCAGGGACCCTGGTCAGAGACAGCAGGTAGAATACACACACACACACACACACACACACACACGGTCTGTTCCCTTCCTGCTTAAAGGGTCCATGGGCAAAATCACAGCTAAACTAAATTTATTTATTTATTTATTTATTTTATTTATTATATTTATCAATCGCCCATCTGGCCGGCCACCCGGCCACCCTGGGCGATGTACAATTAAAATACAGCAAAACACAATAAAATATAATAATTAAAACAATATAAAAAATTTTCATTAAAAACCTAACCCACCCCATATTCCCGCCTGAACAGCCATGTTTTTAATGCACGGCGGAAGCTCATCACGGAGGGGGCATGGCGAAGGTCACTAGGGAGGGAGTTCCATAATGTGGGGGCCGCCACAGAGAAGGCCCTCTTCCTAGTCCCCACCAGCCTGGCTGCTCTGGCTGATGGGATAAGGAGAAGGCCGTCCGTGGCAGACCTTGTTGAGCGGCCTACTTGATGTTGCTGGAGGCGCTCCTTGAGATAAGCTGGGCCGGAGCCGTGTAGGGTTTTAAAGGTCAAAACCAACACCTTGAATTCGGCTCGGCAAGCAACTGGTAGCCAGTGCAACTCATTAAGCACTGGCGTGATGTGATCACGCCGGCGGCTGCCCTTAATCAGGCGAGCCGCCGCATTCTGTACCAGCTGAAGCTTCCGGACCGTCTTCAAGGGTAACCCCACGTAAAGCGCATTACAGTAGTCTAGGCGAGAGGAGACCAAGGCATGAACCACTGATGGGAGCAGGTGATTAGGAAGGTAGGGGCGCAGCTGCCGTATCAGATGGAGTTGATACAGCGCCGCCCGGCTCACAGCTGCCACCTGAGCCTCCATGGACAGCTGGGAGTCTAGAATGACCCCCAAGCTGCGGACCTGGTCCTTCAGGGGTAGTTGTACCCCATTCAGCACCAGGTCAACATCCCCTAACCTTCCCTTGTCCCCCACCAGAAGTACGTCGGTCTTGTCGGGGTTCAGCTTCAGCATGTTCCTTCCCAGCCAGCCAGCCACTGACTCCAGGCACTTGGATAGGTTCTCAATGGCCAACCTCGGTGAGGACTTAAAACAGAGGTAGAGCTGCGTGTCATCCGCATACTGATGACACTGCACCCCAAACCTCCTGATGATAGCTCCCAGCGGCTTGAGGTAGATGTTGAATAACATCGGGGAGAGGATGGAACCCTGCGGCACTCCACAAGTGAGCAGCCGAGGGTCCGAAGCCTCCTCCCCGAGAACTACCCTCTGATACCTTCCAGAGAGGAAGGACCGGAACCACTGCAATACAGTGCCTCCCAAGCCCAAGCCCTCCAGACGGTCCAGGAGGATACCGTGGTCAACGGTATCAAAAGCCGCTGAGAGATCGAGGAGGACTAGAAAGGAGCATTCGCCCCTATCCAAAGCCCTCCTCATATCATCCACCAAGGCGACCAAGGCCGTCTCCGTCCCATGTCCAGACCTGAAGCCCGACTGGCACGGATCCAAATAATCGGCTTCATCCAAGTGTGCCTTCAACTGAGCACCCACCACCCGCTCGATCACCTTGCCCAGAAATGGTAAATTGGAGACTGGGCGAAAGTTGTTTAAATCCTGGGGATCCAAGGAGGGCTTCTTTAGAAGCGGTCTTATTACTGCCTCCTTGAGGGCTGATGGCATCACTCCCTCCTCGAGGGAGGCATTCACCACCGCCTTGATCCCCTCACCCAGTCTCTCCCTGCAGCTCATGATGAGCTAGGACGGGCAAGGGTCAAGCAAGCAGGTGGTCAGCCTCACAGATGAAAGCACCTTGTCCACTTCATCAGAAGGAAGAAGCCGAAACCGATCCCACAAAACCAGTCTGCCATTGGCCTCCTCCCGCTCACTCCCTGTGTCCACGACGTACGATATCCCACTCCTAATCCGATCGATTTTATCTGCGAAGTGCTTCGCTAAAGCCTCACAGGAGGCTTTTGACTGTTCCAGTGGGTCTGGAGCGACTGGACCGACCAGACTCCGGACCACTTGGAACAGCCTCCTGGGGCAGCAGGAGCTTGCAGGAGGTGGCAGGGGAATTCGGGGATCTGCATAACTAATTGGGACTCTGCATAACAAATTAAAAAGCTGTGATGGCTTAAGTGTTTGCGGGACTGTCCTGGTAAATTCTGGACAATTGGAGAGCAGGGCCGGTGCTACCATTAGGCCAACTAGGCAGCTGCCTAGGGCGCAGGGCTAAAGGGGGCGCCAGAAATAGGGAGGGCTCAAGTGGGAAGGGGGTGCGCTAAATATCTGATCTTGCCTAGGGCACCAAAATGCACCAAACTGCCTACTCTCCCCTGTTGGAGAGTATGCCATTGTTCAGAGTAATAGCTAAACAGAGGAGCTGATAATTCTGTTACTGGAAAGACATCTTAGAATGTATGCAAAAGAGGAAGGTATAATTTTAATTGATTGCTTCTCCCCAAGCATGCTGAACTATCCCCCCCCCACCCATGTTGCTTAACATCTCCTAAACATTGTACTATAAATTATGCTTTTTAAATATAGGTTTCTAAGAAACAGTTGTGAAAGAAGCTGAAACAAACTCTTTTGCAAAGGTTGACTGTGACTTCCTTTAATGAGAATGGCAAAGAGGAAAGATGAAATTTAGATTTCCCAATGCAATTTAAGAAGGATTTAAACCAGTCAGGCAGGGATCTAAATATATTTGCTGAGAAAGGTTTGTCATTTCTGTGATATTAGAGATTCATATTCAAACTTTCCTCAGCGTCTTCAGTGGTGCTCCTGTGAGAATTGCTGCTGTAAACCAGATTTACTTTAGCATAATTTAGATGCTGTTTTGCTGCAGAGGATTTTTTAAATTTAAGCGGTTTGGCAATCCACTCATTGGCCCATCTCAGGAATCACTACTTCTTAGCCTCCCACTATTGAGAGATGATTGTGCTAGATTATGTTCAGATCCTGCACACAAGCTTTGTTTTGAAGGGCACAATCCTATGCATGTTTAGACAGAAAAGAAGTCCTACAACTCCCAGCATTCCCCAGCCAGCATCACTAGCTGTAGGACTTTTTTCTTTCTTTCTAAACATGCATTTTATTTATTGATTTGATTTGTACCCTGCCTTTCTACCAAAAAATGGCACTCAAGGTGGCTTACAGGCATAATTAAAATTGATTAAAACAATGAAATACATTAAAATACAATAAAACATGGCAATTACAGAATAGGAAACAACCCCCCCCCCCATAAAATTGTGCCCTAAGATCACCAGTCTTGTGTATGTGGTAGTTTTCTCTAGTAGTGTTGCAGTGAGGTCAGCTTTCACAAATGGGAAAATAACGTGTTGTGCAGAAAAAAATAGATATTACACTGATCTTAAAACAGACTTCAAGGAAGCCTTTCTTGAAAGTTTGTTCACTGTAGAGAGAGGCAGTAGAGAGAGATGGTGCTTCAAAACAAGGCTCTTATTGTGCAATTGCCCTGCGTCATTCATATAATTTTACAGGAGGTCCAGATGACATACTCTTCAACGTTTTACCATTCTTTGTTTCACCAGAAAAAAAATCAGTTAAAGAAGAAAAGACAGAATAGGTGCACAATGTCTTTTGACTGGTAGCACTAAGAGCCGTTCATCTGGAAGCACAGAGAGAGGGGGGAGGGAGGGAGGGGGGAGGGATGAGCAGATAGCTGGGGAGGAGAGAAAGGGGAGAGCAGAGAGAGTGAGAGAAGAACACACACACACACACACACACACACACACACACACACAGCAGAAAAAACGGTGGTGGTGGAAACTAGCAATATTCTGTTGTCTTGGACTTAAAAGTATACACTGGAGAGCCAGTGTAGCGTAGTGGTGAGAGTGTTGGACACGGGAGATCTGGGTTCTAGTCCTCACTCGGCCATGAAACTCACTGGGTGACTTTGGGCCAGTCACTGACTCTCAGCCTAACCTACCTCACAGGGTTGTTGTGAGGATAAAATGGAGAGGAGGAGGAGGATTATGTAAGCCACCTTGGGTTCCTTGCAGGAAAAAAGGTGGGGTATAAATGTAATAAATAAATAAATAAATAAATAAATAAAGGTTTGGTGCTTTCAAGAAAAGTCTAATGTAACCATTTTAACAAAATGATTTTTTCATTTAAAACCAATTTTGTTTACCAAGTTGCACTTCCTACTCAGGTGAGTTCAATGAGCTTCTTCAAGAGCCTTAACAGCAAACGTGTTCTGATGTTTGGCAGTTGGTTAAAAGATTCCATTTCCACATTGCTGCAGTCTCTGGTCTCTAGGATCGGTGTCTCTCTCTGTTTCCTCGACTGTGGTGGCATTTCCAGGAGTGCTACCACACTCACCATTATCCTGGATTCCAACATGTGATTTCTTCTCCCCTTTCCTCTACGTCTCAGGATGCTGTGTTGTTTTGGTGGCTTTCTCCATGCTTGGATTACTTGATCTTTCCTCTTTCTTTTGTTGACTCTCAGCCTCTTGTTGCTGCTGGTAATAATCACTGGTTTTGCTCTGTGATCTTCTTTTGCTGTCACCACCAGTCCTCTCCATGCTAGCTGGCAACTGTAACTCAGTTGTATTTGCACAGGACTCTTCATCAGAAGTTTCCTGATTCTCCAAAGCAGCAGACATGGCAGCGGCTAAAGCAGACATGGCGGCAGCATGCACCTGGTCTGAATGAGACAGCCCCAGGTGTTTCATCATTCCAAGGAGCCTGACCAATACCAGCTGTTGTCCAACTTGCCAACCCTTCAAATGGCAACCCATTATGTAGGTGAGACCTTGTCCCCTGAGATGAGGAACTTCTGAGGAAAAATATATGGCATTCCCTAGTTTTGTTCCTCTCGGAATGAAATCTCAGAGGGCTCTTCATCAGAGCTTTCTGGATTGTCCAAAGCAGAAGGCAAGGCAGCATGAACCTGCTCTGACTGCGCCGACCCAAGTGTTCCATCATTCAACAGTACCTGACCAATACCAGCTGTGAAGGCATTATATTCTGGTTCTTGGGCACCTGCCTCATCTGGAGAGCCTATAATGCTCCTAATATGTACACCAGAGGGGGACAGAGCTTTTTGGATGTTAATCATCTCCTACTGTTGAATCTGTTGCTTAGATCTCACATCTAAGCTACTCTGTTGCCTTGATGCCATCTGATGCATTTCTTCCTCTCTTTCTATTGTTGCCTGACTTGACAACCCTTCAAATGACATCACATTACCTAGGGGAGACACTCACCCTTGAGACAAGGAACTTCTGAGGAAATAAACAGAAGTATGGCATTCTCGGGTTAACGTCTTCCAGTAACGAAATCACAGACGGCTTTTCACTGGACCCTTCCTGAGTCTCTAAAGCAGCAGAGATGGCAGCAGACAAGGCTGATATAGCGGCATGAACCCACTCAGAGTGAGATGGCACTTGACTAATAGCAGCTGTTGTTATCTGACTTCAAATTGCATCCCATTATCTGGGGAAGACACTGGCCCTCAAGAGAAGGAACTTCTGAGGAAATAAAAATATATATTGTAATCTCTGGGAATGGAATCACCTCCCATCAGATGGGAGTTTCCTCTGGCATTGTCTGCTGCGACCAGTCTTTACCAAGGTTGGGTGAACCTGTGAAGTTGTTGGCCTTATTCTCCAAAGAAGAAGAAGAAGAAGAAGAAGAAGAAGAAGAAGAAGAAGAAGAAGAAGAAGAAGAAGAAGAGGCAGTCATCAATGTATGCCTGCAGATGGAGGGATCCTAGTGCTAACAGTCAGAAGGCATTGTGCAGTTATTCTGGGTTTTTTTACCCTTAATGGATTTTTATGTACATCTTGTCTCAGCCGAGAGGTAGCTTCTGAGATAGAGTCAGAAACTGAACATAAGTGCACCCATGCACACACATAAATCCTTCAGCCATTGTGGAACTGCTTCACTGGGTGGTGTGCTATGCATCTCATAATGCTGAGGCCCACCAAACTAGGCACCAATAAAGCAGGTGCCCACAATTACCCTGACAATGCATGCAGATAAAGTTCATCATTATTATACCCATCTTGCAGGAGGCAGGGCTATGGCTGAGAGGTGGAATACAATACACCAGCTTTGCAAAGTAGCCCCGTGTGTTGCCATACCCATTTTGTTGAGTAAGGGGAAGTTAGAGCAGTTTATGACAAGCCTGCAGTGTGATCTAGGATTGTTATCCAGTCTGCTGGTGTGTTGGGCTTTTAGAGAAATGCAGGGTGGGACTGTGACATAGACCGCAGCAGCAGTGCAATTTATTAAGGGCTGGAGGGGTGTGTGATGTATGTATGTGTGTATATAGCTTTAAGAGAACCTACAAATATTAGTTCATGCAGGAAGACTGGGTGGGGCCTCTCCCTCTGCTGGCCCCTGGCGCTGAGAAAGTGTGCCCTGTGGCTTCTCAATAATAATAATAATAATAATAATAATAATAATAATAATAATAGTTGTGAATGTACCAGAGTCTCTTGTTTGTTGCCTGGGGAGCAGGGCCTAGGGGTGGACTGCCACATGAGCTGGTCACCACCCCCTATCAAACATACCCTATTAAACACCAGTTTAATAGGTGTTTAAGGGCTGTTTAAGCCCTGTTGCCCTGGTTTCTACACAAAATACGTAGCGCGGGGGACCAGTGCGGACCGGCGCGGCGGGCTCGAGGCAGGGAGCCCCGGACCGGTAAGGCCCCACGAGTCTCGGGCAGGTGTGAGCGGGGCCAATTTCGGCCCCACTACGCCGTCCCGAGATGGAAATTGTACATCACTACACCAGGTCCACCTACTGAGAAACAACAGAAGGGTTTCGGTACACGAATTTCTCAGAGGCCAGGTAGCCCTAATGCCCAAGCCTTCTTGCTGCTCAGTCACCAAGTTTACCAGAATGGTACACCTGTTCTACGATGATATCAGGGCTTTTTTTTTTAATGTGCAACCAGACGCAAAATGTCCAGTCCCAGGAAAATAAATGCGCAGAAAGGCCTACCCTACCTCATTTAAAAAAAACAGCAAGTCTGCAACCAGGGTGAAATCTCAACAGAACCATGGCAGATACCTGTATGGGCAGTTCAAAATACAAGTAATGCAAAAGTTGCATTAGTTTTAGCAGAAGTAAAAATCTGATAATAATTTTGTGAAAAGCTCCCTATATGGGCTCCCTCAGCCAAAATGTAAGTAGTTCTTGGGCGTGTGTGTGTGGGGGGTCTTAGGGAGGGGAACTATTTGGTATGTCTCGGTTTGCAGGGCCCACATTAACAGCAGTGAGACCCCAACTCAGGCAACCATTGAGGTTTGGTCTTAGTCTTGGTGTTCCTGTGGTGGCATAACCCACGGCCTTCTCTCCCTGCTGCATTCATGTAGGAATTCAGGCCTGCTTCAAAGCCTCCAAGGCCCTTGGCATCCCTGTAGTCTCAGGCTGCAATCAGATGGACACGACATCTCACACGACATACTTTGGCAGTAACAATTCGGCCTGCTATGGGGCCCTTGTATCTGGGACTGGACCAGTGTTGTCAACGTGGCGCAGGCAGCACAACCTGGTCCCCAGTGTAGAGCCTAGCCAGCGATCCCCCACCCCATCCAGGCCAGCTGACAGGGCCTGCTCCTACAGCCCCATTCCTTGTGGTGGCCATTGGTGCTTTGTATTGAGGTTTGGTGCCCCCTTTCCCCTCCCATTAAATTTCCTGCCCCCTGTCTCACAGGGCCTTGCCTGGGAAGCCCTCTTTCACCCCCATGTGATGGACCAGACTTGGTAGCAAGGAGATGCCTTGGAAGGGCAGAAAGTTGCTGCAGCCTGAGGGAGATGGGACCATGGTCCGAAACATTTGCCTGCAATACCATTAAAATGTCCCTCCCGATACCAAGTGTAAAGGCACAATTTGCAACATTTTGGTTCTCCAATTAGAGATGCCACCCAATTTCACCTGTGGTGGAACTGCATCCATGTGGACTGGGAGCATGCAGGAGTCTGTCATGGTTCTGTTGCGATTCCACCCTACTTGTGGGGGTTTCTTAATGTTGGATAACTAAAATTGCAGTCAAAACCTATGGCTCATGTTTCACCGGGTAATTGGGTGAAATGGTTAAGATCACTGATACCTTCTAGGGTGGTTTTCCTAGAAGGTACTCATTGAATTATTAACAGCCTGAACAGGAAGTGGGCGTTGCTCCCAGCTTCTTCCTCTTTCTGTTCAGACTCTAGTGAGCGTGGCACCACCAGGTTGTTGTCTCCACGTGGTCCTCGTAGCAGCATGTAGCCAGAGTTGCTGGTCTGAACTCCACAAGTTCAGACCCCAAGTATTTCCAAATGAACTTGTAACCAACTGTAAGAAACACTTTTAAGCCTGCCTGAATGAAACTGCATAATCTGAGTGAGTAAATGTTACTTTTAACTTTTACAAGACTGTGTCTCTGATTATTGTTCTGAGGGAGAGAAAAGGGGGCAAAACCAGGGAAGTCTGCCTTAAAGCATCCTGGATTACCAAATGCTAACTGGCTAACACTAGCCAAATCTAAGCTTCTTTTAAGCTGGAAAGGAAGGGACTCTACTCTGCTGATCTCACTAACGTGAGATAGGAAGGATATTACTCCACAATATATCCTCTCCTAGTATCTTTTTCAAGTCCCAACACTTAATGAGGTAGGGCAGGCCTCCCTGCGCATGCACAGAGGCCTCCTGTGTGGACACCATTATTCTGCACACAGATGGTGAAGAATATACGATCCCAGAAGATTTCAATTGCCCCTCTCCCAGCCATAGCCCAACAAATTTGGGTAAGCTTGATGGCAGAACTGGGGCTTACAGAATACACGGTTGGTTGATTCATTCAGAGGATTCAGAGGAAAGTCTGGGTTTGTTGAACTTTTTTCAGGAGTAGCACCATGTGGAACTGTTGGCTGAATCTAAAGCCCTTTTCAAATGACATCCATATTCACTAAATGTATGGAGGGGGGAGCAGGAGCTCAGCAAACCCCCCTGCCACCCCCAATCTTTGAACATTCAGCTGACGGTCTGAACAGAGCTTATGCACATACAACTCTATCATGCCTTTGGCTGAGCATGTGGAGATAGGGAGCACAATTCCGATCCCTGCCTCCAAGCATTCTGTGAACATGTGAAAAGGTGGGAGGCAACAAATGGATGCAGGAACAAATGGGCTTAAAGATACCCAACTCTCCACTATATTGTGGCCACTGCATTACGTTAAAATTGAAACGAGCCATTTAAAATGAGAAAGCATAGAACAAAAAAAATTAATAGATTCTGCCTAACAACTAATTTAGGGCGTAATCCTATGCATGTTTAGATAGAAAATAGTCATACGACTCCCAGCATTCCCCAGCTAGCATAGGACTTTTTTCTGTCTAAACATGCATAGGACTGTGCCCTTAATAGCTTTGCCAAAGCACACAAGCCCTATTCAGGCATTAAGGTAAATGGGGTAGTCAAACCATGAGCAGGGCTGTACTGAGTAGCTCTGCCCACTGATATGACACACCTGACACAGCCCCTTGTTGGAAATTGTAATATTGCCTGCTTAAAATCAACAACGTGATGTAACTTTGTGTGATGTGCGTGTGCAGTCCCCCAGGCTAGTGGTGCTGGGGGACTTCAACGTGCATTCGGGGGTTGCCCTCATGGGGGCACCTCAGGACTTCATGGAGACCATGGCTTCCTGGGAGCTGTATCCTGTATAAACTGGACCTACCCATGTAGCCGGTCAGGCACTGGACTTGGTTTTCATTTCTGGAGAGGGGGGAAATGATCTGGAAATCGGGGGTATATCCACCACCCCCTTGTCATGGTCAGATCACTATCTGGTGGGGTTGGATTTCTCGATGCCACAACCCCTCTGCAGGGGTGAGGGACCTATTAGGACGGTCCGCCCCAGGCGTCTTATGGATCCGGATGGATTCCTGAACGCACTTGGGGAATTGGAGCACACAAACGGTAGCTCGGTCGAGACCCTGGTGGATGATTGGAATGCTGCAATCACCAGGGCATTAGACCGAGTTGCCCCGAAGCGCCCTCTTCACCTGAACAGAGCTCGCACGGTGCCATGGTTTACTCCATTATCGCGAGCTCTGAAACGGGAGGTGAGAAGGCTAGAGCGCCGATGGCGTAAGTAAATCTCGCTCCGAAGACGATCGATCGAACATGGGTTAGAGCTGCATCTTCAGCCTACCAGGTGGCGGTGAAGGCAGCAAAAAAGAATTTCTATGCTGCCTCCATCGCGTCTGCGGGGTACTGCCCCAGGAGGCTGTTCCAGGTGGTCCGGAGCCTGGTCGGTCCAGTTGCTCTGGATCCGTTGGAACAGTCAAAAGCCTCCTGCACTTTGCAGATAAAATCGATCAGATTAAGAGTGGGATTTCGTACGTCATGGACACAGGGAGTGAGTGGGAGGAGGCCAATGGCAGATCGGTTTTGTGGAATCGGTTCTAGCTTCTTCCTTCTGATGAAGTGGACAAGGTGCTTTCATCTGTGAGGCCGACCACCTGCTTGTTTGATCCTTCATAGAATCATAGAAAAGTAGAGTTGGAAGGGGCCTACAAGGCCATCGAGTCCAACCCCCTGCTCAATGCAGGAATCCAGGTCAAAGCATCCCTGACAGATGGCTGTCCAGCTGCACCTTGAATGCCTCCAGAGTGGGAGAGCCCACCACCTCCCTAGGTAGTTGATTCCATTGTCTTATTGCTCTGACAGTCAGGAAATTTTTCCTGATGTTTAGGTGGAATCTAGGTTCCCGTAACTTGAGCCCATTATTCCGTGTCCTGCAAACTGGGATGATCGAGAAGAGATCCTGGCTCTCCCTTCCCCAGATTCAAACTGCAGTCTGTCCTCCCCCCCCCACTCCTCATCCCACTCCATACTGGTGATGCAGATAGGAAAGTTTAGACCCTGGACTTAATGGTTTTATGGTGGGGCGTAGAGAGCTTTAGACGGCCATGTGTTTTACTTCAGTTGTGAAGTATACAGCTAACAGTTCTCTTCCCCCCATCCAACCACCATTCCATGCTTTACAGCTGCTTCTACATTCCTTATATGTTAGAACAAACAACAACAACAACAACAACAACAATATATTTTTTGCCTGATTTTTATATTCTGAACATGAACAGTGTAGGAGAGGCAGGAGATAAATATTTTAAAATGAATTAAAAGAAAATATATGTTGGGATCCTATAAGCTGGTCACCATTATGTTTTCACGCAACATGGAAGCACATTGCAAGGTTTATTATTTCCTTCACTTTCCCTCAGAGCCGGGGCAGAGATCAATACATCTATCACCCTGAAAATTGGAAGCTCCACCCACAGGCAGGCAGGTTTGACCCATCCCCTTGTCAATTTCTGCTCTTTTGCCACATTGATCAGGGGATCGAGATGGATTTGGGTGTGTGCAACTGGGCTGGTGGAAAAAGGACTTCCCCACCCCATCACCCCATGGCAGCTCCCCTGCTCCCCCGCCTGAAAGAAAATGCTTGAGAGAGGATCAGGAGCATTCTGCTGAACGGGGCGAACTGTGCTGCACATGGCAGGGGGAATGTCCAGAAATCAGGCAGAGGCACTTCACAGAAGGCAGATCCTAGATTCAACTCCAGATACTTCCAGTCTTTTTTCCCTCCAGACTAGAAACTAGTTTTAAAAATAAATGAAAAGAAAAAGATGTAATTCTGTGCATGACCATTTTAGCACTCTATGCCACATGAGTAGCAGGTATTACTCAACCAATATCCTTTATAATGGCCTAAAAATCCCGGTGTTATTTATTTATTTAAAATATTTCTTGGGTGCCTTTCAGGGCAGGAGCCCTCCCAAGGCGATATTCAACAATAAAAATCACATACTAAAAACTGATGCGGTAATAAAAACAGCAAACATTCCAAATAGATACCAGCATAAGACAAAAGCTACAACACACAATTGCAGCTACAACCCAGACTGATAAAACATAATCAGGTCAAAGTAAATAAGTAAGTTTTCAGCGCCTTCTTAAAAGTCTGCAATGATGGAGCCTGGCAGATCTCCAATGGCAATTCATTCCAGATGTGTGGGGCCCACTGCAGAAAAGGCCCTCTCTTGTATAGTCACCCACCTCACTGCCCTCAAAGGTGGGCAAGTGAGAAGGGCCTCTTTGCTGATCTTAAAATGCGGGCAGGCTGATATAGTGAAAGTGGTCCTTCAAGTAATTTGGTCCCAAACCATGTGAGGCTTTAAAGGTCAAAAACAGCACTTTAAATTGGGCTCAGAAACACACTGGTAACCAGTGCAGCTGGTACAGTCTAAGTGTTATATGTTCTCATCACCTCACCCCCATCATCAACACTCGGGCAGCTGCATTCTGCACCAGCTGAAGTTTCCAGATCTTCAAAGGCATCCCCACATACTGCATGTTACAATGGTCCAGCCTGGATGTCACTCACTAGTGTGCATGGATAACCGAGGCAAGATCTGTCTTCTCCAGGTAGGGCCGCAGCTGGTGTACCAGCCTAAGCTGGTAAAATGTGCTCCTGGACGCTTCAGCCATCTGGGCTTCCCCAGTTAGTGCAGAGTCCAGGAGGACTCCCAAAGTATGCACTAGAACTTTTAGGGGGAGTGCAACCCCATTTAAGAACAGTTGTAAACCTCCATCCAGTGTAGTTGGTTTCCCAAATCCACAATAACTCCTCCTTGTCTGGATTACAGTCCCTTGTAGAAGTATTGACTTGCCTTTGACTTTTCCACATTTTGTTCTGTTACAACCTGGAACTGCAATTGATTTAATTGGCATTGTTTCCACTTGATGTACACAAGATACTCAATGCTGTGAAGGTGCAAAATATTTTTATCATGGCACAAAAGTGAAGTAAACAAAAACAAACTGGCACTTGTTGGTTGCATAAGTATTCACCCCCTTTGCCTTGACATGCCTAAAGAAGCTCTGGTGCAACCCACGGCCTCCTGTGTGCAATTCCAGTGCCATATGATCTCAAATTAAAAGGCCCCAGAGTTTGTTGGAGAGCATGTCTAAACAAACAGCATCATGAAGACCAATGAGCTATCAAAATAACTTGGGGGTCAAGTTCTGCAGAAGCACCAATCAGTGTTGGGTTATTAAAAAAAATATATCCCAAACTATGAACATTCCCCAGAGCACCATTAAATCCATTTCTACAAAATGGAAAGAATATGGCTCAACCGTGACTCTGCCTAGAGAAGCTGTCCACCAAAACTCAGTGACTGGGTAAGGAGGGCATTAGTCAGAGAAGCAACCAAGAGGCCTGGCCAATGGTAACTCTGAAGGAGCTGGAGAGATCCACAGCTGAGATGGGAGAAACTGTCCATGGGACAACTATCATCCAGATGCTCCACAAAGCTGGGCTTTATGGAAGAGTGGCAAGAAGAAAGCCATTGCTGAAACAAACCCATATCAAAGCCCATTTGGAGTTTGCAAAAAGGCATGTGGGAGACACAGAAGGCTGTCATCGAGGGTGTCTGGCTTCCTCTAGTTGCTTAGGTGCATAACTTCAGCATCCTTCGAGATTCATCACTGCATCTAATACCAAGGTCTTGGTGCTGTTTGGAGCAACAGAATTCACCAGTTCTGTTTGGTGGAAATGCTGGCAGAGGACAACCTGGTGGTTGTCATTTAGGCTTTTGCTATCATACAGCTAGATTTCAAAAAAAGTTATCTGGTTCAAATAAAAAAGAAGCAGAAAACAAACGTCGTTATCAACTGTTCCACATTTCTTCCCCACCCCACCCATGATTTACTTCTCTGGCCCAGCTTTTGGAGGTCATGGTTAAAGCAACAGAAGGCTGAGGTTTTGAATGTATTTAGTCTGATTGACTCATATATTCTGCTTTATTCTGTCTGGATATTTTTATTCTGTCTGGATGTGTTTTTACATGCTCTTCTGAATTTGTCTATTCCAAAGGCTGGCAGAGGCAAACTAAATAAATACTATGGAGCATGTAAACAGATGTTTACATTTGTTACAGATGTTGGTGGAGGTCATTGAAAGGAATGAGAGAATGATCTCCCTACTTGGAACTGAATCTTTAAAATGATCAGAGGAGAGGAAAACTTCAAAGAGACTGCAGGAAGGTTGACTTGGTCCATGCTATTGTATATGTGAAAACAGCAACACGCACACACCAGACTTCTTCGAAACACTCAACTATTTATTACTGCAACTCACTGGGAAGACCCAGGGCAGAAAAAGAATGGATTAGAGGAGGCAGGGAAATACAGTGTAACTGAGAAGTGTCCTAGGATTACTGGTCAGGGTTGTTCTGGCCCTGAAAAAGTTATGTAGGCCCAAACACTCCAACAGATTTCATCTGCAAAAGTGAAACTGTTTCTTCCAGTTCATTCACATGGTCCACTGCCGCTGAGGCCTTCTGGGTTTGCCTCTTTAAAAGGCAGTACACAACACTCGCAACATAAGCCAACCTGAGGAAAGCACACAATTTTGGGGTGTACATCTTTTGGCAAGTGAGGGGGCAAAAAAAAAGCAACAAAATAGACACGAGTACATTTTTCTAATTGGAAATTCGAATGTTTCTAATTATTAGGAGTGAAAAGCTCTGTTAACAGCGTACCAAAAGAAATAGTTGGAGCTTGCACATTTCACAATAGAGCAGGGGAAAATACCTTTTGAAATTTGCGTGAATGATAATTCAGTTTCCTGCAACAGCTGGGGACAAGGCTGGAAGATTTATGAGTTCCCTGCCTGACTGACAGTTTAATATTTGATTTCAGTGGAAATTTTAATTTAGTGTGCTTGAGATTCCTACTCACTACCCAGGGTCCCACATCCTTTTGAATTTACTTAAGAAGTTGTAGAGGGAGGGCATTGTGGCGTAACCCCACAATTCAGTTCCCTGGTGTATGTCTGCTTTAGTATATTTAGTGAGTATAGAATGTTGAACTGAGTGGGTGTGGTTTGTGATGTCTTGGAAAGGGTGAGGGGAGTATATAAGGAGTGTGTGAGTGATGTCAGCGTTAGTCTAGTTAAGGCAGTTAGTGTGTTATGGGAGAGTGTTTGGAGAGTTGGGGGGGAGTTAGGTTAGTTGGATTATTTGTGTCTTGTCTGGAGTTTTAAGAGGAAACAGTGATTGTATGAGGAGTGAAAGTATTTAGAATTGTAGGGACTTAGATTAATTATAAAGTGTTTGGGGTAGGCAGGTTTTAAGTTATTTTCTGGAACTAAGATTTTGAGAATTAAAATAAACTTATTTTTATTTTGTTTGCTACCCAAATCCTACGTGTCAGCTTGGCATTATTACCTGCATTACTTTTAAATCTACACACACACCTTTGTACCCACAGTATCATAAATCTAAGCTAGATCCTTAATAACCAGAATTAATCTTTTCCCTCATTAGCAGGGGAAAGGTTTCATTTGATCCTCCCCTCAGGTTTTTAAGTGTTGATGCTTGGCCTGAGAAGGGTTTATGCACCTGGTCCTAAAGTGTAAGGGACTGTGGTGTTGCAGGCATGTTGGCATGAGATTATGTTGCTTCCCTCTCTTAAGACCATTATTTCCCTCACTTTCCTTCCCTCACTGATGTTCTTCAGCTGAATTGACCTGCTCTCAACTGCATCTATTGTAATGTTTTCTTTACTCTGGGTCCTGTTCCAAACCAACTGTGTCAAATATGACCTGCCTTATTCAATTATACAGCCAATATGGTATTGGAAATCTTGGCTACGAATAACATTTCCACAGTAATTTTTGAGAAACAAAGTTCAGTTTACGCTCATGGGTTTGAAAAGAAACATGTGGCTTATGCACCATGAAATGACATGACCGAAAGAATATACAACAATCAATAGTACACATAATATCAAAGCAGAAAATCTCCAAGCTATTTATGTATAGAAAAAGCTATTTCCCGAAATTATGGCTCATTCTCCCAACACTCGGCCATACCTTACCTGACAATGAAGCACAACCTAGAACGGGGCTATCAGAACAGGCTTGATTCTTAATGGTTGGGGTCATGGTGGGCAGGGAACACATTTAGTCCCCCGTTCCAACAATGATCCTCAGTGCACCCCTTTACTTCTATAAAAGAAAATATATATGGCTGCCATTCATTGCTATGGAGAAGAGTCAATAACTGTACTTGGAGATGCTGTGATCTTGCAAGGTGAGGGAACCCTACAACGTGACTCCATGTGCAGACTGGACAAAAACATGCTGAACCCCCGAAGACAGGGATGGGGAACATGTGGCATTTGTTGTTGGACAACAGCTCCCATCATCCCTCACCATTGGCTATGCTGGCTAGGGCTGATGGGAGTTGGAGTCTTCCAGTATCCAGAGGGCTGGGCAGTATGGATTGGATAAATCCATTGAAAACAACAACAAAAAACCCTTGTCAGAGCAAAGTTCTCAACGATCCCTACAGAACGCCAGCCAGCAGCTGTATCCAATATTATTTGCTACTAAACTAAGTCAGTGGGAATTTAGCACCCTGCTTTTTAATGCTTTTGCTTCTTGCATTTAAAATGCGCTGATGACTTTCGTTCCTTTAATGCACTGTTCTATTACTTTAAGTCACACGGAAATAGCTTAAGTCAAGTGAAGGCAGCCACAAAAATGGTTAATTCAAACAGCCATCTGGAGTAACAGGAAGCTACGCTTTCCCCAAACCCCATCACAGCAATGAAGTTGAAGGGATGAGGATAAAACCAAATAAAGTTCCACAGTTGCACATTTAGGCTTGGTAGTATAAGCATGTATATATCTAATTTAGCGTTGGAGCGTCTTCCATGTGGGTAGGGCCAATGGTGTGAGCCTTTCCCATTCAGTCGCTACTAGACCAGGGTAGCCAATGGCGGTCAGCTGGGAGACATACGGTAATTGGCCCCATATAATTTTGGTATTTTGGCAAAGTCCCATGGACTTCTGAGTGCATATGATGGGCAGGGGGCATTGCCTCCTTACTTCCTGATACTTATAAGAATGGGTTAGATACAGATTTAGTCATGCTTAGGGTGAAATCAATGGGACAAGTCAGTCACGGCTAAGGGCACAATCCTATGCAAGTTTAAACAGAAAAAAGGCCTAATAATTTGTTTTGACTTTTGTTGCAAGATTCCTGTGGAGAGCATGTCAATGGCCTCTCACCTTAAAAAAACAAAAACCTGCACATGCCAATGACAAGGTGTGTGGAGAGGAGATTTTCACCTATTAAGCTACACAACTTCCTACACATTTTTACTGACCCAAGTGCAGGGGGAAAAATGGCTACTAGGATAACATGACCAGGGTGACTATCAAGAAGGTAACTTTGTATCACTGGAGGGAGAGGCAACCCTAGGGTCTAGTAGCCTTCACAACCGTATTCTTACCGAGCTATTTGTGCAGCAAGAGAGAAATGGGTTGCAAAAAGAATCCTGCTGCAATTAGACCAGTATACATGGGATGGTGCTGAGCTATGGAGGAACCCAGCTTTTAAAAGAGGCACCCTGCTGGATTAAAAGTGGAATTTGGCCCATAAAGTACCTCTGGAATGATAGCAGGAAGCTATAAACTATTTTATATTGGTGTCATCTATGCACAAGGCACTTTGCAAAGAACAGGGGTTGGATCCAGATTTAGGTGCATGGAAGTGGGTTGGCAGAAGTGGACATCCTCACCCCTTCCTTTTCATAGCAGCCCCTCCAGCCCCCTGAAAATGCTACACAGAGGGTCCGGTGACCCAGCTGAATGGGGTGAGCTGTGGTGCAGGGCGGGAGGGGGATCCACCCCCTCCCAAATCAGGCAGAGACCCCTTCCATGAGCAGAGCTTTTCCATGCAGAACGCAGATCTGGGATCCAACCCCAAGTTTGACAAGTCTCTACCCCCAGGAGCATACCTTCTAAAAATAGAAACAGCAGAGGAAGGAGAGGAAAATGAAGACAGGGATAAACAGGGGAAGATTATGGAATTACTTCAGTTACATGTTACCGTAACTGGGACTAGGGGATTGTTCCAGAAGCTGGCATGAAAGCTTCATGAAAGCTGGCAATGTGTGAATTCCTGAATGTGCCAGACTCTGAACTCAGGTCAGGTGCCCTCAGGCTCACCACTGCTTATAGCTAAAAGGATGGTTCCTCATCATTAAGAGTTCTTACACAAATATCTGTGTACTAATTACCTCGATAACTTTGCCAACCAGACAATGAATGCATACCCTTCAACATTTCACAGATGAAAATAGGGACACACATGTGAATTTGTAAGAGGTATGGTTAAGCAACATGAAGGTGTGATCAAGAGGGTGTGGCCAGGCAACATGAGGGCGTGGCCAAGGGGATGGCCAGGCAACCAAAGGGCATGGTCAAGTCCAAAGGTTATTAGAGGAAACACACAAAATCTTATATAATTATTACATTATTATATTATATATTATTTTATAATATTTTATAAGCAGATTTTGTATTTTTTTAAAAAAACCTTATTTAAACCCTTAATTGTTGATATCTGGTGTTATTCAGGGGTGGTGGTGGTCAGTGCTTGCAGAGTAATCTCTTTGTTTTAAAATTGTCAGGATTGGCACAAATTCAACAGGTGAAGCTTACCCACCCACCACACCCCCAAACATGGAGCTTCAGAGAGAAGGGGAAGTTTCTTGCATTTCCTTCTGACACTGTAACCTCACTTGTTAGAGGAAAAGAGTCAGCTCTGTTAGGAAATAAAATATTTGGCAATATAAAGACAGGAATTGTGTGATAAAATTCCCTCATTAACCTCTCCGTTGGTCCAGGCTTTTGCCCAGCTAATCTCTTTCCCACAGCAACGTGCAGTAGAGGCAGCAGGTAGAGCGTGCAAGTGTGCATGCGCGCGTGCACACACACACACCCTCACCTGGCCCTTCCAGCTTAGTAGTGTCTGTTTCCTCCCTGCTTACTATGGCTGTTCGAGCCTAAGCAGAGAGCTACTCTTAAAGGGGCCGTGGGCAAAATTGCAGCTAAGCTAAAACTGCAGGCTTAGCTGCAATTTTGCCCATGGCCCCTTTAAGTAGCTTGCATTTGCGGGAGGCAGGGGAATTCAGGACTCTGCATGACAAAATGAGAAGCCGTGATGGCTTAAGGGTTTTCATGAAGGTCCCAGCATTGGAGACTATGCGAATGTTTGTGAGTCAAATTGGGTGTCTGTCCAAGATACAGCCTTTCCTGATCTGGTGCCCTCCAGATGTTTTCGACTACAACTCCAACATTCTTGACCATTGGCTATGCTGGTCAGAGTTGATGGGAGTTGGTCCAAAACATCTGGGGAAAGCTGCTGTAAGACACAAAATGTTGACACCTTGGCCATTGGTAGCTGAACAGTTGTACTTTTCCTTGGCTATCTGATTAAGCAGGAGACATGCCTTCCTTTCTAGCTTGGTTGTGATAGGAAAAGAACACGAGGCGAAGACAAATTCAGAAACAAACCCAGATCCAGCAACCCTGTCCCTGGATCAATAGGAGTAAATGTTTCTCTGTGAGAATACAGCTACCCCACCATGTCCATATTTATTAGAGAGGAATATGAGAGGGGAAGCAGGGCTGGTCCACCAGCCCTGCTGAAAGACTATTTATTTTTTTCCTCTTTCCTCCTCATCCCTTTTTTCCTTATGTGTCATGTCTTTTCAGATTGTAAGCCTGCAGGCAGGGATTGTCTTATTTTACTGACTACATGTAACCCTCCCCAGAAGTCTTTTTGGCTGAGTAGCAGGGTAAAAATACTATAAACAAACAGACAAATGAAAATTTAGACGGAAAGATGCACAACATATATTTCTTTAAAAGAAATGCCATCTGGGAGTCCTTGTCAGGAATGGAATTTTGGTTTAGTGTGCAATGAAGTGAACAGATTGGATGCAGTGTCCCACCTTTTTAACCTAGGGTTTGTTAATGACAAGTCTAGAAATAAGTTGACATTCTGAAAATCTAGGAAAGGGATCCAAAGAGTCCCAGATCTTCACCATATGGGGACCTTCTGAATTTCCCTTCCAGCTAAAGCTCCTTATCAGCTCTTCAGGTCCCAGACTGCCAGGGGAGCATCAGGCAGTGAACTATAGTATTCAGAATGGGAGTGGGTGTGTAAAATGTTTGAGAAACATTGCATTAAATATAAGAAATTAAAGGACACCAACACTGATGCAGGGATGCTTACAAAATTCTCCCTGTCCAAATTCATCCCTGGATGTTGAGGTTCTTAGTATCTCTTTCTGGAGTTAACAATTCTGTCTGGAACAATTCTTTCCAGACTTTGTTCAGAAATAAATATTGAGAAGGGTGGCAAACTACAATGTGTAAACCCAAGCACAGGCAGAGCAGAATGCAGGGCAGAGTGAATCCTCAGATGAGTAATGCAACGGAAAACCATTGCACCAAACACAAGAACACCAGAATGCCAACTGGAAATGCTTTCAGTACCACAAAAAGTTGAAAAGGCCCTTTCCCAGTCATTTTTACTACTGTGAATAACCACTAGATGGCAGACATGCACCTTTTAAGAGCCTATATGTGAGATGCAGATGCAGCAGGAAATAAGGGATATTCCTCCCCCCCCACCCCGTTTTTTTTAAAAATCATTATTATAAGGGACCTTTTCCTGCTTGTCCTCCAGATGGAGAGGGGGGTTTCGTGACATGCAGGTGCACTTAATCTTTTCAAAATATATGAAAGCCCCATAAACCTGTGCGAGGTACAACACATTCACTGGCACTTAATGTTTACCTAGGAGTATTTCAAGGCACAAAAAGCATTACATGATGAAAGACGGAAACCTTGTACCCTGAAGGAGCAAAGAGATTTGTCCATTGTCTCATGCAAACCCTGCCAGCATGCAATTTCCTTTTTCCTGTTCTCCAGTTTAATGTGTGGGAATAAGCTCCATCAAGAGAAGATATGTTCTCCAGAATGCTTGATAGGACATAACCAGAAGGAAAGATCTTGACACAATTTCATATATGCATTAAATGTCTGACAAAATGTTCACATATTATTATTTATTATCATTATGAACTCTTACAGCATGGTAAACATTTGCCTTGGTTTTCTAGTACTCCGATCATTTCGTCCTCACAATGCTCTTGTGAGGTAGTTCTCAACTCTCTACTGTTCCCATTTTATGGTAAAACTGAGGCTGAGAAAATATCAGTTGGCCAAAGATGCAAAGGAGGAATGTTATTTCAGTGCGACATTTAATCCTGATGCATTGCAAGTCCTGCTCTCTACTAACAGAGCCATATTGGCCTTGGTTTTGGCTTTCCATTTGTGGCATTCTAAGGCTGCAACCCTATACCTACTTACCTGGGACTATGCCCCATTGAACTCAATGGGACTTACTTCTGAGTAGACATGCATAGGATTGTGCCGTCCCTTGGTTTTGTTATATGACTTTGTGGCAAACTGCAGTGTCTGTCACTGTGCGACAAATGTTGATTCACAAAGGGAATTGCACCTTCACAATTGAGCAGGCTGTTTACAGTGAGGTGTTAGGCCTCAGATCTGGTCATGTTAGCTGATCAAACTTTCTACAATATAAGCCATTAGCCACAGCCTGATAAAGCCTGGCACCTGCTGTGCAATCTCAATGGCTCTGCATTCCATAAGGGGTGATGAGGAGCAACATGCTCTGTGCATGCCAAATGATACCTGCTCATCCCTTTTCTGCTACTGATAGAGATTAAGAGCATCAGAACGGGCATTGCTGCCTCAGACCAAGGCCCTCTTAGTTCAGTCATTCTGTTTCCCCCACTATGCAGGTGACGCAGAAGGCTCATAAGCAGGGCATGAAGGGAATGGCCATACCCCGATGCTTGCATCCAGTATTTGGCACTGCATCTGATTAGTGACGCAGATGGGAAAGGACAAATACCTCGGTGTGGTCTTTCAATCAACAGGGTCTTGGTTAGCCCACAAGAAATATGTGGTGAATAAGCCGTCCCAGAGTACCAAAATTCTGACACGCTTTTTCTACACAAAAGGGGGCAACCATATACCCTCAGCACCAGGGCCGGCGCTACCACTAGGCCAACTAGGCAGCTGCCTAGGGCGGGTGGCTGAAGGGGGCGCACTCTGCTCCTGCCGGCCAACTCTTCCTCGCCGCCACTGGGACTGCTGGGCGACACGCTGCCCGCCTGCCGCTCGCGGAGCCCGGATCTGTCGGCGAGGTGGCTGGGCGGGACAGCCGGGCGGGACAGCTGCGGAGCCGGAGACGCCACCAGTCACACCAGGTCAGCGCAGGGGGATTGCGGGCAGACTCGGTGTCGCTTTCCTCAGTGGGGGGGCGCACCTCCGCCCACCATCATGAGCCAGGGCGCCTCCGCCCGCTTCTCCTCCGGCTCACCGCCCCGCCTGCTCTCCCACCTGCTCTCCCGGCGCTCGCCATCTAAGCCTCCGTCCCCGGGCAGGCGCAGGCTGCGCAGGCCGCGCAGCCGACAGCGGGGCGGGGAGGAAGGCGGAGGCTCCGTCCCTTCCTCCCCGGCGCCTCCCGCGGGGATGCCCAAGCGGGGTCCTCGGCGAGTGCGGGGCAGGCGGCGAGGCCAGGCCTGAGCCTGGCTAGAGGAGGAGGGGAGGGGGCAGCCGCCTCCGCCTCGGGACCCTGCCTGCAGGGGGCGGTGCCGCCGCCGCCTCACCTCGCCTCCAGAGCGCACGCCACGGCTGCCCGGCCCACAACTCCGTGAGTAGCATTCGCGCTCTGCCTCAGGGGTCTCGTCTCGCGCAGTGGTCTGATGCTCATGCTGAGGGCGCCTGATCGGCACCAGAATGCTCACAGCCCAGCCCGAGGGGGTGGACCCCGCGGGCTGCGGCATGGAGGAGGAGGCGGCATCGCATGGCCCAGCGCCCGGCCGGGCATCCTGGACTGGCCCCGCTGAGCGCGCTGCTGCTGGCCGAGATGCTGCTGCTGCCGCTGCTCCAGGCCCGCAGAGGGCTGCTGGCCACGGGGGGGGGGGGCGCTGGGCAAGCAGGCGTTTTAGGCTGCTTTGCTCTGGAGCCCGCCCCCCCCCTGCCCAAGGGGGGGCGCTAAATACCTGACTTGGCCTAGGGCGCCAAACTGCCTTGCACCGGTCCTGCTCAGCACTTGAGGTTTTTAGAGCTAAATCTCTAGCACAACTACTCTATGGGGTCCAGATCTGGGTGGATCCTTATTTCAGATCTGTGGAAGCTGTTCAGTCTAAGTTCTTAAGACAATTTCCCCCGTTCCATGTTGTGTTCCAAATGCATCTTTGCGTTTGGAAGCTAATCTCCCCTCAATTACTCTACAGGCCTGGGGCAGGGCATTTAATTATTGGCTCCAGTTGAATTTAACTTCTATTGGCTTACTGCAGGATTCCCATGTGAGTGCTTGGATGAAGAGCATGATCTCTAAGCTGCATTCTTTTGGCTTATCGTCACAGCATTTATTAACGTTGGGATTTATCAAAGCAAAAGTCCTAATTAGACAGCACCTACATGATATTGAGCAACAGAATAATTTGGCCACTACAAGAAAATTTTGCCCCTGGTATGATTATTTTCCATCTAGGCTCTTCGACACATTGCCATCTTATTTGCAAAACTTAACAGTAGTAAAGTACAGATGAGCCTTCACTCAGGCAAGACTGAACATACTGCCATCAACTGTACTGGAGGGCATTTTAAAAGTCTTCCATTGGAGAATCGCTTATGCCCATGCGGAGATGGCAGTATTGAAACAATAGATCATGTATTATTATCTTGCGCTTTCTATAAAGATCTAAGGAAAGAGGTGATTTCTCCACTACTGTCATCTATTCCAGGGTGGTCAGTTACTGCTTCTATGTCTTTTCTCCTCGCAGATCAAAACAAACAGGTCACAGTAAAAACCGCCAAATTTTTAGCCGGGGCAATTAAAATAAGATCTACCATCTTATTAGAGACCTAATTATTCATAGCTTCTTGACTAAGCAGAAGTTTCTTTATTGATTCTATTAATTTGTTGTTTTATTGATTCTATTTATGTCTGAAGGACTATGTATTTATGTATTAATCATGGCATTTTTGTTCAGTGCAAATTTTAAGAACGCAAGTAAGGTGATTTTAGTCAAGTACCCGCACTGGATGCTTCTCCAAGGTCTCAAATGTGACGTTGGAGAAGGGCTTTTGTGGGCGTTCTGTGGGGTCGGGAGGGGAAGAGACAGGCGTCACCACGATACGAAGTATCCTGCCAGTGCCTCACTCAGCCAGCTTCGAAGCGCGACACTTAGGGGGCCAAAATCAGCCCTCTAAGTGTTTTGCAGGGTGGGAGGAATGCAAAGGCAACCCTCGCCTCCGTGCTGCTTCTGCCCTGCATAGGATGCCCATAATCCTCCAAGTTCGGAGGGCTATGGGCATCCCGACTGGATCGCACCATAAACTGCTTTGGGAGGCCTTACGCAGAAAGGGGGATATAAATTTCTCAGAGTAACAAATAAGATGGCAGTGAGAGGAAAGACCCCCCCCCCCAGTCCCAAGCAATCTGCTCACATTCCTCCCAGTCCCAAGCCATTCCTAGATTTTGAGTATCTCGAACCAGGCACCATACCTAGATCTTTGGTTCCGATATGGAGCGGCAAGAAGCAGACAGGCGGTCACCATGATTTCCACCATTTCTGGGAAAGGACAGGTTTGTAATACAGATTTTCACTGCTCATGAAAAGCATCCTTAACCTGAAACGTTTATTCTGTACCTAATCAATAATGAGATATATTGAGCCGATGTTCTAGATTTTGTATCACAAGCCCCACTGCCCACCACATGATCCCTGCTTCTACTTGGGAACTCATGCTGTCACTTACCAGCATTGGGCCCCATTTCCACAATGGGAGCTTGACTGGGAGGGGAGGGGGAGGATGGGATGCATACCGCTGGTGGCTGCTGCCATCTGGTGGAGGAGACTGCCACCAATGCACTGCTAGCCGCTGCTGATGCCACAGAAGCTGCTGGTGACGCCTCTTCGTCTTCCTCCTC
Organism: Shinisaurus crocodilurus; assembly: GCA_021292165.1. Lineage (NCBI taxonomy): Eukaryota > Metazoa > Chordata > Lepidosauria > Squamata > Shinisauridae > Shinisaurus > Shinisaurus crocodilurus. The sequence goes on from CM037879.1 coordinate 189,617,850, forward strand.
CTCCTCTTCATTCCAGCAGCCAATTAAGGGCTGCCATCATGACACATGATTAGCAGGAGTGTCACACAGTCACTTAGGCAAAGCACTGCTGCTGCCCACCCCCACATTACCATTCCCAGGAGGAGCACTGGTGCTCACATGCCAAAATAGTGAGCTAATTTGAAATTATGGGGGGGGGGGGAGAGTGATATGGGGGGAGTCTTTTTTTTCAATGGGTCATAGAGCCCAAGTTCAACTTGAGGGTGGGGTGGGTTTGCTCATGATTAGTAGCCCAAATAAAATTTGAGGGTTGCATTCCCCCATGGATTTACAACCCCTTCAAGTGCAAACCCAATAAATAAATAAATAAATAAATATGAAAAAATCATGGGCTTTGCAGATCGGTACCTCGAAATAGGTTGGATTGTCAGGACAAAGGCACTAGACAGAAGTGAGAATAAAATAAATGCATGGCCCTCTGCATTTGGTTCATTTCCTGCTCTGTTCTGAGAGAGGCAAAGGATAAAATGCATCTTAGAGCTAGGGTCGAGCAAAGATTTCACTAGTTCATGCAATGCTGGTTGTTTAAGGCCATTATGTTCAACATGGAAATAAGAAGCAAGCATGCAACGGTTTGTGCCATCTCTCCATTACTTGGCTCTTCATTTAACAGCCACCATATATTTATGTTTTGGTACATATCAGTCAGCCATAAGAAAACAAACTGCTACATCAGCTCCATGTTTTATGGAAAGATAATGCATATTCTTCCCATAGGGAGTGATAGAAAATCACTGTAGATATTTCAGCTGATTTATTTTTAAAAATTGCCATCTCTCTCTTGTGTATAACTCTTTGCACGCAAGGCAGCAATAAAGGGGGGAAACAGAGCTAGCTTTCCACTCTGTGATTGACAGAGAGCAGTAGGAGATGCTTGTCATCCAGCCGTGAGGAAGAACAACTATATGACCATTTTGGAATTTCTAAGACCTCATAACCAGAGGTGACCTTCAGTGGCTTCCTATGTGCAAATCGAGTTGGACACCTGACTTCCCTACTCTGCAGTTTGCAGCCAGTCTAGCTGCCTCAGTGTATTACATCCCCTAAAGAAACATGCAGCCCCCTCAAGTTCAAACCAAAGCATATGGAAAAATCATATTTCTTCTCTGTTTGATCAAACATATTTTTCAAGCCCATAAAATATGTGCAATATAAGGAAAGAGTTGGCCAAAGCCCATACCACAAGTCATTTCTCCCATGGAACATGATATCTTTCAAACAGAGTAATCATACCAAATATATGAACATTTAAGGGACATTTTGATTATATATATGTGTGTGTGTGTGTGTGTGTGTGTGTGTACACATAAACACACACACACACACACACACACACCAAGTAGAGCCTTTAATCAACTGACTTGTGGCATAAAGCTTACCTGAACAGTCACAATTTATGAGTAGAACATGTGGACAAATGTGTGGAGTAAAATTGTTATATTTTTTGGCCATATCAAAATCTGAAATTCTATGAAAGGTTTTTCTTTGGTCACCATAATCCTTGTAGCATGAATGCCACTAACCATACTACAATACATGTGTTCAATCCCCCACGCAGCTGAGGTTCAACAACAATCCTGGCACAAGCACAAGCCATATATGTAGGATGTATCTCCTTTTAAAAAAAAGAACTCTGTACTCTGTTCCTTCATGAATTGCAACTCCAGTCTCTGGGCCTTACTCCTCATGACTCTAACAAAATGATTAGCAATTGTGGGTGCAATTCTATGCATGTTTAGACAGAAATAAGTCCTACAACTCCCAGCATTCCCCAGCCAGTCATGCATAGAATCGTGCCCCATGTCATTTAAAAAAAAAAAAGACCGTGGGTGGGGTGGGGTGGGGTGGGGTGGGGAGAATCACTGGCACCACAGCATTCAGGGAGGGGAGGTGCGTGCAACCCTTCCCTCCCCAGCCATGATCTCAGTAAAAATCTCCCACACCTCATAGCAATTAACATTAGGAAATGCCTCCCATTGATGCCCATGGGACATTTTTCCTAGTGCTGATTGCTGCATGACTTTTTGTACCATTGATTTTTTGTTTTTGCTTTTAAATGACGTGAGTGATAATCACGATACTAGTGCCACGTGTACTTAGGTGCCGATGACTATCCCCCTCCTCCACACATCTGGTATTTAATTTCTTAAAACCCTGACGTGATGCTGCTAAGCACATTATTAGTGTCATGTGTAGTTAGGCCCTAAGTGCCAATTTATGTGTTCCCTCCTGGCCATGTGATGATTGCATTGGCCTCACTTATGCCAGGCCTTCAAATGTTTGCTTTGTTTGGTTTGGTTTACAGCATGGTTTACCTTGCCCTTTAGTGAAAATGGCTCCCAGTTCCGGTTACAGCAGTGTTCTCCATACGCTGGCTGGGGCATTTCTGGGAGTTGTAGGCCAAAAACATCTGGGGACCCAAGGTTAGAGAACACTGGGTTACAGAGATAAGTAGCATGATGCCACACTGGAAGGAAATTTACAATTCCTCACGTCATCTGAATGCTCCTCTTCACTCTATTGCATGTGTAGATCTGGTCCAAATTACACAGAATAATCCATATGAGTGGATGAGAGTTCTTGGTTTGTACCATTTCAGACTTGTTGTTTACATTTTGAATGGTTCCCTACATTAAAAACTTTCTGCATTTGGAAAACTATAACACCAGGTAGATACGTATAGCATAAGTATTGGTCCTTTGACACCAAGGTTGCCAACTGATCGGGGGGGAACTATCAGCAAGGTCTGCTCCTCTGCCTTTAGGAACAACTTTATTTGCAGAAATCAGCAGTGAAGCTTTACACTAAATGTGTTCTGTTCTGAAGTGTGTTAGTGCTGATGTTTCCATCTATGTTAGGGGAAGCTATACATCCAATTTCCAGCATGTGGCAGAAAGATCACTCTCTCACAATTCATGTCACTGTGACATTTTTGGTTTATTTTCTTGCTATATCCCATCATGCTTGTTCTGGAATTCCGGAAAGCTTTATATTATGCAGGAATGGACCTACCATTAGGCAGAGGCTTGTGGTATCATGAAAAGATGGCAAATTGTTAGTTATTTAATGTATTTTAATTGTATTTTATTCCCAAGGAGAGGAGCTTCTGGGATTTTCTGTGTCTGGTGCCAAAACAACTTGGCCAGCCTTGGGTACAATGTACGGTACCTTGCCTTTGTGTGTGGTGGCAGCAGTAGGGCACCATTGCTGTTGTACAACAGGCAGCAAAATGCCATGGGCCAGTCCTGATATCATGAGACTGCTGGCCAAGAGCAGCAGCCCTTCAAGAATTAATTTACCTTCAAAGAGCTGCAGCATGTGCCGGGTGCCATTATGAATATGCAGCCCCTGACGAGGGTTGTTGGGGTTGTGTCATGCAAACCTGGCTGGCGGGGGTTATTTGAGGGTTAAAAACCCTTGCATAACTCTACGACAGACTGTGGGTTAAACGGGGATTGTTTAACCCTCAACTAACCCCCACTGGCCAGGTTCGCACAACACGATAGCCCCCAACATCCCCCAGTCGGGTTGCATATTCATAATGGCCGACACGTGCCACAGTTCCTCAAGGGTAAATGAACCCTCAATGGGCTGTCGTGTGAACCAGATCACGTTGTCAAACTCCAAAAGTTAGTAAGCCATGGTCTCTTCAAGAGGCCACACAACCCTCTTTCTATAAGCCTCAGGCAAATAAAGGAGAGATTTTCCTTCACGAGCCTTTCCGTTTTATTTGGGACTTCACAATCTGAGTGTTTCTGTGAACTTGTGCTGGTTTCCAATCAGATTCTAGAACAACAACAATACCCTCACCATAAAGGCCAACACGTTCAGGAACAGAAATTGCAAATCAGGACACTCTAGTCTCAGAGTTGCTGGTGGGCATCAGTAACACACCTGGGTGGGAACAAAGGAAAATATCTTATACCAGCCTTACCCCACCTGGTGGCCTCCAGATGTGTTCAATTATATCCCATCACCCACAGCCAGCATGGCTATTGGTTTTGCTGGCTGGAGATGATGGGAGTTGTATCCAACACATCTGGAGGCCACCAGGTGGGGGAAGGCTTCCTTAAACCGAGTCAGACTGTAGGTCCATCTAGCTTTTTACTGACTGCTCTCCAGGGTTTCAGATAGGAGTCTTTCCTGGCCAAACCTGGGACCTTTCCCATGTGGTCTACCACTGAGCTACAGCTCTTAGTACTCAACCTCAAGACTAACTCAACGCAAGCAAAGCTTCTGCATGCCATCAGAAAACACAGCTGTCTCCCATAGCACAATATGGACCGAACTGAGATTTCAACACGTGCCACAGTACACAAACTACAGCATCAGTGCTTTGTATGGAACAATCCATACAAAGCACTAAACTTTTAATCCACACTAAAGCACTAAACCATCTGCACTAAACTTTTTCTATAGCTGAAATCCTAATTGGCCACAATTAGCCTTTAAGAAGTCTGTGAGTCTTGATACACTTATATGGAACCAGAATCTCCAGGACTTGTTTCTAAATTAATAGTTAGGCTTGGAATACATTTCAAGAAAAACCATTACTGAGCTTGTACAGGTGTTAACTGAGCCAAAACAGAGCAGATTGCAATTGGCTGGATAGGATCATCCTAATAGCAGTCTTGTCAGAAGAGTGACCAACAAAGGAAGTGCAAAAGGACTGTCTGATTGGTCCTCATCAGTGCCAATCAATAGAACATATGGTGGGACACAGAACCACTCACATTATTATCATGATTTCTTCCATTGCTCTTGGAGAAGCTTCATACTTTACATGGCAACCACCAGTGTTACATCAGCATTTCCCGTCATTATCATGCAAAGGGAAGACATGATCCTAAACATTCAGGGCTTCTCTACATGAGGCATGTATTGTGCGCTCATGCTCCCTCACTCATGGAAGTTTGTGGGTCCTTTTTATGACGTTGTCATCCTCCAGGGCCTCTCCTGTATTTTCCAGCCATGTTTGCAGCTTTTTTTAGACCAAGGAAGGTGCAATATTATCCTGAATGCCGCCATAATTCACTATCTGAGCCTCATGTATATTTGCAATTCCACTCTATACCACAGTGCTACCTTGTGGTTGTGTAATAGAACATATAGGAACATATAGAAAGGCAGAGAATGACCCACCCGCCCCGCTGAAAAAACCCTCATGTAAAGGACGCTCTCTTCCTTCCTCCCAAAAAGAAAATAAAGAAGAAGCCTCGGTAAAGCGCAGGGTTAAACACCTCATGTAGAGAAGCCCTCAGTAGGCATGCACCCAGGGCCGGTACTACCATTAGGCGGACTAGGCAGCTGCCTAGAGCGCCGGCCTAAAGGGGGCTCCAGAAAAGCCTTGGGAAAAAAAAACAGCAGCACTAAAATGCGTATTTTACAAAGTTTGTTTTGCCAATCATATCTTGACTTGCACGCCCCTCCCCCCTCTAATGATCGGAGCCGCCCCTGAGGTGCGCCCTCCCACGTGCCTTTCTTCTTGCTTCTTGGGCTGGATTGGCTGGAGGAAGGGGGGGCGCCGCCGCGTGACGGAGGGACGGGCGCGCATGGAATAGGGCGTGCGCATGCGGGGTGCCCCCGAACTCACTCGCGTGGGCCAGCCGCGCCCCCTCCTTCCGCCGTGTGCACACCGACCATGTCTTCCGATTCCTCCCGCCCTCGGGTGGGCGAGATCGGCGGCGGCAGTTCCCCCCCTTCATATTTGGATCAATCGTTTAAATAACCAGCCATATGCTTGGTTCAATCTTCCTCTCACCTCTCAGGGTCGGCACCGGCGGTAACCCAGCACACAGCAGAGCCACACACAATGTCCTCATCAGAAGCTGAACACAGCATCACGCTCGCTGGGAAATGCCGCCTTATCTTCCCCAACATGCACATTTCAACAGCTGGTACAGTACAGAAAAGTGCACACAGACCTCATCTCTGTGGCACCCACAGAGAGTCAAGCAGCTGCGGGGGGCGGCCGGACGGGGGTCGCTCTGCAGGGACAGCCTCGAGGGTGCCTCCCTCTCAGCCCCTCGGTCGAAGCGAGGCATCCCTTATCCTCCAAGGAGGGCTAGGCGCCCCTCCCTCCTCCCCCATCAGGCTTCAGCTCATGGTCTTGTGGGGGGGGGATTCCCTCCGCTTTTGGTATACATAAATATATTTTAGCCAACTTTGAGGTTTTCCAATTCTTTTAATGATCACCGGGAAATAACTGTACAGGACACAGGAGGGGGAGTTAAATAGCCCCACATCTGTGGGGATAATCGGGAGAACAGTCTGAGGAGGGCCTTTTTAAGGCAGCCAGCCCTCGTTCTGTTGCGACTTCTCCCCGCCTCCCTCCTCTTTTTTTTTAAAAAATGTTTCTTTTTTGGTATTCTGTTGTTTCTTAAAAGTGTGTGTGTGTGTGTGTGTGTGTGTGTGTAATATATATGGTCCACTGCATAGGAAAATGCTGCAGTTTTGCAGGATGTTGTCCTAACATACGTTTTGTTGTGATTAAATCCATACTGTAAGTAAACAGTTGTCTGAAACAATGACTTTTCTTGTCCTAGGGGCTGGCACCTTGTTAATTTGGCTTCTCTTTTTGCCCTTGGATTCTGTTTGTGGTGGTGGTGGTGGTTCAATTAAAGATGTAGTGTAGAATGCAGGCTTTTACAAAAACTAAGGCACATATCTTTATGATAATATTTTTTTTTAGGTTTTGCCAATTGACTTTTATTTCATAATGGGCATAGGGCTGGAGGGAGGGAGGGCTCAAATGGGAAGGGGGGGTGCTAAATATCTGATCTTGCCTAGGGCATCAAACTGCCTTGCACCTGCCCTGCATGCACCAGGGAACTGCAGCCAATCAGAGCTCCCCAGACCCTGAGCATTTGTGAATTTGTGCCTGTCCCCCACACTTGACATGTCTACTGAAGTAAACACCAAGGTAAGAACATATAGCAGCAGCAAACATGGTTGCCCCTGAAAAGTGTGAAGCAGCTCTCTGAACATCCTAATTTTGAATTGCAATCTCAGTATATGCAGGGATGCATTCGAATTCCGTTTCTGTTTGCAAGTCACTAAAAAATGCCCCATTCGCAACCCTGAACAGGAGCATGTATTCTTTTCAGAATATTCACAAATTCTGTGTTTTTTAAAAAATGTGCAGAGAAATGTGCACTTTTCTTGTTCAAAATGAATCATAGAAAAGTAGAGTTGGAAGGGGCCTACAAGGACATTGAGTCCAACCCCCTGCTCAATGTAGGAATCTAAGTCAAAGCATTCCTGACAGATGGCTGTCCAGCTGCACCTTGAATGCCTCCAGTGTGGGAGAGCCCACCACCTCCCTAGGTAATCACTCATTTTTCCTGTTCAAACAAGCCAAAAAAACAGGTCAAAAACAAAAATGGAAGCAAAACGACATGAGTTTTTAAATGATTCTCAGAGAATTTAGTCAAGCTCAAAAAATTCTCATTCTTCTATCCTTAGGTATGTGTTGAAACATTCACAAGATCAGCATAACATCTACTGAAAAATCAACTCAGAACAGATGGGTGTGTGAAACAGACTTTAGTTTTTTACTGACTTTTTCAGCATAGTGCAATGAAGTCATGGACCACATATGTGATGGTAATAAGCACATCTGGTTATTTTTTTATTATTATTATTACAAATATAATATACATTATTACAGTATAATAAGTTACTTCCCCAGGACCACATAGGAAGATAAAATCAGGATTATGTGGGAGTTCTCCATTTTCGGTTTAGTGATGCTAGGCCTCCATTCTAAATATAATCAATATAGAAGCTAAAAGCAAACACTTTTGGCTTAGTGTATGGAGAGTTAAAAGAAAAGTGACAGAATTATATTGGCAGTAATGCACTCCACACTTCCATTAAGTTTACAGGGAACATTTCCATGTAAACAGTCAAGACAGCCAACTTCAAATATTTTGAAGAAATGTTTATTTAACAACTGAATACATGCTAAAAGAAATAATTTACAGCAGCAGTTTCATTACATTCCCCTCCCTCCAGTTTTCTAGTTCCCATCTGAGCTGGAGAAATATAAATACAGAGTTGGAACTGTTTACTACCCAGTAAGGAATGTCCTTGTGGAATGGTACACAACAACTGAAATAGCATCTAAACCACCTTTTCCCTCACTTGAGTGGTGAAACTTTATGTTTAGGCATTCTGATAAATACACTGAAATGAATCCATGTAGATAGCAATACTTCACTGTACCTCCTTGCTTATTGAGAAATATTTACATCTCTGCTGGCTAATGGGTAGGGCACAGAAACTGAGCTGGTAAACTTATTCCATTGGTCATTATTAAATAATACATGTTTATTTAAAAGGGGAAGGGAGAGAATTCCTGGATGAGTGTTCACATGCATTTGATTTCCCAGGTTTTTGGGTTGTTGTTTTTTTTAGTGGTGACCTGATCCAGCTTTAATGGTCTGAAATTTGTCACATGCAAGAACCTTGATGCATCCAGTTGATTTAATGGGGTGTCAAAGAGTTTATCAATACAGAAGTGAATGTGCCTGTGGATCTCTTTTGCTGGATCAGGACATGCGACTTTATTTGGGCCCTGCAGAAAATACTCATTTTCTGTGGTTGATATTGTAGCCCAGGGATGGACAACTTGTGGCTCTGCAGATGTTTTGGCTTACACCATTGGCTATGGCTAGGGTTGATGGGAATTGTAGGCCAAAACATCTGCAGTGCCACATGTTGCCTACTCCTGCTGTAGATCCTATATAGGTTGCAATCCTATATCCACGTGCCTGGGGAGTAAGCCCCCGCCCCCAATCTCAGTGGGACTTATCTTTGAGTAGATTGCACTATAAGTCTGTTAGCACTGCAATCTGATACATGTTTACTCAGAGGTAAGTCCTACTGTGCCCAGTGGGGCTTACTTCTTAGTAAATGTATTGAGGATTGTAGCCTGTGAATTTTTAGGCATCTGATTGAGCAACCCCCATAGTGACCTCATCAATGCAAAAGAAAAACTAGTAAGGACATTCTTAAAAAAAAGAAAAAAGAGAGAGAAATTGTTTAAAGACACGTTTGGAAGGTTTGTTTGGAAGGTTTGTTGTTGCAGATAACAAGCACAACTCAATCAGAATTAATCACTTTGAAGGTTGCAATCCTAGACACACTTACCTGGGAGTAAGTCTCATTGAACTCATTGGAGTTTACTTCTGAGTTGACATGTAGAGGATTGGACTGTAAGTCCCATTTAAGTTCAGTGGGAGAGATAATCTTCTAGGTACATGCAATCATTGCTACTAATCAGTCTTTTAATCTCATTCCTAGCCATTGCCTGGGACTTTCCCCAAATTCGTTATTCTCTCCTCCATAAATTGAATCTAGTGACGTTCTGCTAAGAACAAGTGTAAATCATGCCTGTTCTTATTCTCCATATGGGTGTGTTCCAAAACGCCACCGCTGCAGGGGATTCTTGTTCCCTTTTATAATGTGAAATGCTATGCGTACATGTGGATATTGCTCCTTTCACATGCAAAGCATTCTTTGGCTTATAGAACAAGTGTGGAGGATCTGGCACACACACTCATGTGCTGCATCAGAGCCAACTCTGTCACCAAAAGGCAACACTGTGCAGAAACCATTCCTGTACCTGGATTGCTGTCCCGGATCTCCACTGGCAGATGCAATCAGCTGTTGTGGAAGGGGGAGAAATGCCATACATCTAATACACACTGGTGTTCCTTACCCAGGGGTATGCCGTGCTCCTGAATCTATTTGGCCACCTCCATTTTTTTAACTGCCAAGCAGATGAATAGAACAGTCAGAAGGCCATTGTATACATTCAACCAAATTATGTGTTGAAGTAGTAAACTGTGCCACTCAAGGTTGCAGGTGAGAGTATCACATTTTTGAATCCTCCTCTCTCTTAAAAACATCTCCACATCCCAGTCATTGGCAGGGTTGGCTCCAGTGGGTGGTGACTGAGGTCAGACACTTTCTGGGGGCCCAGGAGTGACACTGGGGCTACCACTGCAATCATGCCACCACCAGTATTATTTTTCATGGAGTAACCCATGCAGATCAAAGTCAGCAAGAGAGAATTGTTGATTTAGACATCCTGCACTTTCCAAGCTACATGGGCCCCCTGAGGGCTGCCAAATTCCAGAGTTTTGAATGTAGAAAAATAGCATGTCAGGGAGCAAGATAAACAGGACTTTCCTCTTGTCATGCTAATCTTCTCTGTGCAGAAGGTCATAGGAACATAGGAAGTTGCCTTATACTGAGTCAGAACATTCCCAACACTGACTGGCAGCTGCTCTTGAGGGTTTCAGGCAGGATTCCTTCCCGGCCCTCCTACCTGGAGATGTCAGGGATTGGACCTGGGATCTTCTGCATGCAAAACACATGCTCTACCACTCAGCTATGGTCCCTCCCTTTAGGTCCCCTTGCCTCTGGCCAGGAAAACAGTCAAAAGTTTACCTTCAGCCTGAAGTGGTTCATTCATTGTTTAGCAGCAATGGGATTGGGGGTGGGGGATCCTTGCCATTTTGTTTCAAGTATCTTCAGATAATATTATAATTCAAATGAACTCTGCTTAAAGATACCACCCAAATCATCTGGGTATCACCTTTTGTTTTGTGTACAATATCCCTTGTTCATGGAAGGATCTATATAGAATACTATTTAAAGCAACAACACACAACTATTTAAATTTCCTACAATGTTGTGACATGTTTAAAGAAGAGCTACCGCTTTTAACTGGTTAGATTAATCAATGCAATTTTTGTTGATACATTTTAAGTGGTGAGGCAAATTTAAATAGGCAGGCCTGAAATTTAAGGACATATATGGTTTTGCTGTTACTATCCAAAGGAAATTGAAGAGAAATTAAAGATAGCTTTTGTTCACTGCATTATATCTTACATTATACTTCCTTCAATATCTCTATTTTTAAAAAGGCACTAATGTAGAGGTTTGGATAGTATGCATTTTTATTTAGACTACCAGTACAATCCTAAGCCTGCTTACTCAGAAACGAGCTCTAATGAGTTCAGCAGGGCTGGGTGTATGTTTAGGATTGCAGTGTGAGTCAATTACAGGGCAATTCTATGCATGTCTACTCAGAAGTACTTCCCATTGTGTTCCGTGGGGCTTACTCCCAAGTAAATGGGTATAGGATTGCCGCCTTAGACTGCAATCTTATGGCCCCTTGAAATCCTCTCATGTGCCATGAGGTCTACCTTGGGGGCGGTGGAGGAGATCTGCCCTTGGAAACCCCTCCCAGCCACTGTGGAAACCTCCATGGCTGGTGCTTCTCTGAACATGTCACTCCGACGTTGGAGAAGGGAGAAAGAAGGTGTTCTGGTGGTGTTCCAGAAGAGGCAGTGGATCTGGTGGCTGTGCCCCCCCCCTTCTGCAACCAGCCGTGAAGCTACACCAGCCTTGGAGATGGTACGGATTAATTCCCTCCCATTGAAACCAATTTTTTTAATAGCTGGGTGAAAATTGTGAATACTCCTGCTCCTCCCTCCCTGCCACCAAGAGCCCAGCAGTTTCCTCTGCCCTCAGATCTCCCCGTTCCTGGCGATAGGATTGTTCTGCCCACAGATTAATCAGTTATAAGACAAATGCTTGTAACCAGTTAAATTCTTTCATTGCATGGTATCTCTAGTTTAAAGGTTTCATTGAAATTAACCACGGGGGGGGGGGGGGCAGTGGACTAGGAGGTGATGGTGAGGCAGTTAGGATTTTACATGAAATTAATTGAAAATGTAAAAATATGCAGTTTGTTATTCTGAGAAATGGAAGGACGATGAAAAAGAGGACTGAATTGATAAAAGAACTGTAAGAAGCAGATGAGTATTTATCACACATCCCTTGTCTCTGTTATTTATGCTGTTATTTATTGCAACAGTGAGGTTGGATAGAAAAAAAATGTTTTTTAAAAAAACAGAAGTCCAACAAAGTTCCTAGATGCTGTATATCAGTAGCACACTTATGTGCTTTTTCAGTGCAATGGAAAGATGGGGAGATCTTTAAGAGTTGATGTGGCCACACAAGTAGCATTTTTACAGCCTGAAAACTAAAAAAAAAAAGAAATGGAAAGAAGGAATGTGTCTTCAAGAAGGTGTAGAGGAGTAAGGGAATTGCAGAAACATATACGGTAAGCAAAAATTCGAAATGAAAAGTCACAAAATAGGTTGTTGCCACCAAGGGATCCTGGGAAACCATAAGGAGGATTTCTGTAAGAATTTTTGAAGTAAGATGAAGAACACATAAAGTACAGGGCCATTCTTTTACAAAAATGTACTTAACAAAAAACAGTTAAGGGCACAATCCTAAGCATGTTTCAGCAGAAAAAAAGCCTACAACTCCCAGCATGTCCCAGGCAGCCATGGCTGTCTGGCACATGCTGGGAATGGTAGGACTTTTTTCTGCCTAAACATGCATAGGATTTCACCTTTAACTGCATACTTTTTTCTTGCTTCTGCCAGCACTATTTTGATCAGATGATTAGTAAAATTATGCTCAAAATGATTGGTGGCACTTCTCCTAGCACTATGGAGATTATAGAGATTATAAATGGACTGGACAAGAGTTCAGTTTGGAGACACTGTTGTTCTTTCTTTGTCAAGGACTCCATGAGCATATATATCAGTATGTGACCATGCTTTCATACATTAAGGGCACAATCCTATGCATGTTTAGACAGAAAAAAGCCCTACGACTCCCAGCATGCCAAAAATCCCAATGCCTATTTGAATAATGGGCATTGGGGCAAGAAGGGGGAATTGGAGGGGAATATGGGAGGAACAGATGAATCCCTTATTCCCAACAAAGACCAGCATGTGTTGTGTTTGTGTGTGTATGTCAGGGGACGCTATTGATGCCAAATATAATTCTCCTTGAAAACAATGACAAAAGTGCTTGGGACACTGGGGTAGAAAGGAAATCTATTACTCACTGTGGGCACTCTCTCATAAGCTCCCATGATCCCATGAAGGTTACTCTCAAGCATAGATCTATTGCATCCATGCCTCTCATGCTCCTGATGACTTACTTTAGCTGTTCCAGGGTACAGTTTGAAACATTCCACAATCATCGATTGTGCAGAGAATTAATTGAAGAGTTCAATCTGAAAGTGCCCAGAGGCATCATCATACTTCTATTCATTGTAACAGCATACCCTTACATTCCATGTTAATATCTATGTTGGCAGAAAACTTAGGAAAGTGCTAAATTTCAGTACCAATGAAGTGAAATAAAATAGATCCAATATAAGTGTAAACAAAGAGGGCAGACATCAATGATGTCTTTAAAATTAGGAATTTGGGTTCTTTACTTATTAGGTCTACTTAGAGGATTAAAAACTCTTAAAAACTTAAGCCCACCATATGACTGCAACAGAAAGATTTGGCTGACCTAGTGAATGAAAGTGTTGTGTTGTATATATTCATATTTACTGCAGTATGAATCACAGTGAGAACAACAGATTATGGATTGTCATGAAGGTCAGCTCATGGGATTATATCACTTAATAAAACTATACTTGGACAATGAACATAGAATCATAGAAAAGTAGAGTTGGAAGGGGCCTAGAAGGCCATCGAGTCCAACCCCCTGCTCAATGCAGGAATCCAGGTCAAAGCATTCCTGACAGATGGCTGTCCAGCTGCACCTTGAATGTCTCCAGAGTGGGAGAGCCCACCACCTCCCTAGGCAGTTGGTTCCATTGCCTTATTGCTCTGACAGTCAGGAAATTTTTCCTGATGTTTAGGTGGAATCTAGGTTCCTGTAACTTGAGCCCATTATTCCGTGTCCTGCAAACTGGGATGATCAAGAAGAGATCCTGGCCCTCCTCTGTGTGACAACCCTTCAAGTACTGGAGCATGCTTGCAATTGGCGGCAGGGGGGCGACGGCGCGGCGGGGCTTCAGCGGCAGGTGCAGGTACAGCGGGGGGGGGAGTCTGGCGGCGACGGGGGGATCCTGGGGGGGCAGGGGGGCTTTGGCGGCAGGGGGGCTATAGTCCGGGGCCCCAACAGTCTGAGGGACAATGAACTGGCCCCCCCGTTTAAAAAGTTTGAAGACCCCTGCTCCAGATTGTTCAACTTCAACTCCCAGCATTCCTAATAACTGGCCATGCTGGCAGAGGCTTCTGGGAGTTGAAGTCCAAAACATCTGCACAACGAGGAATACTTTCAGCTACTCCCTCCACTGCATAATCATGCGTGCTCTCTCGCTCTCGCTCTCTATGTGCGTGTGTGTAAACTGGCAGTGAAATATAGGAGAAAAGCTAAGGGAAGTGTTCTACTGAACTGAAGACCAAGAATAAATCTAAGGAAGGAAACCAAATTTAGAGCTACAAATAATTAGAACACACACTCCCAGAGGAGGAGCTTTGGATAAGATACAACACAGAGATTCCCAGATGTCTCTGCATTTAAAAATGAAAGTCCACACGCAGCGGTATTTCACCATCTTCCATATATAAAATATTTGGGAACAGGATGCACATGTAGTCATAATCACATCTTTTGTAATGAACAAAATGGATACCACTGAGGGTGATGTCAATATTCCACTGGACAGACATGTTGAGTTGCTGCTATCAGAGATGTATGGCTAGTTTGCACTGTCCTGTTGACCTCAGTGAGAAGTATTCTGAAATATGTAAGTCAATCACCACCTACGTTGGAGAAGGAGGCATGGCTAACGTTTCATCCCCGCATCCGATAATGCCTGCTCAGCTGAATGTGCAGCTAGCTCCACAACCCTAATGTTTACTCAGAAGCAAGTCTCACTGAATTCAGTGGAACTTATGCCCTAGTAAGTGTGTTCAGGATTGCAGTCTACTTGTACGCACAGAATCAAATAATACACACATTCAGATTGCATCACAGTAACATCCAAAGCCTGCTCTAGAATATAAATGCACTGCATATACTGTTTTCTTCATGTTTTCACCTTGTAGAAGACCCATTATGCTGTATAAAGGTTAGTCCTCCAGTTCAAAACCCTCTGTTGCATAAGCAGCTTCTACTTTTTAAATATTTTGAGTATAGTATAAGTAATAACATTAGCTTGTGCACTCATCCCTTGGATAAGAATGCTTTCTATGTGTAGAACATATGAACTTTTGGGAACCCAAAGATACATCATCTTGATGCAGAGAACATAATCTGCCCACGGAATTAAATACATTTGCAGTTAGCAGTGCAGAAAAGCCAAGCAGAGAAAAGAAACCCCACATCTACCAATGAAACAATGCATAGGGAGTCTGTGTTTATAATCCCATATGTATTAATTATACCCCAAGTTAGTGCATTATGTACTGCACATCTATGTGGGCATGGCAATTTGTGCACACACAGGGATTTGCCATTGTTTTGGTGGTTCTCTGTATTGGCACCAACATTTTGCTAACCCAGTGCTTTTCTTCAGGCTTTCTACTTTCAGGGAATACTTTCCTCCTTAACTTGTATGCCCTGCAACCCCTGTTGTGTTGCAAAAGATTCTGGGGCATGTTCTAGAATCTAGTTTGTGCAGTCAGTTCACATGACATACTGGCCAAGTCTGTTAGAATTAATGATCACTTTATGAACTGAAACTCCCCATATTGCCCTGGGCTGGCAGTGATGGGCTAGCAGAACTACTTCTTCTCATGAAGGCAACCTGGATAAGCCTCCAAGGAACACCTAGCTCAGTGTTCTCCAACCTTGGGCCCCCAGATGTTTTTGGCCTACAACTCCCAGCATGCCAAAGCCAGCATAGCTGACTGGGGCATGCTGGGAGTTGTAGGCCAAAAACATCTGGGGACCCAAGGTTGGAGAACACTGAGCTAGATTCCCCAGAACACAGCCTGAAAACTACTGCACTAACAGTTTCAAAAAACCAACTGATACAGTATTAAGTTTTTGCCATCCATATAATAAGATCATGAGCAGAGGAACTATTTTAATCCTATTCACAGTCCTTTTGAAATTAAAAAGAAAATATACAGCTTAAGTCAACCGAGTTTCCCTTTGTTGTTTCAATCTCTTTCTCTTTGTATCAAGTATTATACAAGTTGAAGTTGCTCATACTGAACAACTAGGGAGAAACAATGAAAGAGAAGGATGTCCATGCAATAGAGACTCATTTGCCAGAATAGCTTGGTTTGGAAGGAGAAATTAGGTAGAAGTTACTCATCATATAGAATGCCTGCTGAGTGTGCTTAATGTTTAGAATGAATTTTGAAAAACAAACGAACAAAATAGAGGAACAGAAAACCATGAACTTTTTTCCTATTAAAAAAATTAAAAATTAGAATATTAGAATATTGTCAGACAAAAAGCCTATTCTATTTTGTTTTTTTCAAAAAGAGCTATCTTTGACTGCATATTGGTTGTGGTACATTTAAATAATTGTTTTAATAAAATACATCTTTAGGTCAAAGGTTAGGGAAGTCATCAGTAGTAGGTCAGAGTGTTCCACTTGCTGCTCCTGTTGCTTCAGATAATTAATGGTGGATGGCAGTCCAACTCCAATAAACAATTGCATACAGTATTGATTTCATTCTTCCAGTACATATATAAACAAGAGAACTAGTAGACAAAAAAACAGAAAAGAAAAAATAAGTCTTGTGTACAACCAAATGTGAAGGTGTTCATCAGCTTTACAGGGTCCATGCAGTTTTTAGTCCAGTTCAAGAGAAGTAACATAGCTGATGAGAGCTGTTTTGTCCCTCCCCCTTTTATTCTTTTTTTCAAAATGGCAGAATGACAGATGACACTTTTAAATCTCAGTCCAAAGGGAAATGCCAAGTCAGCCTCATTGTAGAACCCAAGGAACAATAAGTTAGTTTCAGAGCGAGCTTACATCCTCGAAACACTGGGGATCAGTGGGACACGTCTAAAGGGATTTTTTTTAAAACAAACTGGGCTCATTTTAAACCAGGTGGAAATTGTTTGAGCTTCCCAGCTCTTTGTAAACATCCACATAAATGCCATGGGAAAGTTCATGAATATTGCATTTAATTTCCAGTTATCTGTCTATGCAAGTTTGTACTTGGATGAAGTTCTAGGGGTAATTGTAGCTCAGACACTCCGCGGTGCCCTCTCGAACTCATGGGTCCTCCGATTCCTGCCTTTCTTGTTTTCCTGTAAATGCTTCCACTTGTTTGTATTCACTTGGGCATTGGCGGGTCTTTGCCGGCGTTGTTTGCGGTCCCTTTTCCACACCTGCTCACAAAACTCATCCATTGTATTAAGGTTGGGGTGGTTGATGAGCTGCATGAAGTCCCTATACCAGACTTTTTGGCTTGGGGTCATGCTGTTCGAAGCTTCCTTGATCTTGGAACTATCACCATCTTCCTCTTTATGAAGAAGCTCTTCCAGGTGTTCCGTATCTATGATCTCCAAGGTCACCTTGAGGAGCGTTTGCATGAAGCCATGCTCTACAGCATGACAGAAATAAACTCCCGAGTCCTTCCGCTGTAACCTCCGCAGCAGGAGACCTTGTTCTGTCCGAATTAAACGATCATCTACTTTGATCTGTGATGGAGGAAAAGAAAGGGATCACTGTTTAAACAGTTATCTCCAGTTCTCTTATGAAGTCTCAACATTGTGTACCAGTATGGGGTAGTATAGCCTTCCCCAACCTGATGTCTTCCAGATGTGTTGACCATGCTGGCTGGGAATGCTAAGAGGGCACCAGGTTGGTGAAGGCTAGTGTAGCAGATAGTGTGTTCTGTGTTGGACTTGTACCAGGGAGACCTGGTTTAAAACCAGGCTCAACCATGAAGATCAGTGGATACAACTTTCTCTTAGCCCAACCTATCTCAAAAGGGTGTTTTCTGAAGAAAAAAATGAACACTGTCCGGGTCTTTTTGGAAGGTGAAGTGGATACAACTTCGATAAATACCCTGTTTCCTTATCCATATTCCACATTTTCTGACTCATTAAAGAACTCAGTAAAATAACCAACTGTGTTAATAGTATGTCCACATTAAAACTCTTGTCTGCCCCACAGCATACAGACACAGGCTGCTGTAGCTGACTAGGACCATCGCAGGAACAACCCAGGCTGGCTAGGCAAGTTTCTACTTGCATATTCCAGAAGGAACTGGTATCTGCCTTTGCCAGGGACTGCTTCTCATGTACCTGGTTGGATATTATAACATTCATCTCTGATGAGTGCAATGGAGAAGAAATGTTTGACTTCAAACGGCTACAAAATGGATCTACAAACCATTTAGGCCAAGAAATATTAGCACCATACTTTCCTCTCCTGTATGCTAAATCAGAGCTTAGGGAATCTACAATACGGGTGTCGTCTCTCTCTCTCTCTCTCTCTCTCTCTCTCACTCCCCTTTCTCCAGCCAGAACATCAAGCACAGCTCACAGATTTCTTTGTAAAGCTTTATTAAGCAAAAGCAGGGCATCCTAGAGGAATAAAGGAACTGGCAGAAGAACTCTCAGAACCACTGTCTATTATCTTTGAGAAATCATGCAGGACAGGTGAAGTGCCAGATGACTAGAGGAGGGCAAATGTTGTTCCCATCTTCAAAAAGGGCAAGAAGGAGGAACCTGGGAACTATAGGCCAGTCAGTCTGACATCAATCCCTGGGAAAATTTTGGAGCAGATTATAAAGAAGTCCGTCTGCAAGCACCTTGAAAACAATGCAGTGATTACTAGAAGCCAGCATGGATTTGTCAAGAACAAATCCTGCCAGACTAATCTGATCTCATTTTTTGACCGGGTAACCTCCCTTGTGGACTGTGGGAATGCGGTGGACATCATATATCTGGACTTCAGCAAAGCTTTCGACAAAGTGCCTCATGATATCCTGATTAGCAAGCTAGCTAAAAGTGGGCTAGATGGAACTAGATCCACTATGGATAAGTGGGCTAGATCCACTATCAGGTGGATCCACAATTGGCTACAGAATCAGACTCAAAGAGTGCTTATCAATGGTTCCTTCTCAAACTGGGGAGAGGTAACGAGTGGGGTACCACAGGGCTCGGTCCTGGGCCCAGTGCTCTTCAACATTTTTATTAATGACTTAGATGAGGAGGTGCAGGGAATGCTTATCAAATTTGCAGATGACACAAAGTTGGGTGGAATAGCTAATACTGTGGAAGACAGAAACAAAATTCAAAGCAATCTCGATAGGCTGGAGCGCTGGGCCGAAAACAACAGAATGAAATTTAATAGGGATAAATGCCAAGTGCTGCACCTAGGGAAAGGAAACCAAATGCAGAGTTACAGAATGGGGGACACTTGGCTCAACAATACTACAAGTGAGAAGGATCTTGGAATTGTGGTAGATCACAAACTGAATATGAGCCAGCAATGCGATGTGGCTGCAAAGAAGGCAAATGCTATTTTGGGCTGCATTAATAGAAGTATAGCTTCCAAATCGCGGGAAGTGATAATTCCCCTTTACTCGGCACTGGTTAGGCCTCATCTTGAGTACTGCGTCCAGTTCTGGGCACCACACTTTAAGAAGGACGTAGACAAACTGGAGAGGGTTCAGAGGAGGGCAACAAGGATGATAAAGGGACTGGAAACAAGGCCCTATGAGGAGAGACTGAAAGAACTGGGCATGTTTAGCCTTCAGAAGAGGAGACTGAGGGGAGATATGATCGCACTCTTCCAGTACTTGAAGGGATGTCACAAAGAGGAGGGCCAGGATCTCTTCTCGATCATCCCAGTTTGCAGGAGATGGAATAATGGGCTCAAGTTACAGGAACCCAGATTCCACCTGAACATCAGGAAAAATTTCCTGACTGTTAGAGCAATAAGACAATGGAATCAACCACCTAGGGAGGTGGTGGGCTCTCCCAGTCTGGAGGCATTCAAGGTGCAGCTGGACAGCCATCTGTCAGGGATGCTTTGACCTGGATTCTTGCATTGAGGATGGGGTTGGACTCGATGGCCTTGTAGGCCCCTTCCAACTCTACTTTTCTATTATTCTATTCTATGAACTCAGGTGGTTGCAGAAAAGTGTTACACAAAAGTAAAGAAAGTAATTCAAGACCCTCTATCAATCAATGGGAGGTCAGGAATGTTCCTGCCTACATATTCGATGCCGCTCTTGAGGATCTGTTAGGCTGACTTCCCACCCCCTTCCCTCAGTAGCTCTTCCTCCCCTCCCCCCAGCTCTGCCTCCCCTGTGCCCAGAGATTCTTCTCCCCCCCCCGCCGCCTCTGGCTGCAACCTTGATGGCGCAGCTGGGTCCTGGTTATCTTCAGAGAGAGGCCCCACTGCTGCCTCCTCTTCCCCCTCCCCCTCCCCTTCTGTTTCAGAGTCCATTCCCACGGAATCTGACCAGTGCTGTTTTGGATTTAGGGAGTCGGAACTTGAGGGGCTAGGAGAGCAAGCCCCAACAACGGGTGTCCTCTGGTCCAAATCGAGATCCCTGTGTGATGCCATATAGCCCAGGGCCGGTACTACCATTAGGCCAACTAGGCGGCTGCCTAGGGCGCCGGGCTGAAGGGGGCGCCAGAAACGCCGCAATTTGCTTCAATCCCCTCCAACTCCCTCCCAAAAAGACTTCACATATATCTATGGAAGAAAAGCTTTTTTTTTTTTTTAAGTCTTTCTGGGTTGTTTGAACTGCGCATCACTGGCTGCTCTCCTCTTCCTCTCCCCCCTGCGCATGTCTCTCTCTCTCTCTCTCTCTCTCTCTCTCTCTCTCTGCCTTCGCTTCCAAGGAACACACAAACTGACTCTCCCAAAGATTTCTTTTGTGATCACTTGAACTGAGGAGTGGCGGCGGCAGCAGCAGCAGCAGGGAGAGACGGAGGGGGGGGGGGTCGGTGGGTTTGTCATTGGTTTGTTAGTTACAAAGACGAAGAAATAAGAGGGGAGGGTTGAGGGGAGTTTCTTTTTTTTTTTTAATCGAGCAGCAGAAAGAAAAGAAAAAGGAGTACTGCGTGGATTGCATGTGCGTTTTCACATGACATCTCTCTGCTGGTTTTAGCAGATCCCCACTGCAATTTTTTCTTTCTTTCTTTTTCCCCTTTTTCCTTTTCACTGTTCAGTTTTACAGGGAGGCGCAGCAAAACAAGAGAGGGAGAGAGGTTGAGAGGGAAAGCTGCAAAGAGGCTTATAGAGGAGGGCGGGCTGCACGCTTACTTCGAGCTCCTCCTGCTGTCAGCGCCTCAGCCAATCAAAAGGCTCCAGAGTTTCAGCAGAGGAGGAGGAGACGCTTTGTAAAGACAGGCTGGGGGCTGGGCAAAGGAGGCAACTACGCGCGCGCACACGCACACGCACACGCCTGCCTAGACGAGGCTCCAGTTTCCTCAGGGGCTTGGAGCTGGGCTTTCCTTCGCTCCTGCGCTCTAAAGACTTCCAGTATAAAAGTGTTTTCTCCACACTCGTTTCAAGCCAGCCTTCCCCCCACACCCCATTTTCAAAATCCCGCCAAAAGACACATACTTATATTAAAGTGATTCCTTTCATGGAAAATTCACTCCCGCAGCCCCTGATAATGCCTACTGTTTGGGGAATTCCCCCCCCCCCTTCTAGTCCCCTTTGGTACCTTCATATGAAAGCGAAAATCTGTATATTGGATCTTCGCTTTATCTAACGGGATAGCTGAGGAGAAATTTCGAGAAATGTAGCAAATTGGTACTACATCAACATGTATTTTATGTATGTTTGTCAATGTTTATGATAATATTTTTTTTAGGTTTTGCCAATTGACTTTTAATGGGCATAGGGCTGGAGGGAGGGAGGGCTCAAGTGCGAAGGGGGGCGCTAAATATCTGATCTTGCCTAGGGCACCAAACGGCCTTGCACCGGCCCTGATATAGCCCTCTCCCTCAGAGCAAAGACGCCTATCAATGCACAGCTTCTGTGACTGTGGTACTTGACAGCAAGCCATTTTGGGAGGCAAGGAGTAAGGCTTGGGGTATTAGCCTGCCACCCTCCGCTCCCTTGTCCAACTGTCCCTCCAGGAGAAATTAAATTGCTGAAATGTGATGGTACGTTGTCTGTGTGCGTATGTTCCGTCAGGTTACATTTTTTAAAAAATAAATAAATGAATTTAGAGTGCAGTCCTATGGGTTGAACTCCTGATAGACAGAGGGCTCTGAGTCTGGAGCCCTCCGCCTATCCTATGCCCTGCCAGCAAGAGCCAGGCAGGGTGAGAGGAGGACGGAGGCATTTTCATCTTCAAATTGCAAAATTTGACATACCTCCTGGTGGGCAGAGAGGTGACTGGAGAGTCCATAGGACTATGCGTATCCGGGTTTCTCCTCTCTCCTTCCCCTTCCTTCCTTCCCTCCCTGCCTACCCTTTTCTCCCTCTCCAACTTCTCTTATTGCCACAGTCAACCTCCTCCTCCTCTGTGCTCGCCGTAGCTCTGTCTACAGGTGTGGAGAAGGAGATCTGCAGCATCCTATGGTGCCCCAGATGCTGTCTAGGAGCCATAGGATTGTGCTCTTAACCAACTTTATCCATGGCTTTTGAGAACAATAAATGCTGCTAGATGCTAGTGCTAGCCATGCTGTCTTAGGAGGGAGGGAGAGATACATATATATATATATACACACACACACATACACACACACACACATACACACACACACACATACACACACACACACACATATACATACATATATATTCCTTTCTTTCCAATCTTTTAAAAAATAAATAGATCTGGTCATGAACTTTTGGAAACAGAATGTTACAAAACTTCTTGCTGTGGCCATGGAGTGAATGAAATATGTCCCGTGGATCCTTCATAGCAAATAACATTTAACTGTGTTACTAAATTCCTTTCTTTCTTTCTTTTTCTTCCTTCCTTCCCTCCCTCCCTCCCCTCCCCTCCATTCAGGTAAAGCTGTCTAGCCAGCAGGGGAAATGTAATTCCCTTAAAAATGAGGTGATGAAGTGACCTTGCAGGCTAGTAGGATGTCTACATTCCTCCTAATCCCCCTGAGCACCTGGGGAAATGAAAAGTATAATTGTATTATTCTATAGGTAACTGCACAAAGAGAGGAGTGTAGGGGGGCGGGTAGAGATACAGAACTCATCATTTAACGATTTCTGCATAACAC
This sequence comes from Shinisaurus crocodilurus, assembly GCA_021292165.1. Lineage (NCBI taxonomy): Eukaryota > Metazoa > Chordata > Lepidosauria > Squamata > Shinisauridae > Shinisaurus > Shinisaurus crocodilurus. Next base: position 189,640,920 of record CM037879.1, read on the forward strand.
AGACCAGGGATGCTTTTGGTTCCTATGGAGATTAGAAAGTTAGAAAGTTTAGCTGTTAAGTGCCCTTTTAAGAACTACAGGGCATTTGTTGTCATTGCTTAGAAAGTGCAATGCCAGCCCAGCCCAGCCTCAGGCTGTTAAAAAGACATTGCTTTGGGCTCCTCAGATGGAGTTCACAGTGTAAGCAACCACCAAACCACCACCATGGAAGCATTTTAAGAACCCACATTAAGAAACAAGGCCCCATGAGGAGAGACTGAAAGAACTGGGCATGTTTAGCCTTCAGAAGAGGAGACTGAGGGGAGATATGATCGCACTCTTCCAGTACTTGAAGGGATGTCACACAGAGGAGGGCCAGGATCTCTTCTCGATCATCCCAGTTTGCAGGACACGGAATAATGGGCTCAAGTTACAGGAACCCAGATTCCGCCTAAAGATCAGGAAAAGTTTCCTGACTGTCAGAGCAATAAGACAATGGAACCAACTACCTAGGGAGGTGGTGGGCTCTCCCACTCTGGAGGCATTCAAGGTGCAGCTGGACAGCCATCTGTCAGGGATGCTTTGACTTGGATTCCTGCAATGAGCAGGGAGTTGGACTCGATGGCCTTGTAGGCCCCTTCCAACTCTACTTTTCTATGATTCTATGATTCTAAGAGCTCTGTTCTTCACAAATTGCCAGCATGAATTAGGATCCTGGAGTGGGTGGTAGGGGACTTTAACCTTTCACCCTCCCACTGTTGTCCCAGTCTGGACCGAGCCCCCTGTGGTGGTGATCTGTGAAAGAAAAAGCTTGCACTTGAGGGCAAACAGTGCAATCAATGCCGCTGCAGTTTGGGCCTAGGAGTTGCTATAGTATAATAGCCAAGCACAGTGGGTTATATCCAATGTTAGTCCTACTTAGAGTAGACATATTGGGTGGGTTCGCACGACACTCTAAGCCACACTGCATAGCAAGCTACGCAGTGTGGCTTAGAAGCCACCCTACCCCCCAGTACGCCCGACAGACAATCAGGAAATTGGGGGTAGAGTGCCTCCTCCTCCCCCCTCGGTCCTCCTGCGGTTGTCCCAGGAGACACTGCGGGAGCACTGAGTTTTCCCTTCGTGCCTGGCTGCCACCACTTGTCAGCGGTGGCAGGGAGGGGGGAATGGCCGTCACTTCAGCGGCGGGGGTGGGAGCCTCTCCCCCACTGCTGCTGGCCTGAAACGGCAGGCGGGGACAGCAGGAATGCACCAGCCATGGCCCAATACCAACGGAAAGGGTTCTGGGATTGGGACCAGGCTGCTGGGTGGGCAGGGGGAGGGGAGAGCCACACTCAGAGTGCAGCCCATCCCCATCAGCAGCCATGCATTGCCTCCCCAGGCCCCATCCAGGCTTCAGGAGGTGGTGCACAGTGGACACCAGCCATGCTGCCCCACACTCCTGATGACGCCAGGAGAATGGGATTGCTCACAAGTGATCCTGCTCTCCTGGCATCAGCAGGAGCACAAGGTTTGCCAGCCAGAGCAGGAGATGGAGCAACCCCTCTCTGCTGGGATCAGCAACCCAATCCCAGCAGAGAGTGGTTGCTCCCCACCCTCCGGCTGGTGAGGGCTCACCAGCCAAAATGCGGGGGGTGGGGGGCGCTCCTGCTTGTGTGGTGGCAGGCAAGGCAGGGGCATGTTCCCCTGGGTCTCCCCAGGAGGTGGCCCAGGTAAATGCATCTTCTCTTCGCCCCAGCCGGTGTGATCGCCCCTGCGATTGTGCCTCCAGGCGGGGTGAAGGCACTGCTGCATGCCACTTCCTCAAGCCCTATGCGGGGCTTGGGAAGGTGGCCCGCGGTGGCAGGGGAGCTGATGACAGCCACCCATAAGTGCCACTTGGGCACTTTGAGGGCAGCTGTCCTTGGCACTCGCCGAGAGCCACCTGGCAAGACAAGAGTGGCACGGGGATTGTGCCTCTCTTGCCAAGCAGCTCACTTGTTGTGGGGCTCGTCCTCCTGTGGATCGTGTCGTCCGGGTTGGGATGACACGGCACGCCATGGAGGGTTAAGCAAACCCTGAAACAAGCCATGGCTTCGCAGGGTGGCCACATAGCTAAACTTAAGCCACCCTGAGGAAGCCATCCCGGGTTTAGGCAACATGCTAAGCCACTATAGCTTTGTAGCCACGGTGGCTTAGCGTGTCATGCCAACCCAGTCACTGAAATGAATGGGACTTGTTAGACTAACGTTGGCTACAACCCATAAGGTCCAAGAGTCTATGCCGATATATTTATCTCATAAAGAAGAGAAAGTTTGGCTATTTAAACTGGCACCAGTTTAATCAGTGTACCTTATGAGGTAAATATTGGGGCACAGAGGGGGTGTATAGGGACTGCCACTCACTCTGTTTCCCAGCACTCACTCAGAAGACTGGCAGTTTGGGAGATGCCAACACTTCCGTAATATATGCAAATAGCCAAACTGTTCTTTCTGAGATAAATATATCAGTATGGGCTCTTTGTCTAATAATCTTTACTGAAGAAGTAAACTTGTATCTGGACTGGACTGTTTTAATTGGGAGTTAGGGGGCTTGTATAACTGAATGTTCCTCTATTTAAGAAATGGCCCAGCATGCCAGGGAGAAAGTGGGGCTAAAAACCTTCTCCCTAACATCTAGTTTTTTATATGGAAGGGATTTTTGTTTTGTTTTGTTTTGTTGGTATGGAGCATTCCATCGTATGAGCCTCCACCTGCAGTCCAAAGCACAAGTTATTGAGAACTAGGCCTGAGAGACTGAGTTTGAACCAGGAAGTCTCTGGTTCAGATCTAGAGTCTATCAACATTTAGAACCATACCTCTTCCTTTCGATCATCATTTTGCTTCTGGAATTGCCAGTAGACCAGAGCACGCTGAGATTTTGGACTGCACTCCAGGAAAGTGCTGCTGTTCTCCACTCCATAGATAATCTTCTCTTCAAGCCCATGTCCACCGGGGTTATCTGCAGGGAATGATGAAGAAAAACAGTATATAATTTAAACACTATGAGAAGAAGTTAGTGTGCCTTTGGAAAGAAGCAAGCAGAGTAAAGTGTTGGATTGCCAGACAAGTCTCCTGTTTGTGGTATTGACTCAAGTTTGAAAAGGAGTCCATCGAAACCAGGTTGAAGTGACTGGCAGGGCCAGTGCTACCATTAGGCCAACTAGGCAGCTGCCTAGGGTGCAGGGCTAAAGGGGGCACCAGAAATAGGGAGGGAGGGCTCAAGTGGGAAGGGGCGCACGCTAAATATCTGATCTTGCCTAGGGCACCAAACTGCACCAAACTGTCTTGCACCGGCCCTGGTGACTGGACATTGCACAGTGGTAGTGCTTGGCAGGTTGTACTATGTTTCCTGTACAGGATCTTACAAGAAATATTCTAACATTTTGAAGAAACAAACCTGAATTTGCAGACATAAGTACTACTACTGGGTGCCATTAACAACAGTCTGGGGGAAATCCCAAATCTGTTCCAATGTGAAGTAACATTCCCAGTTGCTCACCCATGATGAAACCATCAGGAGAAGGCTGCTGTCCTCGTCCCATCTCCCTTCTGGCATGTGAGGTTCCTTCACTATGTTTAAGTGGAGTTAACTATTAGACTTGCAGGCAGCTATGTTAAAAGCAGTTAGAAGAACTAATCAGGATTCTTCTCACTTAACCTAGGACCTTCCAGAATGTGTGCCTCAGAAGGAAGTGCATGATGTCATAACTGTTCTAAATGGTTTAACTATGGTTAAACTATTAGAAATAGGAACACAGGAAGCTGCCTTATGATTAAACTATTAGAAATAGGAACACTGAGTCAGACCATTGGTCCATCTTGTCCAGTATTGTCAACTCTGACTGGCAGCGGCTCTCCAGGATTTCAAGCAGGAGTTTTTCCAGTCCTACTTGGAGATGTTGGGGATTGAACCTGGGACCTTTGGCATGAAAAGCAGGTCTTCTGCTACTTAGTTACCACTAAGCCCTCCCCAAGATGTATGTCTACCCCCATCCTAAGATTGTTCTGTTCTTAAATGAGAGACAAGTGTTTTAAAAATGGCAACCCTATTCAGGCATTAATTATGTGATAAATATATAATAGCTTAGAACAGAGTTATTAGTTCACTGAAAAGTATGGCCTACTGTATCCCTTAGGTTTAGGGTAAATATTCATTGGGCTTCAAAAAAAATTGAGATATTTCTAAAATGAGGGGAAAGTGTTCAATAAACAGGGCTTGGGTGTGGTGTCAGAAGATCTAATTATGCCTCAAGAGGTCTATGCTCATAATAGTTTAATAGAAAACCATAAAATGTATGGCTTTCTAAAAGTACTAAAATGTGTTTAGATTATATGGCACTGTAGTGTGTTGCAGCAGCTGTTAACGACCAGAAATCTTGTTTTTGTGGAAACAATATTCAATTAATCATTTCCTCTTGTAAGCTACATAATTTATGGAAATATAACAGAGCTAATAAACCAGACGTTGTGGATGGGTGAAAGAAAGTGAAATAAATTACTTCCTTTTTGTAACAACATTGTTTTCAAGTTATCCATCAATTTGCTGGAAATGTTGGATAGCATTTGGCAGTTGCTTCTACTCCAGCACCACAGAGGCATTAAGGCATATGATTCCGACAAGACTTCATTTAATGCGTGTGTGTGTGTGTGTGTGTGTGTGTATATATATATATATATATATATATATGAATGTGTGTGTGTGTGTGTGTGTGTGTGTGTGTGTGTATGATATAAATTGCAGAGGTACAATAATTATGGAGAGCATATTCACAATAAGGGGAAAATAACATAATGCTGAGTTATACCCAAATATATATTTTCAGATGTGGAAACATGATTTCCACCTTGTGTTTGATATAGGCAGCTGAATTTCTCAATTTGGTTTCTCTGTTTCTCATTTTTCTAATCTTAAATTTGGTTTGTCCCAAATGTTCAGATTTCCCCCCATCTTAAATTCGATTCACTGCAAATATTGAGATTTTTTAAATAAAAAAATGTGCATGAAAATTCATACTCATTTTTCTGCACATTTCTTCTAATATACACATTTTGTACACATTTCTGCAAGCAAATTTCCTAATATAATGTATTTTAAACACTATTTTCCCTATTATACACATTTTTGCAAGCACCCCCCCCCCCCCCATATATGCAGTTTTAACAGTTTTTTTGGTTGTTTGTTTTACTGGAGACCTCCGTTGCCAAATTTGGAGAAATGTGAATTTCAGTTTCAGTTTACATATTGATTCAAAAGTGTGAAATTAGGTACATTTGCATTAAAATGAGAACCAAATGCATTTCTTCCCCATCCCTAGATGTTCTTCCAAATGTAGATGAGGTTGCCAAAGAGACTGCAACTTCTTCCATAATCCAAAGTGTGAAAACTGTCATAGCACTCTGATGCAAACATTTTGGAATGGCACTAAGCAGCTATTTTCCTTCTGCTCACGGGTTTTGGATAGAATCTAATGTGTCCTCTGTGGCACCCAAAAGATTAACATCCTAACACTATGCAGAGTTAGGTATGTCTAAGCCCATATAAATAAATGGGCTTAACTTTGCTTGGGCCTAACTTTGAGTGTGTAGTTCTTAAAAGTCCAGGTTTGAATCCCAGTGTCTTCAACCATGTTGATAATACTTAATTAGGGTTGCCATCTCTTTTTTTCTGACAGGCTCCTTATCTTTAACAGTTACATGACAGGCAGATGGGTGAGAATTTCATTTTACAAATCAACATTCATAAATATCTTCATATGTGAGATAGAAAGAAACTGAGATCAATTTTATTCTGGCTTAAGTTTTCATTGACAAGAGCCCGCTTTGTCTGATTTGAGTCCATGAAAGCTTATGCCAAAATAAAATGATTAGTCTTCAAGCTCCCATGGGATGCTTTGCTTTTTGTGCTACAATAGACGGCTTCCCCTCTGGAGTCCATGATGGTGTCTGGGTTTGCAGGGTGTGGGGGAGATGCTTGAGATTCAAAATCTTTACAGAATTCCCCTTTTTTGTTCCAGAAATGAAAGATGTGTTACTAAAAGCCTCATGCGGCACAATCCATTGTCAAATCTTGTTTGAATCCACAAAGCTTCTATCATGTTGGCTGCCTACTAATCTGGCAAACAAAACCTGTTTGCTAAACTGCCAGGCTAAACGGAAGAAAGCAAGCATGCCAATTGCTTTTATGTTGACACAGTAATCGTACATTTTTACCTTAATGACATTCAGCCATCAAAGCCGAAGTAGGGGCAAATGAAAGGGATTCTTGCTACCCAGTGCTTAGAAACAAAACATCAAATGGTCCACAGATACTAAACAAATAGGAAACCAATTGCTCAGATTTGCGTCTCTCTGGATCCTGATTTCTGGTTTGCTACAAGTTAATGGAATGCTATCCATATAAGGAAATGAGCAGAGCAACTGTTAATTTAATCTTAGAAATTGATCTATTTGGAAGATGTTGGGTGAAGGATTGGGGATCAATAGGAAAAACAGAAATCTTAATTTCTAAGGGCAGAAGTAGATTTTACAGTGGCAGAGCCTAGTGCAGTGTTCTCCAACCTTGGGTCCCCAGATGTTTTTGCCCTACAACTCCCAGCATGCCCCAGCCAGCTACACTGGCTGGGGCATGCTGGGAGTTGTAGGCCAAAAACATCTGGGGACCCAAGGTTGGAAAACACTGGCCTAACTGTAGCTTAAAGAGAACAGCTGTAAGCAGAGAAAGCAGTGGATGGAAGGGATGCTGAAGTTTACCTCAGCCCACTGCTTCTTCCTCTGCTCCCGCTCCCCAACACATAACCTCCCCCTCCCCGGCCTCAGCAACATTTCTCCTAGCTAGTATCTGAGGCTGGAAATAAGTCAGGCTAAGAAAAAAATGGCTGGGCGGGAGGTGGGTAGGACACGGCAGGCAGAACAAGGACTCAGAACTTCTCTTCCACATTTGATGCTTGAGGAATTGGATCTTTGCAAATTTTTACACAAGCTAACCTGCTCTGCACCTCTGGGCTAATGTGCGGATCAGGACTTAGTTATTCACCAGCTTGCACACTTCCTAAACGTTCAGACATAGTTCTCTGCTTAAAAAATGTATCAGAAATGTGTATTTTAAGATAAAATATGTTCAGAAATGCGTATTTTAAGAGAAAATGTACCGTATTGTTCCGAGAATAGGCCACTCCTGATTATAAGCCGCACCCTTAAAATTTGGTGCTATTTTTTAAAAAATGTTTTTTTAACTTTTAAAAACTTTTTTAAACTTCCGTGAGTGGCGGCCGCTGCTGGGGGAAGTCTCTGGCTGCTTGAATCTTCCCCCAGGTGCTCGAGCGGTGGCGTCTCTGCAGTGGGCGGCGGCTGCTTCCGTGACCAGCAGCCGCTGCTGGGGGCAATCTCTGGCCACTTGAGTTTTCCCCCAGGCGCAGCAGCCGCTGCTGGGGGCAGTCTCCAGACGCTTGAGTCTTCCCCCAGGCACGGCGGCTGCTTCCATGAGTGGCGGCCGCTGCTGGGGGCAGTCTCCGGCCGCTCGAGTCTTCCCCCAGGCGTGCGAGCATTGTCGTCTCTGTGGTGGCCGCTTCCGTGAGCAACGAGCCGAGCAGTTCGGCCCACTACGCCCGCCGAGGCGGGCAGCAGAATTTTTTTTTGGGGGAGCAACATTCCGATTGTAGGCTGCACCCCTAGTTTAAAGCCTTACATTAGGGGAAAAAATGTGGCCTATACTCGGAACAATATGGTATATAAAAATACATATTTAAATGCATTTTTTTTTAATTAATGCAAAAATAGGATGGAACAGACTTATGGACAGACAAATGTGAAAGTGACATGGGTTGGAAACAGATGTTCACCCGTCCTTACCTTCTACCCACCATCTCTCCTCCTAAAATCTCCCCCCATCCGCCAGCTCCTTTAGGGCTGTTCAGCAACAATCTGTAATTGCAGACATGAGTCTGCAAGACATTGGAATATGGTACCATTTCCCTCTCAGGATACATAACAGTAATTAGATATCAACTGGAAGTAATGGAAAAAGCACTTCAATTTTTTTCTAAATCTGTTTTATATTTTATTTATTAATTTTATTTAAATTTTTATATCAGCCACATCAGAGACTGAATTGTGGAAAAGTGGGATAGAAGAAATAGATTTCATAGATCATAGAGTTGGAAGGGGCCTACAAGGCTATCGAGTCCAACCCCCTGCTCAATGCATGAAACTAGAGGGGTGTGTGTCTCCCATCCAAGTAATAACCAGGCCTGACCCTGCTTATACTTTAAATAAATAAAAACAAAATAAAAACTGAAATGGTGTGAAAAAGAAAACAGATTGAGGTCGAAGAAGTGGAAAAGGAAAACTGAGTATGAGAGAGATTTAACTAAATTTGAAAAGATTGTTACATCATCTAGAGATGGTCTACAAGGTAATGCATCAACAAGAGGTATAACAAGGGATTTATATAGATTGATTCAAAAAGCAGAAGAACAAGAGGACCAGCTAAAGGCAGTATGGGATTATGAATTTGAAGAGGTGACCTCGAAGGTGGGGTGGAACAATATATGGGACAGACGGATTGTGAAGGTGATGTCAACTAGGATAAAGGAGAATTTTTATAAACTAATTTGGAGATGGTATTTAACTCCAATAAGATTAAATAGAATAGATAATAAATGTTCTGCATTTTGTTGGAGAGGATGTCAGGAAAAAGGGACATATGCTCATATGTTGTAAAAATGTACTGGTTTTTTGGTGAGAGGTTTTTACAGAAATATCGAAAATTATTGGTTTTAATTTAGAGGTCTGTCAAAAATTAGCATTGTTATCAATAACGGAGAAACCTATTTGCAACCAAAATACGAAGGAATTAATTGTAAACTTGTTAACTGCGGCTAGGCTAATGATAGCAAGGAAATGGAAAGTACAACATGTTTTCCTAATAACTGACTGGTATAAGGAAGTTTGGGATATAGCCCTAAACGATAAACTAACTTGTAGTATCAAATGCAAAAAAGGATTGTTAAAGAATAAGAATTTTATGGATATATGGAATCAATTACTAGATTATGTATTAATAAAGGGAAGGGGAGCATGCCTTGTTATATTTTTGGAATTTGGAATTCATTTGATTAAGGGGATGGAAGTATATTGATTGGTCCCTTGGAGGGTGTGGGGGGGTGCACTTTATGATTTATTGTATGTCGTTTCTGTTATATTTTTGTGTTATTCTTGTATTTTGTTTTATTTTGTTTTGAAAAGTAAATAAATAAATAAATAAATAAAAACACAGATTGCAGCACTTTGTGGTTAAATATGCTCCACTGATTAATTACCTGGAACGGCTATTGTAAAGAAATGTTATCTGAATAGTATGTTTTTGCACATTTGAAAATAATAAAAGCAGTGAGCACTCCTTTTCTTCTCTTTTCCTCTTCCTTTTCACTGGCTTCCACCAGGCAACATGGGAAAGTACAGGCGGTGGAGGTTGGGAAACAGAAATTATGAAAGAGTCATAAGCTGCTGCCCTCAGTCTATTCTAGCACGGTGATGTCAGTAGTTAATTGTCTGTGCAGTCTCACTTGTGCTTCACACAGCACATAGTTAAACTATGGAATTGGCTATACACTACCTCCAGTATCAGAGGCACTATGCCCATGTACACCAGTTGCAGGGGAACATGGGCGGGAGGCAGGACCGGTGCAAGGCAGTTTGGCGCCCTAGGCAAAACCAGGTATTTAGCGCCCCCCTCCCACTTGAGCCCTCCCTCCAGGGGGGCTCCGGAGCAAAGCAGCTGGGAAATGCCTGCTTGCCCAGCGCCCCCCCACCCCCGCCACTGGGGCCAGCAGCCCTCCGCGGGCCTGGAGGCGGCGGCGCCTCCAGGACCCGTTTCCACAGGCAGCCGGGTAAGGGGCACACCGAGGGAGCTGCGTCGGAGACAAGAATGGAGCGGGGATCCTGCTATCCGGGGTGGGAGGGTGATGTCGGTCGAGCCGGGGGACTCCTGCCCAAGAAGGAAAGTTAAGTTTGGAAAAGTTTTTAGGAGGGGGCGGCAGAGCTGCGGAGAGTGCGATGGGCTCTCACGGGTGGTGGTGGGGAGGCGGGCACGGCCGGGGCCTCTAGCTTAGCCCGGGTGCCCACTCGCTCCTGGGGGATGCACTGCCGGCGGGGAGGAGTGGGGGGCCGGCTGCCTGCCGTGCTCCTCTTCTTCTTCTGCTGCTGCTCCTGGTGTGGCTGCCTCTGCCTGGCGTGGCAGAGCTGTGGGTGCGCGTCCGGCTCCCCGATGGGCAGGTGATGGACGAGAGCCCCGGTCAGGGGCTCGGGGTGGGTGAACGCGAGGTGTATCTTGGGGGGTGGGGGGGAGGGGCGCGGCCTTCCCCGCTGGTCTAAGACACGGCTTTTTTTGTCGCCCATGGCATCTCCATGGCTGCCCCGCCCGCCCGCCTCGCTGACAGATCCGGGCTCCGCGGCGGCAGCGGTGAGGAAGAGTCGGCTGAGCGAGCGAGTGAGCGAGCTTCCTCCTCCTCCTCCTCCTGCTGCCGCCAGCGGCCTCCACAGCCCGGGAAGGGAGGAAGGAAGGTGCAGGAGTGGGGCATTTCTGCGCCCCCTTTAGCCATGCGCCCTAGGCAGCTGCCTAGTTCGCCTAGCGGTAGTGCCGGCCCTGGCGGGAGGGTGCCATTGCACTCATGTCTTGCTCGTGGGTTTCCCATGGGCAGCCGGTTGGCCACTGTGTGGCCATCGGACTAGATGGACCCTTGGTCTGATCCAGCATGGCTCTTCTTATGTTCTTATGCTTAACATTTGATGATTAGTCCATGGTGACTCCGCTTTAGAGAGGGGTGAAGGATGGAGGGTTGGGGAGAAATGGGAGGGTTGGTAATGCTTTGTATGTATGTTATAGATGTATAATCATTTAAAGTCTTCATTAACATGCTAATTAAAAAAAAATCTTGCGGGCACGAAGGGGCAAGTTGCATAGCTCCTCACTGATTACATAACCAAACAAAATCTAGAAAGGGTCATATAATCATGTTACCATGTTTCTCACAACCTTCCACATAGTAATGATTGTGGTTTCTGGGGAAAGTGTTGCCCTTTCCTAGGTACACAACACATTTTGAGAAACTGTAACATTCAAGTCAAATTGCAACCTTGACAGGAAAACACATGAAATGACAACAGAAGATGATGTGCTTTTATTAAGCACTCCCCAAAATACCCATGTGGTCTTATGATGCCCATGGACTCCCACTTCAGACATCTCTGCTTTCCATTGCCTAGACATCGAATGAGCCAAATTAGGCACTTTGATTAGCATAAACTGGCAATGACTGCATCTTTCCAGCAGAGGGCAGTGCTGCATAAGTGTACTTGTACAGAACAAAAGTGGAATTTTTCACTGCTGCATTGGAATGTGAAAGTCTAATTGACGAACTGGGAGAAGTCTAACTGACGAACTGGCTTATATGTGCCATCCTATGTCTGGATATGTCATTTTAAGAAATAACCCTATAATTAATAAATCATCTAACAAATAACTATTTAAAAAGCTAATTAACAACCCAAATACAGGCAGCATGGAGAGACAAGCACGTGTGGCATAGTGGTTAGAGTGTTGGACTGGGACTCGGGAGATCCGGGTTCTAGTCCCTACTCGGCCATGAAACTCACTGGGTGACTTTGGGCCAGTCACTGACTCTCAGCCTAACCTACCTCACAGGGTTGTTGTGAGGATAAAATGGAGAGGAGGAGGAGCAAGATTATGTAAGCCGCCTTGGGTTCCTTGCAGGAAAAAAGGTGGGGTATAAATATAATAAATAAATAAATAAATTCAAAATAAATATTATATGCAATATGGAAAACAGCTTGGTGGAACCAATTCCAGTGGGTTAAAAAACAACAACATTAATCTTTACCAACTCACAATACGTAGGCTCCAGTCCTATACCCACTTGGTTGGGAGTAAGCCTCATTGAACTCAGTGGGACTCATTTCTGAGTAGACACGCACAGGATTGTGCTGCAAGGAATTTTATATGGCTCAAGGCACCAGCAGCATATCTGAGATGGTTTTTTAAGACTCCCCATATTGCTTGGAGGGTGACGGGACAGTGCTTTTCCTCCTCCGTAAGGAGCGTCTGCTTGTAGCATTCAGTCCATCTGGTTTGAGAGCTGTCACTTCTCTGGATACAAGGCAAGTTCAGCATACATTACAGAAGGTTGTGCAACAAACATACAAAATCTGGCATATATGTTGAGCCAGACCACTGGTCCACATAGCCCAGTACTGCCTCCTACTCTGTGATGGCAGTAGCTTTCCCATGTGCCATGAGGAGGGTTTGCCCATCCTTGCTTTTAAATGGAGAGGCCAGCCAGTGTTGATCTTGGGACCTTCTGCATGCAGCATATGAACAGAGCGGAGCTCTGGCCCTTCCTGTGTTTCGATCTGGAAGAAGCATTTGTTCATCATGTGCTAGGGCTTGCTTTTAATCAGTGCAATGGTTGAACATAATGAAGTGTGTAGAAAATGCTTCTTCACCACAGGCTGAAAATCAGTTTGACCCAACATTCCCCAACCTGGTGTCTCCCAGATGTTTTGGACTACAACTCCCATCACCCCAACCATTGGACCTGGTGGCTGGGGCTTATGAGATTTGTAGTCCAAAATTTCTGGAGAAGACTAGCCTGATGCTGCAACAGAGAAATCAGATGGCTCTAAAACAAGCATAGCTGGCTGGGGCATGCTGGGAGTTGTAGGTCAAAAACATCTGGGGACCCAAGGTTGGAGAACACTGCTCTAAAGCATATAGAATGCCTTGAGCAGTCGGGACAGATCGTTTGTCTTATGAACAAAACACACACACACATTCTGAAGCCTATTTGTTCTTCAGGCATAAAAAGGTGCATGACTACATACAGTCTATTTCAAGAAAGCTGATGTGCAACCCAATCCAATATATGCATACAAATATGCCTGGAAGTAAATCCCACTGAGTTCAAGGGGAATATTCCCAGGCATGCATAGGATTTTCTGGATTTATAAAATAAACAATACTTCTGAATTTAGTGGACTTGCTCCTGAGTAAATATGAAAACTGATCTGGGAGAACTGAGTCCTAATGCCAGCTATAATATGAAATTATGAAGTGGCCTGGGCAATGTGCTCTCATTTACAGTGCAATCCTGTGCATATCTACTCAGAAGTAAGTCTTATTGTATTCAATAGGACTTTATCCTGGATAAAGACTACAGCCTTAGGCTACAATCAGATACACATTTACTTGGGAGTAAGTCCTTTTGGACTCAGCAGGACTTACTTCTTAGTAAGCATTAAAAGGATCAGGCTGTTATAAGTGAAGGGGAGTAGATTTGCAATAGTTGGAAGTTTCAGTCCAATATCCTGATTCCAATTCCGACCCTTTCCTTTGTGAATGAAGAGGGTGTGCCTCTATAGAATGATCTATGACTTACCATGAAGCTGTAGGTCAGAGCAGTGGGTGAGAGGGTCACCATTTCGGATATCTTGTCGTCTAGTGCGTCTAAAAGAAATATATTACAAAAAATCCTGATTGCATTCATTCACTGAATTTGTCACTGCAAAAAAACAAAACAAAACAAAACAAAAACACCCAAAAAATACAAAAAATACTCTAGAGTACTTTTCTGGTCCAGAGAACAGCCTGACCCACAGCAATAGAGCTTGTGAAACTTTTCCTGGCCCTAAGACCAGGAAAAGTTTCACCTGCTAAATTTCTCTGTGTCAGGTAAAGTCACAGGAACATGACAACTCTAGGATATTCAGGGTTATGTGACCCAACAGTATGCCAAAAATAAAGGAGTTTGGTGAATTGGTTCATTAGTTTTGTGAACAACATTATAAACCACTTTTGTCAATGTCTTTGCACTCAGAAGTCAACTCCTAACCCAAGCAAGCATATATTACATTGTTGTCACTGAGCACAATTTGTGCAAGGCCTCTCGTGTGTATTGATTAAATTGATTATGATTAAATTAAGAGTCTCACTGGTAGGCATTTGGATCAATGAGAGCTCCACATGCACACAAGGCTGTCCCAGTCATTTGGCTTTCTTAAATACACAGTGAGGGCTCAATCCTATCCATGTTTAGAGAGAAAAAAGGTCTACAACTTCCAGCATGTTGGCAGTTAGAGGCCTTTTTTCCATCTAAACATGCATAGAATTGTGCCCTAAATCTCAAATGCCACATCTTCTCTGACAAAGCAAGAACAATCAGGCTTTAGCTAACCCAGGCTCTTCAGACCCAGAGATTCAGCGGCATATTGGCACTTGGAGTCTAGGCTTAAAACGGTATAATACTTACTCAAGAACTGAAGTTCCATAAGTGCAGTAGGGATCTCTAACAGAGAATTCCTAGTACCTTCCTGAAACTACAAGTCCCAGGATTCAGGGGTGGGGAAAGCCTTCACAGGTAAAACTGCTAATATACATTTGGAGTATAGATAGAATGGTGATGAGCTGCAATGTTTTCCTAATGTCTCTGAAGAACTGATGAGTTTAAGAGGAAGTAGAATAAAGTTAACCTTATATGCTCTATTAAAAAAATGGCTAAATAATCTGCAACAAAACTTCTCAAAAAATGGGGTGCGTTATGTGTGTGTTAGTCAGAACATTACAATTTGCTATGTTCAAAGTCGTTAGTGGTTTGAATCTCTCTCAAAATCTCATCATAGTCACAGCAACATAGCTTTAAGTGACATTATACCTTCTGAATCTCTTTTTCTTTGCTTTGATAATGTTTTGTGGCTTTAAAAAAAACCCCAAACCCAAAACATTTTGTACAAAACAAAACCATTTGAAATAGGCTGTTCCTGTTTAGATTGTTACTGTCATGTTCACTTTGTCTGTTCCCTTTGTACCAAAACAGCAGAGGCACAAAACCCCAGTGCAATCCATTAAAAAAGGGATGCTTTAGAGTAGAAGAAAAGAACAGGGCAAACAAAGATGTTGTTAGGTGCCAAACACTTCACTTGGAGAAGAAAAGAAACACTGAAGGAATGAGAAGTCAGGCAAGGGGGAAAAGAAAAGAGGATTAGGTCACTGAACAATGATGGAATTTCAGATCCTGAAATCACGTTAGCAAGAGTCAAAGACTCAGAACCCCCCCCCCCCACACACACACACTTGTTTATAGTGCCTAGCATCTGTTGTCTTTAGCTATACTTCTTCCCATCCCCACCCAAGAGAGTTGAATTAACTTGGTCAAAGTCTAAAAGAAATTCCCCATTCATAAAGCTAAGCCCCCAAAATATATTTGTTAAAAGGGAAGGAAGGAATATTCACTTGGATCCACACTGCAGGGCCGGCGCTACCGCTAGGCCAACTAGCCTGTTGCCTAGGGCGCGTAGCGGAAGAGGGCGCAGAACGCTGCGCTCCTCTTCGCTGCCGGCGCGCTCCTGCCCTGCCTGCCCGCCCGCCTCTCCGAGAAAGCCAGGTCAGGGATTGCGCCCGGAGTAGTGGTGGGGCCGAGCCTGGGCGCCTCCCCCCCACCTTGCCTCGCCTCCACGTCGCCTCCCCCCACCTCGCGCCGCCTCCCCCCACCTCGCCTCGCTTCTGCGCCGCCTCCCCCCACTTCGCCTTGCGCCGCCTCCCCCCGCGCCGCCTCCCCCCCGCGCCTCGCTTTGCCTCGCCTCGCCTCTACTCCGCGCTGCCTCCCCCCCGACACCTACCTTCTCCGTGCTGTTTCCAGAGCCCCGCCCGCGCTCTGTTTTGGCGGGAAGAACCAGGGCAACAGGGCTTAAACAGCCCTGTTGCTCTGGTTTCCCCCGGGCAAAAACAGAGCGCGGGGGTCCCTTTTCGGAGGAGGCGTGGGAAGGTAGGTGGGGGGCGGCAGCGGCGGCGTGCGGGGGGGGTGTCCAGTGGCAGCGGGGGGGGGCGGGCGGTTGCAGAGCAGTTTTGCTTTCCGGAGCCCCCCCCCCACGGTACTAGAGGGGGGGCGCTAAATATAATCTAGCCTAGGGCGCCAAACTGCCCTGCACCGGTCCTGCCACACTGTTATTCCCAAATTTAGCTGTACAAGAGCAGGAACCTACACTGTAGGAAAAGGAATCTATACCACCCGAAGCTGCAATTTTATTCTCTGAGAGTTCATCCCCTCCAACTACTAGGTAAAGCTACCCAATTTGGCTTCTATTTTTTAAATTACTTTTTACCTAGTACAGTGTCTAAAATAATTTCTATCTTTGTTAATATAAAGACTGCCTATTTTCTCTCTGTTTCCACTGCCAAGGAGCTGGTATGCTTCACTCAAGATGGAGACAGTTCTGAGTAAACAGATGAATTTTATATTTTCAAAAATGGAGGGTCAAACTTATCTGCCTTTCTTCCCCCAGCAGTCCTGGGAGCAGCTCCAGGTGAAAACTGAAACCATCTCATTACCTGCTAATGCCTTCTTTGAATGTTTGCAGGCCCTTCCTGCCTGCCCCATTCCATCTCAAGACTGTGATCATACAGACACCATGACTTCAACATCAGGTCTGTTCTTCCCCCTTTATTTGTAACCTGCTATTTGTAACATCTTGCCTGATGAAGATATCTGGAGATCTGAAAGGCTTGTACATTTTTTGTGATCTTTTGGCTGGCCTAATAAAGAATGGTATTACACTAAGATGGATTTTGGAAATTTGCTCATGGCCAACATGATTACCTTTGTTTTGAATGGGGAATTGAGTTCCCCGCTTACCGGGGAGCAGCCATTGTGAGCACACACGGGTCCAGGCGGCAGAGAAGGAAGGAGGCACCAATCCAGTGACTGTGCAGAAGCAGCATCACCTCCCTGCAGCTGGATAGCACCAAGCCACTTAGAAGGCCAGCTGGCCCAGTGGGGGTGGAGCCGTGAGGGAGGCAGATCAGAGGGGGAACAGCTGCACCCTGTCCCCACTGTGGTCCCCCTGAGGCTCATAAAGTGAGGCCTGACTAGGGGTGGGACGGGACCATTGTTGTTGCCAACTTCCCCATTCACCCGCACCTGGTAACAGTGGATCTTGCAGTGGACAGAAATTAGTCACCAGTTCTCGGGGCTGGGAAGGAATTTTACCTGCCTTCTAATTGGCAAGCAAGGGGGCGGGGTTTTTGCCTTCCCCATTGCAAGTTTAGTTCATGTAAATAAGTTCACGTAAATAATATATATATAAGTTCATATATAAGTTCATGTAGGTAAATACCAGAAGGGTCATTCAGGACCGTTCTGGTAGAATTGTATTGTTTAAGTCAGAACTGTGTGTGTGTGTGTGGGGGGGAGGGATAGGCATTGGGCTGGATCAGTTTGGGAGGGGGGAGGAATTGGGCCCCCTGCTCCTCCACGGTGGGATCCCCTTAGGGGATCTGTGTGGATGTGGCACCAAGACCAGGGCAGTACGGTCGGTGGCTGCGAGCTTGCCACCTCCAGGGTGGGGGGAAAGGGGTTCATGTTAGTGGTCTCTGCTGTGGTGGACCTCTGACCCTGACATCGAACACTCCTGGCAGGTGGGCCAGGAAGGAAAATTAGACAGAGCTGGACTGCCCGATGGCAGGACCCACGCCCTATGCTTCTGCCAATCCTATTCAAAATGAATAAAGCTTGTGGCCAATTTAATGATCCATTTAAGTGGTGTCTCTGGTTTGTTCCTTTCATCCACCAAATGGACACAATCAGGCACTGCGCCACACAAGTAAGTTAGTCATGACTAACTTGTCCAATTGATTTCAATGGGGCTAAAGTGTGCCTAGCACAGCCTGGATACAATCCTTCACATCAGTGTAGGAGGGTAGCCCCACCCCCCAAATAAAAAGGCCTAAATTTATTAGAAAATATGTGGTGCTCAGTTTTGTTTTAACTGCTGCTGTTTCAACGTTTTAGTTTGAGACTGTGGTCTTATTCATATCTGATCATAAAATCATAGAATCATAGAAAAGTAGAGTTGGAAGGGGCCTACAAGGCCATCGAGTCCAACCCCCTGCTCAATGCAGGAATCCAGGTCAAAGCATCTCTGACAGATGTCTGTCCAGCCGCACCTTGAATGCCTCCAGACTGGGAGAGCCCACCACCTCCCTAGGTAGTTGATTCCATTGTCTTATTGCTCTGACAGTCAGGAAATTTTTCCTGATGTTTAGGTGGAATCTGGGTTCCTGTAACTTGAGCGCATTATTCCGTGTCCTGCAAACTGGGATGAACGAGAAGAGATCTTTGCCCTCCTCTGTGTGACATCCCTTCAAATACTGGAAGAGTGCGATCATATCTCCCCTCAGTCTCCTCTTCTGAAGGCTAAACATGCCCAGTTCTTAATGTGTGAAATAGAAAAAAGTTTTTTTTTAAAAAAAAACACAGCTAAATAACCATTCAGATATTTAAAATGTCGCTACTAGTTAATCCTACGCATCCTACGCATGTTTAGACAGAAAAAAATCCTACAATTCCCAGCATGCCTCAGCCCACTGTGCTGGCTGGGGAATGCTGAGGAATGCTGGGAGCTGTAGGACTTTTTTCTGTCTAAACATGCGTAGGATAGCACCCTAATTGACTTAGGGCACAATCCATCCTGGATGCCCATAGCCCTCCACACTCAGAGGATTACGGGCACCCTATGCAGGGTGGGAAGAGTGCGGAGGCAAAGGTCGGTTCTGCGCTCCTCCTGCCCTGCAAAGCACTCAGACGGCTGATTCTGGCTGTCTAAGTGCGGCACTTCAGAGGGGAGGGAAGAAAGCTGAAGTGCCGCCAGGATACCTCATATCATGGCGGTGCCTGTCTCCTCCCTTCCCCGCCTCCTGGAACACCCACAAATCGCCTTCTCCGAGGTCGCATTTGCGACCTTGGAGAAACAGCTGGCACGGTTCTTTCTGTGCCAGATGTGGGGGGGCCAGGGGGGAAGGCGCTCCGAGTTCCAGCTCCATCCTCGGAGCAAGTTTCGGAGGTCAGAGCTGGGACTCGTCTGAAAAAATGCTCTGGCTGTCTAGATGCTGTCTAGCGGCCATAGGATTGTGCTGTTAAAAAGAAATGGCAGCAAACAAATTCATGGTCTATTGATGGCTATTAGGTGTGATAGCTAAATGGAACCTCCATGTACAGAAGCAATTTATCCCTGAATACGAAATAGTGGGAATGAATGGGGGAAAGCCGTCACCTCCATGTCCTGCTTCTGAGCTTTCAGGGGCAACTGGAAACTGAATGCTAGATGAGTTGGGCCCTTGGTCTAATTTAGCAAGGCAATTCTTATATTCATATGCTCAATACAGTCTCAGTGATATCAGGGTAGTGTTTGAAGCAATCAGGACATTAAGGAGCGGTGGAGCATATGTTGAAAGCCATCCTTACCTCTTAGTGGTGGGGAAGTAACGAGAGCATGAGGAGCCATCCCAGGCACAATATGGGTCCCGAGCAAGGCAGCACTCAGCACATGCTTTCCCATACACGTCGCAGCGGTGCAGGGGAAGCTGTGAAACTCCAACTGCTGAGCCGATGTAGAGTTGTTGCTATTTTGAGGTTGGGGGGGGGGGGGTGAGAAGAGAAAAATTGGTAAGTAGTCATGTTTCATTCAAAAGTCGTTTCTTCAAAAGGCTTAACCATACTCGTGTATCTATGAGCAACTTTGGCAATTGCAAAATGTCACCAACATTTTTTAATCTTTTTATCCAGATGCATCATTTGGATTCACTTGTTGGACTTATGCTACTGCTTACTGCTACATCTTGTAATGTCCAAAGGGGTGGGATTAATGCATCTCTTCCACAGGGAAACACATGATTTCTACTGCATGTGGAGATCTGCAAACTCCCTTTTTGCATATTACAACATGCAACTGATCATGGGAATGTAAATCCATTTACACACCAACTTCTCATTCTATGTTGTAATCTTGCAAGTCTGCCCATCCATTCATCTGTCCATCCATCCTTCTATGTACACTGTATCCTGTGTCTTGGATTCTTCATGGTATGGGTTTGGATTAAAAAAAATTGTGTGTGTAGCGGTAGCCTGCCAAATTAAGAAGCCTCTTTTGCAGTTTTGGAGTAAAACCATTTTATGTTCTAACGGAACTAATGTGGACTTTTGGGATAAGGATGCCCACGTGACAAGTGCTTTGCAAACTTTATGGGTAGTATCCAACATTGTCCTGGCACTAGCACTAATGATGTTGTGCTAGTGTAAACCAACACTTGTACAATGTAACTAGCACAAAAGGAAAAAGCGTCCATTTGCTGCCACCAGTGGTGAATTGCTGACTTTTCATGTTGCATTTGTTAAGATGAATCACGATCTGGAAGCCCCCTGATCAAATGGGAAACCATTTGGCTCCAATAGTTTCCGCCAGTGTATGAGGTTCCAGTCCAGAGGTCTGTGAGTACTCCAGTGCTCCCATAATGCATCTGCAGGTGTACCGGTAGATTCCTCTGTTCAATGTAGTGGGAAGTGGGGCAGCTCTGTTTTAGCCAAAGGATGAGTTTTGGAAAGCTGATTTGATTGCAACCTTTTGCTCTGCATGGGGCATAAAGTTCATCGCTTCATTCAATGAATTCCCAGCTTCACAGAATATAAAGAACAATGCATTTAAGATATAAAGCCAGGAGTGTTCTAGAATCAGGAATCAACATGTTCTCAAAAATGCCTTTAATACAAGGGTGCCATGCCAGAAGCTTGTCATAGTGCATCACAAATGTGTCTTGGTTTTTCTTCGTCTCTTCTTCACTGGAGGCTAGACTGACATGTTAGAGGCTTCACTTTGCATGAATAACTTGGGCTTTCTGTGCTGGAGAGAACTTTAATATTGTAAATTTGTTTTCCAAAGGATCAGGGAGATTTGTAATCCCTCCTGAATACATAAAGAGGGCTTTGATCGAGAAGTTGTATTTAAATGCATGGCTCATTATACATGTAATCGGCTGCTTTAAAAAGAATGTACTTGTAAAAATAATCAAAAGCAGAGCATTCTGGTACCATATGAACATACATATATTTAAAACTTGACAGCTTTGTTTTGAAAATAGTTTTCTCTATAATAGCACATTCTTTCAAATTTAACCCCCCCTTGTTGTTTTAGGTGATAAACTGTGCGAGGGAAGCGGCCCCAAACAAAATATTTCATGTCAAACACATTCATTTTAGGCAAGCTTCCAATATACAGTGGGGTTCCTAGCTGGACTGTTCAGAATTTGAACTGCAGAGGTGGGTTTACTCCTTTCCCATCTAAAGCAATACTGATGAGCTATATGATACATATCTTTGTTTTAATTTATTTTAAAAAATACCCCATCCAAAAGGAGTTGTTATAAAGTTAGAAAAAATAAACCATGGGTTTGATCCACGTGTAGTCATGCTTAGAGTACACTCGTTGAAATCAATTAACTTAATTTAGTTATGACTAACTTAAGTCCCATTGATTTCAATGTGTCTACTCGAAGCATGACCAAGTCTGGATCCAACCTATAGGCTTGTATATTTGCATTTTGCCTCCATAGGTAAAGACACTAGCTCAGTGGTAGAGCACCTGCTTTGCATGCAGATTGCAGAAGGTCCCAGTAGGGTTAGAAAGACAACTGCCTGAGACCCTGGAGAGCCACTGCCAATCAGAGTGCTAGATGGACCAGTCTTCTGACTAGGTATAATTGGCCTAGAACAATTATTGGCCTCTATTTTTTTAGCCACCCTTATTCAAGCAGCCATTGTAAGAAGATTCCACACCGGGGGAGCAGAACCTCTTTCAGCCCAAGGGCTGAATTCCATTTCTGAGAAGCTCTTGGGGACCACATTGAAGTGGTGGGTGGGGCTGAAGACAAAGGGGGAGGGGCCAAAATACCAGCGTATTTTAGCTTAAAGCTCTTAGTGCCAGTAACTTAGTATTAGTAGAGGCATTTCAATCTTTTAGAATAGGGGGAAATGGCACAACCCCCCCCCCCCCCCGCAATGGAAACCACCATATGATCAATGGTCAGGGGAAAGGGACATTAGCACCCGGGGAACCCGAATGGCTCAGAATGGGACTGCAGGCAGGCCAGATTTGGCTCCTGGGCCTGAGGTTCTGCACCCCTGTTCCACACCAAGTTATGGTGGTTCTTATTCATCCACAAAGAGAGAACACATCTCAGGATGCTAGCAAAATGGCTATATTCTAAAGAAAGCCTGTATGTTTCTGTATTGACTATGTCCCTTTGCTCCAGTACAGACCTTCAGTTGAAGGACTGGGAGGTAAAAAACTGGGAAATAGTTTCAGAGAGTACATCATCCTCACACTGCTGCACCTCCAAATCTTGCTAATCTAGGCTTTACAAGCTCCCTTTCAGACATAACAGAAATGCAACAAGCAGAAGCATGAAGCACTCATACGTACAAGCTGCAGCAGTTGTAACATCAGAAGCTGCTTAGATGGAGAGCCAATTCTTTAGCACTTGTTTGTTGAAATGGGGTTCCCTTATTTTGATGTCATCCTCAGTCTGGATGTGTACATTACAATCACTTGTGTGAATAGGTTTCGCTCCCATTATGACTGGGACTTTGAAAAAGTGCTTCACTTTTGCTGGAGGGTGCCCCATACTTTGCTTCCACATTAGCCCCAGTCAGTGTTTATGGAGGAAGAGGCAGGGATGTTTTGATAGTTATGCCACCAGATTTGGAGAATAGGGAATTCTCCCTCACAAGAACCCACAACCAGTGACTCCTGGACTGATATGACATCTCTAGATTTAGCAATAAGAATGTTTGTTTCAGAGAATACACAAACAATTTCATTTCATTTCCACTTCATTGCTAGCAAAGCACAAATAAGGACTTTCTCTCTTTCTTGCCTGTCATATTATCTGTGAGAAACCAGAAACATTTATGAAAAGGAACGAGATGGAGCTGGCATCAATACCCATTCAGTGAGCCAAGTTAAGATCTCTGAAATCCAATAAATATTTAAGAGTCTCGAGGTTGTGTGTACAGTACCTGCTTTGTGGAAATCTTCATTGCCGAAATAGCTGTGGGTTCCTGGAAAAGCGAATCATAGTGAAAAATCAAAAGTGCTTTAAATAGCTGCTTTTCTTAAGTGGATGAGAGCTGGGTGTCTTGTTGTAGATGATTGTTCTTACTGACTTTCACACTGGAACATTATTGTTGCTATAGAGGCATTCAAATACATTTGTGCCTGCGCGATTGTGCACGTTGAAGCACAACAGAAGAATCAATCAAGCAATTAAAAAAAAAAATGAAAGTCTGGTGCAGATGCACCACCAGTTCCCTGCAAAGAGTAGTTTCCTTTAGAATTTACACCTCCATAGAAAGTCAGTGTGGTGTAGTGGTGAGAGTGCTGGACTAGGATTTGTGAGATCCAGGTTCTGGTCCCCATTTGGCCATGAAGCTCACTGAGTGACTTTGGGCCAGTCATGGACTCTCAGCCTAACCTACCTTGCAGGGTTGTTGTGAGGATAAATTGGAGAGGAGGATTCTGTAAGCTGCCTTGGGCTCCTTCCAGGAAAAAGGTGGGATATAAATATAATAAATAAATAATACCCTTTCCAGTGGAAACATTGACTGGGTTCAGAGACAGCACGATAATCCACACTCAAGGGTTGAGTATGGGTTGAGTGTCGGTTGTTGAACCATGGGTTGTTGTTGAAATGTGGGTTATCGTGTTGTCTGAACCCAGCTGTGCTAACAAGCCATGGTTTGTTAACCACGAACAATCCATAAAGAGAACCCATAGTTTGTTGTTGGGTTGAGAACTGTGGGTTGTTCACCATGGTTTGTTATCTCATCCGAGTTCAGACAACATGATAACCCACATTTCAACAACAAACCATGGTTCAATGACACCCATACTCAACCCTTGAGTGTGGGTTATCATATTGTCCGAACCCATTCACTGACTCCCTTCCCTTGTCAGTTTAAATCATGGTTTAGCACCTCACTGAGGTAACCAGGTTCCCCTTTGTGACTCTCTGTTCTTGTACCGCATCATCTGCTGACACTAGTGTGGACAGTCACAACAACAGGAGTAAGTGTGCCAAACTGCATTGGAGGGGCAGTGGAAGGGTAGAGAACTTGGTACAGGGCTGCTATGTTTGGTATGGCCTCCATGTTGAGTTTTATGTGTAGATCTGTCCCAAGTGTTAAAAGTCTTCCTATTGTCTTACAATGTCCTAATGTTGCTTTAGTTTCTATCCAGGTACATTCACATAGTTCACATCAAGCTTTCACATTTCATCTCTCACTGATCCCACTGGAGAATTGGACATGGCTCAGTGGATGCTAAGCATGCAGACTCTCCATTGCAAATGGGTTATTACACTTGGTATTGGAAGGCATCAATTACAGGTTACACCAAAAATGTTTGCTCAGCTGTTCAGGGAGACACTGCACAAATCAGGTTAAAAAGGCATTTGTTATCAATGTAATACATCTGGAATGCCTTCAGTTTAGATGGAATTGTAAATGAAAAGCATTGGGTTTGGCGTATCGCAACTGATGCTGTTAAATTCATTCTTTGGTGACAGAAAATTAGACCCATCCACCCCAGGGATATGTGAAAACTCAAAAGTGATAGGTTATATTGAAATTTTGTATCAGATTTCTATATAGGACTCAATTCCTTTGGAACTTAAAAAGAAAAAGAAAAAGAAAAACAACCCTTCAAACTCCATCTGCACATGCAGTGAAAATAAGGTCAACATATTTTATGTTTAGCTGATAAGGAAGTCTTGGTCATGCTGAACAGTCTGGGGTGTGCATTCCCAGTCACATGTGCAAAGTGTTCCATGTGACTAGGGACTGGGGGAGTTGCAAGGTCTCTTCTAAGTCTAATGGCTTCCATAGGTTGCTCTTATGCACACATAGGGAAAATGTGCAAGGGCTGAAAACCTATACGAAGTGTCAGCAAACCTCAGTGCTGGAGGAGCAGCTCCTCTTTAGCAAAGTTGAACTTAATTCCAAGTGAGTGAACTGAAGATGGCAGACCTTGGCTGCAATTGCAAACCTCAAGAACAGCCACATACCAGACCAAGGGGGTGTTGCTAATCCAGGGCCACTGGATCCCCAGTCCCAACTCTATTTCCCAGGGTCTTGGAACTATTCAACAGAGCCCTGAGTGTCCAGTGGTGCCAATGGATTCCCTACCCTCTGCTTAATTTCTATGCGGGGGGGGGGATTTTCAAGGGGGATTGCAGCTGCGGAGGGAAGGGTTCACTGTGTGCTTCCCACAGGCTGCAACACTCTGCCAACACATCTTCCCCTGCATGGCAAGTAGGCTTAGGGGGCAAAAAGGTTTTCCATTGGCTTGGGATGATTTGGGTCAGGGTGCAAAATAATTGAAGAATTTATTTTATTTGAGATTATTTGGATGAGAAATTAATTGGCTGGCTTTGTCTCCTGCAAAATTGAAATAAATCTTAATTACGTCTAAATGTGCATATATAGATATACATAAGCATAAGCAGGTTTTATGCATATGGGCACAAAACGGGCCTGGGCCCCAAATCTTTTAAGTGCCTAGCAATGCTCCTGAGGAGACCTATATGCTCCCCAAGGTTTCCCCCTCCCCCTCAGTAGGCCTCCCTACTCTCACTTGCCAGACAGATATTTAAAATGTGGGAGACTTTTAAAAAAACAACAGTATGCAGTTTGGTGCAAAGGGACAGGAGATGATCAAGGGTGAAAAAGAAAAAGATGACAGCACACACATCTCTCTGCCCCTTCTGCAATGTTTCCCTTATATGGTTTTACCAGGGTCTGCTCTATCCTAGCTCCACACCCATCCCACGTCCATCCCACTAGTGCTCTAAGGGTACAATCCTATGCATATTTAGACAGGAAAAATATACGTTTTTTCTGTGTAAACATGCATAGGATTGTGCCCTAAAACTTAAGTTGGAAATCCCATTTTCAAGGGCAACGCTCAGACATGGAATACTGTGTCCATGCAGCCTACCCTTTCACTTCTGGCGTTTAAAGAAATAGCTTCCAGGAGAGATGATTTCCATCAAAAACTGACACACAACACCTCTCATTTTAGACATTAAGCTCCTGGCTTGTCTGCTTAAATCCAAGTATTTTGGCTTAAAAGAGTGCCTGATTAGGCATAAATTCTGTTTCATTTGAGGAAGAAGCTCATGAAAGAGCAGCCGGGTCCCCTAGATTACTTTGTATTATATGTAGACTATAAGTAGCACTGCATATAAAAGAGAAAACAACTAGAGGCCAGTGGCTACTCTTGTGATTTTGTCGCATAGCTTGCCATTTATTTCTTGTATAAAATCAAAGGCTCAAAACCCCACTGCATGATTAAACAGAACCTGGCAGTAAGATATGCAGTTCTCTTGGTCAGCAGCAAGTCATTCACATGCAAGCCTTCCATCTAAGCACAGAATGATGAAAGTAAACAATTCTATGAATTGTTACCCAAACAATGTGGGGTCTATTCATAGGGCAAAAAATAAATAAATCTAGCAATGACAGTGCAAGATGGGGTGAAATAAACCACAGCGAAAGCCTAGCTCCTACTGCCTCACATTGCAGAGTACTGTTCCCGGACAGGGGGAGGAACTTAACAGATGACTGCCTACAGGGATCCCTGGATCAGATCAGGATGGTCATCACCTGATTAAAGAAATCTCAGCCAATTAATTGTATGGGTTTTAATTGATTACATCTGCATAAATTTGCAGCTAAATAAAAAAGTGATTCTGATGAAACACAGAAACCTTCTTGACTGAGTCAGACAAGGGGTTCATCAAGTTCCATATTGCCTACACTGCAGTGGCTCTCCCAAGTTTTCAGACAGGAGTCTTTCTGCGACCTACCTGGGGATGCCATAGATGAGCCTGGGACCTTTTGTATGCCAAGTATGTGCTCTACCACTGAGCCTCAGCTCTTTCCTGGAAGCGGGGAATGACATATCCCTTTTGTTTTCAGTTAACGCTTGCTTTTGTTGCAGCAAGCACCATCTTAGAAGAGGCTTGCCTTGCTGAGCGAGGGAGATGATAGAATGCCTCTTCTAAGATTTTTGTAAATACATCAAAATAATTCATGATTGATGATGGGGCACGTTTATAATTGATAAAATGATTTTTATTGAATGAATCAGGCCGATTAATCAGCAGTACAGCCCTACTTCAGTATAATTTTGTTTCCATCTTGTATATACCCCCAGATAGCACAGGATCAAAATTCATTTAAATATATAAATAAAGATTGTTGACATGATTTTAGAAATCAGTTTCTAAAATCATGTCAACATTGGCCTTCAGACAGTCATATTGTCCACTTGATCAAAATTACTTTTAATTGGCATGTCACAGAAACTCTCCACATCTGAAAATAGACCTTCCACTATGCCTTCGTCTTAATGTCATGTGCTCATCTGTGGAATTAATTTTGTATATTTTTGTGAGGAGAAGACAGGCGGAGAGACCTTCAAACGTACAGATGATTTTCACTGTAAATTGCAAACAGTTGTAACTTGTATGCATTGGTTTTAACGTTTCAGCGAACAAAAAAGATGTCAGCAATATAATTTTTTGTTATTAGCTCACAACTGGGCGTGGAGAGCTCCAAGGTTTATTTTGGCTAGTGCCTGAGTCTCTAATTGACAAGCTAATTAGGAAAGCTCACTGGACCCTTCCACAATGGACTCAATCTGCAGCTGTCTGGGGAAGCTGGTGGTGTCAAGGGGGGCAAAAACAGATACCGGTAACAAACTTTCAGTCACACTCACCCGAAAGACGGTCATTTCTTCCAGCAAAACTTCCTCCAAATCATGCCAAGTCTCTTTAGGTATAGAAACGACTTTCAAAACTGTCCCAATATCTGAGAGAAAGAGAGAGATTTTTTTCCCCTGGGTTTAAACAAGAGCAGTCCAGTTTCAGATCAACAGAAGTTTTATGTTTCCATATTACAATTATCATATTTCAAAAAGAGGATTATGCAGCAATATGTCCTTTAGACTCAATTCCATAGAACACACATTTACCTTCAAAATGAACTCGAAAGTACTTAAGAGTTTCCAAAGAGGGATTATGCTGAAATCTTTTAATTGCAAAACCTTCCAAAGATCTGAACCATGAATCCATTTTAGCAGCCAGCAAATGAACAGACCAGTGTACAGTTACCAATGAAACATCAGCTGCTACAAATGTATATTTAAAGCCAGGAATGCCCTGGATCAGCCAGGGCTACATTTTATGATTCATTCTCAAGTCCAAAGTTTTTCATGCTTGCTTTAAAATATAAGGGCAGATGTTAACGCGAGGCTCATTCTGGACACACAGGCAACTGGAGGGATGTTGTCAAATTGATTAAGCTGTGAGATCTTTTAGGAACCAGTCAATGATTTTAACAGTGTTGAGCTAGAACACATGTGGACAACCCATAGCCTGTGGGCTACACAGGACCCTGAGGGGCCTTTTGTGTGGGCTGCTACAGGTGCCCAAGGTGCCCCCCTACCCCACAATCCATCACAGAAACTGCAGCCGCCACCACCACTCTGGCAGCCACTCTGAGAAGTCTATGGTCATGCCCTCTGAGTGTGGAGGCAAGAGCATCTTCTAGCAGCCTCTCTGGCAGCCACTCTCAGAGGGCTTTGTGATCATGTCATAGAATCATAGATTCATAGAAAAGTAGAGTTGGAAGGGGCCTACCAGGCCATCGAGTCCAACCCCCTGCTCAATGCAGGAATCCAGGCCACAGCATCCCTGACAGATGGCCGTCCAGCTTCACCTTGAATGCCTCCAGAGTGGGAGAACTCCCTAGGTAGTTGTTTCCATTGTCTTATTGCTCTGACAGTCAGGAATTTTTTCCTGATGTTTAGGTGGAATCTGGGTTCCTGTAACTTGAGCCCATTATTCCGTGTCCTGCAAACTGGAATGATCGAGACGAGATCCTGGCCCTTCTCTGTGTGACAACCCTTTAAGTACTGGAAGAGTGCTATCATATCTCCCCTCAGTCTCCTCTTCTGAAGGCTAAACATGCCCAGTTCTTTCAGTCTCTCCTCATAGGGCCTTGTTTCCAGTCCCTTTATCATCCTTGTTGCCCGCCTCTGAACCCTCTCCAGTTTGTCTGCGTCCTTAATAATAAAACATAATAAATAGAAATAAAACATAAATAAGAACTCGGGTAGCTGCTGCATCACCAAGACCCACTTGGCATAGATCTTGATACACTGAAATGGTCACACAGACAGACTGGTGCACATTGACTTCACCGAGAAATTAGGAAATTCTACCGGATTAGGATTTCTAAGACTACTGCATCAAGATGAGGCCTAACCAGTGCTGAGTAAAGGGGAATTATCTTAAACTGCAATCCTGCCCCTTCAGTCTGCACTTCAGGTTTGCCAGGGGGAACATAAACTCATTGTAGGCACAATGGCAAACAATTCCCACAAGGAAAAAAGGCAGAGGACAACAGAAGAAGCCAGCATGGCTTCCCAAAAAACTCAGAGATGACCTGAAAACAAAAAAGGACACATATAGGATGTGGAAGGAAGGCCAGGCTACAAGGAAGAGTACAGGCAGGTAGCACAGAACTGCAGGAATAGTGTCAGGAAGGCTAAATCTGAGAATGAGCTGAGGCTAGCGAGGGATGCTAAAAATAACAAGAAAGCTTTCTTCAGATACATGCATAGTAAAAGACAGAGGAAAGAAATGGTGGTTCAACTACGCAATGAGGATGGCAAATTGATAACAGAAGACAAAGAAAAGGCAGAAGTGTTCAATTCCTACTTTGGCTCGGTCTTCTCCCAAAAGAGAGTTTATGTCCCTGGCAAACCTGAAGTGCAGACTGAAGGGGCAGGATCGCAGCTTGAGATTGATAGGCAAATGGTCAAGGAGCACCTGATTACTTTGAACGAGTTTAAATCTCCAGGGCCTAACAAACTGCATCCTAGAGTAATAAAGGAACTGCCAGAAGAACTCCCAGAACCACTGTCTATTATCTTTAAGAAATCATGGAGGACAGGTGAAGTGCCAGATGACTGGAGGAGGGCAAATGTTGTTCCCATCTTCAAAAAGGGCAAGAAGGAGGAACCTGAGAACTATAGACCAGTCGGTCTAACATCAATCCCTGGGAAAATTCTGGAGCAGATTATAAAGAAATCAGTCTGCAAGCACCTTGAAAGCAATGCAGTGATTACTAGAAGCCAGCATGGATTTGTCAAGAACAAATCCTGTCAGACTAATCTGATCTCATTTTTTGATCGGGTAACCTCCCTTGTGGACTGTGGGAATGCTGTGGACATCATATATCTGAACTTCAGCAAAGCTTTCGACAAAGTGCATCATGATATCCTAATTAGCAAGCTAGCTAAAAGTGGGCTAGATGGAACAACTATCAGGTGGATCCACAATTGGCTACAGAATCGGACTCAAAGAATGCTTATCAATGGCACCTTCTCAAACTGGGGAGAGGTAACGAGTGGGGTACCACAGGGCTCGGTCCTGGGCCCAGTTCTATTCAACATTTTTATTAGTGAGTTGGATGAGGAGGTGCAGGGAATGCTTATCAAATTTGCAGATGACACAAAGCAGAAACAAAATTCAAACCGATCTCGATAGGCTAGAGTGCTGGGCCAAAAACAACAATGAAATTTAATAGGGATAAATGCCAAGTGCTGCACTTAGGGAAAGGAAACCAAATGCAGAGTTACAGAATAGGGGACACGTGGCTCAACAATACAAGTGAGAGGGATCTTGGAATTGTGGTAGATCACAAACTGAATATGAGCCAGCAATGCGATGTGGCTGCAAAGAAGGCAAATGTTATTTTGGGCTACATTAATAGAAGTATAGCTTCCAAATCGCGTGAAGTGATAATTCCCCTTTACTCGGCACTAGTTAGGCCTCATCTTGAGTACTGCGTCCAGTTCTGGGCACCACGCTTTAAGAAGGATGTAGACAAACTGGAGAGGGTTCAGAGGAGGGCAACAAAGATGATAAAGGAAACAAGGTCCTATGAGGAGAGACTGAAAGAACTGGGCATGTTTAGCCTTCAGAAGAGGAGACTGAGGGGAGATATGATAGCACTCTTCCAGTACTTGAAGGGTTGTCACACAGAGGAGGGCCAGGATCTCTTCTCGATTATCCCAGTTTGCAGGACACGGAATAATGGGCTCAAGTTACAGGAACCCAGATTCCACCTAAACATCAGGAAAAATTTCCTGACTGTTAGAGCAATAAGACAATGGAACCAATTACCAAGGGAGGTGGTGAGCTCTCCCACTCTGGAGGCATTCAAGGTGAAGCTGGATGGCCGTCTGTCAGGGATGCTTTGACCTGGATTCCTGCATTGAGCAGGGGGTTGGACTCGATGGCCTTGTAGGCCCCTTCCAACTCTACTTTTCTATGATTCTATGATTCTCTTTTGGGAGAAGACCAAGCTGAAGTAGGAATTGAACATTTCTGCCTTTTCTTTGTCTTCTGTTATCAATTTGTCATCCTCATTGCGTAGTTGAACCATCATTTCTTTCCTCTGTCTTTTGCTATGCATGTATCTGAAGAAAGCTTTTTTGTTGTTTTTATCATCCCTGGCTAGCCTCAGCTCATTCTCAACTTTAGCCTTCCTGACACTATTCCTGCAGTTGTCACTCACGTGGTACCATTGGTGTTGAGAGTGATAGAAGCTCCAAAATGGAAAGGAGCGAAATTTGAAGAAACTAAAGGAAGTGGACTGGTTGTCAGTGGAGAAAAAGCAACAACATCTTATTTAAAGTGCCTCTCGCTTTCATTAGGGGTGGGAGGAAGGAGCCAAGAAAAATAAGTGCTTTTTACTCTGGTTACTGTTTCTGCACCGCTATCATCTCACTAACTGCAGTAAATGGGTGTGGGGTTGTGCCGTTAAATCTGAGAAAAGGAACAATAAGGGAAAAAATAAGGAAATAAATGAACTGATGAGGTACTGGTAGAACTTTGTCACAATGCCAGTCAAAAAAGGGAAGGCAAATAGGACATGAATATTGTGTTTTCCAGGTGAACTGGCTCTGCTCCACCCCCTTTTGACACACAGCCCCCAACAAATTACCCAACACCAAATGCAACCCTGAACAGATTGATCACCACGCCTGAGATACAACCATTATCGAGTTGATAGTTTTCAAACAATTTTGGAACCCTGTATTTCCCCAGACGCTTATCAGGCGTGGTAGACAAGTGTCTCTGAAACACAGCTTGTTGTCTACAGTTACTGATCTTTCATTCAATGCGCACCGACCCATAGGTAAGTGTTGTTGGGCATAGGTAAGTGTTGTTGTGCGAGCCATAGGAGGACACCCCAAAGAATCCCTCACAATGGCACGTGGGTTCTGTGGTAGACATTCAGGAGTTCCTCAGAAGACAAATGGGTGGACAAAGGGTTCCATTTGCAGTTTATTTGAAAACCATTGCAATAGGTAACTGATAGTACAAATATCTCATATATACTATTATATACTAATATTATATATTAGCATGTGATATTTTGCCACTAAAGAATGATTTATAATAAACTCTTATGGCCTATCAGCAATATTAACTTAAATTTGTTTTATGCCAGTTAAATTGTTATGGTGTCCTCCCAAGAATCTGGGCAACTACATTGTGATGAGGGTGCTGAAAATTTCCTGAGATCCCTAGCCCCTAGGGTACAGTGGAAGCACATGGCATCTTCAGAAAGCTGCTGGAGTCCAAGCACCCCAGTTGGGCACACCTGACTATCCAATCCTCTAGCCATGGACTCATCTAGTGACAACAGCTGAGAAGCCACCCACAATTTTGAATTTTCCGTAATGCCCCACACTCCCTCCCTCCCTCCCTCCCTCCCTTCTAGTGCCATCACATTTTTACTGGGATGGAAAATGGTAGCCGGCAGTGTTATTTCTCTCCATCAGAGAGAGAGAGAGAGAGAGAGAGAGAGAGAGAGAGAGAGCACTTGGAGGATGGACTATACTAATTAAAAAACTTTTTTAATTCCCCCATCCCTGCATAATTCCACTCCCCATTTTGGTGGCTGCTTTGGGGCTAAAGCAGTTCAATCAAACCATTTTGGCCCAGGGCAGGTTTCTGCACAGTTCCATGAAACCTTCAAAACCAGTTTTGGGGGACTTTTGCACACTTCCTTCTAGTGCCCAGGGTAGAATCTATGCTGGAGCTCCTTTCGTTTGTGAAACACCAATGTGCCAGTATTTCTTTTCAAACACAACCTGCTGCTCTGTGGGCACAGGTTAATGAATACGGTGCAGTATCTCCTGCATTCATAACATGATCAAGTGCCACACATCAATGCATTGTGTTGTAATTGTGGGACAAGTAGGAGTTTGAAAGGTCACTTGTGTTTTATCATTTGTGTTTATGGCACATGCACATGCCACAAGCCACAGTGCAGTACTGTAATTGCATGAGGAGTGGGAAGTCCTGCTGCCATTTAAGGTGGTGTGTGTTTTTAAGTCCAGTAACTGGATAAACACCATCACAGTTGTGCAGGTTTAGAAATGGTGTGGTTACATACAGCTGCAAATTCCTCCCTGACCTTCACCTCAGGTGAGCTCAGACCAGAGGGCTTGGCTTCCTAGTAGTGATTCTGCTGAATTTAGTAATTAGTTGGCTTGCTGGTCAAACTTCACCTGTTTGTAATGCTCACCTTTTTAACACACCTGCACTGGTGTTTTACAAATTCTCTATTAAGTTCAGATTATTGTGAGCTTTTGAGCATGCACAGTCTGTATCTAAACAATGCTCTTTCTGTGCATGTTCTGAGTTGGTTGGTTTAACCTTTTTCTTGCTTACAGTAAACTGTTGATATCACTTTACCCCACAACCAATCATGTTCCTCCTCTTGGCATTAGGTGAGTAAACGTTAGGTAGAAAGGCCATGCAAAAATAAACAATCAGGAAGAGGGTACATAATGTTGTGATGCATGATGTCATGATGCACTACCCATTCCAAGCTATGGCTCGCAAGATCAACTTTGATATTATGCATGCTCAAAAACTTGTTTTCATCATGGAACGAGACTTTTAAGGGAGAACTATTGTCTGAACTTACATGGGATTGTTGTTATTATCCAAGGAAATAATTAATTTACCGGGGGCAAGTCTGCTCATCACTACTTCTTAGCAACCCTGAAGCCTGGAACCTCTTCTTTTAGGAATTAACCTTTTGTAGGCCCCCAATCCTGCTGGGTGAAGGGATTGTGCTTCTTTGCTTTTCCTCCCTGCCCACCCCTCATTTCCTTCTCTGTACATTACATTCTTCCACAGCATTCACAGGAGATGCTGCTGCCCCAGTCTCACTCGCAGGGCAGCAGGCTCTGTCCAAGCAGTCAAAGGTAGGTCCAGAATAAAAATCAGTGCAAGGAAAGAGCAGTGAAGGGGAGGAGGAGAAGGAGGAAGAAAAAGATGTGTGTGTGTGTGGGGGGGAGAAGGTAGGGGAAAATGGTGCAAAACAGGTTTTACATCTTTAAAGCTACTCTTGCCAGTAAGAGTTATAATACCAGTAGATTGGAACACACATGGCTTGGTAGCACACATGGAAACTGCAATCAATAAAAACATATCATAAGAGTATTTTGGGGAAAACTGGAATATTGAGGGAGAAAACACATCAGGACAATAGGTTGGGATGTGTGCATTGTGTGAGCTAGATGTTACAGTACCTGGATAAAAGCCAGTGTAGAGTGGCCCCAGGACTTAGGTAAAAACATAGGTGACATTTCAAGAAGGTACCGGTAGTTGAAAACACACTACAAAAATGGAGGTGAATTTTGACAACAATGAACATGAAATTAATAAGACTGGGATCAGCTCCAGTTCAAGGGCAGTTGTTGGGTGGGGTGAGGCCTGTGGCTCACGCTGGCTCAGCTTGTCTGAGCATGGAAAGCTAAGCAGGGTCAGGCCTGGTTATTACTTGGATGGGAGACCCCTCCTCTAGTTTCCTGCACTGAGCAGGGGGTTGGACTCAATGGCCTTGTAGGCTCCTTCCCACTCTGTGATCTATGAAATCTATGAGGGGCATCTTCTGGAATGGAAACACATGGGGAAATTTAGTGCATTGCTGTAATATATCTGCATAATTTCCTTTGGATTTCAGATATTACCTTCAGTGGCAAAAAGTTCTACCACTGACATTTTATTACCACACATCTTCAAAGAGTTTCTTCATTCCACACAAACTTTGTGTGGAAACATTCAGTTTTAGATACATTTTAATCTTTCATCAACAGAATAACCTAGTATTTCTAGTTTGCTCATTTTTTCTGGGGAATGTTATTGATAATTAGAGGTATGTGGTCATGTACAGTTCGTGTGTTTTGCAGTTTAATGACACTGACAAATATATTGAGCACAAACTTTCAGAAATTCACACCTCTGCATATTTTTGATAAGTTTTATATAAATTATTAAAAACCCCACAGCGTTTCTAGAAATACAGATACTTACTCCTTCAAGGAGCTGTCAAAGGTACAGGAGTCCTGCCAAAGCTCCCCCTCCCCCTTGGACAGCTCTACTTTTGGTGGCTGGGACAGGACTGCCAACTTTTTTGCCGGTCTCGGTTCCTGTGCTTTTAACTGACAGCCAGTGATAATATTGATCTCTATATTGTGAAAAAACTTCACTTGCTGTGGACAGACAAACCACGACACTGCTGAATAAGTGGTGTCCAACCTTTGAAAACCTTTCTCTGTTTAATTTTATTGCTGAGAGCCAAACTACACTTTATACTAATTGCACAGTGTATAGCTGAGGCCTGCCTTAGTTTATGCTCTCGTGTGGGCATGTGTGGCCCTGATTTGGACTGGGACTATGGCTTTCCAGGAGGGGGGGGATTAAACCGTTCCCCCACCTGTTTTTTCCCCTGAAGGTTCTCCCTGGGGGAGGGTAAAAAAAGAAAAGTGTCTCCATTGACTGATTAGCCTAACCTGTAGCTTGATCCTAATTTCATTTCATTTCATTTATTTCATTTCTATACCGCCCCACAGCCGAAGCTCTCTGGGTGGTTCACAACAGTTTGTGCATAAAACAACAATAAAAACATACAAAATAGTTAAAAAGATTAAAAACCAAATTTACATTTCATTTCATTTATTAAGTCTTTGTTATATGTTTTATACTGTAATTGTATTCTTATTGTTCATATTGTATTTTAACAACTTTTTATGTATGCCACCCAGAGAACTTTGGTTATGGGGTGCCATAGAAGTACCGTAAATAAATAAATAAAAATTATTTATTTATTTATTTATTATATTTATACCCCGCCTTTTTTCCTGCAAGGAACCCAAGACGTCTTACATAATCCTCCTCCTCCTCTCCATTATCCTCACAACAACCCTGTGAGGTAGGTTAGGCTGAGAGTCCGTGACTGGCCCAAAGTCACCCAGTGAGTTTCATGGCCGAGCGGGGACTAGAACCCGGATCTCCTGAGCCCCAGTCCAGCACTCTAACCACTACGCCACACTGGCGTATTTATATAAATACGTATTTATATAAATAAAGAGAAAGAAGAAATCATTTTTTTCTTAACAGAATAATCTAGGTATGGGAAGAAGAAAAAACACTTTAAGGATACAATCCTATGCATGTTTAGACAGAAAAAAGTCCTTCTTTCTTCCCAAACATGCATAGGATTTTCCCCAAGCGTTAGAATACAACAATGGATGCCATTGTAATTACCTTTACTCCTATTTGGACATTATGTTTTTAAAGAAAAAACTATCAGCTTTATCAGCATCGAAGATGGGAAGACTTTCTGCTTCTGAAAACAAAGAAGGAGTATTGGAGAACTAGACTGTCATTGGTGCTATGTTTGAATCCTACATTTCAGGACAGCAGAGTTTTGATAAAAACAAAAAAATTGGCTGATGTCATGTGAGCCTGGCAGATAGACATGGTACATCCACACATTAAAGCTTTAAAATAAATAGTTCTATTTTAAGAAGATTCCGCCATGATTAGTGGTTTGCTGTTCTATAAAGCCTTTGAGGTCAAATGTGCCCTGTGTTAAATGCTACAGCATCCCCCCCCCCCCGGCTGCAGGCATCCAAAGGGAAGCTTTATCTGTATTCAAGATCAGGTTTTTGTGGAGTAATATTTCAAACAATTTCACACAAATTGAATCAGGCCCTTCTTTTCAGATCAGTAAGCTTTGGTGAGTAACTCAGTTTACAAGATAAAATTACTGTTATTAATTCATGTCTACTGACAGATGGACTCAGACTGTGCTAAACAATCCCCTGCCCCCAAATCAAGGTATGAGTGCAGATGGATGTGTTAAAATATGTCTTTTAGCCTGCTGGAAAGAGATTAAAAGGGACCATTATTGAGGTGAGACTTTGGACAAACTATTCATTTGGGCTGCAATCCTAAACACACTCGGACACAAGATGTTGGTGCTGGCAGGGCCAAAATAAATGAGAGAGAGAGATTATCATACTTTGTTGCCCCTGGATGCTCACCAGGAAATGGGAGATTGCCCCAGTGGCCAGTATATCACCTCCTAATAAAAGGCTGTACAGCGGCCTCAGCTCAGCTGCAACTACCTGTGAGGGATCAAGTCCTGTGGGGAGCAGGCTTAGCAGCCACCCTCCCCAATTTTGTTGGTCAAACAGGAGACGAGGGATGTATTTTGTTTTTGCTTGCTAAACATTTGAGCATGCCCTGTTCAAAGCTCCGAACACGAGCATGTGTCAGCCGAAAATATTTGCAAACTGCTTGCATTCCTCTCATTCCCGATTCCCAATTCGATTTGCACAAATTTCCTCAGGAGACTGAATCAGCCCCACCTTAGTCTATGGAGGAAACTTGTGCAAAATTGGGGAGGTATGCGCAAATCTCCTGCTTGATCACTGTTCACTTTGTGCAAGTTTCCTGTACATGCAGAGCAAGCGGCGATTGCAAACGCTAATGGAAATCAGGCCGAGATGAGAGGCAAGACGATGTTCAGAGAATCCTAGAAATCTCAAATATCGCTCCTTTGCCCATCCCTATAAAAAAAAGTTGGAAGGAGCCTACAAGGCTATCGAGTCCAACCCGCTGCTCAATGCAGGAAACTAGAGGAGGGGTCTCCCATCCAAGTAACAACCAGGCTTGACCCTGCTTAGCTTTCCACGCTCAGACAAGCTGGGCCAGCATAAGCCACAGGCCTGTATGATGATAGATGCTAGTTCACAAAACGTAAGCACAGGGACAAGCTAGCCTGTGGTTTACATTCAGTGCCGATGTGAGAAAAGCCTCTCTGTGTACTGCAGATACAAAATTTCAGATTTGATTGTTACAATGTGAAGATTTACAGCTGGTACAATTCCAAAATACAGTAATACCTTGGATTGAGAGCATAATTCGTTCCGGAAACGTGCTTGTAATCCAAAACACTCTTATATCAAAGCAAGTCTCTGGCGGGCGTGAGCGGGGCCGGTTTTGGCCTGCTACGCCCGCTCAAGGCGAGTGGTTACGGTACATCCCTACGACTACTTGTCTTGTAAGACCTTCCTCATTTATCAAGTCAAAATTTTTAATTTTTTTTTTTTTGCTTGTCTTGCAAAACTCTCTCAGACCAAGTTACTTGCAATCCAAGGTATAACTTTATTAGAAAACAAGGGCTTCATCAACCATCTACAACTAAAGGAAAGAAAAATCACAGTGGGTTCAATTTATTGGGAGTCGTAATCAAGTCCATCATATCAAGTCCAGCTATAAAGGAGCTCTTTGTCGGATGAGGAGAGATTCTTCATTAAAAACTGTGATTTCCTAGGAGACTTGGCTTTCTTTCTGCTCGTTCATCCAGAACTAAAGCAGTATATGCTATCAAGAGCCAGGGATGGGGACTCGGACTCCAGGTCTCGACTCATGAGTCGGACTGAGTCCCCCCTCTGACTCGAGTCAGACTCGAGTCCCAATATTTTTAATAGGACTCGAGACTTGACTCGGGACTCGAGACCAAGGACTCGTGTTCCAAAATCGTGTTCCTCAAATGCAGCATGGATAGGTTTTAGGAAGTACAGCAAGTTTATTTTTTAAAATCCTTTTCCTAAAATGCAACCTTTCAGACATTTTGGGTTTGGCTGCCTCTGCCTGCCTGTTTGGGGTTCCCTGCCTCCTCTGCCTGCCTGGTCTCTTCTTAACCAGTTCCACACTTTGAATTGTCCAAGACAAACGCCTCTGCCTGCCTGCTTTGGGGTTCCCTGCCTCCTCTGCCTGCCTGGTTATTTTGGGTTTGTCTGCCTGGTCTGTTCTTGTCAAAATCAGTTGCAGAGTTTTGAAATAAAAAGGCACACTTGTGCCTAGAATTTATTTAAGCCACACATCTGAAATAGCCTTATTTTGTTGGGGGGGGGGGGAACATTGATTTTAATAGGGACTCGTGGAGTCAGCTTTTTTTAATTGGGAGTGACTCGTGACTTGTGAGTCACCATTTTGGACCAAGGACTCGGACTCAGACTCGAGACTCGAAACCAAGGACTCTTCAACATCCCTGTCAAGAGTCAGAGAAATGGATTTAAATTGCCCACTTAGCCATGAAGTTGTAGTTTGGGCAAAGTTACTATCACTTAGCCTAACCTACATCACATTAGTGGCCAGATGCATGACAAGCTACATCTGCTGAAATTTCCTCTTGTACACAACGATTAAAGGTGCAGGAGGCCAGTCTTCTTTTGCATCTGACCTCCTACCTGACAGGGTTGTTGTGAGGATAAAGCAGAAAAATCCTATCTTATGTCACCTTGAGTTCATTGGAGGAAAGGCAGGGTACAAATCTGATCAATCAAATAAATAAATAACTAATCATGGTAATGTAGTTGCCATGACGCAAAAATAATAATCTTCAGAGCGCTTGGAAGAAACACACTGCAGCTCTAACATACGTTTGCAGAAAACGTGGGCCATCTCCATTGTGTGGTTTGGTGTGGAACTAACTACAGGACCCATCTGGCCACCACGTACATATGTTGCAAGCACAGTGTGGACTCTTGACCACAATAGAAGCAGTTCTTTAATGGTCTTATTCTTTTGCAGTGCATTTCCATACATGTCTACCTAGAAGTATGTCTCATTGAGTTCAGTGGGGTTTATCCCCGGGAAAATGAATATAGGACTGTGGCCTTATTGTTTAAATATGTTTGTACTATGAGTATTATTTCTGAAAGAGCTAAATGTCATATGAATGTATGTAGAAACAAGCAGAGTCACCCATGTCCCCAATGTAACGTATATGAGTCAGCCCTTTTTTTAATGCAGTCATAGTTAATGTTACGTGTTTGAGGAGTGAGAGTCCATTCTACAAAACAGCAGCATGCAAAATCCGGAAGATCTGCTTCAGCTCCTACTCAGTCCATCAATGAATATCAATTTGGCTTCAATACACTGTAGCCTAGTTCAAACTGAGGTGTCTCAATGGTACCTCCTTAGTCTGCAGA
This sequence comes from Shinisaurus crocodilurus, assembly GCA_021292165.1. Taxonomy (NCBI): domain Eukaryota; kingdom Metazoa; phylum Chordata; class Lepidosauria; order Squamata; family Shinisauridae; genus Shinisaurus; species Shinisaurus crocodilurus. The sequence continues at coordinate 189,681,257 of CM037879.1, forward strand.
ATGAAGTTCCAAGTAAATGCTCCCCCATACAAAAAAAAATTATAGAAATGCCAGATAGAAGGGTTTTGGCCTAGGCCTTTCTAAGACATGCTAGTGTTCTATGTTCAGGGCATCTTTTTTTTTGTTTTGTTTTTTTGTTATGAGAAAGTAGTCAAATATATGAGCCCCACTCTGTATTCTGAAGTGGCACATCCCAGACATGGGTTTGTGCCTCAGGGAGAAATAGGCCTCCATCGGTCAATGGGGTGACTAAAAAGGGCCAGTTACTGTCTCAATTAATTAAGGGTCAGACTAATCGAAGTAGTGTTGAGCCTTGCTTGAAAGTATTCCAGTGAGGCCCACAGCTACATACATCTCCTAACAAGGTTGCGATCCATCACGGCTGGCTCTGGCACAACTCCATTCATTTCAATGAGCTTATTTATTTATTTATTTATTTATTTTATTATACACACCTGTATACCTCTTTCTAATAAAATTATCAAAATTAACAATACAATACAATAACCAAAGCACAACAATAAAACAATATCTACACTGGCAGGGTTATTTATTTATTACACAAATCTGTATAATAAATTGTGTAGTAAATAAAATTGCTTGCAGAGAAGTAGTGCTAAATAGGCTGCACCTTGGATTCTGCTATAAATTTCCATTCACTTATGAACAGAGGTTGGTAGCACCTTACCTGTTCCAATGAACAAGACATCATACTGGCCATCCTCTGCATCTACCCGATCAACTACAATTTGTGTGAACTGGTAATCCAAATCTGTTTTGATCATAATGGGGCGGTTGTTGATAGGGAATACAGGGTTGTACATAGCTGGGTGGCTTCTGGCAAATGTGATGACTTCATCAGGAAGATCCTTGGTTGAATCAAAGCCACCAAATGTTTTACTTGGACACTGGAGGGGAGAGCAAAAGAGAATATTGTCAAGAGACTCATTGCTCTTACCAGGTAGATCACAGCATTCCCATTCTATCACAATCCTAGTTTGACTTTTTCCCAATATAATTTTCACCAGGAGTGGGCAAGTTGTGGCCCTTCAGATGCTTTGGCCTACAATTCCCATCATCCCTAGCCAGAATAGCCAGTGATGAGAAATGATGAGAGTTATAGTCTTAAACATCTGGAGGACTACAATTTGCCCATCCCTGGTTTACACCTAGGCACGGAAAGCCTAATGGAACTTGTGGGCCTGAATTATGTTCGCAGTGATTATCATTGCATTCAATGATGCCTCCACAACAACCCCTCATATCATCAGCGTCTCCATGTAGGGACAGATGAATCTGTCTATTTTCAGTCCGTTTCACTTTTGCATGTGTTTACTCATAAGCCAATTCTATTCCATTTCTGCATTAATCTGCAATAATATGAATATACACAAATTTGCATTTATATATATGTTTTAAACATATTTTCTCTCCAAATACACATTTCTAAATGTATTTTCTCTCAAAATACACATGTTGATCCTTTGTTTTGAGCTGAGAACTGTGTCAGAACATTCAGGAAGCTCATGAATAACTAAGTTCCACATAGTAGACTACAAAGTGTAGATCAGGTCAGTTCATATTGAAATTTGCAAAGTTCAAATTCCTCAATCATCCCTATCTCTGTGTGATCCTGGCATGGTTAACGCTACCCTCTAATCCTGCACTATGTCCAAGACAGTGTGTCCCTGATTCAAATCTCAGTTTAAGAGAACATACACTAGGTGACTGTATGTAAGATGTAATAACACTGGCCTACAGGCCTGTGGCTTCATGCTAGCTTGTCTGAGCGTGGAAAGCTAAGCAGGGTCAGGCCTGGTTATTACTTGGATGGGAGACCCCTCCTCTAGTTTCCTGCATTGAGCAGGGGGTTGGACTCAATAGCCTTGTAGGCTCCTTCCAGCTCTATGATCTATGAAATCTATGACCTATCTTGCAGTAAGGATTACTGAGTATTCCAAATAAACTGTACTGTTAGAGAGTTCACCTGAAAAACACCAAGAGGTCTTTCAAGTGTTTGGTTGGAACACTCAAACAGCCCCTTCCCTCTTACCCTCTCCTCTTTCCCCAAGCCATTAAAAAAAAAAAAATAGCTTGAGGGAGGAGAAGGAGGTAACAGGTGATGGAGGACATGGTAGATTCCAGGCCAAGCTCAAATGCAGCTTTACCTAACAAGATTTGGGGCTGTGTTATTCAAGTTCACATGTCAGGCTACCCTCTCGCCTTACTCCTAAATGTTTGTGAAGTGCTTTAAAATGTGAAATATTATTATTAGTGGTATTATTATATTTTATGTTCATTCCCTTTGATTTAAGAACACAAACACTCAAGTGTTACAATGACTTCCTCGATAGCTTATGCACTCCTAACGTATACACCACTTGAAAGCCAAAATCTAATTATAACAATAATCCTGATCTTTCAAGATGCTCAATAGGGAGAAAAATCAATTACCATGGCCATCACCTTATTAACAATTCATCAGAGAGGAAACTAAAAAACACAGCAATGTCTTTCAAAAGAACAGGAAGGTGTTCTACATTGCAGTGAGCCAGTTCTATGTAGCCCAGTTTTATTAAATATTGAGTATCATTTTATTGTGTGCTATTCCTAGCAACAAAATTCCTCTATCAAAGCCTGGGGTAATTGCAGATCAAACACAATTAAAAACCAGAAACACTGCAGGGGGTTCTCTTCTTATTTTATTTTTTTAAATCAATGCCATATTCTACCAGTTAAATAATACCAACAATTGACAACAGCCTTTTTGTAGCCTATAGCAATTTTGTTTTAAAAGAATTCCATATTTCACAGCCCCAAGGCAGTCCTAATTTTCCAGATGGAGTGTAATACTGATTACTTGCATTAATTAGATAATGATTAATCGGATAATATATATGAAGTGCTTTGAACAAGAAAAGTAATTTAGATGTGCTAAGTATTGTTAATGCAGCTGGGGTTCATACATAAGAACATGTGTGAGTACTGTGTGAATAATCTTTTTTCATTTTTTAAAAATAGACTGACTTGATGGTTTTCGAGCAGCCATCCATAGACCTCAAATTTACAATAAATGAACATACCATGAGACTGTCCAAGGACTTTGTAGGCATTTCCCCCTCTCAGATTCCTTAGTTTATTGGCACATTGTGATTCCTTAGGAAAACTACCGGTAAGTGCTAAATCATTTTAAAGAAGTCATCCTTTATACACTGTATTGATTTCCTGTTTACATTCCTAATGTTTGAAATGAAAGCTGCAAAGCGAACACCCTACGTACATTTCCTTCTCTCTTCATTATCCAGTGCCTACCAAAACCTCTACAGTTAGTGATGAGTTAAAACAGGAGGTGTGTTTTGCAAACACTTTTGTTAATCCCCACCACCACATGAGCTCCCCTTTTGGCAATTTCCCACACCTCTTAGTGTATGGGTGCAAACTGTTCTCATACTGTTTACCCTCTTTGGGGAAGATGGGGGAGGAGGAAAATGTACATGTTCTGAAGGCAACCAGGCAGGTGCTGCCTCTCACTGGAATAAGCATCCAAATGCACATCCCCTTGAAAGTAATACATTTAACTTTAATTCTCTGCACGGCATTACTTTCAATGGGATGCACACATTTCAAAGTACATAAGCTTTGGCTCCGCAATGGCCACTTATTACCTCTCCCTCTCCTTCTCCTTCTCCCTCTCCTCCTTAGCAGGGGCAGATCAGGGAACAATGGCTATGAACAGATTTTAAAAATGGCAAGAGTGTGGAAAGAAGGGGCTTTTTGAGAATACTTTTGCATCATGCAAAAGTGCAAAATGCCAACCTTAACATCAAAAATCAAACATCACAAATATTTGGTGTAACACTGCTTCTTGGACTGTGCCTTAAAAAAAACGCATCTAAAATTTTACACTTGTCTAAATGACACACAAGTATGAAGATATTCGCAGTTTGCATGTTACAACTGGACTGTGATCATTTAATAAAATTTGTGGTCGGAAGACGAGTGAATGAGTTCAAACTGAGTTCTGTCTTAGTAAAACTCTCGCTAATGCTAAAAATAAACTCCTAGACAGAAGGTTAGCAAAATACATATGACTGGTATAGGTATTTGTGAGAATATCACCAACAGTGCAATCCTATACATGTCTGCTCAGCAGTAAACCCCACTGAGTTCAATGGGTCTCCCAGCTACGTGTCTACAGTAATACCTTGGATTGCAAGTAACTTGGTCTGAGAGCGTTTTGCAAGACAAGCAAAAATTTTAAATAAATTTTGACTTTATAAACAAGCAACGTCTTGCAAGACAAGTGTAGGGATGTAACCACTCACCTCGAGCGGGCGTAGCAGGCTGAAATCAGCCCTGCTCACGCCCACCAGAGATTCGCTTTGACATAAAAGTGTTTTGGATTACAAGCACGGTTCTGGAACGAATTATGCTTGCAATCCAAGGTATTACCGTATATAGCATTGCAGCCCCAGGCTCCATTCACTGAGGCTGTACTGGTACCCGCACTTGGGGATTTGCACTTTTTTTGTGGTCATCTCCTGTGCTCTGATGTACTTCTGCATTGGGACCTGCATCTTCCTTCATACGTCTGCTCTGCACACAAGGTTTGTCACAGTGTTACCATAGTTGGGTATCATCTGAAGTGCTGGCACAGATATCTTTCCATTTCAAGGGTGGGGATGGGCAGTTCCCACTGTCAATTCCTCAACACATTCATATCTTTGAGAAGCCAGCAACCACTTCCATAGTTGCAGCTGCATTTGCCCCTGCCCCCACCCTGATCATTTGAAATGTGTTGGCTATATGGACCGCCCTGTGAAGTTCAATGTAATGCATGTTTACTTGGAAGAAAGTCCCTCTGAGCTTATTGGGACTGAATCTCATGGGAAATGTGTGCACAGGCATGCAATTCTGTAAATGTTTACTCAGAGGTAAGTCTGACTATATTTAATGGGACTAATTCCAAAGTAAGGGATAGCAGCCTTCCCTAGCCTGGTGTCCTCCAGATGTTTTGAACTACAAACTCCAGCATTCCTGATCCTGACCATCGGCTATGGCAGCTAAGGCTTAATGGGAGTTGGCCCAAAACATCTGGAGGGCACCAGATTATAGGATTGTAGCTTTATCGTGCAATCATATACATGTTTACTCAGAAGTCCCACTATGTTTAATGGTGCTTACGCTCACACATACAGGTAACAGTGCACAGGATTACAGTCTTAGATAATTTTTTGCAATGAACACATTTAGAATACCTGAGGATAGTTTGGGCTTCTTCATATATTAATTAGGTATGTCTTCTGCCCAGGATAATCAATTTCTTTCATATATATGCCTTAATTTACGTATGTTACAGCTATATAGAGTGAATGGAATTTTCAATATTGCCTGAAGTAACTTATAACTGACCATTCAAAGTGCTTACATATAAGATGAGTTGCACCTAGTCCACACATGCAACGCAATGAGGTGACAGACTCCTACAATGGTAGAATGAATTGGACAATTTCAGTAGGAATCACATTTTTAATGCTCCCCTACATTAAAAATATATAGAATCTCCCCAAGAGCAGAAAATTAGCACAGCACGGAGAGGGGGTTGGACTAGTATCTTTCTTCCCAATGTGCCAACTTTTTTATTTGCAAGGAATCTTTTATATGGGAGAAGCATTAAAAATGACATCTGTCCGCCTGCAGACTGAATTGGTACAGTAGACTATGCCACCTTAGGAGTTTACAGTCTCATTCTGCTGCACATGTAGAGAAGGCTCCATTGGTTCCATTGACATCAGCTGGACAAAGAACCTGATCCTTGAACCCACTGCTCTGAGGTGGTAGGATCAAACTTAAGGAACTGGGCCCAAGTGGCATGCTTGTGCAATAGAATAGATATAGGCACTGCTGCTCTTGTGCAGCACTCCAGATCAGCTCCTCATGGCTCATATGAACTGTCCAAGGCTCTTCTTCTCTGAGAAGAAGAGAACACAGCCAGCGATCCCCTGGTACATTGTCTGGAAACATCTGATTCTGTAGCACTGTTGAAGCCAAGGGATGGACTAATTTTTCCATTTTGGTTTCTCTCAGTTTCTCATTTTTCTAGTCTTAAGTTTGATTTGTCCCAAACTTTGAAATTTTTTCCAGTCTTAAGTTTGGTTTGTCCCAAACTTTGAAAATTTTTCCAGTCTTAAGTTTGGTCCAGCCCAAACTTTGAGAATTCTTTCTCAAGGAGTTTGCAACTTACCTAATATATACATTTCTGCAAGCAATTTTCCTAATATAATGCATTTTTGAACATTATTTATACTTTTTAGGACTGTTCCCTAATATGGTTTTAACAGGTAGAAGGCATGCATTACTATTTCAATAGATAAGTTAAATCATTCTCTACTTTTGATGCAGCTGAAATCAGTGTGAATTTTCTCAAGTGACTCCTCAAGGATTATTCCTAAAGATAGAACAGTATGCCCCCAATAAATGACTGTCCAGTGAGTGGTGCACTTACAGTTCCTGGCCGTGGGTATGGCACTCTCCCTTGGTAAGGAACCCACTGATAATTGGGACCATCTCTGTGAGCATATGGACCAAGGAACACCCGCCTCACATCAGTCATGCTATACATGCACACAGCCGATCCTTTGAAGATATTGCTAATATTGGACAAAGTAAATAGGTAGAAATAAAGAAAAAAACACAAGTCATTATGTCGAAATTAGAGAGCTTTAGAAACATCAGCTTTTCACAAATTATTTGTGCTTTTTGGAAAGGAAAAATCCAATCACCTTGATACAATTCCCAAACAAATTCATTTTTTTTTAAATATGTGTCATGATTCAAATCATTTGCATGGGTAGAGCATGATCCATGTTTTAATTTACATTTTCCTCAACTCCCCATTTTCTTCTTGAGGTCCCCTTTCCACTTAGCTGGTGTGGTGCTGCCGCCTCTGTGTTTGCTCCCAACCCACTCCATGTTAAGTGTAAAGACTTCTGCCCATGTGGGTCAACTTCCTGGCATGTTTACAAACTGCACAAGTGATGGACTTCTGAAAGTGATGGGAGTCACTTGTATGGTTGGTAAATTCTCTCATAAGCAAATCCTAAGCAAAGGTACTGCTTCTAGCACAAACTTGTTGATGAAAACAAGATATTTACATTCAAGATGTATCAGACTCAATAAAGACTCCTAAGGTCATTATATAATGTAAAACCAATGCTAGGAAAAGGGCTAATGCAGAAAAACACACACATTCTTTGAAATTGTGTGGCCGCAGGCTTCAGAGTGATGATGTACATTGCTCATAAGAAAACTCAAATTCATTAACCTCTCACATCTACTAGATTCTAGCAGTTCAAAGGTTAAGAAAATGCCTTCCTTTTAAAGGACCATCTTAACAAAGGACACTTTTTAAAAGAGCCCCCCCCCCCCCCAAGTTCCCATATAAGTAAAATGATACTTTCTGTACCTGGACGTTGTAAACACTCCATAGATTATTGGATTTTTAGGATCTTTTGAGTTCATTAGAAATACATCCTCTGTCAAAAAGAAGGGGGGAAAAGAAGAAGGGTGGCAAGGGTGGGGTGGGGGGAAAAGGGATAAGAAAGGGGGGGGGAACACAACTTGGTCAATTCAGTAATGAGTATGCAGCTAGCCAGAGAATGATTTTCCATTAACAAATGATTCAGCCACTTACGGAGTTCGTCAAAATGAGTATCAATGCCATTGGGCCCTGGCACAGAACACATCAGGCGTGCTTTGAGGAAGGTGGTCCACTTGTTGACCAGGCTTCTGTGTCCTCCAAAGTCATTCTATAAAAGGAACCATTCATGTCAGGACAGTAAAAGAGCCTGCTTCTTTAAATATAGTGTGAGGTATCTCACTGCTGGCTACCAGTGTTCACCCCACAGGTGTTGGAGAGGGGGGACAAAGCTTGAACCTAATGGGACCTGAATTGTCTCCTGACTTCTTGATGGAGTATGGGACTCTGGCTGTTGGTTGCACAAAGGCCTATGGTTGAACAAAATATCCTGCTTGGTATAGCCACTTGTGGTGGCACCAAAATATTTGGGCTTACGCATATCTATTTTATTTTATTTATATTCCACCTTTCCTCACAAAGAGCCCTGGGTGGCTAACAATCTATATAAACACAGTACGCCATGGAAACAACATTAAAATCATGACTTTAAAATCACAGATATCATAAAATACAATGAAACCATCAATCAATAAAAACACGAAAAGAGCACTTCCCTGTATTCCAAAAGCCTATACAAATAAATAGGTCTTTCAAATGACAGCAGCATGGGGGGCAGCCGAATCTCTACCAGAAGGAAGTCCCATAGCTGGGGTGCTGCCACCAAAGAAATCCTTTCATGGGCGGTAGCCCCACGGGCCACATTCCCCAAGGGCACCACAAGCAAAGCCTCCCAGAGTGATCTTAAATTCCAGGATGTTCAGTATTGTTGAAGGTGGCCCTTCAAGTATCGTACCTGGGTCATGAGCCAGCCAGTGTCAGTACATTTGAGTGTATTGTTCTATTTCCTGGGGCAGTGTTCTCCAACCTTGGGTCCCCAGATGTTTTTGGCCTACAACTCCCAGAATGCCCCTGGGAGTTGTAGGCCAAAAACATCTGGGGACCCATGGTTGGAGAACACTGTCCTAGGGGCTCATGGACAGCCTTAATTTTTAACATTTAATGTTGCTTTTTCTGGCATTCAGAAGGATCTGAGGGCATATGATGCTGCTACATTGTTATAACTAAAGAAGCAAGAGAGCTGCACCAGTCTATAACAGGAGAGGGGTACCCAAGATGTCCACAGATGCATTAAAAGATTAATTATGCTATTGAAATGGATTCAATAGCATAATTCAATTCAGTGTTTTGAGCTTGTTTGGCTCCTCTTGAAAGCACTAAAGCACAACCTATAAAATACAGTATCTCTGGATCTTTTCTTTTTGATGTCCTCATTGTTAAAGCTACATTTCAAAATGTTACATTACAGAAACTGCTGTTTAATATGAGGCTATTTATTACGCTGTCAGAGAGCTGATGTCCAGCCTGGCCAGTGCCTGAGTGGATGTTTGCTCTAGAGCAGCTTCCACCACTTGTGCCCTCCAGATGTATTGGACTGCAATCCCATAATTCCACTGGCCATGCTGGCTGGGGATTATGGGAACTGTAATCCAACACATCTGGAGGTCATCAGGTTGGGGAAGGCTGCTGTAGAGTCCCATGTAAGCCTTCTAATGGTGAAGACAGGCATAACATCAGAGCAGAAGTTACAGTGGGTTCATTACATGTAATAAAAAATTAATTGATGATGATGATGATGATGATGATGATGATGATGTCACAGTGGGTTCTTCACCAGTCCCTCTACCACTTAGGGATTTTAGTATATTAAGGAGTATAGAAGTATCACAAATAAATAAATAAGCAAGCAAGCAAGCAAGCAAACAAGCTTTCCCTCCCCCAACCTGAGGTATACCCTGCTTTGCAATTCATTTAACACAAAAATTGTAGGTAGCAGTGTTGGTCCACTGGAACATCCCCGCCCCGCCCCACAACTAGAGTTGGGTAATATCTTTATTAAGACCCACTAAAATGTCACAACATAGTGAGGAAGTTTTCAGGCTCTCCAAAACACTTATTCAGGCTTGATGTTACCCATCCACCCCCTGCCCACCCCACCCCCACACACGTTTTTTGCTTAACATCCAGCCTGAAAAAACATCAGAAGTGGCAGTATAATGTCATTGAGTTTGTGACTCTTTGTGCAAAACTACTCCAGGGAGAAGAGTTTGTGATTGGCTCCAGCCAGTCAACATTGCTGATAGCTAGCTTCTGCTGTTGCTTTCTTCATCCCTTGCCACTAAATAGGGAAGGTATATCCACATCCAAAGATAATTAGAGCATTTCCAAACTGGCCCCACTACTCTATCAATGTGATGTCTGTCCACATCTAGCTTCCAAAAGGAAGAGCTGAATATAAGCATAAGAAAGAAATAACTATACACTTGCTATTTTTACATTAATTTGGAATCGTAGGCTCAGTTCAGCTGAACAGTGAACCTAGGCTCCTGTATTTCTTCCCCCTCTCCTCTTCTTTTGCTGTGAGAGGAGGGGGAGTGAAAGATTCTGCTTCCATTTTAGAACAAACTTCAGATCCACGTAATATCCAAACATGTTATAGGGATCTATGGTTTGTTCTATCAAAGTTAGTTTAAGCAACTCAGAACCAAACAGCCTGAGGCTTGTCATGGCTTGTTCCCAGTCATCTAAATTATGGACCCTAAAATGCCAGAGAATTTGCAGAAGATTATCATGAGTGTATTCATTCCCCCATCATTCAGTCACAATCTTACCTGACAGATCTGCCCTATTCTGGCATGGGTGGCTTTTCCAGAATGTTCCCCATCAATTGCATTTTCACGGAAGAAAAAATAGATCTTGTCATCTTCTGGGTTGTCACTTTCTGGGATTAGATGAGCACTAATAAACCTAGGATCTGAAAATAAAAATGCCAGTGTGCATTATAGTACTGTTGGATAGATTACAGCAAAGGAAAAGAGGTTAATAGAGCTTATATAAAGAGCCTTTGCATAAGCTTAAGGTCATATGGGTTGAGGATCTTCCTAACACTTGGCAAGTGGGTTCAAAGCTCCTTTTCTCCAAAGCTCTGGAACTTTCTAGGGGTTGCCCACAGTTTCCTGAAGTGTTAACTATCACTCTTTCAACAAGGTGTATGCACAGATCTGTTTGAGCTATGATTAGTGTTCATGATTTGGACAAAAAAAAAGAAAGAAAGAAAGAAAGGAGACATTTTGAAGGGCAGTTGAAGGTAAGGCAATATGATAAGGAGCAGTCAGGATTACGAGTCAATTTATAAATCTTGGGAAAAACACATTTTTTTAAAAAAGAGTTTGATCTTCACTAATTGTCAACCCAATTTCAAATCTGAGCAGAGTTTGACTGTGACTTAAGCGGTAAAGACACAGGTGCACAAGAAAGGTGCACAAGAAAACATGTTTTATTAAGCCTAACATGTTTCAAACTTAAGTTTTTATTCAGGGGCACTATGAACATAAACAACCTGGAACTAACACACACACACACACACACACACCATCTTTGATCATGGAACTTGCAAACAAAACTTGGAACACTCTCATGATTTTTATCAACAAAACAAAGGAAAGAACAGCCAGTTCAGAGCCTTCCCCAACCTGGTGCCCTCCAAATGTGTTGGACTGCAACTCTCATAATTCCCAGTCAGAGCATGAGGTGAAGGAGACTGAGGCACTGCCAGGATACCTCGTATCATCATGGCAGCACCTGTCTCCAAAGCTCCCCACCCACTGGAACGCCCACAAAACCCCTTCATGTTTGTGAGCTCAGAAAAGCAGCCTGTGTGGGTCTTTCTACGTCTGCAGCAGGGGGGTGCTCCGAGTTCGGAGTTCCAACTCTGACCTCAGAGCAAGTTTCCGAGGTCAGAACTGGGAATCTGAGCAATCCTATAGCCATCCAGATGTTGTCTAGTGGCCATAGGATTGCGCTTCCTGTTCCTGACTGTAATTCTATACTGGCTTACCTGAAGTAAGCCACACTGAACTCAGTGGGACTTACTTCTTTCTGAATAGACATGCATAGGATTGCACTGTGAAGCACGATGTGCTCCCTGGCCCCATTCCAGCTCTACTCATGCGCAACAAGTCGCACAGAACAGCTAATGGCTCCAGCTGGGAATGTGTGTCCATACCCATATCAGAATACTCAACCAACAAATTCAACGGTGCCCAGATGAGTGCTGTAGTGCACAGTTGCATTCCTTTTACATATGGATCTGCTTTGCTTGATTTTGGGTTGCTACTGAAATTGCACTTCAACTAAGCAAAAATGGACAAGAATTTGAGGGGGTTCCTCTTTAGGCAAAACATCTGAGAAATTCTGAGGGAATCCAAAAGAGTTTCAGTAAAATCAGCAGCAGGCTCTGGGGAACTGGGGGACAGGGAGTTCTGATAGGGATGTACATATTTTGTTAAATATGTTCCGTCTGTGTTTCATGAATTGTCAGGCGTCTTTCTTTTCGTTGTCCACTCATTGACAGAATCTGAATTATAGGGAGGTAAAATAATTTTGTTCCACGTGCACTAATTAATGCAGATTAGCACAAGTGTGCATTAGTGCAAATCCCCCCAAACATTAAAAAAGAGGTCCACAAGTCTGCGCAACTTGGAAAGCCCCAGTCTGCCTCAGAATCCACAGGTCAGATTCACAGAAATCGGAATTCAGTTGAATCCATTGTGGATTTCTCTGACATCGTAGTCCTGCATACCCCTTGTTTGTCTCGGGATTTCTTCTATAATGAAATTCAAAGCAAATTTGGAGGTTTTTTCCTCAGCTGAAACATCTGAAAGATTTCAGGGGAAACCAAAAAGGTTTTGGGAAGACTAGCCAAATTTCTCAAGGGCAGGGGCTCATCCTTAGCTGGAGCAGAGTGACTGAGCATTTCTTTAGGGTGCTTTCTGAAACTGCTTTTGCTGTGCAATGTTGCTATTTCTTACTTTGTGAGCTTTCAGGCTGCTTAGCCACCTGGATAAATCAATATATTTTAATCAATAAAATAATATTTTCAAGTCAGCTGGATGAGCCATCTGTGCTTTTGATCATTTTGTTTCTGTTCTCTATAGCTTTCCGATTGCTTTGTATAGTACAAGAAATAAACAAAACTGAAGGATAGGTCAACATACATGTATTTATAAACACACATGCATTGAATTGCATTTGAAGCAACTTAACAGAGCACACCACAGTCAAATTCTATGTTTATGATGACACTACTAGAATGAAGAGACCTGAAAAGCCCTTTGAATTTCTCCAACAGTTCCTTAAAGTTCTACTAATATGCTATGATTTCTTTCATGTTGCATGAAAGCAACAATGTATGTCAAAATAGCCACCCAAAAAAGGAAGCATTGATCTGCTTTTAAAAAGATAAATAAAAGGAAGTGATCCAGACTTTTTTTGGAAAGACATTTCCATAAAAGAAATTTGGAAAGATTTTTGGGGAGGAATGAGCTTAATTTCATGAATATTATTTAAAAGGAGAATGCTGAACATTTTTTATTTTTTTTATTTATTATATTTATACCCCACCTTTTTTCCTGCAAGGAACCCAAGGCGGCTTACATAGTCCTCCTCCTCCTCTCCATTATCCTCACAACAACCCTGTGAGGTAGGTTAGGCTGAGAGTCAGTGACTGGCCCAAAGTCACCCAGTGAGTTTCATGCCCAAGCGGGGACTAGAACCCGGATCTCCTGAGTCCCAGTCCAACACTCTAACCACTATGCCACACTGGCTCTCAGATCTTATCAGATCTTTTTCTGATAAGAAAAAAAGATGGAAGAAGTGGTGGGAAAACACAGGTGTGTGTACAAACTGAAGATGCCGTCTTGGCTCCCCATTAAATTCCATGAGTGAGGCACAAGAAAAGCCTCATCTGGAAGCACCTGGTGTCTCTCCGAGTGTGATATTCTTTACTGAAGGTGCCAGGGATTGATGGTGCTGGTATCTTCTCTGCGCAAAGCACATACTCTGTCCTTGAGCTATTTTCAATAGATTGGATATGAAAACATGTTTGAAGAAATCCAATTATGTTAAATATGAATTGCAAAAGATGGGCAATTATGGAGGTGTGCAGAACACATTATGCCCTCCACCTCAACTCCGAGGCAGTGAACTGGTAGCCATTACCAGGAGCCACTGAACCTAGCTCACAGGATTTGGATTATGATACCAGTTCATGGGCACAACTACACTGATGCATGTATTGGGGTCCAGCCCCAGTCTTGCTGTTGGTTCAGGAGCAGCCAGCTGTGCTACATGAGAGTGATAGCCAGGGATGGGGACTCGGACTCGGGAACTCAACTCGTGAGTTGGACTGAGTCCCCCCTCTGACTCGACTCGGACTCGAGTCCCAATATTTTTAATGGGACTCGAGACTCGACTCAGGACTCGAGACCAAGGACTCTTCAACTTCAACATCCCTGGGCTGTGCCAGAAGGAGTGGAGAGGAGTGCAATCGCCGGCGAAGAGTGAGGGTGAAATTGTGATGAGACCTCACCGTTCCAGAATGGGGGGGCAAACATTTAGAAAAAATCGTGTTCCTCAAATGCAACATGGATAAGTTTTAGGAAGTAGAGCAAGTTTATTTTTTAAAATCATTTTCCTAAAATGCAACCTTTCAGACATTTTGGGTTTGGCTGCCTCTACCTGCCTGTCTGGGGTTCCCAGGTCTCTTCTTGACCAGTTCAACAGTTGAATTGTCCAAGACAAAGGCCTCTGCCTGCCTGCTTTGGGGTTCCCTGCCTCCTCTGCCTGCCTGGTTATTTTGGGTTTTTCTGCCTGGTCTGTTCTTGCCAAAATCAGTTGCAGAGTTTTGAAATAAAAAGGCACACTTGTGCCTAGAATTTATTTAAGCCACACATCTGAAGTAGCCTTATTTTGTTGGGGGGAAACCCCATTTATTTTAATAGGGACTCGTGGAGTCAGCTTTGGGAGTGACTCGGGACTTGGGACTCGGGAGTCACCATTTTGGACCAAGGACTTGGACTCGAGACTCGGGTCCAAGGACTCGTGACTCGACTCGTGACTCGAAACCAAGGACTCTTCAACATCCCTGGTGATAGCCTAGGTTGCCCTTAAGATCTAGCCCCAGGCTTTTGTTCTTATTCTCCCCCCCATCCCCCGCTTTTAAGATGGTGGTTCAATGCACTGTGTAGACTACATACGTAAGAAATCACAGTTTTCTCTGGAAATCTTTCCATCACCATTTGTCTGGTGTTATTTTCCTGCATGTCTGCTAATTCAGAATTCAAGTTGCAGTTACATATATTTGTAACAAAAGTGGCAGAGGTGTGTTACAATGTGGATCAAGAACCCGTTTTGGTCTTCAAATACTACATCTGTCTTCATCAACAACATTACACCTCAGCACACCATGCCTCTTCCCATGTGGTAGTCTAACAATTAATTTGTACCTGTTCCAAGAAAGAAAGAAAGAAAGAAAGAAAGAAGACTTTGGGATTAAAGAGTTTACAAAGACTTCCCCCTCCCCAGTCTCAAACAATCTGTGCTGAAGTGTGTTAAAAATAACAAACTTAAAAAAGAAAAAAGCAAGACTAAAACATGATTAAGCATGATCAAAGATGGAGAAAGCCACAATGGTAAACTTTCTCAACATTAACCATGCCTCTGATCTCAATGCCAGTTCTAAAAATAGAACTTGCTTTACAACAATCATCGTATGAAAAGCAAATATATATATATATATATATATATATATATATTTAAAAAATGCAATGCATGTTTTTTTCAATCTCCCTTTTCTTAATTCCTTTAACAGAAAAATATTTATCATAAGTCCATCAGTACTTCGTATACCCTCCACATTGTGGGTGCCCCTCTTCCATTAACAGTTCTTCAGAATTTTCATTGGCAGACCACAGTTAAGGTGTCCTTGAGCAAAGGTATGTAATTGAAATAAATGGCATGCCTTGATGGAGTTGGCTAAGAGCTGGTTTTCTTAATAGCAACATGTTTTGTTTGTTTCAGCATTTCTAAACATTTCAAGCTTAGATTTTTTTAAAAAAATCAATATAATACTCTCCCTTAAGAATTTATTTTCATTTACAATGACTTAAAGAACAAAAGGAGAACCCACACAGAAAATAAGACTGTGTTCCCAAATGAATCATAATAAGGTTTTAATTGTGATATATACAATAGATGACATAGAAATTTGCCTTTAGTTTGCAAGATGTTCTGACAATACTGAGCAAACAGAACTGAGGGTCACACCCCCCCCCCGAATGTCTAATGAAGGGCATCTCTTAGAATCATAGAATCATAGAAAATTAGAGTTGGAAGGGGCCTACAAGGCCATCGAGTCCAACCCCCTGCCCAATGCAGGAATCCAGGTCAAAGCACCCCTGACAGATGGCTGTCCAGCTGCACCTTGAATGTCTCCAGAGTGGGAGAGCCCACCACTTCCCTAGGTAGTTGGTTCCATTGTCTTATTGCTCTAACAGTCAGGAATTTTTTCCTGATGTTTAGGTGGAATCTGGGAGACAGTTTGTTAAAAGACAGAATTAAGACCCCTTTTACATTCTGCTTGTTGCCAATGTGATAAATTAATTTAGAGAATTCATTCAGAAAATCTGAACTTGAAACTTTAGCTAAATCTATTGCTTGCAGAAGAACAAGTACAAATCCTGATTTCAAATAATGCATAGTTCTAGCTACTTCAGTAAGGCCAGTACCCAAACAAAGCCATAGCATGCAATTCCACAGGATAATAGATGCAACTTAATTCATGTTACAAAAGATATTGATCTGTTATAACTCTAGCACTGATAGGTAACATTTATTCCCCCACCCACAAAAGTAAGCAGTTGGCTATGGTGATGTTGCATGTTCTGTTCTTACATTAGAGAAGGGGAGGGCAACATGGCCCTCCAGATGTTTTGCCGATGGTTATTAGAGCTTGTAGCCTCAGCTAATTTGGATCATGCCCTTTCCCCATTCCTGAGCATAGTAAATACCACACTACAGTTGGTAGGAACATTGGCCTAGTCAGGGTGACTTGTGGCCCTCCAGATGTGGTGAGATGTGGAGGGATCAACTCCCTTGATCCCTCACCATTGGCTATGCTGGCTAGGGTTAGGAGTTGCTGGCAAAAACATCTGGAGGGCCACAAGTTGTCCACCCGTGGCCTAGATCTATATTCCACAATATAATTATACTGGAATTCTTATCATCAAATTTATTATTTATAAAAGCCTTGATATAGTGAATTAGACATTGTGACAGATGGAAAATAGAATGAAATTGTATGTTTGGTACCTGTCCTTTTGTTTCAAACATTTATTTTTTCTAACATAACTGGAGTGCAGGCTAAGAGCAGGGCTCTCCAACCTTGGGTCCCCAGATGTTGCTGGACTACAACTCCCAGAATCCCTTGACATTAGCCATGCTGGCTGGGTATGCTGGGAGCTGTAGGCCAGCAACATCTGGGGACCCAAGGTTGGAGAGCCCTGGGCTAAGAGGATCTACATTTTAATGTATATTTTAGTGGTTTAGCTAAAATTACTTGCTAAGGCAATGTGGAAGGGAGGATTTTTATTTTTTTATTTTTTAAGAGTGGTCATTAAAGTAGGGCTTTCTATGTGCTTTACTACTTTTTTGAGGGGGGGAATACTTCTTTGTCTGGAAAATTGACAAATGCAACACTTTATATTCAGAGAAGAAGAAAGGAAGAAGAAACTGTTGAGCTGTGGTATAATTATCAGTTCCCAAGGCCTTTGTTCTTAAGGAGACGACAATAATTTTGATTCTCTGTAATGACTAATTATATGATGAAGAAAAATGAACACAGAAGTTCAGTGAAATTATACTGTAATTCTCAAGTAAATTAGGTTTCTCACTAAATATGATATATCAGCTGCATAGCTTGTTTAATTTTAAGGAGGTGATGATGTCTGCTAACCAAGTTTAGATGAGATAACACACTGGGGGAAAAATAACCTGGATTTACACACTTACCTTTAAGTGATCTGATCACAAATAAAAGATACAAAGTTGATCCTTGCACACATGGTCACACATGCAAGTCCATATAACTATGAGATCATAGAATCATAGAATAGTAGAGTTGGAAGGGGCCTATAAGGCCATTGAGTCCAACCCCCTGCTCAATGCAGGAGAAAAGATGTGGGCAGCCCAGGCAGTCACCCATCCAAGCACTGACCTGGCTCATACCTGCTTAGCTTCAGCATGTGGCCTGCATTATGTGCTCTCGACTCCACATAATAGGGCATAATGTATTATATCTGTAAACTGGATGCCCCAGATCAGTCACCACAGGTTGAACTTTCATATCATCCAATGGGGACTCATACACTATTTTTCAATGGAGACGATTCCCACATTCGATTGTGTCATCGTGATAAACTTGCATGTCTGAAACAGACCCATCTTTGGCTTCAGATTTGGGGTGGGGTGGGGTACTCCCTGAGTGTTTCTGTCTGCTTGTCACTGTCACCACTGCCCATTTCCTTTCCCTCTCCTTCTAGGTGCAATCTACACTACTGCCCAGAAGAAGAGGGTAAAGGCAAGAAGAGGTTGCTGCTCCTTGTGACAGTTTCCTTTGAAAGGGCAGGTGAACAGACAACAACAACAACAACAACAACAACAGCAGTGAGGAGGACCAGGGGGTTATGGGGCTCAGCTGTGGTCCTGCTGCTAAGATGTAGGCATTGGCAGGTTCTCAAAGATGTCAATCCCTGATGCTATTCCTGGACAAAACTACAGGTGGGTTTGTGTGTCTTGTACCCTTTGGTTTTTCTATCCATGCATGGGGCTCCCCATCAAGCAGAGAACTGAAAGAACAATATGGAGTATTGTAAGCTTCCCTACCTAAACTAGAGGGAGTTGGGGATAGATGCATTCGGTTCTGGAAGCATCAATGGTATTGGAATCTCCAGTCATTAATCCACTGACAACAAAAGGGGGTTAATGGAAGAACTGACCAAATGTTCCACACAGTTCTTCCTATCATGAATTATATTTTAATGAGCTACAATCTCTCAGCATTTTCAAAATAGTAGACATTAGATGCCACTTTCACCATAGAGAAGCATTGAATGGTGTTATTAAATTGGATTTGAGATATTATGTGATGAACTACTCATTGGATTCTCATGTGGTTTCCAATATGGAACTAACTTCCAAGTTCACAATTTGTCTTTCATAAAACGAATATGAAGTATCGCCAAACCTGCCTTAACTCATTTACCTGAGATTCGTTATCTTCTTCATGTTCCACTTATCCTAACCTATCAAATCCCTTTCTTCATTTACAGTTGCATTTTAATATTGACTAGTTTCTTCTTTGTAGACTCAGAGATAGCCGCAAATCTGGGGTCTCATTGAATATTTTGTGTGTGTCTTATAATTAACTTTCACAGCTAGCATAGACAAACTTGACACAAAATCTATTAAAGGAAGATTAAATCCGTGGTGCACTAAAATTTGAAATAAGCACTGGCTGAATGATTGTTTCTCCCTCCCTCCCTCCCTCCCTCCCTTCTTCTTCTTCTTCTTTTTTTTTTTACACTAACCTGTCATGTTAGTGAAATAACACAAAATTAATCAAGGCATAGAAACAACAGTTGGCAGAACAGAGGAAAAAAAATATATTCTTCATTACCCCTTTTGGTATTCAGCGTTATCACATCAATTATGACAGCCCTGTTTGGTATTCATGTGGATAGAATGTGTAATTTCCAATTTAATTTAGTAACAGAATGTGAAGAATAAACCCCAGTATTTTAGCTCAGAGCATCTCATTTATAAGCTTATCACTGATGTGATATTGTTGATATTTTTTGTGAGCAGATTTGTGGGGCAAAAGTTGTTGGAATAACAGGGGAAAGAAATGAAATGGAATAGGCTTGCTTGATCACACAGTCCATCTTCCTGTCAGTGCATGAATGCTCTCCCTCCTTTGTACTTTAAAGGTCAACTATAGTTCACTGAAGTCTGTCAAGCATCTACACTAACGTACACTTTGAAAAATCAACTCTGATATGCATTGCTAGCAATGCAGGGATTCTGCAGCATATGACAACCCAAAAGACAGGTTAGCATTATTTTTACAAAGGTAGAGAGTGTGTGTCTGCAACAGGGTGAGCATGACTACTGCAGCATTAGTGGGAAGAGAGCACTTGTGTATTTGCAAGCTAAATGTGAAAAACCAAAGGAACAGAATGTATTTCACTCGGTTTGTATTTTAAACTGGCAAGACCTTTTGTTTAAATGATGTTTTTATCAAGGGGCAGAATGACACCTTTTAGGCGATCTTTCTACACACACTTACCTGGGAGTAAGAGCCACTGAACATAGTGTGACTTTCTTCCTTAGTAAACTTGCACAGGGTTATACTCACAGTAAAGATGACACTGCCACCGAAAAATGAATCCTTTTTATCAGGTCCCCCTCCACTTTTCAACGTGTGGCAACACCTATCTAGGGTGGTCCTGATGTCACAATACTATGCATTTCATTGCCTCACCAGCCAGTGATGTGGAAGAAGGCCACATAAATGAATAACATCATAACGTTGGGATATGGATACACCAGCATACAGGCAGCCCTGTGTTTATCTTAACCAGTAGTTGCACTCCCTGTTGTTACTTCTTTTCTTTTTTAAAAAGAAATAAAGTTGTGGTGAGACGACTAGAGACTGTAGGATAAAGAGTGAGGGAGGGAGAAAGAAGAATAGGAGGGAAAAGATGGATATAAGGATATAGAGATAGAGATAGATAGATAGACAGATAGACAGACAGATAGAGATACAGATATAGATAGTGAATTCCATGTTGCAGGTTGGGGCCAAAGGTCAGACAGAAAACGTCCAAGACTTCTGATGGAAAGCTCCACTGTGGCATTTGATTCTTTGTGTATATGAAAAAGTAGCTGTATGCAGAATATAGATCAGGGGCTATATTACACAAATGGAAATATTCCTCGAGATTGGTAGCCACACTGTATCCTTCCACCTCATCTATCTTGCTGTTAAAGTAATTGAAAATACATTTTCTTTACAAAATCAAGACAAGCTGTGCAAGCAAGGAAATAAATCACCATGTACATAATTCTGACAGTGCTATTTGGGCTAACGTGTTGGGCGCTAATGCAGAATGCTTACGGATAATTTCCAACATTCTTCAGGCCAGGAGGCTAAGGTTTGGTGGTGCTCTCTCTCCTTCATTCCCCATGTTTGGAGATCTCATTTTAACCTTTTAAACTCACTTTATGATAGCTTTATTTGCCAGCTTTGCAAGACACCATATCTGTCTGCTCCCACATCCTCTTTTTTCAGTTCATAGAATCATAGAATCATAGAAAAGTAGAGTTGGAAGGGGCCTACAAGGCCATCGAGTCCAACCCCCTGCTCAATGCAGGAATCCAGGTCAAAGCATCTCTGACAGATGTCTGTCCAGCTGCACCTTGAATGCCTCCAGAGTGGGAGAGCCCACCACCTCCCTAGGTAGTTGATTCCATTGTCTTATTGCTCTGACAGTCAGGAAATTTTTCCTGATGTTTAGGTGGAATCTAGGTTCCTGTAACTTGAGCCCATTATTCTGTGTCCTGCAAACTGGGATGATCGAGAAGAGATCCTGGCCCTCCTCTGTGTGACATCCCTTCAAATACTGGAAGAGTGCGATCATATCTCCCCTCAGTCTCCTCTTCTGAAGGCTAAACATGCCCAGTTCTTTCAGTCTCTCCTCATAGGGCCTTGTTTCCAGTCCCTTTATCATCCTTGTTGCCCTCCTCTGAACCCTCTCCAGTTTGTCTATGTCCTTGTTAAAGTGAGGTGCCCAGAACTGGACTCAGTACTCAAGATGAGGCCTAACCAGTGCCGAGTAAAGGGAAATTATCACTTCCCGTGATTTGGAAGCTATACTTCTATTAATGCAGCCCAAAATTGCATTTGCCTTCTTTGCAGCCACATCGCATTGCTGGCTCATATTCAGTTTGTGATCTACCACAATTCCAAGATCCTTCTCACTTGTAGTATTGTTGAGCCAAGTGTCCCCCATTCTGTAACTCTGCATTTGGTTTCCTCTCCCTAGGTGCAGCACTTGGCATTTATCCCTATTAAATTTCATTCTGTTGTTTTCGGCCCAGCGCTCCAGCCTAGCGAGGTCACTTTGAAGTTATCTCTTTCCTGCCATGTATTCTATAAAATCAATCCCCCTTTTTACTCTGATTTCCTGCATGAAATCCTCATGGCAAATTTTCAGCCCTCCAACCCTTCAAGATAATGTTCTTTACATATTTATATCACTGGAGAGATCATAGCACTGGTAGAGCCCATGTGTTGCATACATAGGGTCGCAGGTTCAATCCTTGGCCTGTTCAGTTAAAGATCCGTTCCCTGCTGGACTGGGGCCCTGCCTCTGCACTGGACTGATTGGGGAGTGGTGCCAGCTGCCCAGCAGAGCCCACTGCTACATCTGCCGGCCTGCGGAGCGGGGCGGCGACGCCCCGCGGCGACGTCCCCGAAGGGGACGACGCCAAAGGGGTCGCCCCTTTCGGGGAGCCACTTGGGGGGTGGCACGAGGGCGAGGGCCCTCCCCCCTGTCTGAGCTGGGTTGGGGTTTTGGGGATTTTAGGGGTTGGTTTTAGGGGTGGGTCTCCCGCCTGATCGGCGGAAGCAGGGGGGCATGTGTTCATCTCAGGGAGATGATGGGGGGTTCCGGGGGGCAAAACATACCATTGTTGAGCGGCAGACGCTGGCAGAGTGCTAGGGGCAGGCCATGCCGATTAAGGGGAACAGGG
Organism: Shinisaurus crocodilurus; assembly: GCA_021292165.1. Classification (NCBI taxonomy): domain Eukaryota; kingdom Metazoa; phylum Chordata; class Lepidosauria; order Squamata; family Shinisauridae; genus Shinisaurus; species Shinisaurus crocodilurus. The sequence goes on from CM037879.1 coordinate 189,703,665, forward strand.
GATTGATGCTTAATATCTATCCCTTGTTCCGGGCCTGCCCAGAGCCAAGGGATAACTGGGGGGGGTGTGGCTCCTTCCCCACCCTTGCATTTGCTGCTGTGTAATGCCAGGTCCGTTACCCAAAAAACATCGGTAATCCATGACATGATCCTGGATGAGGGTGCGGACCTGGCATGTATTACGGAAACCTGGCTGGACGAGGCCGCTGCTCCAACTCTGGCGGCCTTGTGTCAGGCTGGTTTCTCGTATGCCCAGCAGCCAAGGGTTGGGGGACGGGGAGGGGGAGTGGCTGTTATCTACCGGGAGTCCTTGGTCCTCACCAGACTCCCTCTCCGGGAGACCAAGTTTATTGAGTGCATGTACTGGAGGTTGGGTCCAAAGGGCAGTATGGGGATTCTGCTCGTGTACCGTCCACCCCGCTGCACGACAGACTCCCTGGCCGAGGTGCTGGAGGTGGTCTCTGATGTGCGTGTCTTGTCCCCCAGGCTACTGGTGTTGGGGGACTTTAACGTGCATTCGGGGGCTGCCCTCATGGGGGCACCTCGGGACTTCATGGAGACCATGGCTTCCTGGGAGCTGCACCCTGTATTAACTGGACCTACCCATGTAGCCGGTCATGCGCTGGACTTGGTTTTTGTTTCTGGAGAGGGGGGAAATGATCTGGAGATCGGGGGTATATCCACCACCCCCTTGTCATGGTCAGATCACTATCTGGTGGGGTTGGATTTCTCGGTGCCACAACCCCTCTGCAGGGGTGAGGGACCTATTAGGATGGTCCGCCCCAGGCGTCTTATGGATCCGGATGGATTCCTGAACGCGCTTGGGGAATTGGAGCACACAAACGGTAGCTCGGTCGAGACCCTGGTGGATGACTGGAATGCTGCAATCACCAGGGCATTAGACCGAGTTGCCCCGAAGCGCCCTCTTCGCCTAAACAGAGCTCGCGCGGCGCCATGGTTCACTCCGTCGCTGCGAGCTCTGAAACAAGAGGTGAGAAGGCTAGAGCGCCGATGGCGAAATTCCCGCTCCGAAGACGATCGAACACGGGTTAGAGCTGCATCTTCAGCCTACCGGGTGGCGGTGAAGGCAGCAAAAAAGAATTTCTATGCTGCCTCCATTGCGTCTGCGGAGTGCTGCCCCAGGAGGCTGTTCCAAGTGGTCCGGAGTCTGGTCGGTCCAGTCGCTCCGGACCCACTGGAACAGTCTAAAGCCTCCTGTGAGGCTTTAGCGAAGCACTTCGCAGATAAAATCGATCGGATTAGGAGTGGGATATCGTACGTCGTGGACACAGGGAGTGAGCGGGAGGAGGCCAATGGCAGACCGGTTTTGTGGGATCGGTTTCGGCTTCTTCCTTCTGATGAAGTGGACAAGGTGCTTTCATCTGTGAGGCCGACCACCTGCTTGCTTGACCCTTGCCCGTCCTGGCTCATAATGAGCTGCAGGGAGAGACTGGGTGAGGGGATCAAGGCGGTGGTGAATGCCTCCCTCGAGGAGGGAGTGCTGCCATCAGCCCTCAAGGAGGCAGTAATAAGACCGCTTCTAAAGAAGCCCTCCTTGGATCCCCAGGATTTAAACAACTTTCGCCCAGTCTCCAATTTACCATTTCTGGGCAAGGTGATCGAGCGGGTGGTGGGTGCTCAGTTGAAGGCACACTTGGATGAAGCCGATTATTTAGATCCGTGCCAGTCGGGCTTCAGGTCTGGACATGGGACGGAGACGGCCTTGGTCGCCTTGGTGGATGATATGAGGAGGGCTTTGGATAGGGGCGAATGCTCCTTTCTAGTCCTCCTCGATCTCTCGGCGGCTTTTGATACCGTTGACCACGGTATCCTCCTGGACCGTCTGGAGGGGTTGGGCTTGGGAGGCACTGTATTGCAGTGGTTCCGGTCCTTCCTCTCTGGAAGGTATCAGAGGGTAGTTCTCGGGGAAGAGGCTTCGGACCCTCGGCTGCTCACTTGTGGAGTGCCGCAGGGTTCCATCCTCTCCCCGATGTTATTCAACATCTACCTCAAGCCGCTGGGAGCTATCATCAGGAGGTTTGGGGTGCAGTGTCATCAATATGCAGATGACACGCAGCTCTACCTCTGTTTTAAGTCCTCACCAAGGTTGGCCGTTGAGACCCTGTCCAAGTGCCTGGAGTCAGTGGCTGGCTGGATGGGAAGGAACATGCTGAAACTGAACCCCGACAAGACCGAGGTACTTCTGGTGGGGGACAAGGGAAGGTTAGGGGATGTTGACCTGGTGCTGAATGGGGTACATCTACCCCTGAAGGACCAGGTCCGCAGCTTGGGGGTCATTCTAGACTCCCAGCTGTCCATGGAGGCTCAGGTGTCAGCTGTGAGCCGGGCGGCGCTGTATCAACTCCATCTGATACGGCAGCTGCGCCCCTACCTTCCTAATCACCTGCTCCCATCAGTGGTTCATGCCTTGGTCTCCTCTCGCCTAGACTACTGTAATGCGCTCTACGTGGGGTTACCCTTGAAGACGGTCCGGAAGCTTCAGCTGGTACAGAACGCGGCGGCTCGCCTGATTAAGGGCAGCCGCCGGCGTGATCACATCACGCCAGTGCTTAATGAGTTGCACTGGCTACCAGTTGCTTGCCGAGCCGAATTCAAGGTGTTGGTTTTGACCTTTAAAACCCTACACGGCTCCGGCCCAGCTTATCTCAAGGAGCGCCTCCAGCAACATCAAGTGGGCCGCTCAACAAGGTCTGCCACGGATGGCCTTCTCCTTATCCCATCAGCCAGAGCAGCCAGGCTGGTGGGGACTAGGAAGAGGGCCTTCTCTGTGGCGGCCCCCACATTATGGAACTCCCTCCCTAGTGACCTTCGCCATGCCCCCTCCGTGATGAGCTTCCGCCGTGCATTAAAAACATGGCTGTTCAGGCGGGAATATGGGGTGGGTTAGGTTTTTAATAAGAATTGTTTTATTGTTTTAATCATTATATTTTATTGTGTTTTTACTGTATTTTAATTGTACATCGCCCAGGGTGGCCGGGTGACCGGCCAGATGGGCGATTAATAAGTATAATAAATAAATAAATAAATAAATAAAATCCGGTAGCTAGGTGGTGCTGGCAAGGACCCCTACTTGAGACCCTGGAGAGGCCCTGCCAGAGTAGACAATACTGGGCTAGCTGATATATGGGAGCTTCCTATGTTCCTGTCCAGTATCAGTCAGCATTACAGTAGCCCTGTTCAGGTGTACATGTGAGGGCTTAAAGGAGGGAGTCAGAAACAAAGAGGTGCCACTCTGATTCAGCACCACAAACATGGTTCAATTCACAGGGTCAAATACAAAAGTCAAACCCAGACTTTTAAGAGTGAAGAACTCAATGCCTTGGGCCTGGAAGGACAAATCTGTTTGTTCCAAATCTCCCACATTTTTTAAATCTTAAGTTCTTTCTGTACCATTTATGAAGACATTTGTGAATGGAATGTTGGTAACTTCTCATCAAAAAACAAACCAAATTAAATTCTTGCCCATCTCTAGCAGAAAGACACATGGTTTTGTTGAATGTGTAGATTAGGCCTCAACCTTCAAAAGGGTGAGGCTGCCCTGGGTCCACTGAACAAAGGTGTGTGAGGGGAAAAAACGATGGTGGAATTACACATTAGATATCCATGATTTTTCTTAGGGACACTTTTGATTATTCAGTCCAGGTGCCAATGTTGTGATTTGAAGTGAAACACTGGTGCAGGGGAAGAGGGCTTCTTCTTATTTAGGGTGATTTTTGGCAGAACAGCCCAGAGAGGGTGGGGAAAAGGTTAAGAAGCCATTTTCTACCTGTGCTTGTCTTCCATCTCAAATTGCAGCCTCAGTAGCTGCATTGTGTAGAAAGAAAATAAAGAAGTCCGTAAAAGGAATCATGGAACTATACATAACATAAAGCTCTTTCCTACGCACAATTTCACTGGAGATTCTCTCTCACAGCTAGTGTTGAACAACTGTTTCACAAATGCCGGCTTCTCCCATGGTTTCACACTTGAAATACAGGTACAGTTTTCTTTCTTTTCTCTCAGGAGAATCTCAGGAAAAGAACTGGCTCAATAATAAATCCAGTTTATTACATACCTGTCTTCTGGGACCTGGTAACATTAGCTAGCACAGTGATAAGTTATCTCAGCATATGTTAGAGACTTTTGTGATGCTGTAATTTGTTAAGGAAAAAATACTAACACAAAGATTACAGATTGCACGTCATTGTCTGTAAGTCTGATTAACTGTTTTCAAGGGTAGTTAATTTCCCTTGCACTTGTTAGTCCCCATGTATTAAGTACACTTACAAGGATAACGCCCCCACCCCCAATGTTTACTGGAATTCCATCTGAAATATTGCCATTGAGAGCTTCTGGTGAAGGGATGGTGAGCTGAACGTCTCCATAAATCTTGTGGGGACACTCCACGGTTTAAATCCGGCTGGGAGGCATTCCAGCCGAGGAAAATTCAGTTGAATTAATGGGAATGACGTGAGATAAGCTTTATTTACTCCTTAGAGTCATCCTTGGCAGTTTTAATTGCCTTTTTGATAGTTTTGACTGGGGGAGGACTCAGAGTTAAAGACTTCTGCTCGATGCTGTGACTGGAGACCTGAAAAGGACACTTAAGCTTGTGAACCTTTCATTTCTTTTAAGATTTATGATGCCAATTTGTAACGAGGAAAGATTTTTATCTACAACGAAGTGCAAACTTCCTACGGGGTGGTACCTTTTTCCAGGAAATTATAAAAGAAGTATGATTGAAAGCCTCACAATGAGAAGATCAATAAACAAGTTCTGAAATGGAAAGAAAGAGGTATCTTAAATTTTCTTATTTTTAATCTTGGAAAAGTTTATAAGAGAAGTAGCTATGTGATAAACTTGTACAGTGTGAGAATGGTATTTGTTGTCTTTGGTGCTGGAAACAAAGAGCCAAGATGGCAACATGGGACTTGTGGCTTAAGCTAGCTGGAGAAATGATTAATTGATTTGATGCATTCGAGAGAGAAAAATCCTTGGAAGGCTGGATGATTTAGAAGTGTGGTTTTTACAAAAAATTGAAAATGTACACTCCTATATAGAAATTGGTGGTGCAGAGTTGGAAATGCAAACATCGGGTCTGAAGGAACAAAGCTCTGATAAGGTTGAAATGTTGCATGAGTTAAAAAGTGAAACTTTAAACAGAGAGCAGAATCAGAAAATAACAACTCAAGCTCAGGAGAAATACCTTGCCATTGAGGGAGAAAATTAAGTCTAGAAGAAATATCTTTCTACTGATTTGGGAAAAAATGCTGTCTCACTAAACATGGTCAGGCTTGTTTTGAAGGAGTTGTTTATGGATATCCGTAAGAAGAGAGACAGTCATCATCAGGCGATCACTCGTGACCGAGTAAGATTGTCTTCCGGGATAAAAGGAGGAAATTCTAAAGAAGATTGTGTAGACTCTGGCGATGGGTCCGTAAGTGACTGTGGAGGCCAATTCTAGATCCAAACAGCTTCCCACAGTGAGGACACAGGTTACCAGATAGAAGATGGTCCTGTAAAGGATTCATTTGACATGCTTTTCGCTTAGCACGTTTCTCCCTTTCACCTTGCACTCGGGCTTCTTCAAAGTCCATGGAACCTTTGTGAAAGGCCAACCTCCATTTAGATCGTTCATGGGCCAGAGCTTCCCAGTTTTCGATGTTTATATTGCATTTTTTTAAATTAGCCTTATGAACATCTTTAAACCTCTTATATTGACCACCGATATTCCGCTTTCCATCCTTGAGTTGGGAGTAAAGTAACTGCTTTGGGAGACAGCAGTCAGGCATTCGAACAACATGACCGGTCCACTGAAGTTGGCGTTGAAGGATCATTTTTTCAATGCTAGTAGTCTTTGCTTCTTCCAGTACACTGACATTTGTTCGCCTATCTTCCCAAGTAATTTGCAGGATTTTCCGGAGGCAACGTTGATGAAACCTTTCAAGGAGGTGGAAGTGACGTTTATAGATAGTCCATGTTTCGCAGGCATACAATAAAGTTGGTAATACAATGGCTTCATAAACCAGTGTTTTGGTCTTCTTACAAATATCCCGATCCTTGAATGTTTCATTCGAGAAAATGCGGCACTTGCGGAGCTCAGACGATGCTGGATTTCACTGTCGATGTTAGCTGTAACAGAAAGATAGCTGCCAAGATAGAGAAAATGATCGACATTTTCCAGTATTGTCCCGCCAAGCTGGATAGATGGCATCACCAAAGGGTTGGCTTGCACTTGCTGATGAAGCACTTTGGTTTTTTTGATGTTAAGTGAGAGACCAAGTTTTTCGTATGCTTCTGCAAAAGCATTTAGGATAGTTTGGAGATCGTCCTCTGAATTATTGGACTTGACAGAAATGGTTCAATCTATAATATGCTGGTTATTGATTATTGGTGTTTCTTTTATTTTCCTCCCCCCCCCCCATATTTTCTTTTCCTCCTTCTTTTACTTTTTTACCTCTCTAAAGGTAATTTAGAGAAGCTTCTGAGGGTATACTTATTTACAAATGTTAGTGGGAAGGATTTTAACAGAGAGATGATTTTGGAAGAAGTTGGAATTGTTAGAATATAATAATGATTTGTTTTAGTAGTAATCCAGAGCATGCAAGGTTATTTAAGTGTTATTGGTAAAATGCACTGATCTTTGTTGAAATGAGTGATTAATGACTAATGGAATATATGTTAAAAATGGGTTTAAAATTTGGGGTGTGAGGTATTGATGTAAGGGGAAAAGAGGTTGTGGCTTATTTTTTGGTAAATGAATTTGATTGTGATCTTTGGGAAGGATTTGAATAGAAAGATGATTTCTGTAGAACTTGGAACTGCTAGAACAAAATAAGGATTTGTTTTAGTAGTAGTTTTAGTAGTAATTTAGTATTTGAAAGATAAAGTGTTATTGGTAAAATGTATAGATCTCTGTGGAAGGGACATAATAAAAAGGGTCAAAAACTGGGGGTGTGAGGTATTGATGTAAGGGGAAAATAGGTGGTGGCTTGTCCTTTGATAAATGCAATAGAGGGAAAGAACTAGGGAACTGCATTAAATAGAAATGGCAATGTTTTAGATTGTTAGAAGAATTAGAAGAATTAACATATATGTTTATTGTTAATAATGAGGTTTTGTGGACTTGTGAGGTGGATGAATAAGAAGAAAAATGTTTGACAATAGAAAAAAGAATAATGTATATGTAAACTACAGAGTAGCGTATATTATGTTACTTATACTTTGTTGTGGGAAAAATCGGAAGTCCATTTTAGTTTAGTGTGTTGTTGTGTTTTTGTGATGTTTGTCTGTGTTTTATTTTTCTTTTGAAAATAAAAAAATTAATGAAATATTGCCATGGATACCTGAATAGAATGGAATTCTAAAAGGACTGGATAAAATTGGTAGTTCAACACTTTTAATAAACTTCAATAAACTTTCAATAAATTCTTGAAACTGATAGTCAATATACTGCATGCACAATAAGAGATAAAAGCTCTGATTGGACTATTCCAATGAAAATACAGCTGCTTCATAAACACACAAACATAAAAACACCCAACACATGGCAGAATTTTATTACCAGGTTTCCTGTAATATCGCTGTCATGAAACTGTACCGTATCATATTACATGATGCATTAATTGTTCTTTATGGTGTAGCAGATGGTCAACAAATGAGCCAATAATCTATGGTGCATCTCAGATTTTACCATGACATTCTAATTGTGTGATAAGTTTGATTTGGATTTTTATAATATGGGAAGATCTCCCCCCCCCCCCGAACATGTATACAACCAAAGGTGGGACAAAAGTTCATAAACACATTTGTTGGACCACATTTGGAGAATTCCTCTTTTTTTGGTGGGGGACTGAACACTTCACTCCTTATCTACCTCACTAAGGCCTGGCCTTCATATGTAGCAGAACCAGTCAATATTCTGAGACAATTAATAAATCATCATCATGATCATCATCATCATCTTTTATTTCTTACCCTCCTCTCCACTTAGATTGAGGTGGGGAACAACCATAAATACAAAATGCATAACTAGTTAAAAACATAGTAAACATTATTAAAATATTCTTAAAAACCTTTAAAAGTATCCTAAAAACTCTTAAAATTCCACTGGGTAGGCCTGTCAGAAGAGGTCAGTCTTTATGGCCTTTTTAAAAGCCAAGAGACTATCTAGTTGATGAGTCCCCTCTGACAGGCCATTCCACAGTCTGGGAGCAGCAGAAGAGAAGGTCCTCTGGATAGTACTCGCCAGCCTAGTCTTGGCTGACTGGAGTAAATTCCTCCCAGAGGACCTAAGTGCGCGGGGCGGATTGTACGGGAGAAGGCGATCCTGCAGGTAACCCGGACCCAAACCATGTAGGGCTTTAAAGGTAATAACCAACACTTTATACTTTGCCCAGAAACTGTTTGGCAGCCAGTGTAATGCTTTTAAAGCTGGTGTAATATGGGCACCTCTAGATGTACTGGTGACCAATCTGGCTGCCATATTTTGCACCAATTGAAGTTTCCGAACTAGGTACAAAGGTAGCCCTATGTACAGAGCATTGCAGAAGTCAAGCCTCAAAGTTACCAGCACTACCGTCTTTAGGTCTTCCAACTCTAGGAAGGGGCGCAGCTGGCATATCAGCCGGAGCTGATAATAGACACTCCTAGCCGTCGCATCTATCTGAGCTGTCATTGGAAGTGACGGGTCCAGAATCACCCCCAGGCTGCGAACACAGTCTTTCAGCATAACCCCATCCAGAACTGGTTGACACACCTCCAAACCCAGGCTGTGGCCTTTGACAGCAAGCACCTCCGTTTTGTCTGGATTCAGCTTCAGTTTGTTTTTCCTCATCCAGCCCATTACCGACTCCAAGCATTAAATGTGTGGAACCACTTCAGATTGCAGGTGGATGTTTACATTTTGTTAATACTCCCCTATCTAGAAAGTTCTGTGTATATAGTAAACTAGCACATCAGGGACAAAGGTTTTGCATAGCCTGTCTCTGACAGATTTGTTTAACTCCCAGACCCCCCTTAAAAAAAAAAAAAAAAAAAAAAAAAAAACATCAGTGAACATTCTGAAATGGTATTCCCAGTTGCAACATGAAGTATTACTGAAATGGTACAGTCCAAATTCTATCACTTCTGTCAGGCTGGGACTATACCTGTAGCAGAATGAATGGGTAGAACGGACTCTGCCACTTCAGACCACAGTTGGAGATACTTGTTTTGAATGGTACAAAAAGTTCCTGCAATGAGAACTAGAGCTGGGAGAAAGGCTCTTGGCCAGCCCTTTCTACTACCTCATTGTGCTGTTGTGTAAACCACTCTTCACTCTAGTCCTATGTAGGCATTAGGCAATTAGAACTGTATGAAGGGAGAGAGAGGGTACCTTCTGTCACATCCCCATCACTGGGCCCATCACACTCCACACTTTGAAAAGCAAGCATCTGCAGTGGAGAGCCTAACCCAGGGAAGCTGCTGTACTCGCTGAGGCTCCCCATGAGATTTAGAACCTTGATTGTACTTGGACGGTAGCAAGGCTGGTGGCACTCGTTACCTCTCCCCAGTTTGAGAAGGTACCATTGATAAGCATTCTTTGAGTCCGATTCTGTAGCCAATTGTGGATCCACCTGATAGTTGTTCCATCTAGCCCACTTTTAGCTAGCTTGCTAATTAGGATATCATGAGGCACTTTGTCGAAAGCTTTGCTGAAGTCCAGATATATGATGTCCACCGCATTCCCACAGTCCACAAGGGAGGTTACCCGATCAAAAAATGAGATCAGATTAGTCTGGCAGGATTTGTTCTTGACAAATCCATGCTGGCTTCTAGTAATCACTGCATTGTTTTCAAGGTGCTTGCAGACTGACTTCTTTATAATCTGCTCCAAAATTTTCCCAGGGATTGATGTCAGACTGACTGGCCTATAGTTCCCAGGTTCTTCCTTCTTGCCCTTTATGAAGATGGGAGCAACATTTGCCCTCCTCCAGTCGTCTGGCACTTCACCTGTCCTCCATGATTTCTTAAAGATAATAGACAGTGGTTCTGAGAGTTCTTCTGCCAGTTCCTTTATTACTCTAGGATGCAGCTGATCAGGCCCTGGAGATTTAAACTCGTTCAGAGTAATCAGGTGCTCCTTGACCATTTGCCTATCAATCTCAAGCTGCAATCCTGCCCCTTCAGTCTGCACTTCAGGTTTGCCAGGGGGGTCATAGACCCTCTTTTGGGATAAGACCGAGCCGAAGTAGGAATTGAACACTCCTGCCTTTTCTTTGTCTTCTGTTATCAATTTGCCATCCTCATTGCATAGTTGAACCACCATTTCTTTCCTCTGTCTTTTACTATGCATGTATCTGAAGAAAGCTTTCTTGTTGTGTTTAGCATCCCTCGCTAGCCTCAGCTCATTCTCAGCTTTAGCCTTCCTGACACTATTCCTGCAGTTCTGTGCTACCTGCCTGTACTCTTCCCTTGTAGCCTGTCCTTCCTTCCACTTCCTATATGTGTCCTTTTTTGTTTTCAGGTCATCTTTGAGTTTATTGTGAAGCCACATTGGCTTCTTCTGTTGCCCTCTGCCTTTTTTCCTTCTGGGAATTGTTTGCAATTGTGCCTTTAAAATTTCCTTTTTAGAAAACTCCCACCCATCCTGGGCTCCTTTTCTCATTAGAGTCGCTTGCCATGGGATCTTACTTATCATTGTTCTGAGTTTGTTAAAATGGGCTTTCCTAAAATCCATGCTCAGGAGGGCACCAGGTTGGGGAAGGCTGACCTAGCTATTTCCCCTGCCTGACCAGTATTCTGAATATCTCCAAATGGAGGGGAAAATTGCTGGAAGGCAAGTTTCAGGGCAAAGTGTCTTGCTGGGAGAGGTTTACACATTCATTAAATAGGAGAAGTTTAAGGAAAAATAATCCTACATTTGCAGTTACCGAGTTTGATCAGCGATATGTTTAATGGTACCATATTAGCAGCTGGGTAATAACCGTGCATAGCATCCAATGGGACTTACTTGGAAGTAAGTATGTTTGGGACTGCAGCCCTGGGTGCAATATGGCAAATTCACTTCCAACAATGCAGAGAATGGACTTCCCCCCAGCCCCGCCTTCTGGGGTCGGAGAGAAGTTTGCATGTGGGGGAGGGATGGGGAGTCAGAGACCTACCTGGCCATGCCGGCTGAGCCAATGGGCTGCAGCAGGGCGGGGAGCTGGGAGCCTCTTTTAAGACCCGGTCTCCCCGCCCACGGCCTCTTTTGTTTTTTGGCTCTTCCTGAACGAAAGAATGACTGCCTCCCCATCCCTCCTCATGGCCATCCCATGGTATCATATTTGTGTGTGTGTGTGTGTGTGTGTGCGTGCGTGCATGTGCGTGCCTGCTCCTTCTTTAGATTTTGTGCGGGTCTGGGTGCCCGCTTTGCGCGCGTGTGTGTGTATTGAGAGGGTAAAGTGTGTGTTTCTTTGTTTTTTATTTCACGGTGCGCTAGTTCCCATTGTAGCATGACTGTGAAGGATAATGAAAAGGATGGGACTGTTAGACTAATCTGAACAGTAGCAGGCCAGGTTCAGGTCTGAAAGAGTATGTTTAAATTCAGTTCTCAGTAATACGCTGTGGTGGCAGTTAAGCTAGACCTTTACACATTTCCCAGATGCCGTTTTATAACATACAGCTATGGCAGATTTACACACCCACACATTCGAAATGCAAGTATTTAAGCAATCCGACACCAGCGATCAGTCTGTTATCAGCAACGTCATTCGTGAATTTTCAGAATCAAAGAGGTTAAAGTTCACTGAACTATAAACCATTGGGAACACAGGGTGCAAGTCCATGGCACATCTCTGCACAAGCTGTAATATAAATCCTATTGTGTGCTAAACTGAAAAGGCAGCAGAGGTCCCAAAGGACTAAAACTGCAGTCACAGATTTGACACACACACATTTCTGTTGCAATTCTGTAAACACATTTTTGTTGTATTCCTTTAGTGGAAACACAAAAATCTGTAATTAAGTGTGCAATCCTATTGATGTTTACTTAAAAGTAAATCCCACTGAGTATGTTGGGACATAGTCCCAGCTATGTCTGTATAAGATTGCAGCCTAAATGACCTACCGGTACATAACAAAAACAGTTACTGAGCCTTACATGCTTTCAATATTGGAATTGCAAAAGACAAAAAGGATAACAGGGCATGGCATGATGCTTTGGCCATATAATCTCCAGCAGGCTTCCCCAACCTGCTGCCCTCCAGATGTTTTGGACTGCAGCTCCCAGCATTCCTGACCATTGGCCATGTGGCTGGGGCTGATGGGAGTTGAAGTCCAAAATATATGGAAGGTTGGTCTACAGCATCAAGTATTTCACTACATAATGCTTTAGTTTTGAATATGAAAATGGTTAGGCATTCATCCATGCTATTGTCCTGACCCATGCACAGAACCTACACATGCAGTATCCAGTAAAAGTTTATAGTACGTATCTGAGTACAGCACAAACTATTCATATGCACACAGGGAGCAGTATCCAATGCTGGCAATCTGTCGGTGCTAAACACATTGCTAATAGTAACAACTGCTAACGCAATGGGAAACTAGCCTTTGCTAGCACAGCCCAGGAAACTAGCCAAAGCTACAGCTTCCAGAACAGGACATGTCAGGGAAGCTCCCTTCCACAAGCTCCGCTGACCTGTCCCATTCCAGAAGTGGTCGTTTCAGTGCAGTGGCAGTGCTGGATACCGCTCAGGATCTATACAAAGGTAGGATGAATGCATGGAAGTCAGAGGTGGGGTCAGCAAGCATGCTGACATTCATGCTCTGTGGACTGCCATCTGCATATGTAAAAATAGTCTCATTTATACTGTTTTGTGCTGAAAATTTCCATCCACATGGCAGGACATATGGAAATACCCCCCCCCCAAGTACTGTTACAGTCTGCATATGCATGACTGTGCAGGGCTCTATGTGGATCAGAGGCAGTGCCTTCATGTATATATTTCTCACTCAACTAACTCATTACAGAAAAAAAAGGTTTTTTGAATTCCTTAGAAGCTATTTGCCTCATCAAAAAGAGAGGCTAGTATACTATTATTGGGGAATACTGGCACATAGTCTTGTGCTGTTTTGTGTCAGCCATTGAAAGGTCTGTGGTGTTCTATTCAGCCTTTTATACAGCACATTTCAGTGTGCATGTGGTCCAGCGTAATATCTGTTTGTAAAGCTCCTTGAGTTGAATAAGTGGCTAGGTTCAAAATTAATAATAGATTGACACAGCAAATGTTTTAAAGCTGAGCACACACTGTCACGAGAACAATAATCCCATGATAGAACAGCTTTGTTTAAAGAGTAATAATTGATGCAGTGCAGAATAACCCAACACCAGCAATGCTTTTGCTGCAGGGTGATGATTACATCTATCTGCACAAATTGTACAGATGCGCAACTGAATGGCATTATTTGATGCACTCCTGAATAAATAACCTGAGAATGGTTCAGGAATTGCTCATGGCATATGAAGCTACAATGAGCTAGGCTAAATTGACTTCTCTTTTCTTTCTGGACAGCGCAATCCTATGGCCATTAAACAGCATCTAGACAGCCATAGGATATTTTGGAGTCACACTTCTGACCTCAGAAACTCACTCCAAGGCCGGACTTCAAGCTCGGAGCACCTTCCCCACCAACTGTGCTGGCTACTCCTCCGAGGTTTTGTGGGCATTCCAGGGGGTGGAGAGGCACTGCCATGATATGAAGTATCCTGGCGGGCCTCAGACTCCTTCCCTTGCGCTCTGAGGGGCAACACTTAGATGGCCAAAATCGGCTGTCTAAGTGTTTTGCAGGATGGGAGGCGCACAGAGGTGACCTTAGCCTCCGCATTCCTTCCGCCCTGCCCAGAATGCCTGTAATCCTCAGTTCATCCAGATTGAACTGCTCCCTTATAAACCTAATTTAGTTAAATGTGAAGTGCAGGACAGTAACTGGAGGTATTAAATAGCAGAGATGCCACTGAAATTTCACATAAAATGAAATACAACATGAGTTAGGTGATTTATCCTACAGTGAGGTGAGTTTCAGTAAGACTAGCAAAATATCTCATGGAAGGAGCAGGATGGGTTGGTTTCTGCATATTCTGTCTACCAGAGAATATGATGAATCTCTTCCAAAATGTTGAGCAGAGCTAAAAGTGTCTACTTAAGAAAAAAGCTCACCTACCATTAACTATTGAATCTAGTGCATTCATAACATTAACATATTTATTTTGAAGTATGGTATTTTAATGAGGTGCAGGAAGGAATCAATGTATATATTTAAAGGTAATAAAAACCCATAGGTGTAAAGCATATGAAAAAAGTTTTTATTAATAAACATAATACATTCTTTGCACTCTTGGAGTTTTATCCAAGTTTTTTTCCTGGGTATCATTGCCGGGTGGTGACTTCCTTTTTGTTGCACGAATCAACCTAACATTATTGTAGAAACTGTATTTATTGACAAATGAGCTTCGTCAGCTTTGTCTTCCAACAGGAAGCTATAGGGCAAATAGAAGCTGTAGGGCAAAAATCAACAGGAAGTTGTGGTGCACAATCCTAGTTGAAATGAATGGGAGTCATGAAAAAGCAGTAAATGCCCATCATTTCTAGACAGAATAGAAATACCCAAATACAAGTTTGCAAAACAATGAGAAGCCATCTGAGAATCTTCACATAATAAAAACATATCATTTCCAATAAAATTAATGCCCATGATAATGTTAAATTATAAACAACCCCCTGTAAAATTAATATTAATCCATCATAGGCATAACCTTGGCTGCAATTGCAGAAGTAATTACCTGTGGAATTATTTTAACATTTGCATTAGAATGCAAACACTTTCATTTCTGAGCAATTGAGGAATAGGCTTTTTTAACTAAACTTATCTGATCTTGTTCATAGGCTTAAGGCAGACTATGGTTGCATTTGTACAGTACTGACTTTGAAGACAATCCCATTGAACTCTTAGAGGGACTTACTTCTGAATGAACGTGGAAAGAATTGGGCTGTTAGGAGATAAGGGCACAATATCCAAAATATATAAAATTCTAATAAAACAAGAGATAAAGGGGACCGTAACAATAAAACAGATCTGGGAAAAGGATATTGGAGAGGAGATAGAAGAAGAAGAATGGAGGCATATCTGGGGTTTATTTTTGGATTTTGTGTTAAATAAGGGGAAAGGGAGTATGCCGTGTCAAGATATGTTGTATTTTTGGAATAATGAATAACAACAGATTATAGAGATAGAATGTATTCTTTGGTCCCATGGTGATGGGAGCACTATATAAGTTGTATGTTTGTTATTTAGTTTTTTTATATATTGTTTGAAAAAATTTAAATAATAATAATAAAAAAGAAAGAATGGAGGCAAATTTTTGACAGATTTCCCTATCAAGCAATATCTACTAAAATAAAAGAGGGTGCATTAAAATTGGTTCAAAAGTGGCATTTGACACCGGTGAAGTTGGCAAAAATAAATAAGAATCTATCACCTTTGTGCTGGAGAGGATGTGTAAATAATGGAACACAAATACATATGTGGTGGGACTGTAGGCAGGTAAACAGGTTCTGGTGTAAGATATTTAAAGAAATAGAAAAAATTACTGGACAAGAGATGTATGTAAAACACCAGAATTAGCTTTGTTGAATATGTTTGTGAATGAAAATAGAGATGTAAAAGAAAAAAAGTTTGTTGACAGCTGCAAGGCAATTAATAGCAAACAATTAGAAGACAGCTCAAATGCTGACATTATCTAGTTGGAAAAAGAAAATATGGGATATAGCAATCAATGAAAAGTTGACACAAAAGTTAAGATTGTATAGAGGAACAAAGAAAAAAGATACTTTTAAGAAGGATTGGCGGCAGTACATAGAGTATATGAAAAAAGATTCAGTAGAACAATGTTGATGGAAGCGTATAAAAATTGTGGGATTCATGAAAAGAAGTAGTTTATAAAGAAGTAATTTATAAAGAAGTGAAATATAATAATCTAATGTGGATTGAGTGGGGAGGGATTGGGGTGGGTTTATGTATTAATATTGTTAGGTTTTATTTGTTGTTGCTGTCGTTGTTTGTTGTTTTTTGGAAATGTAATAAAAATTGAATTTAAAAAAAAGAATTGGGCTATTAGACCAATTTTTAAGATCCTTACATGTATACATCTCATTTTGATCTCATTTTTACTGCTTAATAAGAATGCATTTTTACCCTCTGAAAGAGCCTCCTTACTCCTCCAAGCGGTGTGTGTCCAACACTCCGATAGTTAATTAGCATTACCCAGCTTCATGCAGATGAACATTTCTAATCCATCTCCTCCCCACCCCACCTTTATGGCCCATGTGCCCCAGTCACATCACACTTAACCTTTGCTATGGTGTCTCCAAAGAAGAATTTGCTTCACTCCATTCATGCCCTGCACTGTTTGGCAAACCACACTCCAGCATCGCACTGGGCCTTTGTATTGAACACACTAATCTGATTGTTCTTCCACTCTACAAACTCTGGGTCAACAATCAAGCTGTTGCCAGAAACTAATTAATTTGCAAACAGTCCCTATTTTCACAGAGGGAGAGCTATTGAGAGCTATGTCAGCAGAGGCGATCATGCTGCAGTGACAGGCATTGTTGTGGCATCCACTTTTCTGTGCAATTCTCCTCACTCATTTCCACCACACACATGAACTCAAATTATGTAGTCAACAGTGAATCTCTTAATGCCCACCAGACTCTGAATACGGTGGCTTGAAAAAAGGAAAATTGTATTGACGGGGTCAACACTAATTAAACTAATTGTCACAGAAGAAGGGGGGAAGGGGGCATTCAAGATACAGTGACAATATATTGGGTCCCATGATGGGATTTCTCCTACTGAAGTCCACATTTTGTTCACAGGAAATAGGGTGGGCTATTATGTTCTTTACTCAACAAAACTCTTGAAGGCAAGGGTGACATGCTCCTATCCCTTTGTGCTCTATATATTGTGGGAAAGAATGAAGTACTATTATTCAGCCTGAAAATACACTGAAGGCTGTGATGGCATCACAGAGTACTCATAATACATTAGATCATTGGGCTTCTAGCCTCCAACAGTTTCTTTAGCATGTCGCCAAAAGAGGGAGGAAGTTTTCAAAAATCCTTTCAGTCCCTGAAAAAAAAATGCTGCCTCCCCCCCCCCCCAATTTTTCTATGCCCTTGTGAAAGGGTGTGAAAATATTTATCCGGGGGTGGATGTCAGGGGGAAGAGAGAAGGTGTGCTCATTGCTGAGGCAACTGACCAATGTTGCCATGCTGCTGTCCCATTGGTCATAGTTGACTAGTTGCAGAGGAATGTGGACCAGGATGCACATCTGGATTTGCATCCCAGATGGACCAGATCCATATTCAGATATGCATCTGAATGTGTATACAAATGTAGTTGCCATTCTACCACACAACATTACTTTCATTTGGATCTGCATCTGAATAAGCATCCCCCTTCAAAATTCTGCCACAACTAATCATTCATAAGTAACCACACACAACTAGACAATTAGAGCTGGGTCAGGGTGAAATGCTTTCCATGCAGCACTGGCAGGCAATGTAACTATCAATATAGTGCAGCGAAACATGAACTCAGGAGGAGCTTCCACAGCCTTCTTTGCCTCCTCCATTCAGAGTAAGGGAAACATGAGGGTTTTGTTTCCCTTCAGTGATATCATCAGGTAATCTAATATAAATGGTTATGGGGCACTGTGATGTCCTCACATTCATTATATGGTTCTTGATTGTTTGGGATCATGCAATGAAGACGCACTTGTGCAAAAAAAATAAAAAATGCTAAAGACTTCATAGGTAGTCTCCTCAAAAGCCCACTTCAAATATATACAAGTGCAAAAATTCAGCATAGCACCAGACAAGACAACCAAAAATGCAGCACAGCACTAGTTATGATAACCAACAAGCAAGTCACATCACATGTTAAGGTGGATCACAGTGGCAGCACCACCACAGTTCTTGTTGTTCTTATTTAAGCAAAGGACAAAGAAAAAGTGTGTGCATGCATGTGTGTGTATATGTGTAAGAAAGAGGGGAGCTGGAAGAGGACAGACATGATGGGGGGCAAAAAGCCCTAAACACAGAAAAAGAGAAAGACAGATGTATATGGTAAAAACTTAAATATGAATCCCATGTTGCAGGTTATGGTTAAACGTGGGTCTTAGGTTTGAAAAGGTTTAATTTATGGATACAGACTGACTGCAGACATACTGAGTTAAGTGGTTTTTACAGCTGATTTTTATATTGCCCCTGTAGCAAGCTTGCTATCTCCCTATTGAAGTATCTCACACTACCTGTAATGCCTAAATCCAGTAATCATCACCAGGGATGTTGAAGAGTCCTTGGTCTCGAGTCACGAGTCGAGTCACGAGTCTTTGGACCCGAGTCTCGAGTTCGAGTCCGAGTCCTTGGTCCAAAATGGTGACTCACGAGTCACGAGTCATGAGTCACTCCCAAAGCTGACTCCACGAGTCCCTATTAAAATCAATGGGGTTTTTTCCCAACAAAATAAGGCTACTTCACACTCAGAGCAGCCACACAGAGTAATCTCAGGTCCTTCTTCTGCCTCTCCCAAGTACACAACACATCAATCAAAATAAATCTTGACACACTGTTGGGGCTGCACTCCTGGTAGCCGTCCATAGTGGCCGAGCAGCGGCGCACCTCACTTCCATGCGCTCTTCGCCGGCAATCACGCTCCTCTCCACTCCTTCTGGCACAGCCCAGGGATGTTGAAGAGTCCTTGGTCTCGAGTCCCGAGTCGAGTCTCGAGTCCCATTAAAAATATTGGGACTCGAGTCCGAGTCGAGTCAGAGGGGGGACTCAGTCCGACTCACGAGTCGAGTCCTCGAGTCCGAGTCCCCATCCCTGATCATCACATGGGATGGGCAGATCTTGTGTTCGCTATACCTTCCTGGTGGCCTGAAAAGTTGGAGTGAGAATTTACCACATGAACCAACTATACCATGTAATTACCCAGATACAGGCTTGAATCCTTCCTTCCCTTCCTTCTGCAGCCCTAGGAGCTCCCAGAGTCCCAGAAATCTGCTTGTGGGTGTTGGGAAGCCCTTGGGAATGCTGGGATATGGTGTAGAAGGTTACAGATTGGTGGTGGAAGTTGACAGAAATCTCCACTTCCCCTTGCGTAAATGGAACAGCAACTTAGATCCAAGTGATAGACTTTCCTGAACAGGAAATAACAATCATACTGCAGAGGCTAGATATAAATTGCCTTTAAGACTAGCCAAAGCAGCAAAATACACAGATGCAATCCAGATGTAGATGTATACATTAAAAAATCCTGCTTGTTTTACTCAATAGGGTTACCACACTTGCTAGGGACATGTGCCTCTATACATGTCTCCAGCCTGCTTTTCCATGTTCAGGAAATAAGCTCTTCTAGAACAAGAATTATTGGGACGAATATAGCTCAAATGTGCTAGCACAGTGGTTCCCAACCTTGGGTCCCCAGATATTGCCGGCCTACAGCTCCCAGCATACCCAGCCAGCATGACTAATGGCAAGGGATGCTGGGAGCTGTAGTCCAGCAACATCTGGGGACCCGAGGTTGGGAACCACTGTGCTAGCAGAACCTTTTCCCACTATAACCTCAGCTCCGTTCTGCCAGTGAACAGGCTACTGTCTCTCTGGTACAGCTAGCCCAGAAACTAGCATGTTTACCAAATACATAGAAGCACAGCGTAGTACATAACCTCAGATCATGTAGCCAGGGTAGTGGAGTGTGTGCTTCCAGACACATGGCTCCTAGCCAATCAAAATATACTGTGCAGTTATTCCATCTTTTCCTCCTTGACAGATTCTTTTGTGAAAAAGTGATGAGAAAGCACATGAGAGAGAGGGTTACAAGTGTAAGATGTTGTCATCTGGAACCACTGTGAATGAGGCAGGGTAATTGCATGATAAAAGCCTCATCTGGAAGCTACCCAAGACCTACAGTAGGCCTGGATGGGCAAATCTGTCAGTTTAGGTTTCTCTCACATTCATATTTATTAAATCTCGGGGGGTGGGGTGTTGTCCTGAATATGGAGAACTTTGGAAATTTTGGTAAGTCCTTATCAAAATCAAAACTAAATTGAAACAAAATTCTCATCCATCCCTATGTGTGTGGTAGGAGGGAGGGGGCGGGGAGCTTCCTTGTCTTTGGAAGAGAGAAAATGGTGCATTCTCTGAGATGGCCCCAAAGGACCTTGTTGGGGAGCTCCTCAACACTGCAGAGAGCATCAGTGAGACCCATCTGGCCATTTGGCTGAAAAAGTAATAACATGGCAATTTAATGGCTAACTATGGGAGGCTGTCCCAGAGGCAGGGCAATTGCATGATAAAAGCCTCATCTAGAAGCACCCATGAGCCTTTCCTGAAACGGAATTTTACTGAAAAAGTAAATAAAATGAAATTTAATGACTGACTATGGAAGGACGGAGGGGGGGGGGGCAGGAAGGAGAAGTGATGTTACTAAGGAGGCTGTGCTGTAACTGCTTTGGCTTCCAGGGGGGAAAGGAAGGGGAATTGCAGTGGGTATTTGAAAGATGGCAATACAGAAAGAGAGAGTGATCACGTTTCTTCCTTAGAAGTGATCTGAAACACAAGGAGGGGGATCTTTATGGTAACATCCAAAAATAAGGTAAAAAATATATACTTTCTTTGGCCATGGCAAGGCTCTACAGGGCAGAGTCCACCAGAAGGGGGAGTAAGAAAAGGAGCAACCAAAGCTGGGAGTCCAGGGTCAGTCAGGCTGTATTTATCCCAGACAAGACTACTTATTGAATCACCTGGAGCTTGAGAGCCAGTGGTGCAAGATGG
Source organism: Shinisaurus crocodilurus (assembly GCA_021292165.1). Classification (NCBI taxonomy): domain Eukaryota; kingdom Metazoa; phylum Chordata; class Lepidosauria; order Squamata; family Shinisauridae; genus Shinisaurus; species Shinisaurus crocodilurus. Next base: position 189,724,528 of record CM037879.1, read on the forward strand.
GCACCCAGCTCGGAGCTCCAAAACTTAGTTATCTGCCAGCCAAACTCATGGAGGACACAACAGGGTGGGTGGAACTCAAAGAAGAAAACTCACTATGTTCAGGGGCTCTAAGACAGTTATAGCCTTTGATTAGAAAGTGGAATGGTGATTTTCAAAAGAATCGCAAAAGAGTGGAATTGAGATTTCCAGGTGAACAAAAGAAAGAGGATTGTCTTGTTCCAGTTTAACAAAGGAGGAGTCTAGTCTTTAGGTGGAGTTTACAGTGCTTCTTATAATGGTCTCTTGAAGTCTCTCTCCATAGCCAATCGGTAGGTGATCTTAGCCCTGTGGTGCCATTCACCACCCACACATTGGAATCACATGAGGGGGACAGTGGGACTATGCTCACTGGCGTCATCAACTCCACTGCGCCCCCATCGCTCGGCTCCTCTGCCCTCCATGTGTTGGAAGTAGAATGTCTAAAATGGGGAGTCTGTTCTACAGGAGCAGGCTTCCCCCATGTAGAGTATTAATGATTTTAGGAGGGCTCATGCCAGTGTATAGAAGGTGTGTACATTCCCTTCACCATTTCAGTATAGGAGTTTTAGTGGGAACTTTCAAGTGCATCTTACCCTCATTTATGAGAACTCTCCAGCCTCCTTTTGCAGGCAAAATAGTACCTTTTGGCAATAGATTCTGAAACAGCTGTTTTATATCTGAAAGCTGCCACTTGGGATCTGCCTTATTTTTTAACCTTGATAAGTGATGTTGTTGTTCATAGAATCATAGAAAAGTAGAGTTGGAAGGGGCCTACCAGGCCATCGAGTCCAACCCCCTGCTCAATGCAGGAATCCAGGTCAAAGCATCCCTGACAGATGGCCGTCCAGCTGTTGTTGTTGTTGTTTATTTATTTATTTGTTGTATTTATGAATCGCCCATCTGGCCGGCAAACCGACCACTCTGGGCGATGTACAACATGATAAAATATGAAATACAGTTAAACAGTATAAAATTTTAAAATCTTAACCCACCCCATATTCCCGCCTGAATAGCCATATTTTTAGTGAGCGGCGGAAGCTCAACAGTATGGGGGCCGCCACATGTTGTTGTTGTTGATGATGATGATGATGATGATGATGATGATGATGATATTATTATTATTATTATTATTATTATTATTATTTTATTTCTATACCGCACAATAGCTGAAGCTCTCTGGGTGGTTTACAACAATAAAAAATACAATAAAATACAATATAAAATATACACAATAAAAACATTACAAAAAATTTAAAACCAAATTTAAAAACGACTCAAATAACTAAAACAAGTTAATACAACGCCACCTGTAAAAAAGTTAAAAATACTATTTACCTGTACAATTCAGAGTTGTTAACTGCCTCAACATAGAGGGCAGTCTTAACCTGGTGCCGAAAAGTTGGTAGAGTTGGCGCCAGGTGGGCCTCAGGGGGGAGCCTGCTCCACAGTTGGGGAGCTACCACAGAAAAGATGTTGTTGCTGCACTATTGTTGCTGCACTCTGAGCCTCCCTCCGAGGTGACAGTTGGAGGAAGGTTCCAGATGTTGAGCATAGTGTCTGGGTAGATTGTGGTTGGGAGAGGCATTCTGTCATGTATTGTGGTCCCAAGCTGTGTAGGGCTTTATAGGTTAAGACCAGCACCTTGAATTGGGCTGGGAAGCATAAAGGCAGCCAGTGCAAGTGGGCCAGAACTGGTGTTATATGTTCGGACCTTCTGGTCCATGTGATTAGTCTGGCTGCTGCATTTTGCACAAGCTTCAGCTTCTGAACAGTCTTCAGGGGCTGCCCCACATAGAGTGCATTGCAGTAGTCTAACTTCGAGATTACCAGAGCATAGATTACTGAAACCAGGCTATACCTGTCCAGATAGGGGCATAGCTGGGCCACAGGCCGAAGTTGGTAGAAGGCACTCGGTGCCACTGAAGCCACCTGAGCCTCAAGTGACAAAGATCGCTTAAGGAGAACTCCTACGCTATGAACTTGCTCCTTGTAAGTCCTCTGTAGACCCATATAAAAATGAATGGGACTTAAGTTATTCATGATTAACTAAAGTCCCATTTGCTGTACAACTTTGTAAGAGGATCAGTGCCATCTTTCCTGTCCCAAAGGCTGTGAAATTTAAGAGGGCATTTTCTCCCCCACCCACCACTGAATACTCACTCAGCTTTTATAATACTCAGCTGCTTATGCAACCATAAATATTATCAAGGAAAATGTCTCTGGGGAATTTGGCATGGCTACTCTTCCACTTAAAAAAAAAAGAGCCATAGAAAGGATGCTAAAACAATATCATAAAGCTTTATTAAACCTTATAGAAAGCCAGGACATTCTAAGTTAAGGCAAAAAAATAAATTAATCCCATGACATTTGATCTTTTCCCTCAGCTCAGCATAAAGGAGAGGGGGGCAACAGACAGAGATGAGTCTGCCTCTAGTGCTGCATTTTGATGGTTTAGATTTTTACACTGAAACATGCCCTTCCAATGTTAGGACTTGTTTGCAGATTATTATTATTTTAAACTACCGGTATGCAAAAAAGTCTCTCTGTGTGTGTTAGAAATGGGTGAATTTGTCAGTTTTGCTTTCTCCAACATTCATCTTTTAAAAAATAAAATGTAAAAAAAAATCTCTAGTCCTTTCCTTCGTGAATATGAACAACTTTGCAAATTGTGGTAAGTCCTTATCAAAACTGAACTGAAATGAAATTCCCATCCATTCCTAGTGTGGGGGTGTGGTAGGAGGGAGGGGGTAGGGAGCTTCTCCGTCTTTGGAAGAGAGATCTGTGCATTCCCTGATCTAGTAGTCCAAAGGACCTTATTGGGAAGCTCCCCAACACTGCAGAGAGCACTGGAAAGGCCCATCTTCGGGGGCCAATGGCCCCCGAAGATGGGCCTTTCCAGTGCTCTCTGCAGTGTTGGGGAGCTTCCCAATGGCCTACATGAACTGAGTGCGCACTGCAGAAAGTGCCCTTGAATGCTTCACAATGTGCTGACTGAGCTGCCATGGCTGACAAACTGACATGGAAAGCATAGACTCAGCTTGAAAACCACTATTCCATGGGCAAAAACCACAAATACTCCAACGTTCTCACTATTTTGGGGGGAGTCATATAAGTGCACACTCACATTTACATTGTACAAAAGGATGCCACTTAACTTCTTGAGCGCTGTTTGGGTAAACTTGTAAATTTAGCCCCCAACATCTTCAACTTGTTGCAATGTCTTTGTCCTCTCAGATGCATTCTTAGTGTAACTTGGGAAAATCTGTTCTCACATTCAGTGCTGAGGGACTGGTAAGTGCATTCAAAAAGAGAGAGGGAGGAATGACACAATTTCAGCAATGAGCCATGGGACAGGGGACAATGACCACGCTCCCTCACTGCATAAATCCTCCTGACTCAGCTGTCAGTGTGTGGATCTACTGCACAAAAGCGGCTTTTACTTGCATGACTGGGCTCTACACTGCCCGGGCCAGGTTATTCTTGGGATTCATCAGTCACAGAGTAAAATATTATTCCAGAAGGTTCTATAGTTAAAGCTGCACAGAAATAGGGGCAGCGGGAAGAAACAACCCTTCCCCTTTGCTCTTGAATATCCTCTGAAGTCCAGCTATCTTGACTAAAGTTAGAATAAAACTGAAGAGTTTGATGCCTCTCTCACAAATGGAACACACAAAAACTGTCCAGGGCTGTTCTCCTGATGCTAGCATCGAGCATATGTTTGGCAGAGGTTCATAGTTGTTATTTATATTATGTTAGCGCATACAGGGCTCCCCATCAGTGAGTCATTATGTCTGGCACAGGGTGCCCATCTAATTTAAAAAGGCATTCCTGCTTCTTCTGCTTTTTAGTTTACAGTACAGGACCCAAACCATCGTGGCATTTCTTTGCAATTGTGGGCAGAGCTTTTACACTTCCAACATTTGCAGCTGGAGCATTTGAGAAACCAAAAGGTGCATGTGACTGCACTTGCATAAAGATGTGGTTTAAAGCAAATAAAGCCCACATGTATGGAAAGCCAAATATCATTTCCAAAACATACTGAGAATTTAGAAAAAGGGATGTCATGCCAGGGATGGATAACGCTGTCAATTTCAGTATCCCTCAGTTTCTCTTTTTTTCCCCCCAGTCTTAAATTTGGTTCATCCCAAACTTTGAGATTTCCCACAAAAAAGGTTTGCATGAAAATTCATATGCATTTTCCCATGCATTTATCAGAATACATTTTGTATGCACCTTGGCCTAAGTACACATTTTTTGCATCAAATTTTCTAACATTTTAAAATGTTTTCACTAATATTATATGCTGGCCCCAAGGACATCCTGGATCCATCTGAAGCCTGCTGTGATATGTTTGCTAGGGACTTTCAGGAAAAAATCTCTTGCATCCGCCAGGACTTGGACTCCAATGTTATGGCAGGTGAATCAGGTGAGGTTCCCAGAGTACAGCCTGGTCATGTTTTCTTGGATGAGTTTCAGTTGGTACAGCTCAAGGATGTTGACAAGGTGCTTGGACAGGTTTGTGCAACCACATCCGCATTGGATCCTTGTCCCTTTTGGCTTATTAAATCTAGCAGGGAAGGAACAGCCAGCTGGCCCAGGGAGGTGATCAATGCCTCCTTGTGAGAGGGAGTGGTCCCAAGCTGCTTGAAAGAAGTGGTGGTGAGGCCACTCCTGAAGAAACCCTCTCTGGACCCGGAAGTTATAAACAACTTTAGGTCGGTAGTGAATGTTCCTTTCCTGGGCAAGGTCCTTGAGCGGGTAGTGGCCAACCAGCTACAGAGCCTCTTGGATGAAACTGATTATCTAGATCCATTTCAGTCGGGGTTCAGGCCTGGTTTCGGCACAGAAACAGCTTTGGTCGCTCTGTATATGATGACCTATGTCGGGAGAGAGACAGGGGGAGTGTGACCCTGTTGATACTCCTGGATCTCTCGGAGGCTTTTGATACCATTGACCATGGTATCCTTGGGCCTTGGCTGTCTAAGTTGGGAGTCGGGGGGTACTGCATTGCAGTGGTTCTGCGCCTACTTGGATGGCTGGCTCCAGAAGGTGGTGCTTGGGGAATACTGCTTGGCCCCGTGGACTCTCCAGTATGGGGTTCCTCAAGGGTCATCTTATCCCCCATGCTATTTAACATCTACATGAAACCACTGAGCGGGGTCAGGGCCGGCGCTACCGCTAGGCAGAAATGCTGCGCTCCTTCCTCGCCGCCGGCGCGCTCCTGCCCCGCCTGGCCGACAAAGGCACCGGTCCGCAACCACCAGGTCTGTGCGGGGGGGGATTGCGGGCGCCGGGCGGTCTCGCCGTCGCGCTCGGCTTTCCTCTGCACCCGGAGCTAGGCTGGGTCAGGAGCGCGTGCGGCGGCGGCGGGAGCGGCGGCGACCGGTAGGCAGCAGGGAAAGCAGCTGCTGGAGGAGGCGGCGGGCGGGCGGGTGGGGGGCAGCGCTGGGCAAGCAGGCATTTCCCGGCTGCTTTGCTCCGGAGCCCTCCCCCCCGCACGAGAGGGGGGCGCTAAATATAAGCCAGCCTAGGGCGCCAAACTGCCCTGCACCGGTCCTGAGCGGGGTCATCCGGAGTTTTGGAGTGCATTGCCATCAGTATGCTGATGACACACAGCTCTATTTCTCCTTTTCATCTTCAGCAGGTGAAGCTGTGGATGTGCTAAACCGGTGTCTGACTGCAACAATGGACTAGATGAGGGAATCCTCCGATTCTCCGTGGCATGGAGGGGCTCTCCGGCTGCTCTCCACGCCACTTGGGCAGCCGCGTCGCTCGCGCGGGCTCCCATCACGTCACTTCTGGCTGGCCAGAAGTGATGCAATGGGCCCTGCGCTGACGCGGCTGAACCCTAGCAGGGAAACCAGGGCAACAGGGCTGTTTAAGAATGAGGCAGGGGGCACCGCCGCAGAGAGGAGAGGCGGCAGCGAGGCGGGCCCCCCATTAAGGTTCATGTTAGACCACTACAAGGTGCTTGGACAGGTTCATGCAACCACATCTGTACTGGATCCATGCGCTTCTTGGCTCATAAAAACCAGCAGGGGGGATAACAGCGGCTGGGGCAGAGAGGTGATCAATGCCTCCTTGTGAGAGGGAGTGGTCCCAAGCTGCTTGAAATAAGCGGTGGTGAGGCCACTCCTGAAGAAGCCCTCCCTGGACCTGGAAGATCTTAATAACTTTAGGCCGGTGGTGAATGTTCTTTTCCTGGGCAGGGTCCTTGGCCAACCAGCTCTAGGTGCCCTTGGATGAGACATTATCTGGATTCATTTCAGTCCGGATTCAGGCCTGGTTTTGGCATGGAAACAGCTTTGGCTGCTCTGAATCTTGGTTGCTCTATTTCTCCTTTTCAGGTGAGGCTGTGGATGTGCTAAACCAGTACCTGTCCTTGACAATGGACTGGATGAGGGCTAACGAACTGAGGCTCAATCCAGACAAGACTGAGATACTGTTAATGGGTGGTTCCTCTGACCAGATGGAGGGTGTTCAACCTGTTCTGGATGGGGTTGCACTCCCCTTGAAGGTGCAGGTTTGTAGCTTGGGTTGCTCCTGGAGTCATATTTGTCATTTGAGGCTGAAGTGGCTTCAGTGGCACCGAGTGCCTTCAGCTGGTGGCCCAGCTATGCCCCTATCTGGACAGGGATAGCCTGGTTTCAGTAATCTATGCTCTGGTAAACTCAAAGTTAGACTACTGCAATGCACTCTATGTGGGGCAGTCCCTGAAGACTGTTTAGAAGCTGAAGCTTGTGCAAAATGCAGCAGCCAGAGCCAGACTAATCACATGGACCAGAAGGTCCGAACATATAACACCAGTTCTGGCCCACTTGCACTGGCTGCCTTTATGCTTCCCAGCCTCATTCAAGGTGCTAGTCTTAACCTATAAAGCCCTACATGGCTTGGGGCTGCAATACCTGATGGAACGCCTCTCCCAACCACAATCTACCTGGACACTGCGCTCAACGTCTGGGGCCTTCCTCTGACTGCCGCCCCTGAGGGAGGCTCAGAAGGCAGAAACAAGGGGGAGGGCCTTTTCTGTGGTAGCCCCCAACTGTGGAACAGCCTCCCCACTGACGCCCGCCTGGCACCAACTTTACTATCCTTTTGGTGCCCCCCCCAAATTGAAACGCTTCCAAGGAAGAAGTCAAACCACCGCACAACAACAAATGACGGATACCTCTCTTCCCCACCAGTTTGGGAGACACATGTGATGCCGCATTTCCCCCGCCCCTCAAAAACTATTGGCTAACTTCAATGATGATACTTTCGACAGCGCAAGTTTAGCACATGCTGCTAGCTGCATACTGCGACAGTGAACCACAATAACTGAAAAAAACATGATAAACCTAGTCCAGGAAATTCCAGAAGAAACAAAGAATGATCACACAGGACTACCACATGTGTCATGTGCCCCACAAGTCATAGCAGTGATACAGTACTTCAATAAACCTTAGGTGTGGATCCAGCCCTGGTCAGGCTTGGACTTGTTAATATTCATGGCAAAGTGGCCCAGTACCTTCATTTTGTTAAGGATATTAATTGATCACTGTCAGTAGACAGCTAACGACAGTTTAGGAAATTATCAGAGATGGTTCTGGAAGGGGAGAGCAATTTTGGAGAAAGGGGAATAATTTTTCTTCTCCTGCCTTCCCCTTCCTTTGGCTGGGAATGATGTCATCAAGCTGTGTGTGTGTGTGTGTGTGTGTGTGTGTGTGTGAGAGAGAGAGAGAGAGAGAGAGAGAGAGAAATGGAAGTTTGGAGTTCAACTAAGGCTGAGAGGGTCAAAAAGATAAGTTGGCTCTATAAGCATCATAGGATGCTTGCCACTCCCCTGGCAAACCTGATATGTGGGAGCAGCAGATGTTGGGGTGTCTGTTGGAGTGTTAAGTCATGCTCCTCCATCCACACTCAAGCTAAATATTTCTAAATAAATGCAAATATTGCAAAATGCCATAAGTCACCATTGACTTCAATTCCAACAAGGAAACCAAATCCAGCTAAACATTGCACCCCTGGAAATTCTCACTGCTTGGAGAACTGGGGCACACATTATTACAACAGAGATATTGGCATGTAGTCCACAGCTGGGAAGCTCTTAGTGCTAGATTTGTCTGCCCCCCTTTTTTTATACAGACGCAATGGGGGTGGGGGAATCAGTTTGTACAACAAAATATACTTCAGGCTATCAGACCACTATCCACAAAATACAGCAGCCACTCAGAATACAGATGTTGACCATCTCTGTATTAAAGAAAACCACACACTACAAATAGCAATGTAATGAAAAACAATCTATATATTTGCTCAGTGCTGATTAGTTTTATTAATTTGTGGCAATACTGCACACCAAGATGGTGCTGAGTGGTTGGGGAAGGAGGTAAATATCACAGGTGGCGCTGAAAGGAAAATTGCATTTCATGCCGAGGTTCATTAGCTGTTGTTAAGATCAAGGAAGAGGATACAAACATGGATGTGGATATGTCCGACTTACCATTAAGCCATCGAGAATCGTGCTGCTCTGTCCTGATTGGGTGGTGGTGCCCCAGTGTACGGAAAATGGCGAAATCTCTGCCCATGAAGTCTGCTGCAGTTCCAGAATAAAGTTCACCATCTGCATGAAATTGCATTGAATATGAGTCAGTGAATAAGCGAACCTACCATAACGATTTATTATGAAGGAGCAAACAGAACGCATAATGCCAATGTGTGATGTACATTTCCCACTGAAAGGCATTTGCATGGCCTAAAGTCTGTTCTTCAGCTGCATATATTTTTAGGAAGTTGCATGTTTATATCGTTCATTCCAGGGGCAGCCTTTTACAGGGTGACTTTCTATATGAGGACAGAGTGCTGTGGATGCTGTATTTGTGACATCTACTCTGTCTCTGTTTATAAAGCACAGCAGGCACGCATCTAGGTGGGCAATGATAGTCTGTTCCCCCCAAAGCAAACAAAACTGTTTATTTATTAATTTGAAACATTTTTATGCCGCTCTTCAGCCAAAAAGGCTGCCAGAGCGGCTTACATATAATCAAGTTAACAAGACAGTCCCTGCCCGCAGGCTTATAATCTAAAAAGACATGACACACAAGGAAAAAGGAATGGTTGGGGAGGGAAGAAGGGGGAAAATTAATTAATATTCCTGGCAGGGCTGGTGGAATGGCCCTGCGCCCCCTTTCATCTCCCTCCTCTCAGCCTGCTGGAATGGCTGGTGGTGGTGATAGTTGAGGGAGGAGGAGCCTTCATGAGGGAGGCCTTTCAGCAGGGCTAGTGGTGTGGCCCTGCGCCCCCTTTCATCTCCCTCCTCTCAGCATGGTTACAGGATGACCATTTACAAGAGAGGACTGGGGTGCTATAGCTTCCATAGTTGTGTGGGGAAAACATTTCTCACCCTTACATAACAACCTGTACATACTGAATGTATCTACAGCCACTATGATTCTCGTGCTGCCCCTCTAATAGCGTTTGGTCACCTTAGCTGGTTGCATTCATTCAGGGATGAGGGAAAGGCACTTTGCACATGCTCAAATGTACTTTCTTTATGACTACCTTACATATACCAGGATTTAGTCTTGAAATTGTCAACATAGTCCAGGCTCAGTTTCAAATTAAGCATTGAATTTTCCTATCAGTAGCAGATTAAAGTAATGTCTTCAAAGCTATCTGTCTTGGACGACTTCTTCTTCTTCTTCTTCTTCTTCTTCTTCTTCTTCTTCTTCTTCTTCTTCTTCTTCTTCTTCTTCTTCTTCTTCTTCTTCTTCTTCTTCTTCTTTTACAAAAAAGAGGAACCATTTAAAACAGATTTACTTAGCCATGGGAGGCAAAGCGTAAAGCAAGAGTGAAAAAATAGGGCTCTTAATAGGCCTACATCTGTTACCAATTGGCTCCCCAGGACTTTTCCTTTTAATACTGGCACCTTGGTCACTAAAATGACACTTACTAGCACAAACTCTATGAAGGATTTCCATCAACTTAGGCAATAGGAAACCTCAAACTGCACTTTATGTTATTAAATAGTATACATTGGGCCAGTTCGCACGTCACAACAACCCACCCTGGCAATAAGCCACGGTGCGCTGGTTGTTCTGCAAACAACGCTCTGTGCATCTGACAGATGATCAGGTTCACCGTGGCTTCTCTGCCCCCTCCCTCCCCCTCCTTCCCCCTCGGTCCTCCCGTGGGTACCCCAGGGACACTATAGCAGGACTGATTTGTCTCCCCCTCCCCATCAAGATCGCCAGCCAGGGCCTTTTGACCCTTGACCCTTTTTTCCTGAGATCACAAAGTCCAGCTTGACAGCCAGCTTTTGAGATCTCCATTTTGAGAGTCACTGCAGTCCCTTCAAATTGCCCAAATGGCACCTTGGAGGGGCTGTCAGTGGTTGACAAACATTTTTTTTATTTTCTTTGTGTACACAGTGTGTGCACAATGTGTGCACAAAAACTTTCATTTTATTATTATTATTATTTTAGCTGCAGTTGCGCAACTACGCAGAAGCGCATCTGTGCGAGTTTGGATATCAGGATCCTCAGTGGAGCAATTTTATTTATTTATTTATTTCTTACATTTATACCCCGCCTTTTTTCCTGCAAGGAACCCAAGGCGGCTTACATAATCCTCCTCCTCCTCCTCCTCCTCCTCCTCCTCCTCCTCCTCCTCCTCCTCCTCCTCCTCCTCTCCATTTGATCCTCACAACAATCCTGTGAGGTAGGTTAGCAATGTCGAGGTACCAACCCTCGACATTGACCCAAAGAGGGTCCAAATAGCTTTTTCTTCCCTTCACTCTTGACAGCTGGGGATACAGCCATAGATGTCCTAGTCAAACAAACAAACAAACAAACAAAACCATTGCCTTGTCAAAACCTCATTTTAAAGGGTACACAGAAAAGGGGGTGGGATACACAGTTGCACTTTCCTGAGCAGCTAGATTCTTGGGGGAAAGTGCAAAATGTGCATCACCCTGAGGACTGACGGGGGGAGGGGGAAAGATGAGGATCCTGCCATATAGGGGGCGGGTAAATCTCACCACCCCATTTTCATGAGCAAAGATCACTCACGCCTTTGCTTTCCCTTGATAGGTTGCCTTTTGACAGCTGTCAAGAGAAAGCAAAGGGTAGAAAAGGCCTACTTGGACCTTCTTTGGGTCAATGTCCAGGGTTGGCACCTGGTGCACTCTGACAGCAGGTACCCCCCCCCCCCAGATTGCCCCACCAATGGTCCCAGTTTCTGCACTTGTGCAACTGTGGCTAAAATAAATAAAAAATAAAAAAGTTTTTGGCAAACTGTGTGAACAAAAACATAATTTTAAAAAGTTTGCCAGCCACTGACAGCCCCTCCAAGTGCTGTTCAGGCAATTTGAAGGCAATTTGTTAAGCCAGACTATGTGATCTCGGGGTAAAGGGACATAAAGCCATGGCAAACTGAAAACGGCTCACAATCATGGCAGGGGACACCCAGCCAGACAATGCCAGTCACCCAAAGTGCCACCAGTGGGGCAGATGGCACTGGTGGTGGCCTGAGTGCGCTTGGCATGAGCAGCCAAGAGGCTTGCTAGGCAGTTCCCGGTACCACAGCTAGGGGAGTATGATAAATTTAATTCAGCCTGTTTTAGACCAGTATTTAGCCAGTTTGCACCTCCTGGACTTGTAATCTGTGGTTGAAGTCTGTACATTTCTGAACTTGTGATTTGTGGTCCAAAGAAAAATGCATTCAAAAAATGCATACATTTGAAAAATACACATGAAAAAGCGCATTCTTCTGAAAAATGCACAGAAACACCCTTTAAGCAATGGGAGAAAAATGCATACTTTTCAGAAATGCACACAATTGATCCGTACATTTTGAAAAATGTGGACCGAAATACACATGAACCTTCATGCGAACAACAACAATGAAAAGCTTAGAATCTGATATGGACATGAGTTGGAATGAATTTCAAGTGCAATTTGGAGAACCTTAATGAGCTTGAGTTTTGCTGATTCACAAAGCAAGTAGGCATGGGCTACTGGTCTGCCAGGCTCACTAGTTGAACCTTCTGGCACATGATTGAGCATGTTTCTTTTTGTACGTTTTCTCTCAAGCACATCCACTGACATTGATTGATTGATTGATTGATTGCATTTATACCCCACTCTTCAGCCAGAAAAGGCTCTCAGGGTGACTTACAAAGATTAATAATAAGACAGTCCATGCCTTCAGGCTCACAATCTAAAAGACACAACACAAAAGGAACTCGGCCATGAAACTCACTGGGTGACTTTGGGCCAGTCACTGACTCTCAGCCTAACCTACCTCACAGGGTTGTTGTGAGGATAAAATGGAGAGGAGAATGAGGATTATGTAAGCCGTCTTGGGTTCCTTGCAGGAAAAAAGGCGGGGTATAAATATAATAAATATAATAAATAAATAAATAAATTGGAGTGCATGTGCTTGCAAGAACCTTTGTTTCTGTACTAGGGAGCCCACAGAGCATTGAATCTTTGCCTTTCAAAGCATAAATCATGGAATGAATTGATGGGTTATTAAAGCTCAGGTATTCAATTTGTCATGGTCATAGTGAATGCCCTAGACAGAATTTAATATGACTTTGTTGGAAACAAGCTTATTAGTTCCAAGGCATGCTCATATTTTCCATGCCAATTTTAGAAGACATTTCCATGGTGGGGCAACCATGTCTGATCATGCCTGCCTGGAAAGTTGAGCTGCTTTCCATTGAAAGGCTGAAAGCATAATATTTTCAGTTGGATCTGCAAGGACTGTGTATCATAAAATTCAGGAAGGGAGAAAACATGATAGTGGAAATATGTGGAATGAGAAGGAGATTAAAAGCAACTAGACCTCTTGTGCCCAGCAGGAGGTATAATCAAAATCGAGTGAAAGAGAACAGCACATTAATTACCTATTTATCATTTTTCTGTCTCATCTGCCACTTGCTATTTTTAAAAGGAGAGACAATCACTTAATTATAGCCCTTATTATGTACTGTGCTTGAGAAAATGCCTTTGATGCCTCTGTTAGCCTTTACTTAACTTTACCCCCATTTGCTTGTCAGAATCTCTCAAGAGACTTGGGATAAATCAATATAAATCAAGGGAAAAACAAGACACCAGCTTTTATTTCATAGTTGTCAAAAGAGTGGAAAAGGTCATTTGGAAAAAGAGATTCCAGAAACTAAACTGAGTTTTTAACAGCATTTTAAAACAGGCTTTTCGACTATTGTTTTATCCATAGAATCATAGAATCATAGATCCTAACAAATCCCTGTCATTATTGGGTGGTGGTGGTATATGTGTGAAGGGTTTGTCCTCTATGCACAGAGAAACATTGCACCCCCTCTTTCTCATAAGATTCAGTGAAGGTAGCTGTCATATGACCATAAGACGAGCCATGCTGCATCAGAGCAAAGGCCTATCTAGTCCAGCATTCTGTTCACGCAGTGACCAATCAGGTGCCTGTGGGAGGGCCACAAATAAGGACATGAGCACAACAACACCCTCCCGCTCATGTTCCCCCACAATTGGTACAAAGAGAGAGACTGCCTCTGATAGTCAATTTAAAATTGTCCAGGTTGGTGGCCATCACTTCATCTTGGGGTAGTGAATTCCATAGTTTAATTATGTGATGTGTGAAGGACTTCCTTATATCTGTCCTGAATCTCCCACCATTCAACTTCATGGGATGACCCCAGGTTATAGTATTATGGGAGAGGGAGAAAATGTCTTCCTATCTAGTTAGGGGTGAGCAACCCAATGCCTGGGTGGACTGCAGCCTTACCCCAATATTGTCTCCCACGTGCAATGCATTACTTTTCCCCATAGAAATGACTGACAACCATATTCCCTTATATGAGAGAGAGTAAAAGGGTATACTCTGGGAGACCACTGAGGGAGGAGCTCAAGCTGCAACCCCAGCCATTTAACTGAGTCTGCTTCAGTCTTCATAGCCTCATTGCAGATTTTGTTTCTTACTCACGCTAGTGACAGAATGCTGGGAACTTTCTAATATCAAGGGAGAGGAGGAGAGGAGGAGAAAGAGAGGGACTGGAGTCTATCAAGTTGTGTTGCTTTCACTGAAACCAATAAAGTGGAACATAACTGCTGGCTTTAGGTCTCTCCTGGCTGAAAGGTCAGTGAATGTGCTAAGAATGTCACTCTGTGTGTAACTTGGATGATCTTTGATATAGCTTCAGTAGCAGCCAGAAACATTATCTTACTAGCTCGACTTGGAGCCAAACGACACATTATGCTAAATGCATAGCATGAAGCTGAAGGTTAGTTTTTTATTTATGATTTGGATCAGGACCACCATGCACCGAGAGGGGAGGATTAAATCTTCCCCCACAATTTTTCCATTAAATTCCCCCCACTGGTGGAGGGGAGGGGTAAAAATATCTCAACCAGCATCAATGGAAGTTTCCCTCTTTTTTTTTTAACACCTCCCCCCCCCCCGTTGGTGGGGTGAATTTTGGGGACAGGGGGAAGGGTAATCTTCCAGTTCCAGTGTGTCCTGGTCCTGATCCAAATGAGGGCCATGCATAATTACACTAGAGTAAATAAAAATATAACCCTCAGCTACATGCTATGCAATTAGCATAACATGCAGTTTCGCCCTATCTGCCAGCAATGAAGAACTCAGAAAAGTTTCATATAAAAGTCAGGAAAATTACACAAATGTAAGCCTATTATTATTATTATTATTATTATTATTATTATTATTATTATTTCTATACCTCCCAATAGCTGAAGCTCTCTGGGCGGTTTACAACAATCAATAGAAAATACAATAAAATACAATATAAATTATACACAATAAAAACATTATAAAAATTTAAAACCAAATTTAAAAATGACTCAAATAACTAAAACAAATTAATACAACATGACCTGTAAAAGAATTGAAATAACCACCCCATCATGTACTATTTAGACTTGTTAAATGCCTTGGCATAGAGGGAAGTCTTAACTTGGTGCTGAAAAGATATGTAGAGTTGGCTCCAGGCGGGCCTCAGGGGGAGCTTGTTCCACAGTTGGGGGCTACCACAGAAAAGGCCCTCCCCCTTGTTGCCGCCCTCCGAGCCTCCCTCAGAGGTGGCAGTGCAGGAAGGCCCCAGATGTTGAGCGTAGTGCCTGGGTATACTGTGGTTGGGAGAGGCGTTCCATCAAGTATTATGGTCCCAAGCTGTGTAGGGCTTTATAGGTTAAGACTAGCACCTTGAATGAGGCTGGGAAGCATAAAGGCAGCCAGTGCAAGTGGGCCAGAACTGGTGTTATATGTTCGGACCTTCTGGTCCATGTGATTAGTCTGGCTGCTGCATTTTGCACAAGCTTCAGCTTCTAAACAGTCTTCAGGGACTGCCCCACATAGAGTGCATTGCAGTAGTCTAACTTCGAGTTTACCAGAGCATAGATTACTGAAACCAGGCTATCTCTGTCCAGATAGGGGCATAGCTGGGCCACCAGCTGAAGGCACTCTGTGCCACTGAAGCCACTTCAGCCTCAAATGATAAATATGGCTCCAAACTACAAACCTGCACCTTCAAGGGGAGTGCAACCCCATCCAGAACAGGTTGAACACCCTCCATCTGGTCAGAGGAACCACCCATTAACAGTATCTCAGTCTTGTCTGGATTGAGCCTCAGTTCGTTAGCCCTCATCCAGTCCATTGTCAAGGACAGGTACTGGTTTAGCATATCCACAGCCTCACCTGAAAAGGAGAAATAGAGCAACCAAAATTCAGAGCAGCCAAAGCTGTTTCCATGCCAAAACCAGGCCTGAATCCGGACTGAAATGAATCCAGATAATGTCTCATCCAAGGGCACCTAGAGCTGGTTGGCCAAGGACCCTGCCCAGGAAAAGAACATTCACCACCGGCCTAAAGTTATTAAGATCTTCCAGGTCCAGGGAGGGCTTCTTCAGGAGTGGCCTCACCACCGCTTATTTCAAGCAGCTTGGGACCACTCCCTCTCACAAGGAGGCATTGATCACCTCTCTGCCCCAGCCGCTGTTATCCCCCCTGCTGGTTTTTATGAGCCAATAAGCGCATGGATCCAGTACAGATGTGGTTGCATGAACCTGTCCAAGCACCTTGTAGTGGTCTAACACGAACCTTAATGGGGGGCCCGCCTCGCTGCCGCCTCTCCTCTCTGCGGCGGTGCCCCCTGCCTCATTCTTAAACTACACTGGCTGGGGCATGCTGGGAGTCGTAGGCCAAAAACATCTGGGGACCCAAGGTCGGAGAACACTGTTCTTGAGCTCTAAACTGAGTTGTAATGTTGGCTGCTGCTCCTTATCATTGTTATCTTTTTTTTTTTTAACTGCCCCTTTTCTTTTGTTTAATTTCTGGACACAAATCATAACTCAAAAGCTTATGGCTCCAGGGAGCAATAGGCAAGCCTAAGGAAGCTTTGAAACCTCAGGAAAAAGGGAGCCATGCAATAGCTCTACTTGTTTGACCAACTACAGAAGGGGTCTCTACTAGCTCAAATTATCTACAGCTGATGCACTGTTCTGTTCCTCCTAGGCTTTATTTTCTTGGTCTTTTTCAGTTATGAGGAGGCAACCCTCCAAGAAAACCTTTCATCCCAAATGCTTCGCTGTTATATGCAAACTGTACCATATCTCTAACAATGAAATATTATAATTTGGATGGGCACAATCTACCATAAAGTTCTTCTGCACACATCCTCCATTGAAATGCATGGAAATTGAACAAGAACTTGCAGAGCTCCCATTCAGCTCAATGGGGCTTGAACAGGAGCACCCCGGAATGAGTCCTAAAAGGATTGCAGAGTGTAGCCTCAGCCATATTGATTAATAAATAATCTCCATTACAAAAGTAGCATATTTATTTACTTATTTACCGGTATTGTATTTTTAAATTGCCCCATCTAGCCGGTACCTGGCCACTCTGTACAGTCTTTGTACACTCTTCTGGGTCTTTAAAATAGATTCCTGTAGTGCCTCTGAATTAGGTAACCTTTAAGGCTTCACTGGAAACGGAAAATGTACACACTGACATGCACATAGTCACCGTGCTTTGAACAGCCAATTAATAATGAATGGCAGCTAAGTGATGCCTCAGAGCTACTCAGGTCTCATCCACATTTTACTCAACACTCCGTAGTATGAGTTATCATATATGAACAGCTCTTAAAAATAATGAAAACCAGTTGCAAGTGGACTAAGGAAGAGCCATTTGCGGGAGAGGGATTAGAGCAATTTAAAAATTAAGAAGGTTTTTGTTTTTTAAGAAAACATTTCTGTAGGATTGATAGAAACCACACACCCCAGTAGTATGCTCATTATATATTTTTAAAAGGCTTGTAGAAATCAAATAACATAGAACTCTTGCTTCTCATGGTTTGAAAAAAGTCAGAGCTCCTGTTCAGTTGAATTCTGAGTTCACGTTTCAGTACCTGGTACTGGGCATGCAAGACAGAATGGAGATTTTGTTGGTATCATAGTGCGACTCTACATCCCTTTCTGTTCCTTCTGTTCTTTTTGAACATGTTATATCCTTCAATTGCTGTATTCCAATCATGGGAATCATCCCACCAAGTTTCAGTTACACCTATCAAGTCGTATTTGCCCTCCTGTATTAACAGCTCAAGTTCGTCCTGTTTGTTTCCCATACTCTGGGCATTAGTATATAGACATCGAAGACCATGTGCTTTATAGTCTGGCTTTCTTCCTACACTTGCAGTGTGAATTTGTGGAACTCCAAATTTGCGCATATGCATACAAATGCATTTGCGCAAAATCCGATTCCATCAATGAGCTGATGACAGAATGAAAGTTGCCTGACAATTCACAAAATGCAGATGGAATGGATTTTACAATGCCTATAGATCCCTAAGAGCATATGCTTTGCATGCAGAAGGTCCAGAGTTCAATCCCCAGTATCTTCAGCTGAAAGGATCAGGTAGCGGGCAATATGAAAGACTTCCACTGGAGAACCACTGCCAATCAGAAGAGACAATACCAGACTAGATGGGCAAACCCTCTGACCTGGCGTAAGGATGTTTGTTCTGTTCCTAAACAATGTTAAGAGCCATCACTTCTGCTCCTCATCTTGATCTCTTTTCCTTAACACCTTGCCCCCAATTTCTCTTTGCCTTTCATGTAAGAAGATTTTTTAAAAAAGCTAAAAGCCAAGCCAAAGGAAAGAAAACCATTGTGTTAATGTAAGTTCAGATGAAAAAGGAATGTGAGAAGCTAGACTCAGTTGACTTCAGTTGGCAACATGCAATGATTTTTGCGTAACACTGACTGACTTGTCATTGTACTCTTTCTTGACTGAATATTAAAGCAAAGAGTAAAGCCAGTCCCATTGGAAGAGCAGCACCAGAAATTAATGTTACTCTAGCCACTAATTTATACACCAGTTTTTTCAGGCAAAGTTTTTCTCCCCTTTGTTTAAAATAAATAACTTTTTAAAGGGCAGGATGCAAGTTATGGCAAGGTACATGGTGGTATTAAAAATACAACTGACCTAAGCGTAGCCATCTCTAATGAACTTCCAGATGCAGGGGATCAGTGTACTCTACACTCTCTTAATAAGCCCTTTAAAAGCATAAAGGGTTAGATAAAACTTATTTCTCTTTTCCTTAAATGCTACAGAAGTGCAATGTATACTGAAATACGTTTAATTGTTTGAAGAATATCTGGAGGACAGTCTCTCCTCAGTGTTTGTTAAAGTAACATCAAGCCATTATTCACTTTTTGAATTTCCTGTGCCTTCATCATAATGTCATACTGATTGGCACTGTGCATGTTCAAATGTTAGTTTGTTGTTGCTCTGCCACACTCACAATTTTCTAGTATGGGCAGGACCATGTCTTCACAAGAGAGCCGAGATACTGACTGTACTCCAAAGAATATGTGCCCACAGGCTTGAGGATTTTGAACAGGACCTTCTATAACAGGGCTGTTGACCTTCTTTCAACCCAAGCGCCAAATTCAATTTTGGGGATGCTCTCAGGGGCTGCATTCCAGTGGTGCAGGGGCCAAAGACAAAAGAGGTGGGGCCAAAATACCCCCAAATACCAACATATTTAGTTAAAAGCTCTTGCTGCCAGTAACTAAGCCTTAGGAGAGGCATTTCAACCTTATAGAATGGTGGTGGGAAGAGTGCTAAAGTTGGGAAACCACCAAATGATTGGTGGGGTGGGGAAAGTGGGTGTGACCAGGGGAAGGGGAGACGCCATCTGGGGAACTCTGAGGGCTGGATTCGGACACTAATGGGCCAGATTTTGCCCATAGGCCTGAGGTTCACCATCACTATTCTATAGCCTATAGGAGTTACGTCTCACACAATTACAACTGTGTGAGGGGAAGAACAGGGCTGTGCTCATTGGCTCCCCCCCCCCATCATCATGTCCTTGCTGGCCCTACCCCCACACCGTTCATGTATTGGGAGGGAAGGTCTGAAGTGGGGACTTTGCTCAGTATGCATAGGCTACCTGTGTGATTTAGAACTCTGACAGTGCAGGTTATGCCTCATATAGCTTATTTCATATAGCAAAACATGATTGAATTGGAGAGTCATCTGGGGAGGCTCTGCTCCATGTCCTTTCAATGTGGGAAGGAAGTTAGATCTGCAAGGGTGAGAGATGAAGCCTTTTCAGGGGCAGCACCAATTCTGTGGGATGGCTTCCTTAGGGAATTCTACTACAACAACACTTCCTAAGATGCCTTCAACTCCCTAATAAAGACTTTGTTTATCTGGGCCTTTTTGTACTGATAACTTGATTTGTTATTTGCTGCAGTTGCTTTTACTGTTTTAGCCTATTGGGTGTGTAAGGATCTGTGCATTGTAAATTTGATATGCTTGTATGCTGCTTTGGCCAATTTTTATTAGAAAAGCAGCCTATAAACTTTGTAGAAATGATGATGATGATGATGATGATGATGATGATGATGATGATGATGATGATGATGATAAGAAGCAGAAGCAGCAGAAGAAGAAGAAGCAGAAGAGGTGTGATTACATTCCTTGGGTTGGAATTACATGATGCATGGCCAAATTGTATTTCCAAACTCCAGACAACATTATCTGCTGCAAATGGTCTTGAACACCAGGCTGAGGTGGGGGTGGGGGCAGCAGCTGAAGGTGGAGTTGCAGAGGAAGAGTATCTGGCAGGGGGCGCTTAAGCACCCTTCTTGTCACCTGTTGCTTTTGTCCAGCAAATCATCCAATCCTGATGTTATTATAGCAGAGAGGATGTGGCATAGCATTTGGAAATATGACTTCGGCCCATATCATATAGTGCCAGGCTTAGTCACAATGAGAGAACCTAAAGCAATTTTAGAAACGTTGGTTCAGTGTTAAGGTTCAATTACTTTAACAGAAGCCTTATTAACAGACTTTGAATGACATTTTTAGCTATTCATTATGCAACAAACTTAATTTGCACACTTCCTGTCTTGCACGCTTCGATCTCAAGTCAAGTTTAGGAAGTAATGGAGCCTTGCATCATTGCTCCCCTCCGCAAGTTCAAATTCAAAGTGTAATGCCTGCATCCTTGTAATGATTGGACATTCCCAACTTGCACATCCATCAACAAAAATTATGGATAGTTATTGTTGTGCGGGATTAATCCTGTCTTAACTTGCCATGCGATGCAGCTGAATAAAAGGACATTCAGATGCTTCCCAGGCAGGTTTTAAAATAAGGAAGCAGGAACTCAGATAACTATCAGAAAAGGGAAAAAGTAGGTAACTATAGATAACCCCCCCCCACACACACACACACACATTCATTTTACATAACATTACATACCTATTAAAAGAGAAGCTGTCAGCAGTTTGGGGTCATAGGGGCTTTTCCCTCTGCCATTTTCAAAATGTGAATCTTCCAGCTTAAAAATATTGTCCTGTTGAGGAAGAAAGGAGAAAGAAATAATCTATCCATGCAATGAGACCACTATATACAAATTATTAGTCTACTAATGAATAGGAAGCAATTCACCACACAGTACTACAGCCCAAGTTTGATGTTACTCCTTCTACATTTCATTATATTGGGTTCTAATTCTGCTTGAAGAAACTTTGTAAGTGAAACTCAAAAGCCATAATCTTCCTTACAATGCCTTCACCAGAAGTTGGTCTCCTACAACTTGTTATTTCAAAATTATTCTTTTTACAGATGTTATCCCATGCCCACAATCTTGTTTGCATGGTTGCACTAATCCACCCATATGCTTTAAAATTACGGGATGTAAAGCATAGAAATAACAAAAGTGAAATGGTTTGGGGGGAGGGAATGTAGGCCAGCTCTCACAAAAGAGCAGTTGTCTGAGTGTGTGGCTGTGGGAAAACACACACACACACACACACACACACACACACACACACCAAAGTTAATTTGCACAGGCTGTGCATGATTTGGGATTGTTTAGGTTGACATTTAAATGCCAATAATTATTTAATTCAGTTTATCCATGTCATTAGTAGAACAGTAGGACCCACTTATCCAGACACCCCAAAAGGGCAAGCTGGGTCGGAGAGGGAAGGCTCATACAAACAAAATCATGACTGCCATCTGCAAGCAGACTGGAGCAGAACTGGTGAGTGCCAACTCTCACTTTAAAAAATTCATTCCCACCTCCTGAATATTACTGAAACACCTTTTGTGGCCTGCAAATGGGGATGTGAAATTGGGGTAGGCATGCAGGCATTTTGGCTCAGTGCTAGTTATTTCCTGAAACTATTAATACATTTATTTTCAAGCAATGTAAATGGCTAGGGATTTCAAGGGTATATGTGTGCATCTCTAACACTGCAATCCTATACTTAACTATTCAGAAGTAAGTCTCATTGAGTTTAATGGAACTTGTGCCCAGATAAGTGCACAGGATTGTGGCCTAAAACTTTCAGAATAAATTAATATAGTACTTATTCCAATGACAGTAATGGAAAATGGCACAAGTCCTGCAAGCTATGGTTGAACTTAAAGGTTATCTTCCTTAAGATTCTTTTGTTGCCAAGGTAAATAGTTACTTGATCTCAGTTTTAATGGACTCTGATAAAAAGTTTATATCAGAATGACTAAAACCAGAAAGGTTCTAACATATGATTATCTTAAATATACACATCAGCCTATTCTGGTTCACGTTCAGGTCTGAGAAGTGCAAATTTGGTAAGTTCACATTGAGATGTGAAGCAAATGAATTTCTCACCCATCCTTGTGTGTTGTCCCCTTTAACCCTACATATCTCTCAATCTTCATTCCAGGGTATGAGGCCAAACATGTTCAATGATCTCTTGGGTGCACAGATTTAGTGGCACAATTCTTTGGATCCATGCCAATTTTATTTTTCTGGCCATATAGAGGACCAGTGGGCACGGGTGGAGGGAAGAGCTTGACAAGCAAAGCTGATGACTGGGGGCCCTGAGCTAGCAGGTAGGATATCTCAGCAATTCATGTACTCAAAATATTTGATTAGTGTGATATGATGTTTAAATTTCTGAGCTGTTAAATGATAGTTAAGAGATAAATTGATGTTTAAAATGCCAAAGGATCTCATGCTTCTTCCATTTGAGTGCCCAAGGTGATCCAGCAGAAGTGGAGCAATCCAAAAACCACATGAATGTCATGTTATCCTTGATTGATTAGTAAGGACATCAAAGATGTCATATCCCCAGTATTCCAGAAATAAGATACCATCAAGGATTTTGAACAATTCTCAGAGGGCATTGAGAATTGGAATCTCTTTGTGTAGCAACATTCAGGGTTGTCATGTATAATATATCACCTATATTGCTGTCTGGCTTAGATACGGTGACCTCTGGAAAAAATAAATGCTATGCTGTGCAATGAGTGTCTGTCCTTTCTAGACTAGTTATTAAGTGGACTGCATATGCAAGCAATAAGATACACAATCCTAAAATCAATTCAACTGAACACTTACTTTGTCTTGTACTTTAATCCCCTCCCTTTATTTTTCATGATACATTTGGATGAGGAATTGTTAATTATAATTGCTTTAACAGAGATGTTGCTCCTATGTTAATAATTTATTGGTATATACACTATACTGCAAAATCTCAAATGTTATTTTTACAATTCAAGTTCATTCTATTGCTTCTTTATCTTTTGGATTTCCAGTGTACAGTGTACTATTAACCTATGGAGAGAGCAAGCAAGCTCACGCATCATAGGAAATAACAGCAGTTCCTTAGCATCAGCTTTTTATGAAATACTGAATTTTAGGGATGTAAAGGCTAGAACTCTCTCTTCAGTCACGGTCTTGTCCCATTGAAAATAAAAACATGTCCAAGAATGGAAACTTTATCCAAAAGTGTTCATGTGGCAGAAAAAGGGGCAGGGAGTTTGCAAAATTCACCTGTACCTAGAATTCAATTAAATAAAGTCAAAATTGTTTGAGTTATGATTGCAAACTTAAATGTCATACAATTGAACTAAAATAGACTTTACAATGTTGTTTGAAGTCACATTCCCCGTGGATTGCTAGCTGGAAAAGAAAGGTAGAGCTATGTGCCATCAGCATATCGCTGACATCAAATCCTAAACCTCCAGATGGCATCTCCCAGCAGCTTCATATGGATATTGAAGAGCAGGTGGGATAAAATGAAGCTCTGTGGCACTCCACAAGCCAATGGCGATGGAGTGAAACAGGGATCATTCATCACTCCCTTCGAGTACCAACTATTGAAGAAGGACCAGAACCACTGTATTAATACTGTGCCTTTGAAGTCCAGGCTAAACAGTTGGGACAGAATGATACTATGATCAATGTTGTCAGACCCTGCTGAAAGATCCAGAAGAATCAAGAAGGTTGCACTCCTACCATCCAGTCCTTGGCACAAGTCATCTAGTAGGGCAACCAAGACAGTTTCCAGCCCAAACCCAGGTCAGAATCCAAAATGGAATGAATCTACATAATCCTCAAAAAGTTCAGAGATGACCACTAGTCCAGGCTGGGGAAAGCTTTACCAGTTAACCTGCTGCATGTATAACCTGGCCCTGAATCAATAACAAAGAGGCAGGCTATAAATCAGAGATGGCTATGACATTTGTTTATTTACAGCATTTTTTACCCCAACCAAAAAAAGTTGGTTACTTGCCTAAGGTGATAACAGGTAATGATCCATGAATACATTATAACCTGTAGTACTTTCCCACATCCAAGCAATGACAACATTATCTTGTGGATAATGTAACACATGAACTAAAGTGATAAGAAGTGCTGGAAATGCCAACCCAATTAACTTAATAGTCATGAGATGTTAAAACATCATAAATTTTGGCTTGCAGATTGCTCAACCACTGGGGCTAGAAGCATTTTATGGCCAAAGCAATTTTATCAGCGACAGGAAGAGACCTCAAGACACAGAAAAGTGCAGGGCTGGATTAAGAGCATTATGGGCCTGGTGCTGAGGATTTTGGTGGGCCTTTTTATGGAAATAAATAAAATGAAGACGCAATTTTATATTAAAACAAATTAAATATTTTAATTACCATTAAAGTGCCAAAACAGAAACATAAACCAAGAAGTTCAGAAATGAAGTTATGTGTAATAAAATTGAATGGCACAGGGAAAAAGTATTGGACACATGAAGAAAGGGAGGTGCAAAAAAGACATAGTAAGCAAGTTATGCAAGCCTAGGAAAGTTGGGCTGGGAGGATGGAGGAAGAAAGGCAAACTAACTTCCTCACGAAAGTAGACTCTCCTCTCAGTCTCTTGCACAAACCTCGAGGCCTCCTCATTACAGAGCGGCAAGGAGAGGCGGCGCAGCCCAAGGAGGCAAGAATCCGGCTGGGGCGGCAGAGTGGGGCGAGGCGCCGCAGCCAGCAAGCGAAGCGAGAGACTCCCAGTCCCCACCCACCCCACCACCCGGCCAGCCTCCCCCAACCTGGCGCCCTCCAGGTGAACTGGACTGTAGCCCCCATCACCCCCAGCCAGCACGATGGGAGTTGTAGTCCAACACCACAGCGCTGGTGGGCACCCAGTTGGGGAAGGCTGACCCAGGGGAGTCCGTCGGCGCCCAGCCAGAGAGCCGCGCACGCTGCTGCTTCCCCGCCGCCGGCGCGAGGATAAAAAGAGGCAAGATTTGTAGTGTTAAATTATTAGTAAAGTAGCGATGCTAGAGAAGTCCGTTTCTCCTTTGTGTGTGTGTGTGTTAATTGATTAAAGAAATTATTGCGGGGGGGGGGACGGAAGAGAAGGAGAGATCCATCCACCAGGCGATTGCTCTCTCTTCTGTCCCCCTCCAGTCCTTTCCACGTAGCCGCCAGAAGACAGCACGAAAGCGATGGATTGGTGTCTTTTAAACTTACTTGCATGCGCGCGCACACACACACACACGTGCAGGCACACAGGCGAATCATACCTGCGTGCAGGAAATTCTGACTTGCAGGGCGTATAAGTCTGCCCCCCCTGGCGCCCTCCCACCTTGCTGTACCCCTTCTTCTCTGAAGCTTGCTCAGTGAGGTGGTGGGCTATTCCGACGTGCAAAAAGCGGGCCTTCTCGGCCTGCCACCAGCCCTGGCTGCTTCGAAGCGGGGTTGCGAAGGAGGCCGGGGGGGGGGTTGGTTTGCCTCCAGCGGGGAAGGGCTGGACTTTGGTTTCAAACCGTACCCAGAAGAAGAGGCTAGTTTCTGAAGGCTCGCCAAGGCAGAGCGGGGAAGGGGTGCGTGGGGGAACACGGTCCGAGCCCAGACCTGTTCTGCGAAATAATAAATTGGGTAATAAAAACAGGGGCATGCATAGAAAGGAAGGAGGCTGTGATGGAGGAGGAAGCAAACCCTGCAGCGCAAATCCTAGGCACGTTTACTTAGGAGTAAGTAAGCCGCATTGGACATCGTGGCTTCCGAGTTTTATTTATATATATGGGGGCCAGTCCCGCCCACCCCACCACCACCCGGCCAGCCTCCCCCAACCTGGCGCCCTCCAGGTGAACTGGACTGTAGCCCCCATCACCCCCAGCCAGCACGATGTAGTCCAACACTGCTGGTGGGCACCCAGTTGGGGAAGGCTGACCCGGGGGAGTCCGTCGGCGCCCAGCCAGAGAGCCAGGCATGCTGCAGAGGCAGGCGCGCCGCGCGCGTGCGGGCAACCCTTACCGGAGTCGCTGGCTGGCTGGCTGGCTCTCCGAGCCGGATGAGGCGAGGAGGAGCTTGCTGTCGGCGGAGGCAGGGGAGCTTGCTGTCGGCGAAGGCGAGGCCCGGCAGGCCGAGGCGGGCGGGGCCGGGGGCGGGCTGGGAAGCAGCTGCCTGCTCCGCTCGAGGAACTTCTCTTCCTTGAAGTTCCTTCCACTGCCAGTCAGAGATGTCCTCCTCGCTGGTGGGTGGGTGCGTGCGCTCGAGGCGAGGCTGGCAGTGGCGAGCGGTGGAAGTCCTCGCCCTGCTGCGCCCTTCTCTGGCGTCTGGGCCGCTCCGCTCTCTACAGCCCAGCGTGGTGGCAATGGGCGGCAACCTCTGCTCCCCGGCGTGCTCGCCTCCGGCAACGCCCCACGCAGGTGAGCGACTGGACGTCACCTTGCTCTGAGCGTCCTCATTTCCCCGGCGCGGCGCGGCGCAGCGCTGCGCGTGCGGCGTCCCTATTTGTTGTGGGCCTATTTTGGGATCTGGGCCTGGAGCTGGCGCTCCAATAGCCCC
Organism: Shinisaurus crocodilurus; assembly: GCA_021292165.1. Lineage (NCBI taxonomy): Eukaryota > Metazoa > Chordata > Lepidosauria > Squamata > Shinisauridae > Shinisaurus > Shinisaurus crocodilurus. The sequence goes on from CM037879.1 coordinate 189,751,156, forward strand.
TATGTTAATCCGGCCCTGGAAAAGTGTCCAAGTGGCTTATGAGTCATAAAACCCTCCTGACTATCACAGAAACATTTGTCACTTTTGACACACAATTGTATCAAATGTCCTTGGTGCTGCTAGTGCTTCTGTAATAGCAACAATTAATTTTTGAAACAATTATGTGTCAAGATAGATTTAATAAATGTTACTATATAGTAAATGGGCAATGGCAAGAGGCTAATTAAAACAGGAGATCAGCCTAATGATTGATCTTATACCTTCCCAGGAGGTCTTTTATAAACAGAAGTTCATGATGAAATAGATTAGCAACATTACTACCACTGAACACATGAGGACATTCTATGATGATAATGAAGCTGGGCGTAAGAAGCAATTTGCCCAGCATCAACTTCTACTCAGTTTCCCCAACCATAATCACTAATTCCATTCACTTGTGCATGGTTTTGTCTTGCTGGCTAGAGGTTCATACCACAGGGCCCTTACCAAATCAAGCCATGGCAGTTGCACATTCAGCTTCTTGGGCATGAGTCTTCATTATAATGTGTTACTATATTCAGGATTCTGATTTATCTAGGAGCTGGTTCAGACATGTGTACTTATCACTTGATCACTGAAACATCAAGTTATGACTCCTAACTTCCCTTCTAAGCACTGTCTCTTGCTGAACTTCCAGTCTTTCTTTTGTTCAACCTACATTGTGGAAATAGAATAAATTATGCAATTATATGCATTTGCTTTATTTTCAGAATTTATTTTACACACCAAATTATCAAATTTTAATTTTGCTAGCAGCCTGGCCTTTAGATCCCGACTTACATCTTCTAAGCAGAAAGTACTCTGGGAATGCTGTGTGAGTTGCGTAATTTTTTTTCTCTTTGCACTAATATAAAACAGCTTCCCCCCCCCCCTTTTTTTTTTTTTAATAAAGGGAAATAATATCCCCCACCTACTAATAAATGGTATTGTTGAAGAATAAAATTACCTATGAAAAGATTAATTCCATTGTGTGCTTGGAGACATATGTTTCAGTAGACATAATTATAACGTCTCTCCCTGACAAGTTACAATTACTCCACAGAACAGGGTTTTAAGGAAGCCTATAGTTTCCCCCCCTTCCTTTTAGCATTTTTTTAAAAAATCAAGAATGTATACATTTCTCCCCTCTGAGCAACACAAATGTTGCTTATACAGAAACAGATGTATTTTAGTGCACTCTGTTCAGCATGATTGGGAAAAAAAATGTTTATATTAAAGACAGCTTCCTGATTCAGAGGTCACCTGAATTTTCATTATGCAATATGAATGGAACATTAAAGTTGATGATGGTTGATAGTGCCCCCCCCCAGTGCACACACACATCAGAAATGATGCAAGGGTTCACTCCATTATTATGCTGCACTTCTGCAATACCTTGAGTTCTGTTCTGGTTGTCTTCCAGCAAGGAAGGCTAATTTCGGAAGGTTGATAGCAGATTTTGCATGAGGAACGTGCTTATTTCTTTGAGAACCATACAATCAAAAATAAAATGTAGCTTCCCCAAATAATAAAAACAACATTTTGTTGTTGTTGCCATTCTACAGGAATGTACCAGTGCACCAAAAATAGATAAATGAATAATATTTTTAAAAAATTCTTTGTGATGAAAATTTTATTTTTTTGAAAAAAAAATCTTTGGATTAGCACTCCACTAGCATGTTCATGGAATATTAAATAGCAAATGTAACACACACACACACACACACACACACATATTACTTGGTCTGATTTTTTTAAAAAATCATCTCAGCCTGAAACAAAGGACTCTTAGAACCATGTGAGCCAGTGTGGCGTAGTGGTGAGAGTGTTGGACTGGGACTCGGGAGATCCGGGTTCTAGTCCCCGCTGGGCCATGAAACTCACTGGGTGACTTTGGGCCAGTCACTGACTCTCAGCCTAACCGACCTTTGTTGCACTGTATGTTAAAAATACGTATCTCTGCACAGAGATACAGGAAGAGGAGCTTGGCAGCCCCATTGAGAGCATCTGGGTTAAAATAAAGGGGGCAAAGAATAAAACGAACATGGCGGTTGGAGTCTACTACCGACCACCCAATCAAGGAGAAGATGAGGATGGAACTTTTGAAAAGCAAATTGCCATTGTTTCAAGGAGGCACGATGTGGTAGTAATGGGAGACTTCAATTTCCCTGATATCTGTTGGGAGACTTATTCAGCCAAACATGGCCCCTCCAAGAAATTCCTGACCTGTGTTGCTGATAACTTCCTCCTACAGAAAGTGGAGGAAGGAACTAGAGGATCGGCTATCCTTGACCTGATTCTAACCAACAGAGACGAGTTAGTGGATAAAGTGGCAGTTTCGGGAACTCTGGGGGAAAGTGACCATGTTATACTTGAGTTCTTGATTCTAACAGAAGCAAAAGCTGAGTGTAGCCAAACACGTACCCTGGATTTTAGGAAAGCCAATTTTAACAAACTCAGAACAATGATTAGTAAAATCCCATGGCAAGTGACTCTCACGAGAAAGGGAGCCCAGGAGGGGTGGGAGTTTTTAAAGAAGGAAATTTTAAAGGCACAATTGCAAACAATTCCCACAAGGAAAAAAGGCAGAGGGCAACAGAAAAAGCCAATGTGGCTTCACAATAAACTCAAAGATGACCTGAAAACAAAAAAGGACACGTATAGGAAGTGGAAGGAAGGACAGGCTACAGGGGAAGAGTACAGGCAGGTAGCACAGAACTGCAGGAATAGTGTCAGGAAGGCTAAAGCTGAGAATGAGCTAAGGTTAGCGAGGAATGCTAAAAGCAACAAAAAAGCTTTCTTCAGATACATGCACAGTAAAAGACAGAAGAAAGAACTGGTGGTTCAACTACGCGATGAGGATGGCAAATTGATAACAGAAGACAAAGAAAAGGCAGAAGTGTTCAATTCCTACTTCGGCTCGGTCTTCTCCCAAAAGAGGGTCTATGACCCCCCTGGCAAACCTGAAGTGCAGACTGAAGGGGCAGAATTGCAGCTTGAGATTGATAGGCAAATGGTCAAGGAGCACCTGATTACTCTGAACGAGTTTAAATCTCCAGGGCCTGATGAGCTGCATCCTAGAGTAATAAAGGAACTGGCAGAAGAACTCTCAGAACCACTGTCTATTATCTTTGAGAAATCATGGAGGACAGGTGAAGTGCCAGACGACTGGAGGAGGGCAAATGTTGTTCCCATCTTCAAAAAGGGCAAGAAGGAGGAACCTGGGAACTATAGGCCAGTCAGTCTGACATCAATCCCTGGGAAGATTTTTGAGCAGATTATAAAGAAGTCAGTCTGCAAGCACCTTGAAAACAATGCAGTGATTACTAGAAGCCAGCATGGATTTGTCAAGAACAAATCCTGTCAGACTAATCTGATCTCATTTTTTGATCGGGTAACCTCCCTTGTGGACTGTGGGAATGCTGTGGACATTATATATCTGGACTTCAGCAAAGCTTTCGACAAAGTGCCTCATGATATCCTGATTAGTAAGCTAGCTAAGAGTGGGCTAGATGGAACAACTATCAGGTGGATCCACAATTGGCTACAGAATCGGACTCAAAGAGTGCTTATCAATGGTTCCTTCTCAAACTGGGGAGAGGTAACGAGCGGGGTACCACAGGGCTCGGTCCTGGGCCCGGTGCTCTTCAACATTTTTATTAATGACTTGGATGAGGAGGTACAGGGAATGCTTATCAAATTTGCAGATGACACAAAGTTGGGTGGAACAGCTAATACTCTGGAAGACAGAAACAAAATTCAAAGTGACCTCGATAGGCTGGAGCGCTGGGCCGAAAACAACAGAATGAAATTTAATAGGGATAAATGCCAAGTGCTGCACCTAGGGAGAGGAAACCAAATGCAGAGTTACAGAATGGGGGACACTTGGCTCAACAATACTACAAGTGAGAAGGATCTTGGAATTGTGGTAGATCACAAACTGAATATGAGCCAGCAATGCGATGTGGCTGCAAAGAAGGCAAATGCTATTTTGGGCTGTATTAATAGAAGTATAGCTTCCAAATCGCGGGAAGTGATAATTCCCCTTTACTCGGCACTGGTTAGGCCTCATCTTGAGTACTGCGTCCAGTTCTGGGCACCTCACTTTAAGAAGGACATAGACAAACTGGAGAGGGTTCAGAGGAGGGCAACAAGGATGATAAAGGGACTGGAAACAAGGCCCTATGAGGAGAGACTGAAAGAACTGGGCATGTTTAGCCTTCAGAAGAGGAGACTGAGGGGAGATATGATAGCACTCTTCCAGTATTTGAAGGGATGTCACACAGAGGAGGGCAAAGATCTCTTCTCGTTCATCCCAGTTTGCAGGACACGGAATAATGGGCTCAAATTACAGGAACCCAGATTCCACCTAAACATCAGGAAAAATTTCCTGACTGTCAGAGCAATAAGACAATGGAATCAACTACCTAGGGAGGTGGTGGGCTCTCCCAGTCTGGAGGCATTCAAGGTGCAGCTGGACAAACATCTGTCAGATATGCTTTGACCTGGATTCCTGCATTGAGCAGGGGGTTGGACTCGATGGCCTTGTAGGCCCCTTCCAACTCTACTTTTCTATGATTCTATGATTCTATGACCTCACAGGGTTGTTGTGAGGATAAAATGGAGAGGAGGAAGATTATGTAAGCCGCCTTGGGTTCCTGGCTGGAAAAAAGGTGGGGTATAAATATAATAAAAAATAAAAATAAAAATGTGGGTGTGAGAGGGGAAACACCACCAGTGTAACATCTAGAGCAGTCTGTTCTCCAACCTTGGGTCCCCAGATGTTTTTGGCCTACAACTCCCAGCATGCCCCAGCCAGTATAGCTGGCTGGGGCATGCTGGGAGTTGTAGGCCAAAAACATCTGGGGACCCAAGGTTGGAGAACACTGATCTAGAGCCTGGCAGTGTAGAGAGTTATTTGTCTATGAAATATTGTATTACCTAAGAAATTCTGTATTTTCCCCTATGTCTTAGGGTTTTTGTCACTCTTTTGAAGCTATTATTTGCACTGGGTGAATATCTCCCATTCTTTTCAATGCAAATAGCAGCTTCAGAAGAGGGATTTTTCTCAGGATTACAGCAGGGGAGGAAAGGGTTAAATTCCCCCTCCATCCACCCCCAATGGTATTGGGTTTTTCGGACAATGTTTTTGTTTTTTGTTTTTAATCTTACACATTTATACACAAAGATGCAGTTAACATCACTTCTAGTTTGGCTCTTAGATGCAAACATTTAGTTCAGTGTCAAACATAAGTGTATTACTTTCCAAATAACTTCAAGGCTGCCACAGGACAAATATAATCATCTAATTTATTAATATCACATTTACTCATTTGTGTATCACTTAAAATAAGCAAAGTGGTGCAGAGAGAATGAAAAAAAGGTCCAAAGTCTTCCATTCTAAATGTCAGCCAGACACTAAAGGGATATTCTGGGAGTAAAGAAAAGAAACTGAGATGATGGATTTGGTTAAACAAGAATAAATTCCTTCTCCGAAGAAGATAATTGCGTTATTCTAGTATTGCTGGCACAGCCCCTAAATCACATTTGCTGTTGTTCTCTCCATAAATTTAGCACAAACACTTTAAAGATACCAATCCAACTACAGTTCATTGTATTTGTCCCATTGAAACCTATCGGATTAGTAAACTCTGACTAACTTAAAACTCAGTCATTTCAATTGGACTTAAATCTAACATGTCCCACCAAATTCAATTGTATGCTTAAAGACTTCTGGATTGCATCCTAATATACTCCACTATATCCCACTGGTGTTACCAATCATTTTATAATTATTGGTTTCACTGATAACAGAACCATTGCAACTCAGGGCCTATATTTATTTGTCTAAAGCATTTTTAGCTCACTCTTCAGCCAAGAGGCTCCTAGAGTGGCCTACATGTGATCAATAAAAACAAGACTGTCCCTTCCTGTAGGCTTACAATCTAAAAGATACAACACTAAAAGAAAAAGGGATAAAGAGAGAACATGAAAACAAGCAAGCCCAGGCACCAATTCTTAAAGTTACACTTTATTAATGTTATATATGCCCTCTACCAAAAATGCCCAATAGCCTCACAATTTACAGAGGAAGGGTACAAATCTTCACACAGGCTGCTTATAGCCAACTGATGTCAATAGGATTTAAGATGTTCACGTGCAGGATTGCAGCCTAAGCCTGGGATCGAAACAGTTACTTTAAGTTTAGGTAGGCCCAAAGGCACGTGCCTGCCCAGGGGTATTTTTGACATTTCCTTTTGAACAGAAGGCCACCCATGCCACATCAGACTACTTTTCCATGTAGTTTGGGGAGTTGCTGTTTGAGAAACATGAGTCCAAACCCGCCTTAGGCACATGGAACTAATTGCATGGCTCTTTGGAACCTGACCTAAATGTTTGTATATCCTTCCTCAATAGTCTCTTTGCTGCTCTTTGTTTCACATCAGTGGGATTTTGCATCAGGCCTTTACTTTGCTCATTCGTGGATATTATTTATTTATGGATCAAGGCAGGATGTCTACAAAAGGCTAAAGTTGTCTCTTCCCAGAACAGTTGGTCTCCATCACCACCAAGTTAGGGAGGTTGAACTTATCAGCAGGTTGAACTTATGTGTATTGATGTCATTGTTCCTCTGTTCCCTGTCAACATTGAAACAATAATTAATAACAAGGAAGGGAGAGTCTGAGGGTCCCTATTCCATGCAAGTTATGTTGTGAGAGCATCACATTGAAACATGTGCTTTAAGTTGGGTTCATGCAGAGATCGTGAGGCCATCATAGGCATACTTGATTAATTCTGGTTGCCTGCTGTTCCCTCTCTCTCTCTCTCTCTCTCTTTCTCACGCACGCACACACGCACAACACAAAGAGCTATGAAGATATGACAAATCCCAGATCTGCTATTGGTTGAGTGTCACCACAGGATCTATAATAATCAATTTATTTAACAGGAGATCAAGCATAATTTGTAATGCCTATTGCACACTGTACAACCCCACAACAAATGCAGAAAGGAATCTTAAACAAAAAGAGTCAGATGGCAGTTTTTAACAATAGAAAGTGGAAAACTGATTTTCCTTTGCATTTAAAAAATCAAAGTGTGCCCTTAAGAAGGAAAACTAGCCAAGACTGCAGTTAATGCAGACCAGGCGGCTTTCTACTAATAGCATACACAAGGGAGCAATGTGGCCACTTCTATATTCAGCTGTTTTCAATAGAGCCCACTCCCTTGATCAGGTATATCTATTCACTTTAAGGTACAATGGAGAAAAGTCTTTAAATGTTGCAGCCAGCAGAAACCTGTTCTCATGAACACTTAAGGTGTATGGTGGGTATGACAAAAGGCCAGATTGTATTGACTTTCAGCACACCAACCTAATGTACATGTTACCATATGCTGAAATCAGATTTTGGCATACTACTGTTAAATCATGCTTCAGACAGCTTGTGATGGTGTGCAAAAAACAAACAACCCTTCACATGGAAGAACATGCACATAGCTAACTCAACAACACTAGGAGTCAGGCCAGAGTGATTTTCTTCTGTGGTCACCATGCATTAAAGTAGTTGTTAGAATGGTATTATAATCTTAACTTTCAGGATCAATTAACCTTTCGTAGCTTGTGTAGCAATAATTCCCTACAAAAGAAAATCCATTTCAAACTCATCAGAATGGAAATTCTTCAAATTGTAAAAAAACACATAATATTGACAATAAGGCATCTGTTTCTACAAAATGCCTGGTATAGGTATTCCAGAAAACAGTAAAGAATCACTATTTCTAATCTATTCACCCATTTCACATTCATCAAAAATGATTATTTCCATAATTGATGCTCCATCCATGAACTTGTGATTGTTTCCATTCTGGAACAAGTTACACTTTGGGGGTGTGGGTGTGGGTGTGGTGGTGGGTGGGGTTATTTTATAATAATAAAAAGCTTCAGATCTCCAGAAATATACATTTTCAAATAGCCCAATAGTATTTTAAGGGATTAGCAGGTTGGTTAAGTGGTGTTTGGTGGTTTTTAGTTCCTGTACAGGGGCACTAAGTTACTTTATTGTGGTAAAGAAGACATTTTATATGCCAAAAGACACTGCTGGAGAACAGGGATCACTGTCTGGAGAACAGAGTGCTTTGAAGAATACAGAGGCTGGCCATCTTTGCTTTCAGCTATAGCACAGACAGGGCTGTTTCTAGGGGGAGGTAATGTGGGTGGTCACCTTGTGTGCCAAACAACCCCTCCCCCCAGGCAGGCAGCAGCGATAGCGGCCATGCAAGGCTTGGCATACAGTAAAGGAAAATGCTGCATTGGCCAGTCCAGGCTGCAGCTGTATGCTATTTTAAATCACATATTTGTGTGAGAGGCAGTGAGCTGAACCAATCAGCTCAATAAGTTTGGAGGGTGCACAGCCAATGAGGGCATTAGAGCGGTTAGAGACCCCATGAACCAATTCCATGCTGTTCAGAAATTAATAGTGGAAGCATTGGGTGCATGCCAGAATTGTACGTTGCCTAGGGCTCCATACTACCTTGAGGCAGCCCTGAGCACAGATGTCTCCTAACCAATTGGTACCAAAGCTTGCAATGGTTCACAGAGGTTGCAATCCTGAAACCACTTCGGCAGCCAAAGCTTTAGTTATAATGAGGGCAGGGTTTGGGCACCACTGCATGACATACTGATCATCCTTATACCAGGCTAACCATCACGTTCTTCCGGAGTATTGTTTGATGAGGGTGTAGAAAATTCTGTATAAGAGCCCTTAGCCCACCTCATAGAACTTCAGTTCCCAGGGCATTGCTGTTAAACTAGTTTTAGTCTGTGATGTAGACATTCTGTTTGGTTTTGAATCCCTTAATTGCATACATTTCATTTCATTCAGAATCACTCTGATGGACACTTGTGGCAGAATCCAATGGGGTGGTTATTCCCCCGCCGATTCTTTTACGCCCTGCTGATTCCCTTCAGCAAGCTTGAGTCCCACCGATTCCTTTGTGCAAGCAGGACCCACTGCTTACACAAGGGAGATTTAGCACTTCCTAGGGCAGTGTTCTCCAACCTTGGGTCCCCAGATGTTTTTGGCCTACAACTCCCAGCATGCTGGCTGGGGCATGCTGGGAGTTGTAGGCCAAAAACATCTGGGGACCCAAGGTTGGAGAACACTGTCCTAGGGGAAGCCCCGAGATGAGCAGACACACTAGTTTCTAGAAGGAGGCAGGTCGGCGGAGCTCCGTGATGGGAGCTCCGCCGACCTGCCTCCTTCCAGAAATGAGCAGGACCCATTTACACTTCTTTCAGGTTGCCCCGGAAGCACTAACCACCATTGTACACGTGGTGAGGGCTCCTTGCACAACAGAATTAGTGGGGCATAAGAGCAATAGTGGAGGCATAAGTGCCCTGTTGGATTCTGCCTTCTAGGAGCTCCAGCTAATTCTACAGAGCATTAAAAGATGCTGCACAATGCTGGAAAAGTGCTCTCCATGGCATCCAACTTTTTCTTGTTGTTGGGGGGGGGGGGCTAATAGAAGCCTAATCTATTGAAGCAAATAAGAAGGATGAACAGCTGCATCATAATTATCTGCCCTTGCTGCACTGCATTTTGATATTTCCCCCCAGAGGTTTTACATCTCTTTATCCTGTTTTAACACTGTGTCCCACTGACACTGATGTCAGTGGGAAGAGGAGGAATAGCACGGAAGCTAAAGGTGGAGGTTGAAATGGAAGATAATTCAAACCAAAACATTCAAAAGCTCTTGATAAGAAAAATGGAAACAAGAGGCTTTGTATTCTCTTTGAATAGTTTAGTGCACTGTTTGTTCATGGGTATATTGAACATAAGAAGTGCCATATATTGTCTCAGACCATTGGCAATCTTGCCCAGTACTGTCTGCTCTGACATGCACTTTACCACTCGGCTATGGCCCCTCCCAGATGTTAAAATACTTCTTAAGATTCCAGCATATGCAGATGTGCATATGAAATTCCAGCTGTGCTTCCTTCAGATTGCAGGCATGCCATTATTATTTTTTCTCATGCAATATTGTCTGACTGTCTTCATAATGAATTTAAAACAACTGGCAAATCATTCACTGTCTAATCTGAGGTCTCTTTGGGAGAACAAAATTAATAGCATTTGTCACTTTTTAATTGTCGAGAGGACAGTTTTCTATTTAGGAACTCCGCCCCCACCCCCTGCAAAAGGCAACTACTAGATCTTCTTATAACAAACCTCATTTAGTTCCTTGCTAACCTATAGCTTTTCACATATGTTATCTAAACATAATGGCACACTGCTTTATCATACTTGTGCTTGGTACTTTTTTCTTATTGTATAACCAAAGCTGAAGGCAGACACAAAGCTACTTAATGTTATTCTCTCATTGCCGTTGCCTGCACATTGTTATCCCCCCCCCCCTTAAATTCTCTCGTGTTTATTGAACATTATGTCAAATTCAACACAAGGGCACTTTGTTCATATGATTTTTATTTTTTTAATTAAAAAATCCAGAACAATAAGTGTATGTCCTCTTAGATCCTTCTTTGCCTGTACTCTTCCTACCCTTTAAATCTAGTAGATTTTTGTAAGATCTCTCTTCTTCAATTAAAACAAATTCCAAAGTAGATTCTAATAGTCTTATTCATGCTATAGTGAAATTGAAGGAGCAATTGGCAAAACTCTCATAGTATTCAATATACTGAAGTTTTCACCACTGGGGGGGGGGATTACTTGGGTTTCCTTTGAGTCACTGGTTGAGTAAGGCTCTACTCAGACAAAAGCAAGAGCACATAAATGCTTTAAATCTCTATGGTCTTGCCTTCCTGACACCATTCAGACATCTGTTTAAAGGTATTTATTATGTCTGACACTTCTTGATATATACAGAACTTACAAAAATCACATAAGTGACTAACTGATTACTCAAGGTCAGCCAAATAACATTTTTGAAATGAGGTAACATGTACCACAATATAAGAATGCTTTCTGTATTCCTCTTACAGAAATTTGACTTTAATGATATTCAAATTCCTTACCATTCATTTCTATCATTCTTCATAATATATAGACCATGTTATCCCTTATGGACATTATTTAATGACTGTCATCCCAGCCACTGTCCCCAACCACATCCCAGGAACGTTCTTGTGCCCATAGGAAACCACAGCTGTTTTAAAAAGAAACATAAGCCCTTTACAAGAGGAAATGCCTTTATTGAAGAAACACAAAGAGAGCTTCATTGGAAACGCAGGGGCAAGAAGAGGTAGGAAACTAAACCCAAGCCAAAATATTAGGAACTGTAACAGAAGGATGCTGATAGCAGATCCATGTGATGGGTCTACCAGTGAATCAATATAAAGCAAAGAACAAAGGCAAGTTCAAGCTCAACATGGGTGGGCAGGGGAAGCTGACCACCTCCTGCCCATACTTTTCACCCTCTAACCACTGTGCTGCTGCTGCTTTCTTTCTGATCGGGTGCCGATAACCCCCGCAAGGAGAGAAATGGCTGGAGTGCAGCAGTTTCTGGTGGAGGAGGATTCAGCGTCCTTCTCCTCCATCCCATCACTTTAAATAGATCCAGGGGGATCAAGTTTCATGTGCAATCTAGTTTGGTTTTTAGTGAATCAGATGTGTATTTGTTAAAAGCCAACTAGAGGAAACTATTCTTGATAAAAACAAACAGGCATTTTGTATACATGCTTCAGTATAACTGCATTTCAGCCACCAGAGAACCTGCTATGCAAGTGCAATCCACAATCTGATATTTATCTATATAATAGTCGTGACTGACTGACTGACTGACTGACTCATCAACGCCAAGCTCAAACTGTTTAATCTAGGAATGTGAAATTTTGAAGGCACATTGTTTTTATGACGTTTTTGGAAATTCCATCCCTAAGGGGGTGAAAAAAGGGGGGAAATTGCCCCACTCTCATATCTCCTATGGACAAAACAACAGGGGAGCAGTTATGCAAATCAGCCTCACCTCATAACTGCTGCAGGAGCCAATAGGAGCAGTTATGCAAATAGCCCATACGACACTTAAAATGTTCGTATGAATTCCTGCAGGGGCCAATAGGAGTGGTATGCAAATCTCCCCTAGGCCATTTAGAATGTTCTCCAAGGGGATGAAAAGGGAGGGAAACTTTTTAAATGACTGACTGACTGAATGACTGTTGTGTGTGGGGCGTCGTTGCATAGGCTCCATCACGTTTTGACGGATCTACCCCAAACTTGGCATGGTCACTCTTCATCACCTGTAGACTCTCAGGATTAATCTGCTTTTTCTTTAAGATCAGATATTTCTGTCAAAAAAGATTTCTGCTACCAGCACCCAGCCTAAACGTTACACTTTCAGTCAGAGACACTGTATTCTTTTCCACACAGCTCTTGCAGGCCTTCAAAGAGAGAGAGAGAGAGAGAGAGAGAGAGAGAGAAACCCTTTTCATTTTTAAACCTGTTTTTTTTTCTTCTTCTCAATTAAAAAAAAAAATTAAAAATGCAAATTGAAAATTTAAATGTATATGGCGTGATGATACCATACACAGTTGTACCAATTGTAGGCGATGGAGCATGCCTATTCCGGGCACTATCTTTCGTTATGTATGGCAGTCAAAATCTAGGTAGGGAGGTACGTGAACAAATAATTGATGATGGCTTTGAAAACTGGGATGAATTCTCTATAATGTCCCACAAGCCACAACAGTGATGGAAACAACTATGCGAGTGCCTATGCATACTTTGACAACATGTCCCGACCCCATACTTATGGTGGTTTGCGTGAGTTGACAGCGGGTGGACAGCTTTTCGAATTAGTTTTCGAAGTTTATTGTAATGGTGAACTTCACACAAAATTCAGTAAGAAAGGTAACCCTATAGAACGGTTGCGTTTTACGCAAAATCTTTCCGGTGGCCATTTTGAGGCTTATTTGCCATCTGAACCTGATGGTGTTTCTAAAAGCAATATATTCCAACACAAAAAAATTCATGGTCGCATATGAATGGAACAACTATCTTTGTTTTGTTGCCAATACACCCCGACTAACGTCTGTAATAAACATTGCTTATTACGTTAAGACATCAACCTGTAAATTATATTTCGTACAGTTTGGACAAAAAACTCATGTTTCTTTTAAAAACAATTGTACCAAATCCTAAAAACCATGTGAGCAAAGCTGCGGGTAACAGCTAGTTAAATATAAAAGGCAAGACTGTGATGTTGGCCCATTAGAAAACAACAACAACAACACCTACAACATCCACAGTTGGGCAATACCTTTATTAGGATCAACAAAATGTCTCAAACTATTAACAGTACTAACTTTTTATGATAAGATTTGTCTCTGCTTACCAAGTTTATACTGCCAATTTGGTTGTGCAGTGTTGCAAATATATAGATCTACAGTAGTTGGATACCTTGATTTCATATAGTGTTTTGTTTATAAGTTGTTTATAGAGCCATTTGATATTGTTGAATAAACCATTTCCAGAAATAATGGAAGAGCAATAAGCCAGAAGAGTTAAATATCTTTCATCCAGCATGCTAGATTAGTTGAACAGCTAATGCACTCTATGTTCATAAAAGTGTGTGGGCCCATGTCTTGTTTATTCTCATGAAGAATGGTTTCTTCTAGTTGACTTCTAACACATACACACCTGGCTCACTAGGATTGAGAATCAAACTAAAAATGATTTTATTTATTTATTTATTTATTTATTATATTTATACCTTGCCTTTTTTCCTGCAAGGAACCCAAGGTGACTTACATAATCCTCCTCCTCTCCATTTTCTCCTCACAACAACCCTGTGAGGTAGGTTAGGCTGAGAGTCCATGACTGGCCCAAAGTCACTTAGTGAGTTTCATGGCTGAGCAGGGACTAGAATTCGGATCTCCCGCGTCCCAGTCCAACACACTCACCACTACGCCACACTGGTTGGTAGATGTTGGTAGATGGAGCTTTTCCTTCCCATTTACATCTGGGAGAGCCATATGCACATGCCCATTATTTCACAGGGTGATCATAATTCTGCTTTAACCCATCTCTTTTCACCATCTTGTAACCCATCTCTTTTCACCATCTTGTAATCCATTACCGAATCAGTAAGAATAAGATCTTCTTGTTTGCATAATGCGATTCAGGATGGGTTCCCATAATCTCAAACTAGGATGGAGAAGGGTAGAGCAGGTATAATTGTTGTACCTTCTGTACCAATAACTTGTATGTAAATGGAACAACTGCACAAACTCAACACAATTCACATATTTGGCTTTTGGCTCTTTCACCCAATCACTATAATGTCCCACCAGACTGCTGTTTCTTTATTTCTTCTTCCTTCTTATTTGCTCTGTATCTTCCTCTCTTCCTTCTCTTGATATTCTCTATTCACTTCATCTGCCCTCTTTGCTACAATCATTTCCCCCTGTTTTTCCCCTTCTCTCTCTTCTATCTGCTTTTCCTGGCTATTCAAGTAGTTTAACACTTGGTTGTTGTAAAATAAAGAGAAATTTAACAAACAAACAAACAAACAAACAAAAGGTCTCCCGATACATCTCTGTGCCATATGATGGCAATCAACTTGGATTGCTTTAATGGGGGTTTAAACAAATTTATGGAAGATAAGAATATTGATGCTACTAGTCATGATGGCTATATGCTACCTCCAGTATCAGAGGCAGTATGTCTCTGAATACCAGCTGTTGGGGAACACAAGGAGGTGAATGCTATAATTGTTGCTGTGGCCTTCTCCTCCTGCTTCTTCCTGTACCACCCAATAGCCAAAATGCTCTGAACAGTTTACAAAAGATTGTTGTGGAACATAAGTGGGAGGCTACTATTGCATTCATGTCCTGTTTGTGGCCTTCCCATGATCATCTGGTTGGCCACTGTGTGAACAGAATGCTGGACTAGATAGGCCTTTGGTCAGATCCAGCACAGCTCTTCTTATGTTCTTATTACTACAAAAGATCTATCAACTGGTAGCTGTAGCAGGCATAGCACACTAGTCTGAGCTTCTATAATGATGCAATATCTTTGATCAGTTGGCAATGCAGAGGCTGCAAAGTGTGTTTGACATTGTGTACCAGTATGAGAACTTACATTATGGTATAAAGGTTTGAAGGATCAGATCATGGCAAATAGAAAAGCATCAATAGTTCTCCCTTTTCCCCCTACCTTCCTGCAAAGTCTTTCAAAAAACAAATAACTCTAAATAACTCTGCTAATGAAAGCTGTGAATTCCTTTACATGCAAAACCACATATTGTCTTAACACTTTCTTCTTGGCTCTGTGTAATGAAGTTGGTCATCAAAATGTGTATTGTGTTAACGATATGAACTACATTTACAGCTATTCTTCATATTAATTGAGAACTCATTATTTCCCTGCTTTCTTGAAACTTGTGAAACATTTGTAGCACCACTCCAACATGGTGAATCAGGAAATATGCATTACAAAGAATGCAAGGCTGCTACCAAAAATGGCAACTCCTTTTCAAATTCCCCCTTCCCCTCGGCAATGTTCAGTTGAATTTATCTCATCTCCTGCCATCATTATTCCCTGATGCACATCATTGGCCGCCATTGGGGAAATGCACATTGTAATGATATCAGGTAGTTCAGCTACGTATTACGAAGAGGAGAGGGGCAACTGAACACAGTGCTGCCATTTTTTACGGTAGTGCCATGTTGTTCTTTGTAACATGTAACACCCTCAGCAAATTATCCCAATAAAAATGAGAACGTCAACTCTCTAATGCAGTGTTCTCCAACGTTGGGTCCCCAGATGTTTTTGGCCTACAACTCCCAGCATGCCCCAGCCAGCATAGCTTGTAGGCCAAAAACATCTGGGGACCCAAGGTTGGAGAACACTGTTCTAGTGAATTTAAAAATTGCACAAATGTTTTCCATGTCTCTATGTGTACCTAGCACACTACCTGTCTGAACAATGGCATCTAGTCATGCAGAAAGTTAAATTTAGAACAAGTTGCTGCACAGCATGAGCGCAAGAGACAATAGAGTACATATTTGCAGCACTTGGCACATGGTTTGTATTTTAGGTGTAATCACATAGCCTTCTTAAAAAAGAAAAGAAAGGAAGCAGTTGCAAGCTTGTTAATAAATGTTGGTTGTAGAGAGTACTGCAAACAGTAAAATACTTCCAGGTTTCAGTGGTGGTGCCATGTTTGCAACAGCATGTTTCAGTGGACTTATAAAAAGGTATAATTATTGAATAGCGACTTTGGAAAATAATCAATGCCATTTGCCATTAAGGTAAAACAACCCTTTTTCATTTCCTTTTTGACAAGCATAAAAGAAACCATGTAGACATTTCATGATTCCAGCTAAAAATACCTAAGGGAAAGGAAAACCCCCCAGCAGCTCTACAAAGTTAATTCTGCAGGCTGTGCTTTCAATTCTTCCATCAAGTTGGGAGGCTTCTAAAACCGTATGGTGGTAAGGTGGAGGTTTAGTCTGCAAAGAAGACCTTCAATGTGCAAAGAGAATCTGATGTCTCCTTTAGGAGTTATGTGCCATCTGCTTTTCTTTTCTATTAGTGTTTTGCCTCCATCATACCTTGGAATAGTTTTGAACTTCTTTTTAATTAAAAAGTTGATTACATGATAGAGTGACAGTTCCACTGACCTTTCTGTTGTGACTCATCTATACATAATCCACTAAGCCTCCTCACCTTCATGTGGAACAAAATCATATGGGATGAAGCAACCAGAATCAAACTTTTCTGCTTTCAGTCTTCCATGAGCAAAGCAGGATTTATGCAGTCAGTCACAATTCCCTTCTCCCAACCACGCGTAGCTGTGGGCGGGGAGAATTTTGCATGGGGGGGGAATGAGAGAGTGAGACCACCATGGGGTGATCTCACCCTCCAATGAGCCTCAAGGGGGGCAGGGCACCATGGTCAATATTATGACCTGGTCAACCCGCCCTCAGTCTCTTTCTTTTGCGGCTGGTAGCAGAAAGACTGGTGTTGTGCAGAACTGCAGAATCAGATGCTTGTGCCTTCCTTCATCTGACATGTGGCCCATGGTTCCAAGCTTTCTACTTTACTTTTGACAGTGAAGACAACTGCCGGTTTGCTTTGAGGGGTGTGTGGGTACAGTTACCTGCCACGGTTGTGCCCCCCCTTACCGGGCCTTTGCCCATGGCTGTCCCGTGCCTGGGGCTGGGCTGCATGGTTGCACCCCAGGGATGTTGCCCAGGTGCCCCGCTCTGTTGTGATATATGAATCACATTCACCAGCTGTGGCACATTGTTTACACATGGAAGGAACAGAATGGCTGGTAAACAAGTTGTGTTTTGTCTTTCTTTTTTCCAGTGTTCTTTCTCATGGGAAGCTAGGCCTGGGAGCATTACGAGCTAGTCACATGGTTTGTATGTCCTGGTGACGTACTTGTTTATTCTGTTGGAAGCCATTTTAGAGAAGTGCTGGACTGCTTTCTCTATTCTTTTTCCTTTCCTCTTCTGGCTATTGTTTGCAGGACTTTGCAACAATGTAACGTCTTTGCTTAGGTGGAGTAAAGCTCAACCTACTCCACTGGAACTAATGCTTGCTATGCATTGTACTCTGCACATGGACTGTAACTAGGAATGTATACTCTATAGAATATTACTTGCTAAAGTAAATAAACAGGTAGAGAAATAGACCTGTGGAGTTACAGAGTGTTTCCCTGCTACATGGATTAATCTGCAACCGGGGGAAACTGAGCTGGTGTTGGATTACAGGCAAGCTGGCTGGCAGCTGCAAACCAACACGCTGGAACGCTGCGCAGAGAGAGGGGGGTGAGATCTGGAAGATCTGTGTGTAGAAAAATGGGCTTCTGACACACAGACAGGATTTTAATTCTCCCATCCAGCACACGCGTGACTCTGCTTTCACTCACGCGCCTTCACGCTCAGTGTTCGCTGGGCCATTGCGGAGGGTTAGTGGCTACTCAACTCAGCATTTTTGCCACTTACCACATTTGTGGAATGCCCTCCCCCCTTCCTATCTTGAGCACAGCTTTTTCAGGCCACACCCTGAGGTCTGCTCCGGTAGCGGGCTTGGCCCCCAGCCTACCCAGGTGGGCATGGGCCTGGACCTTTCTCTTGGTGTAAGGATGCGTGCAGCTCCCATTGTTGTCCAGTGGTGGCGCAAGTGTCGAAGCACCACCACTTGCATGCAGCCACGGCGCCCCCCACTTCTCCCTTTAGGCCTCTGCGGCCTGCGTCGGTGTTGGGCCAGCCGGCTGCTTGTTGTTCTTGCCTCTCCTGGGCTTCATAGTTTGGGCCCTTTCAGGTCTTGTGGCCTTGGGCCTACTGATCCTGGGTGCAGCCATCCATATGGCATCTGGGCCCCACCCCCTTTTTTGTCCAGCCCCCCCTTTGCATTGTAAAAAAACAAACAAACCCTTTTCTGTTCCTATGGTATTAGTGTGTGCTACTCGTTTGGGTTGAAGCTTTCTGGTTTGTATTGATATATCTATCAGCACTGGTTAGGCCTCATCTTGAGTAGTGCGTCCAGTTCTGGGCACCTCACTTTAAGAAGGACATAGACAAACTGGAGAGGGTTCAGAGGAGGGCAACAAGGATGATAAAGGGACTAGAAACAAGGCCCTATGAGGAGAGACTGAAAGAACAGGGCATGCTTAGCCTTCAGAAGAGGAGACTGAGGGGAGATATGATCGCACTCTTCCAGTATTTGAAGGGATGTCACACAGAGGAGGGCCAGGATCTCTTCTCGATCATCCCAGTTTGCAGGACATGGAATAATGGGCTCAAGTTACAGGAACCTAGATTCCACCTAAACATCAGGAAAAATTTCCTGACTGCCAGAGCAATAAGACAATGGAACCAACTACCTAGGGAGGTGGTGGGCTCTCCCACTCTGGAGGCATTCAAGGTGCGGCTGGACAGCCATCTCTCGGAGATGCTTTGACCTGGATTCCTGCATTGAGCAGGGGGTTGGACTCGATGGCCTGGTAGGCCCCTTCCAACTCTACTTTTCTATGATTCTATGATTCTATGATTTGTCCTGGTCTTAAAGCTCATTGTCATTCCTAATCTTCTTCCTGTTTTTATCTAGGAGCCACGATGCAGCCTAAAAAAGGGCAGGGTGGTAAAAAGGGGAAGTGGCCTGCCCCTAAGCAGTCGACTCAGCATCCTCATCAGCCCATGATTTCTTCCTCCTTCAAGGATGAGGCAGCAGATGTGTCCTTAATCGCTTAGTGGCTGCTGAGAAGGGGAAGGGCCTACACGTTCCTGTTGGGCCTTCCAGTGCAGGTCTGTTGGGGCGGGGGTCTCGAACCAGGGGACAAGCTCAGTGTGATCTTTGGTTCTCTGTTTCAGCTTGCCTAGATGCCACTGAGGTGAGCTCTAATTCCTCAGTGCCTCAGCAGCCTGTTTCAGCAATCGACTCTGCACCACATCAGCCAGATGTCCAGCTGCCAGAGCTGCCTCCTGATTACACCGGGGAAGCCTCTATGCTCTCTCAGACTCTCCTGATGCCTTAGACTCCTTCGGTTTCTGGCCTTTCCATTGCACACTCGGCGGTTGGTGAGTTCCCAGGCCAGGCTGCAATGGACGCTTGGGTGAACATTAGTCATTATGCACCATGGGGTTACTATCCCTGAGGTCAGGTTCCGGTGACGGCTGTGCCAGCCCTTTCCTCAGTGCCCTCAGCTCCTGCCCTACCAGCTTCCTGAACCCCAGGGTTGCCTGCTGGCAGTGGGGGCCCTGTCTTTGCACACTCAGCAGATTTTCTGGCTGCAGCCTTGCAACCTCTTCCGGCCATGAATGTTCTGGGCCTTGAGTTCAATTCAACTGGGCTGCCTGCCGCCCCACCCAACCTCCCAGATCAGCAAAGTATGGGGGGGGTTCTTCGGTTCCTGCTGTGGCGGGTGCCATGACTACAGTCCCCGTAGTTGGCCCTGGTGGGGACAGTACACTTTCATCTGCCACTCAGGCTTGTGCTTCAATGTGGTCTGGGCCAGCAGGCCAAGTGGCTCCTGCATCTAAAGGTGTGTCTGCCCCTGACCTGACTGACCATTATGCAAATGCTGATGATCACTCCATTCCACTGGGTGCGACTTCTTTTCTGCTAGGCTATCATTTGTCTCCAGCTACCAAGGAAAAGATTTTGCATGGGGACTTTGTAGATATTTTTCCCCTTTTATACCGGGAATTGGATGTGCCAGATAAGGATAAGTCTAGGGACAGGGATCAGGACAAAGTGAAACGTAAGAAACCTGCCAATTGGTTGCAGAGTTTCCTGATCTACATGGGAATCTTGCAGCATGAGTTCCCGGATATGGGTATGGTCCTCACCAATATCTCAATATTATTTATCAGGTGTACAGTCATGCCTTGGATTGAGAGCATAATTCGTTCTGGAAACATGCTTGTAATCCAAAACACTCTTATATCAAAATGAAATCCCCCCAAAAAAATTTGTACAGAGATTTTTAATTTAAGCCATACTACTTGTATTACAAGACGTTGCTTGTATATCAAGTTATATATATATATATATATATATATATATATATTTAAAAATTTGCTTGTCTTGCAAAATGCTCTCAAACCAAGTTACTTGCAATCCAAGGTATTACTGTACTCCGGTTTCGAGGGCAGTGCATGGCTGGCCTATGACAAGGGCTTCTGTAAAAAGTATGCCTTTGATCATTCCCTATGGTGGGATTTTAAGGATAATGACCTTTGGTTAGAATTCATGAGTCCCACTTGTCCTATGGTTGGTGATAGATCTGACAGCGGACACGTGCTGGCTAAGAGAGCCAGCGTGGCGTAGTGGTGAGAGTGTTGGACTGGGACTCGGGAGATCTGGGTTCTAGTCCCCGCTCGGCAACGAAACTCACTGGGTGACTTTGGGCCAGTCACTGCCTCTCAGCCTAACCTACCTCACAGGGTTGTTGTGAGGATAAAATGGAGAGGAGGAGGGGGATTATGTAAGCTGCCTTGAGTTCCTTGCAGGAAAAAAGGCGGGGTATAAATGTAATAAATAATAAGTCTACTGCAACTCCCGTGCCCCATGTCACCACAGGGCAGTCAGTTCAACACCAGCCTGTCTGTTGGTAATTCTTATCCAAAGGCTCCTGCTCCTGCCCTGAGTGCACCATGCCACACCCCTCAGCCTCCTATTTTAACCTAGTTTACTCAGGGGCTCCAGAGGTCCCTCCAAGTTTGGATCTGCTTCAAAGCACACTCCCACAGGACAACAGCAGCCTCCTAAAGGGTCCCAGCCCAGTTAGGCTAGGTTCTTTGAATCAATTGCTCCGCCTTTATCCTCGGCGTGAGGATGCAGTTTATTTGTCTGAGGGTTTTCGTTTAGGTTTTAGGATTCCTTTTGTGGGAGCTAGGGTCCACCTTATGTTCCCCAATCAGAAGTCGGTTTCCATGATGGAGTCTGTGGTTTGGTCCAAAATTATGAAGGAGGTTAGTGCTGGATGAGTCTTAGGTCCCTTTTCTTCTTAGCCTATTCCCACCCCTTGGGTGTCTCCTTTGGCCATTGTCCCCAAGAAGGCTCCTGGGGAGTTTCGTTTAATTCACAATTTGTCCTTTCCTAGGGGGGCATCAGTGAACGACACTATTCCTGAGCATCTTTGCTCTGTGCACTATGCATCTTTTGATTCAGCCGTTTCCATTGCAGGCGTGGCGCCCTTATGGGAAAGTTGATATCAAGTCTGCATTTCGGCTGCTTCTGGTTCATCCAAATGATGTCGACCTGTTTATTTATTTATTTTATTTATTTATTCATTTTCTGTACCGCCCAATAGCTGAAGCTCTCTGGGCGGTATACAACAATAATTAGAACAAACACTAAAATATAGTTAAAAATATAATAAAACATTATGAAATATTTAAAAAAAACAATTTTAAAAGTATCTCTAAAACAAGTTCATAAAACACGACTGCAAAAACAGTTTACCACCCCACCATATACCATTTAATTATTAAAAGCCTCAACATAGAGGGCAGTCTTAACCTGGCACTGAAAAGATAATAGAGTTGGTGCCAGGTGGGCCTCAGGGGGGAAGTTGTTCCACAGTTGGGGGGCTACCACAAAAAAGGTAGCCCCCCTTGTTGCTGCCCTCCGAGCCTCACGTGGAGGTGGCAGTCAGAGGAAGGTCCCAGATGTTGAACGTAGTGTGAGGGTAGATTGTGGTTGGGGTTCTGTTTTCGGGACCAATTATTTATTGATAGGGCTATGTCTGAGAGCCAGTGTGGCGTAGTGGTAAGAGTGTTGGACTGGGACTCCGGAGATCCGGGTTCTAGTCCCCGCTCGGCCATGAAACTCACTGGGTGACTTTGGGCCAGTCACTGCCTCTCAGCCTAACCTACCTCACAGGGTTGTTGTGAGGATAAAATGGAGAGGAGGAGGAGGATTATGTAAGCCGCCTTGGGTTCCTTGCAGGAAAAAAGGCTGGGTATAAATATAATAAATAAATAAATAAATAAATAAATAAAATGCCTATGGGTTGTTCTATTTTCTAGCGTTTCAGCTCCTTTTTGAACTGGGCCTTGCGGAACCGGACCAGACTTTGTCAGGTTGTACATTACTTGGATGACTGGTCCCCACAATTCTAACCCACAATTCTAATGGGTCAGTTCCAGGCCTAAGTCAATGAATTGGGTATCCTGCTGGCCCAGGAGAAAACCGAGGGCCCCTCTGGAACCTTGATTTTTCTGGGAATCGAGCTGGATTCTGTGAGCCAATGTTCCTGCCTTCCGCGGGATAAACTTTTGGTGCTCCAAGAATGGGTCCGCCGGTGGGTCACCTCAACTTTGCCTGCCGGGTTATCTCCCTGGGCTGTGCCTTCCTTCGGCGCTTGTGTGCAGCCATGAGGGGTCTTTCACGACCTTACTACAAACTATGGGTCTCTGCTTCCATGAAGGCTGATTTGCAGGTCTGGTCTCAGTTCCTTTCACAGTTTAATGGTGTCTCCTTTTGGAGACAGGAATTGCTCCTCGAGGCTGAATTCCAAGTCCAATCTGACGCTTCCAGTTCACTCAATTTTAGAGTCATTTTCAGGGATCAGTAGTGCTCTGCCCCGTGGCCTGCAAGGTGGGTGTACTCTGACTTGTGTCGTGACCTCACCTTTCTGGAGTTTTTTCCTATCTACGTTGCCGTTCACCTATGGGCTGAGCAATTTGCAAACTCGCCGCCTGCACTTTTAGTGCGATAACCAGACTGGCTGTCAACTCCCTGTCTTCCAAGAACCATAGGGCCATGTGTCTGGTTAGAGCCTTGACACTGCATTGCCTCAAATTCAATATCCTGTTTCGCGCCCGCCATGTTCCAGGTCTTGACAATGGCATTGCAGATGTGTTGTCATGTAACCAGATGCCGAGATTTCAGGAGCTTGCCCCTTGGGCCTGCCAGCATCCCATAGTGACGCCAGACTATCTTTGGCAGATTGGAGGTCTGCTGCAGAACGAGCCATCCTGCAATCGTTAGCACCTAGTATCACAGCTGCTTACGACCATGCAGGTAGGGAATTCTGGGATTTTAGGGAGGCCAATAATGTCTCCCATATGTGGCCCATTCCTGCTGATCAATTGATGCAATTTTGTGTCCTTTTCCGGGGGCATGGCTGGTCTGTTAGGACCATCAGGGGAAAGTTGGCTGGTTTGGTATTTCTGTCTAAAGCCCAGGATTTGGCAGATTTCACTTGTGATTTTACAATCAGGAAGATACTCCTTGGATGGGCTCGGGAGTGACTCCAAGCACCAGATATGAGGACTCCAATGTCTCCAGATATTTTGTTGGGTCTCTGTGCACAGTGTCCTTCCATATGCCATTCCTGCTATGAGGCTGTTCTATTTCATGTGGCAGCCTTAACAGCATTCTTTGGAGCCTTCCATATTTAGGAACTGGTGACTTTGTCTAAAACCAATTTTTCCAATAGGGCCCTTCGATTCTCTGACCTCTGTTTTATAACTTCCAGCATGCAGCTCCGGTTGTGCAGGTCCAAGTCTGACCAGGCAGTACGGGGTACAAGTATAACCCTTTACCTGGCCTCCACCGAAGAATTGTGCCCTGTCACTGCTTTCGTTAATGTTCGGGGTCCTGGTGTTGGCCCGTTGTGAATAGTATATTTGTTCTCTGGATAACTGCATAATACTCTTTAATGTACGTACTTTTTAATGTATATATATATATATTTATTACAGTCCTTGAAAAAGGCTTAGGCCGAAATGCGTTGGGCACAAATAAAAATACACAAAGATCTCTGTTGGCACTTAGAGTTTTTTTCTCTCTCTTGTCTTTTCTTCTCGGCCTGTTGTTTTGCCATGAGGATGGCTCTCCCCTGATGAAAATTCATTTTTGGACTGTTGCCAAGTCAGCCTTGATGGCTCTTGGAGTGTTAGACATGTGTTTCGGCACCCATTCTTTTCGGATTGGTGCTGCCTCCTAGGGATGGGCACTGAGTCCGGCACCCGACTTGCTCGACGGACTTCCAGGTTCTGGCACCACAGTTTTTTACTTTGAAAACGGTGACTTCCGGGTTCCGGCGCTATGCCATTTACATAAAGTATAGCATAGTAAACAGTAAAAATGCCGCAATTTGCATAAATGCAGTTTTTACTGTTTATTACACTATACTTTACGTAAATGGCATAGCGTCAGAACCCGGAAGTCGCCATTTTCAACGAAAAGAAACATAGCACCGGAACCCGGAAGTCGCTTTCCCCAGCTTGGCTCGCAAGAACGCGAGCTGAGCTGGGGAAAGGTAGGCTGTGCGGAGCTCGGGGGGGGGGGGTTTGAGCCCAGCGAGTTCGCCCTTCTTCCACCCCCCGATCGAGCTCTGCACACATCTCTAGCCTCTACTGCTCCTGTTCTGGGTTTTCTCACGGAACAAATCCAGGCGGTGGGCTGCTGGCGCTCACAGGAATATCGTTCTTATGTACGTAAATTACCATGATGGTGCTGCTGCTTCTACCTTCTCTTTTCAGATATCCGGAGTGGACGGAGGCTGGATCGTGTGCTTGTGTGCAGGCATAGTATGGTATTCTGGGCAGCGCAGAAAGCTGCTAAGTTGGGCCTTGGATCTCAACTCGGGATCAGCTGACTGGCTGACAACCAGTGGTTGGGTCAGTGTGGAATGCTGTGGCAGAGGCTTCTACCCACATTATTCCGGTCTGGCTTACTTGGCCTGCCCCCACAAATGCTGGTGTTGCATTTGTAGGGAAATGATTTAGGCTTGCTCAAGGGCAAGGCCTTGATATCGCAAGCGTCTGTGGACCTTGCTGTGATATGGCAGTGTTGGCTGGGAGTCCAGATTGTCTGGTCTCATATTGGTGAGGTGGTGGAGACTCCAGAGGCCTGAACAGAGCGGGCAGGAAAGTGAACAGAGAAATTTGCAGGGGCCTTGGAGGGATAGGTTTTGTGATTCTTCATCCCACGATATCCTTGGCCCGGAGGGAGCTGTACCGGCTGGACAGGGTTTATTTGTCCGATGCCAGCAATGATTTATTCCTCATGGATCTGCGAAGGGCCCAGTTGGAATTTATTCCCGACAGGTGGGGGAGAGGCAACTAAGCAGAGAGGCTCATCTCTCTCTGTGGCAGGTAAGTGCAGGAATAGGCAGTGGGGTAGGGTTCGGTCATCATCCGATGGCACCTTTTAGGTGACTGCCATGACCCGAGGCTCCCCATTGCTGGGTTTTGCAGCTCAGTTGTGGGAGATAAGGCTCATCTTTGAGGCCGACTCAGCTCACCCGCATCGGTGTCATGCGGCCCCGTGAGGTGGTGACTGTGGGAAAGCCTCCCAGCACCATTGCGGTATAAAACTGGGGGGTGGCAAGTTGCAGCACCACCCCTCAGGGTTGGATGTTTCACCCATAAACAGCTCCGCCAGCCAATGGCTGGTTAGCACCCACACTCCTTCCCTTCGCAGATCTGTGATTATTCAATAAATGTGGCCCTAATTTTACACCATAACTTGTGTCTCGATTCTTTATTTCCCCTTTACATGTGCAACAACAGGATTCATACTGTGAAATTATTTGTATTCAATCCAAAGGGCAGCATGGTGAACATGTTTTGCTTGTCCTTCCACCAGAATCATAGAATCATAGAATCATAGAAAAGTAGAGTTGGAAGGGGCCTACAAGGCCATCGAGTCCAACCCCCTGCTCAATGCAGGAATCTAGGTCAAAGCATCTCTGACAGATGTCTGTCCAGCTGCACCTTGAATGCCTCCAGAGTGGGAGAGCCCACAACCTCCCTAGGTAGTTGATTCCATTGTCTTATTGCTCTGACAGTCAGGAAATTTTTCCTGATGTTTAGGTGGAATCTAGGTTCCTGTAACTTGAGCCCATTATTCCAGTGTCCTGCAAACTGGGATGACCGAGAAGAGATCTTTGCCCTCCTCTGTGTGACATCCCTTCAAATACTGGAAGAGTGCGATCATATCTCCCCTCAGTCTCCTCTTCTGAAGGCTAAACATGCCCAGTTCTTTCAGTCTCTCCTCATAGGGCCTTGTTTCCAGTCCCTTTATCATCCTTGTTGCCCTCCTCTGAACCCTCTCCAGTTTGTCTATGTCCTTGTTAAAGTGAGGTGCCCAGAACTGGACGCAGTACTCAAGATGAGGCCTAACCAGTGCCGAGTAAAGGGGAATTATCACTTCCCGCGATTTGGAAGCTATACTTCTATTAATACAGCCCAAAATTGCATTTGCCTTCTTTGCAGCCACGTCGCATTGCTGGCTCATATTCAGTTTGTGATCTACCACAATTCCAAGATCCTTCTCACTTGTAGTATTGTTGAGCCAAGTGTCCCCCATTCTGTAACTCTGCATTTGGTTTCCTCTCCCTAGGTGCAGCACTTGGCATTTATCCCTATTAAATTTCATTCTGTTGTTTTCGGCCCAGCGCTCCAGCCTATCGAGGTCACTTTGGATTTTGTTTCTGTCTTCCAGAGTATTAGCTGTTCCACCCAACTTTGTGTCATCTGCAAATTTGATAAGCATTCCCTGTACCTCCTCATCCAAGTCATTAATAAAAATGTTGAAGAGCACCGGGCCCAGGACCGAGCCCTGTGGTACCCCGCTCGTTACCTCTCCCCAGTTTGAGAAGGAACCATTGATAAGCACTCTTTGAGTCCGATTCTTTAGCCAATTGTGGATCCACCTGATAGTTGTTCCATCTAGCCCACTCTTAGCTAGCTTACTAATCAGGATATCATGAGGCACTTTGTCGAAAGCTTTGCTGAAGTCCAGGTATATAATGTCCACAGCATTCCCACAGTCCACAAGGGAGGTTACCCGATCAAAAAATGAGATCAGATTAGTCTGACAGGATTTGTTCTTGACAAATCCATGCTGGCTTCTAGTAATCACTGCATTGTTTTCAAGGTGCTTGCAGACTGACTTCTTTATAATCTGCTCAAAAATCTTCCCGGGGATTGATGTCAGACTGACTGGCCTATAGTTCCCAGGTTCCTCCTTCTTGCCCTTTTTGAAGATGGGAACAACATTTGCCCTCCTCCAGTCGTCTGGCACTTCACCTGTCCTCCATGATTTCTCAAAGATAATAGACAGTGGTTCTGAGAGTTCTTCTGCCAGTTCCTTTATTACTCTAGGATGCAGCTCATCAGGCCCTGGAGATTTAAACTCGTTCAGAGTAATCAGGTGCTCCTTGACCATTTCCCTATCAATCTCAAGCTGCAATTCTGCCCCTTCAGTCTGCACTTCAGGTTTGCCAGGGGGGTCATAGACCCTCTTTTGGGAGAAGACCGAGCCGAAGTAGGAATTGAACACTTCTGCCTTTTCTTTGTCTTCTGTTACCAATTTGCCATCCACCAGCTTGAAGGCAGCTTAGAAATTTAGTTCACACATTGCCAGGGGGGTTCAGCCTTTGACCCAGGGATCAAACATGCATACTTGGTGGAGACAGCATCCTGTATCTTAGTACCAGATTCCATGTTTCCTTGCATACTTACATGTGCATGAATGCAGAAATATAGCAGCTGAAGAAGAGTGCATGCACAACATGGAACGAAAGATGCAGGGACAATGGTGATGGGAAAGGACTGGGAAAGGATGGAGGCTTGTTGGAGATTTTCAGAAGACCTGATATGGCCTGAAACCACCTATATAAGCAAAGAGCCTCACACTCTATAGGTCTTAGGTTCTTCTATCTTTTAAAAGCAACTTTAAGAGGAATAAATTATGTATACTTGACTGCTTTTCCCAGCAATAAATCGGCTTCTACAGACCCGTTAGTTAATTCCATTAAATAAACACACAGGGAAGGCATCAATGAAATTGTGTTATTGAAAAGAGGCCTCCAAGGTATCCATTAATAGCTAAGTAACCTTCAGCAACTTTACTGTAATCATACAGATCTGCGACATGCATCGTTACCCTGTACTTTGACACAGTCTGAGTACTTTAACATAAGTGTTGGATGCAAGGTAATTATTAGTGTCTCTGTGCAACTGGTATGAAGAAGGAAATTTCATTTGCAGAGTGCACTGTGCTGTGCTAATGAATGATAAACTTGAAACAGGTTTTCCACTAGGGTCCATCACAAGATTCCAGAGTTAAGTTATCTGTTAACTAAAAAATGTTGAGTTTTGAACCAAGGAGCACCTATGTTTTGAGGAAGTAAACACAAGAAATGCTTCTCCATAGTCTGAGAAAATATCATTAGAGCAACATGGTTGTGTAAAATGTGGTACAATGTATCTGCTGGTAACCTACTTCAAACCACACTGAGACACTTGGCACTTACGCCAAAAAAAAAAAAAAAAAAAAAAGGAAAGGAAAGGAAAGGAAAGGAAAAAAGGAGACCATCAATTTCCTTATGTAATACCCATGAATATCATGTTAATGCTCAAAAAAGTTATGGGGATTGTGTATGCGTAGCTTATATCAAGGACAATGACAAGGGGATATCCCCAAGCTAAATAATAGGCTGCAACACACTTTGTAAAGTCATTATATCATATGTTTTGCCAGGGATGTCTCAAGGAAATTTTTGTCTTCCTTCGGAAGCCTCCCCTCAGCTCAGCCTCTCTTAAGTTCTTTCCATTGCACCCACTGCTGGCACTCACTGCTGGTGGTCACCCATGAAGCTCCCACAAACCACTTCCTTCCACCAAACATTTGCAAAATCACCCTCCTTCAGCATATAATAGTCTCAATCAAACAATTAAAGAGGTTTCAGGCTAAGCCCATAGGACTGAGAAAACCAGTATTTTTTTATAGCCACTGGCAATTATACCTTCGAGGATAAAATGTGACATGTCAGCCACAAACCAAAACCATGGTTTCCTTCCACTAAATGTTTTAAAGGTCTTCTTGACAAGATATTTGTGAGGAGTTATCAAACAGAAAGCAGGTGCTTCCTTTAGCAGCATTTCAAATGTTATTTTAAATACATATATATAAAGGTCAGTCAAGTCAACCTGCCTTTGTGGCATGATCCTGGAAGTTATATAATGCAGCCTTCATACCAATCTCCCAAGTTATGCATCTCATAACCTTTCATATCCATTTTTCTTTCTCTTACTGCTCTAAAACAAACAAACAAACAAAAACCACTTTATTCCATCTATCTCCAATTCATTTCCGCAATTAAACCTGCCCGTGTACTGAATCATTGTATTTTCATTAAATTGGTTTTTCATCAGATGGTAGGTGGCTGTTGTTTTCTCTGCAGATCAAAGAGTTCAGTCAGGCTTCTCTGTAGCATTCTTAAGGTGTGCAGATGAAACTTTGCATATGTTGTAGAAGAACAAGACTGGGGCAATGTTTTCAATTACTTTCTCTGCTCTGAAGTGATAGTGCTGTGTTTTCTGCCTACTGAAGAAATCCAAGGTCTGTCTCGGGGGGGGGGTGGTACAACATATTTCTTGGAAAGGGAAATCCAAGGCAAATTTCAAGGGTTCTGTGGCAGTAAAGAGAATGACAATTTAAGCAATGTTTTTCAGGAGGAATTTCCTCACACATATGAACAGGGATGTTGAAGAGTCCTTGGTCCCGAGTCCCGAGTCGAGTCCCGAGTCTTTGGACCCGAGTCTAGAGTCAAGTCTAGAGTCCGAGGTCCAAAATGGTGACTCGAGTCGAGTCCCGAATCCCGAGTCACTCCCAAAGCGGCGGCCCATGGAGGGAGCGGGAGGGTCTCCGCGAGAGGAAGAAGAGCTGCCCTTCCTCCCGCAGAGACCCTCCTGCTCCCTCCATGGGCCACTGCCGCCACCGCCGCCACTCACCGTCCTTCCCTCGTCCCTACTCCTGCTGCCGCCGGGGGCAGGGATGTATTACGAGCACTCCCTGGGCTCGTAGTTCTCCACGGTGGAGCGGCCCAAACTCGCTCTTCTGAGCGGCGTGGAGCATTCTCTGCGCTGCTCAAGTCGCTGCCGCCTCGACGCCTCACCTCGCCACCACCCCGCTGCCGCCCTCACCTCACTGCCGCCGCCCTCACCTCACCTCCGCCGCCGCCCTCACCTCGCCACCGCCCTCACCTCCTCCTCCTCCTCCTCCGCCATCGCCGCCGCCATCGCCATCGCACACAGCATGCCACGTCACGCCGCCAGCGCCGTCGCTCTGTTTTTGGCGGTGTTGCTGTGGTTCCTCCCAGCAAAAACAGAGTGACGGCGCTGGCGGTGTGACGTGGCATGCTGCGTCACGCCGCTAGCGATGGCGCTCTGTTTTTGGCAGGGTTGCTGTGGTTCCTCCCGGCAAAAACAGAGCGACGGCGCTGGCGGCGTGACGTGGCGTGCTGTATGTGATGGCGACGGTGATGGCGACGAGGTCGATGGCGTCGGCAGAGGAGGAGGAGGAGGAGGAGGTGAGGGCGGAGGCGGCGGTGGAGTTGAGGCGAGGGCGGTGGCGGCGGAGTTGAGGTGAGGGCGGCGGCGGCGGCGGCGGCGGCGGCGGCGGAGTCCTTGGGCTCGAGTCCCGAGTCGAGTCTCGAGTCCCACATAAATTATTGTGACTCGAGTGGGACTCGAGTCAGAGGGGGGACTCAGTCGGACTCACGAGTCGAGTCCCCGAGTCCGAGTCCCCATCCCTGCATATGAAGTTGCCATGTAGTCAGTCAGATTGTTCAGTCTGATACTGTCAACTCTGTATGGAAGCAGCTTGCTAAAACTCTGAGGTAGCAACTGTTTCCTGGATATGCTACTTGTTGAGGTTCTTAACTGGAGATGTTAGCAATTATGCTTGGGAGCTTGCTAAGCATGTGATGTACTACTGTCTATGGCAGTGTTCTCCAACCTAGGGTCCCCAGATGTTTTTGGCCTACAACTCCCAGCATGCCCCAGCCAGCTACACTGGCTGGGGCATGCTGGGAGTTATAGGCCAAAACATCTGGGGACCCTAGGTTGGAGAACACTGGTCTATGGCTTGTCCCCACATCTCTAAAACAGGACATGTTGTATGTAGGAATCTTAGTATTTCTGCCAATAGGGTTGTGCGTGAATCTCGATAGGGGGGTGGAAGCTCAGCAAACTCGCCAGGCTCGACCACCACAAGCTCCGCTCAACTTACTTTCCCCCAGCTCAGCTCGCATCTTCACGAACTGAGCCGTGGAAAGAAACTTCCGGTTTTCGGCGTTTTATTTATTTATTTATTTCTTATATTTATTAATCGCCTATCTGGCTGGTCACCCGGCCACCCTGGGCGATGTACAATTAAAATACAATAAAACAATACAATAAAATATAATAATTAAAACAATATAAAAAATTCTTTTAAAAACCTAACCTATCCCATATTCCCGCCTGAACAGCCATGTTTTTAATGCACGGCAGAAGCTCATCACGGAGGGGGCATGGCGAAGGTCACTAGGGAGGGAGTTCCATAATGTGGGGGCCGCCACAGAGAAGGCCCTCTTCCTAGTCCCCACCAGCCTGGCTGCTCTGGCTGATGGGATAAGGAGAAGGCCATCCGTGGCAGACCTTGTTGAGCGGCCTACTTGATGTTGCCACTCCTTGAGATAAACTGGGCTGGAGCCGTGAGGGTTTTAAAGATCAAAACCAACACCTTGAATTCGGCTCGGCAAGCAACTGGTAGCCAGTGCAACTCATTAAGCACTGGCGTGATGTGATCACGCCAGCGGCTGCCCTTAATCAGGCGAGCCGCCGCGTTCTGTACCAGCTGAAGCTTCCGAACCGTCTTCAAGGGTAACCCCACATAGAGTGCATTACAGTAGTCTAGGCGAGAGGAGACCAAGGCATGAACCACTGATGGGAGCAGGTGATTAGGAAGGTAGGAGCGCAGCTGCCGTATCAGATGGAGTTGATACAGTGCCACCCGGCTCACAGCTGCCACCTGAGCCTCCATGGACAGCTGGGAGTCTAGAATGACCCCCAAGCTGCGGACCTGGTCCTTCAGGAGGAGATGTACCCCATTCAGCACCAGGTCAACATCCCCTAACCTCCCCTAGTCCCCCACCAGAAGTACCTCGGTCTTGTTGGGGTTCAGTTTCAGCATGTTCCTTCCCATCCAGCCAGCCACTGACTCCAGGCACTTGGACAGGGTCTCAACAGGCCAACCTCGGTGAGGACTTAAAACAGAGGTAGAGTTGCGTGTCATCCGCATACTGATGACACTGCACCCCAAACCTCCTGATGATAGCTCCCAGCGGCTTGAGGTAGATGTTGAATAATATCGGGGAGAGTATGGCGTTACATTTTTTACGTAAAAAAAGAGCATAAACTACGCTAAAACAGCCACAATATGCAAAAACGGTGCTACATTTTTTACATTGAAAACAGTGTAGAATAATTTAGAACTGCAATTTGCATAGGTTGTATATGCCATGCAAATTGTGGTTGTTCTAACATATTTTACACTGTTTTTAAGGTAAAAAACTTAGCGTCGGTTATGTCAATGACGGCCATTTTAATGTTTACACTGTTTTTTATGTAAAAAACATAGCACCGGGGACCCAGAAGTCCGGCGAGCCCAGTGCTGGTCTAGGCACCCATCTCTACTAAAATGCCTTTTTCCAGGGTCAAGAGGAAGCAAGGGAACTTGATAGGAACCCACCTATGCAATCAATCATGTTATTATCATACAACGGTTATCATGTAGTGTCATGAGGTAACCCTGAAGATGCAGTGTGAGTATTCATTTCCTAGAAGCAAGTAATGCTATACATCCCCCAGCTGACAAGATAAATTGTTAACGCCCAAATTGTGAATGTTGTAAGTGTTTCCAACACTAGCGATAACAACGAGAATCCATGCTGCTAAATTCTATAGCAAAACATTTTAAGCTACACCTCTGATGTGAGAAAAAGAGAGAGATATAGAAGTAAGAACTGGAGAGTGCCTGTTTCTCCTCTCTTGGTTACTATGGTGCATAAAAGAGGTATAGCAACTGGAGGGGAAAGAATGACACTTGCAGGGAACTGTACTATGTAGGATTATTTTTTTCCAGAGATCAGGAAAGAATTGCCATCATCTTCAATGCTATATGTACTTCCACCATGTAGCTATTATTATCTATGAGCCATCTTTTACTCTAGGAGAGCAG
Source organism: Shinisaurus crocodilurus (assembly GCA_021292165.1). NCBI lineage: Eukaryota > Metazoa > Chordata > Lepidosauria > Squamata > Shinisauridae > Shinisaurus > Shinisaurus crocodilurus. The sequence goes on from CM037879.1 coordinate 189,784,671, forward strand.
TAAAGCAAGAACTATGGCACAATGTGTGGTCGAAGTGAAAAAAGTGATCTAGCCCAATGGATGTGTGTCCCCTGACATATGAATCTGCTTTCATGGCAGTGTCTCCTCCCCCTCCTCTCTTTTCCTCTTCATCAGCCCGGACAAAAGTTTTCCCACAGTTCTGGAGCTTGTTTCTTTGAACCTAATGAGTATGTTGACTGGCTTTAGTTTCTCATTCAGCTGTGGCATACTGTATACAGCTTGTAGTTGCAATCAACAAGCATTTCTTAGTAATGGAGAGCTGGAGTGTAATATACATTAAGAAAACAATGGCGGTAGTCAAAGAATTGGTCCATAGACCCTGTTCATTCAAATGAATAATGTTATCTTACTTTTTTTGTTTCACTGCATTATACCGAAAGGAGTATGTATCTGATCCTACATGTGGTTTTGGTACATATTTTGTTTGTTCATATACTACATTTTGTAATGCCATTTCTCTGGATGAATTTAGGTTTTTATTAGTCACAGTTTGATACCACCCAGCAGGGCTAGTGCCCTGAGCTAGTACCAGGAAACAAATAATCCCTTTTTCTATTCCAGTTAACTACACACACTCATACACACGCTCATACACTGCACTGGTGTGCAAATAAGGGTATTCCTTGTGGGGGGATAAGGAGGGAGACAAACCCACCAGATGCCCTTTATTTCAGACCTAATGCCAACTTCAGTGGACCGGTCATGTTGTTTGAATGCCTGACTGCCGTCTCCCAAAGCAGTTACTTTATTGTAAAGTTGGCCATTGTATTACCAACTTTATTGTATGCCTGCAAAACATGGACTATCTATAAACGTCACTTCCACCTCCTTGAAAAATTTCATCAACGTTGCCTCCGGAAAATCCTGCGAATTACTTGGGAAGATAGGCGAACAAATGTCAGTGTACTGGAAGAACCAAAGACTACTAGCATTGAAAAAATGATCCTTCAAGCTTCAACGCCAACTTCAGTGGACCGGTCATGTTGTTTGAATGCCTGACTGCCGTCTCCCAAAGCAGTTACTTTATTCCCAACTCAAGGATGGAAAGCAGAATATCGGTGGTCAATATAAGAGGTTTAAAGATGTTCATAAGGCTAATCTAAAAAAATGCAATATAAACATCGAAAACTGGGAAGCTCTGGCCCATGAATGATCTAACGGAGGTTGGCCTTTCACAAAGGTTCTATGGACTTTGAAGAAGCCCGAGTGCAAGGTGAAAGGGAGAAACGTGCTAAGCGGAAAGCACGTCAAATGAATCCTTTACAGGACCATCTTCCATCTGGTAACCTGTGTCCTCACTGTGGAAGCTGTGTGAATCTAGAATTGGCCTCCACAGTCACTTACGGACCCATCGCTAGAGTCTACACAATTTTTCTTTAGAATTTCCTCCTTTTAAAATTTCCTTTTTGTAAATTTTTATCCTGAAAGACAATCTTACTCAGTCACGAGTGATTGCCTGATGATGATTTCAGACCTAACACATTATCCCTAGAGCCAGGACAATGCGGCAAAACACACAAGATTGTTTAAAGGTATAAAGTATCTCAGGTCCTACACTTGGGACTCTGGTAGCTCAACTCCAGCGAATCTACACTGGACTACACTCATGTAGACTACACTTGTACTGTACATATCTACTTCTGCATCACAGACTTCTATGCCACAGAGGTGGCTTCTGTAACAAGGGAGCTATGGGCACATTTATGTATGTATGTATGTATGTATTGTATTTCTATTCTAAATCGCCCATCTAGCCGGTACCGGGCCACATTGAGACATTATCTGCTGCTCTTGCATGCCACCTGTGCAGAGATAGCCAACAGGAAGTTCTGAAAATATTGCCCACCCAATGTTTGCCACTCCCAGGCTGAACTCTGGTGATTCAGCAGTCTGTCAGATGATCCTGAGAACCAGTGATATTTAGGGACAATAAACAATAAACCCTCAGGGACAATAAACCCTCAGAACTTGCTTCTGTTGTCGTTGTTGTTAAGTCTGAGCAACCTGCCTCTCCAATGAAACCAATCTGCTGCTGACTACCTTCCTGTTTACCTACTTGCCTGCCCACCCAACCTACCTGTGCTCTGTCCTCACTGCCTTGCCTCCACTCCTTGTGGAGGGCTTGCCCAGTTTTGACCTTCTGGATTGCCTGCACAAGCTGCATTCAAAATGAGTCTAGCCACCACCACCACCATGATCCAACAATCGCTATAATCCACACTAACCACTGCTAACCTTGCCCTTAAAAAACCCACACATACCATGCGGCATATAGCAGTTTAGCTAAGCCCTTATTGCCAAGCACGGATGGATGATGCTTTAGCTGTAACAGAACAAGCCTTGGTTGGAACTTCCTGTCACAAAAACTGTTTGCCTAGACTATACAGGCTTCCATATTATTTCCCCCATGACCTGGTAATCTCCTTGCAAAATAGCCTCTCTTGACACATATTATTCCCAATTTTCATAAATATTTTCCAAACCATGTTTCAGTCTCTGCCAGAATATTGCACATGTAAGTAGGGTATATATGAGGAAAATGTGGGCATTTGGGTGCACTTCTTAATTGATTCTGCTTATTAAACTTTTGGTTTCTAATGGCAGCACTTGGGATATGACATCAAAACAGATTTGGAATAATCTCGGGTTTAACTATAATTCATGAGAGGGAGAAAGAGAAAGAAACAGAATGAGGCTGCAATCCTGTATGCATTTACTTGGCAATAAGCTCAAGTGAACTAAGTGGAGATTGTTTCTGAGTAGACATGTACAAGATTGTGCTATAAATCTCTTCGTTTGTGAGGTTAAGCAGAAACTACTGTAATGAATGGAGAGTGGTATAATTTTGAAAGGGAAAGTAGGCCAGCCTCTTCTGCTAGCTATAATTATGATTAGAGTCATAAATATAATGTCACAAAGGTGCTTGTTCTCTAATAGCATCCTCTCATCTTGGGACTGTTAAAATTACCTGTTTATTGAAATGATTGGAGAGTGCCATAAATGCCATGGACAAGTACCATAAATTGGAGAGAAAGCAGGTTAGCATGACCCCAAATGAACCCTAACATACAATTTAAAACATCATTTGAGCAAATACTTAATTCACAAGCCAGAAGCTGGAACCCTGATATATACTGCTGCACTCACACTGATTTTTCTGGTGGTGCTTTGTAGATTTAGACCAGATCAGTCCAATTGCTCTGTAATCTGCATTATCTGATAATGCATGAAATATGACTATGAGATTGTAACACTTTACTTAGACTCCAATAAGCTTGTGTAGATTCTGAGCTTTCCCCCCAGCTAAGAGATGCTACATCATCACTGTAATGATAAAAGACATCTAAAAGCTCTGAGCAGGATGTAGATTTTTCATTTTAGGAAAATGCATTCTGGGTTCATCTAATATGAAGCATGGGGAATTCTATCATGGAGGACATGATATGGCCAAATGTTGAGAGCTGTACAAAACATTTTGCACAGGGGCTGGATAAAGCAAATATGTAACATAATTTCAGAGGCAATAACTTCAGGTTTTATGGACATCATAAATCTAAATTATTTTCATTATTGATCAGAGAAATTAGCTACAACACAAACCAGTCCTGCATCAGCTGGAAGCAAATGAAGGAGGCTGCAACAAATCACCAGTTAGCACAAGTCAGCCTAAAGTGAGGGATGTTAATGCAGCGCTACAAATTTACGCCAGTTGAGGATAAGGCAGAGAAGTCAGAAAATCCAATTAAGGATGTTGCTAAATTCTGGGCCAACAACATTTCTGGCTGGGATGGACTGATTTCTAGATGAGATGTGAGACCTGCTGATCTCCAGTGGTAATTTGGGTCTACTTTGGAAATAGATTTTTTTTGGTGGAACATAATTTGTTTATTCCAGAATTCTCTCAATCCTTTTGGAGCAAAACCCAGTATTCTGCTCATCCCTAATCTGAATGGATTGAACAGATGTGGATTTTATACCTTCGAGAGTGCAAGACCTTCTCCTGGTGAGAATATTATACAGCATGCAGATGAGGACAGTGAGTTCAGTTGTTTAACGCACATCAGAGCATCAACTTCTGTCTTTTTTGTACCCCAAACCACCACCAAATGCTGTCTCAGCAATCTGGGCAGCATCACCTGCAAATCTAGCCAATGGAGTTTGGTCACTTAACATTACATCAACATCTGCTTCTTAACAAGAGAACTTTCAGCTCCTGACTCCAATAGCATTAAAAGCAGCTTATTTTTCTCTGATCACGACCCTGTCTTTTATAAACATAAAATCTGCCAATAAAATGAGGCTGTAGTGGAGCTACCATAGTCCATTTTTGTTCACAGGGCCCACACAGGATCAGACCTCCCTATTCCTCATCCTCTTTATCTATACTGTGAATTGCAACCAGGTGCTCTGCCTCTGCCTGCAAATTAGTATAGGATGGTGAATATGACCTCTGCCTGCTTCTTGGAGTGGAAGTGGCCAGACTCTTGGAATTCTCTGGACACCTCTGGGCATCAAGACAGTACACTTCCATCTTATCTCAATTCAAGTGCTCCAATGTGTCAATCAAATGCTGGAATGGAGCCTTGTCCAGTTTTTCTTACTTTGGCTTAAATAGGTTTTCTGGGGGAGGAGCCTGCGCTGGCTATGGAGCAGTAGCTTTTCTGCCGAGCTCCCGGAATGATTTGAAAACATCTGCAAATACACAGGAGAGACAAAGCGTGAGTTTAAATTCCTTTGCTGTTTGCTTTCTGGAAAGTATGCAGATATAGAGCTAATAAAGAAATAACAAGAATAGCTTTCTTTTGATGTGCTTCGCTCTGGATTGTTTATGAGCTCCAGACGGGTGAAAAAGTCCCTACCCCCTCTTTGGAAACGCGATCGGGCGCATCCCTCGGATAACAGTTTGAAAAGGCTAATTAGGATCCTTGACACTAAAGATATTGAATGTTCTTATCAAACTGTGCAACAGGGTCCTGATAAGAAGCCACGAGGTAGTGAAAGTTTCGAGACAGCGAGGGGGAAGGGCGGAAAAATGGCGGATTCAGCTGGCAAATTCCCTGCTGGTGCCAAGCCAAAGTCAATATCTCCAGCCAAGCTTAAAGGGGCAGCACCAGATTGGGAGAAAATTCTATCACAGTTTCAAAGCTCTATGGAAGCAGGCCAGCAGAAACAAATAGAAGCAATTGAGAAATTTCAAAATCTGCATCAAGAGGATATGAAGCAAATGCGAAATTCTATAGATCAATTAGGGGTTCAAGTTAAAGAGCTGCAAGCTAGAGTGGATAAGGTGGAAAAACTCCAGGTGAAGGATGAAAAAAGTTTTGAAAAGTATGAAATGAAATTTAATGAGATGGAAATACAGATGATTAACATGCAAGACAGGCAACGTCGTTCCAACATTCGGATCAGAGGCTTCCCCATGGAGATGGGGGAGACTGGATATAAGTTAAGAGGCAGTATTTTGGAATGGATGAATGAAGCTGTCTCTGGAGAAACAATTTTTTGGGATGATATGGACATTGAGATTGTGCATAGAGTGGGAGTATTAAGGCGTGGTATGACATCCAGAGATGTTGTACTGAAATTTGCAAATTTATACAAGAAGGATGTCTTCATGAAAGAGATTAGAAAGAAAGGTCAAGTAGCTTTCAAGGGGGCTACTTTGCAAATCTACAATGATCTTTGTCAGCAAACAATAAAGTGGAGGCGAAGTGTTAAACCGTGTACAGCAGTCTTGATCAGAAAGGGATTACAATACAATTGGGGTTACCCAGTTTTTCTTACTTTTGTGTGGAACAGTAAGAGATACAAGATTTCATCATGTGATCAAGGTATGGGCCTGCTGGGAGAGTTGGGGCTTCATGATGATGCGGAGGGTCCAGAATCGATGGGTCAACTGGAAGAAGAAGGAGCCAGTGGAGGAATTGTATAAGAGGTCGTTTCAACACGAGAAGAAAAAAGAAATAGAAAATGTTTTATAAAGAAGTTATCCGGGAGGGAATGAGGGGCTGCTGTTCGGGCTGGTGATGGGTCCTTTCCCCCCCCCCGGGATAGGTGGGTAGGTTTAGGGTGGGGCAAGTTGCCCTGGCTAAGCAGGGGGGATAGTTTAGATGAATGTGGGGGTGGGTTAAGGGGTATGTTATTGTGTATTATTTTCACTTTTGGGGACCAAAAAGAAAAAAATGTTGTTAATAGATGGATTATAAGTTAAGAATTTCAACTTTAAATGTTAAGGGGCTAGGGTCAGTTACTAAGAGAAGGCGAATAGAAGCACTTCTTAAAAAGGATAAGGCAGATATTATATTCTTGCAAGAAACGCACCAGGCAAGGAAAGGAGTCAATGAATTGAAATTGAGGTGGTCTAGAATATATGAGATAGCATGTGGATCATCTAAATCGCGAGGAGTAGCAATTATAATTTCAAAGAATTGTGGTTTTAATGTTCTAAAGGTGAAAAAGGATGATACAGGTAGATATATTATAATGTATGGGACCTTGGGAGGGGAAGAATATGTTATTGTTAATGTTTATGCTCCCAATCAAAATCAAGGAGAATTTTATCAACATGTGTTTAAAGAAATGGGTAATTTTCAAAATCAAAGGGTTATTATGGCTGGGGACTTTAACATGGTATTGGATAGAAGAAAAGACAAATCCAATCCGACGAGAGAAGATCAGAGAAATAATCTAACGATCTTGAATAAGTTAATTAGTAAGGAAGGGTTGCTAGATGTTTGGAGAGGGGTCAAGGGGAATGAGGAAAGATATACATTTTACTCATCAGCAAATAAGAATTATTCTAGGATAGATTTTATTTTTGTGTCCAGGACACTGTTGTCAAGGGTCCTGGGCACAGAGATAGGAGTGATAAAAGTTACAGATCATGCTTTGGTTAACATGGATTTGAAGATACATAAGGATTATAGAGAAGCGAAAAGATGGAGATTGAATTGTAATATTTTTCGTTATAAACATTTAACAGAGAAAATAGAGAAGGAATTGAGGGAAATTTGGGAATTTAATCAAACAGAAGAATGTACTGAAGCGATAATATGGGATACAATGAAGAGTGTAATGAGAGGAATAGGATTGAGAGAGGCAATAAATTTGAGGAAACAACAAGAAGTTTTTTATCAAAAGCTAGAGGGGGAGATTAGGGATTTGGAAAAGAAGTATTTAGAGAAGAGGGATAAAAAGATTTTTGCAGAATTACAGGGTAAAAGGAAAGAATTGGAGAATAAAGAACTGGACAGGGTACAAAGGAATTTGATTTACACAAAAAGGGAGTATTTTGAGAATAGTAATAAAAACTCTAAAATGTTGGCTAGATTAGCACAAAAAAAAAAGAAAAAAGCTTAGTGGGGATGATTAAGGATAAGAGGGGTAAAGAATATAATCTAGTAAAGGATAAATTGAAAATTTTTCATGAATATTACACAGAGTTATATAAGGCAGGAAAATGGTCGGAAGCTGAGAGTAGAAGATATATCGAGAAAAATTTAAAAATAAAAATCCAGGATGAAGATAGAGAGAAAATGGAGCAACCATTCACAGAAATTGAAATAGAAAGTGCTATAAATAAATTAAAACAGGGGAAAACGCCAGGACTGGATGGTCTGGGGGCGGAATATTATAAAGTCTTTAAAAAAATGTTAATTCCGAAGTTAAAACGGTTGTTTAATGATATTTTACAGGGGGGAGAGATCCCCCCGTCATGGAAACAGTCCTTGACCATTTTAATCCCGAAACCAAGGAAGGATTTAGCAGAACCAGGTTCTTATAGACCAATATCATTAATTAATCAAGATGCTAAACTATTGACAGCAATTTTAGCTAGAAGAATGAATAGTTTTCTAAATAAGTATATAGGGATAGATCAATGTGGGTTTATTCAAGGAAGACAAATGGCAGATTTAACAAGAAGGGTTCTGAATATAATTTATTTAATAAAGAAAAATAATTTGAAAGCGGGGGTTCTTGCATTGGATATTTTTAAAGCCTTTGATTGTGTGGAATGGCCTGCATTAAAGATGTTAATAAAAACTATGGGGTTTGGAGAAAAATTTATAGGTATTACTAACCAATTATATACTCATAATGTCACGTCGGTAATTGTAAACGATGGAATAACAGAAACTATTAGCCTAGGCCGGGGAACTAGACAGGGTTGTCCCCTTTCCCCAGTATTATTTGTGTTAGTTATGGAATTGTTAGCGAATTCGATAAGACAGGAGAAGAAATTATTGGGGATAGGAATAGAGACCAAATGTAAGATAAACCTTTTTGCAGATGATATCTTGTTAACATTAGAACGGCCTATAGAAAATTGGGATTGGATAGAGAAACATTTAGATGAATTTAGAGAAGTAACAGGGTTAAAAGTTAATTGGGATAAATCGGAGATAATGACATTTAATTATAGTAAACTGGAGGAAAGGGGATTTAAACAAAGGGGAGTGGATATAAAGATAAAAAATATAATTAAATATTTAGGTATTGATATATTAAAAGATTTGGATAAAATAGGGGAATGTAATTTTAAAAAACTAAAAGATGAAGTTAAAAATCAAATAGAGGATTATAAAAAATTGGGATTATCGTGGTTTGGTAGGATAGCTTTGATTAAAATGAAGATTTTACCGAAGTTTAATTTTTTATTTAGAATGATACCATATAAGATATCAGAGAAAGAAATTAAAGAGTGGCAAGTAATGTTAAATAGCTATTGTAATGGGGGGAAAAAATCAAGGATTACTAAGAATAGATGGTATAAAGCTCAAAAAATAGGGGGACTTGGTCTCCCTAATTTAAAATGGTATTATATAGCTAATCAACTTAGATATATCATGGATATTATTGTTAGAAAAGATTTTATGTGGTGGGAAATAGAAGCATTTGAATTGGGTAATAGGGTGGATAAATTTTTATTTACAAAACAAGGACATATTATGACAAAAATATTAGAAAATCCCTTTTTAAAAAATATGTTAGAAATTTGGGGTAGAAATAAGGAAATATTTTTACCAGGTATATCCCCGCTTACTCCAGTGGTGGTTATGGAAGATTTTCCCGAGAATGTTAGACATTTAGAACGAATTTTTAGAGAGAAAAAGGTGATAACTTTAATGGATTGGCTGGAAAAAATGGAGACAAGACAGCAAATAATTGATAGGGTTGGGGCAGGAAGAATTTCTTGGTTAAATTTAATTCAATTAGTACAATGGGGTAAGAAATGGAAGAGAAGACATGAGCATGAAAGGGATTTCACTGCATTTGAGCAGGTGGTTATGTCTAGAGAACTTGTAGAAGGAAATGCATCAGCTAGGGGTCTTACAAAGATGTTATATAAAATGTTGCAGAAATCAGAAGAGCAAGCAGAAAATCTTAAAATAGTTTGGGATACAGAGTTTGAAGAGGAAATATCAAAGGATGAGTGGAATAAGATTTGGGATAGGCGAATATTGAAAAATATGTCTGTAAGAATTAAAGAGAATTTTTATAAGCTGATTTGGAGATGGTATTTGACCCCAGTGAGATTAAATAGAATAGATAATAAATGTTCTCCAATGTGTTGGCGAGGATGTCAGGAATTGGGTACATATGCTCATATGTGGTGGAGTTGTAAAAATGTAATGGATTTTTGGAAAATGATTTTTGAGGAAATATCAGAAATTGTTGGAGTTGATTTAGAGGTATGCCCTAAACTAGCTTTGCTAACAATAACGGAAAAGGTGATCGGTTCACAAAATGTTAAAGAATTAATCATAAATTTGTTAACGGCAGGTAGACTAATGATAGCAAGGAAATGGAAAATCCAGCAAGTTTTCACTATTACTGAATGGTATAAGGAAGTATGGGATATGGCTTTGAATGATATGTTGACTTGTAATATTAAATGCAAAAGGGGTCAATTAAAGAAAAATAATTTTAAGGATATTTGGGGTTTATTTTTGGAATATGTGTTTAAAAGGGGGAAAGGGAGTTTACCCTGTCAAGATATATTGTATTTTTGGAATAATGAACAATTATAGAGTTATTGGATTGTTTGGTCCCATGGTGATGGGAGCACAATATTAGTTATGTGTGTATGTTATTTTCTTTGTATTGTTTTAAAAAAAATTTAAAAAAAAATTAAAAAAAAAATAAATAAATAAATAAATAGGTTTTCTGAATGTTAAGACACCTTCTGCCAATAATGGATGTAATACTATTAAGGACATATTCAGAAGACACAGGAAGCCACTTAAGCAAATGCAAATACCAGTAGTTGTTTAGCACTACAGTGGCCAGACCCCCAAACCATGCTGGTCTCATGGTCATTGCGGTCTGTGTCACAGATAAGCAAGGGACAGGCAGGGCTGTGTGTGCATTGGACGTGCCAGGGCATGGGAACTGTGGGACAGAAAGAGGCACTAGATACATAACCTGTTCCCATTCAATATTGCCAACTGGAAATACCCTTAAGGGGGCCTGTTCAGGTGTCTATGTTCATTACTCATTGACTGAAGCATCAACTGATTGACATCACAGACAGAACTTCCATATCATACAATATCCACTCTAAGCCTGTTCTATGGAAACAGTTCACAACATATTTGGGCAAGAGCCACCAAGTGATAAACATGGATGTGTGAATCAGCATTGAGAGACTCATTCTTGATCTAAGAGAAGTTATTAAGAAACCACTGCTGTGTAAAAAGACGAAGCTATTTGTAAAAGCAACTTTTTTTTTCTCTGATTGTTCCTTAAAAAAACCACATTCCAAGTTCATTCATTAATAGACTCCACTGATCACAAAATATGGCATCTTTTAATTACTAGATCTGGAACACTTCTAAATGCCAACCATCCCAGCATTCCTTAGGCAATTTATAATTCTGAATATACGTATTAGGAGATGTAAATTTCAAAATAGCTTTTCAAAGTTGATGAATTGCATGGGGTTCATTTAATGACACATAATTTATCTTGTCAGGCACAATGATGCTTTCATAGTTTCATTGCTAGAAACAGTTTCAACCAGTACAATAGTAGCAGGCTGCCTCACTCACACACACACACACACACACACAATCAACTTAGATATGCATAGGCATGCTACTTAATACTACTACTACACAAAATTGATGCAAGCCACAGAGGCCTCCATAATGGTGGCTTGTGAACTCCTGTATTCTTATTTGAGCCTTCATATTAAAATGTTTTATATAACTTCCTTCTTTTCTCTGCTTCTATAATGGTTGCCATCTTTTCACATTTCCACAAGGCTTATGCAGAAGCATTGCTGACAATACTAAGCAGAAGCTAAGAGTGGGGGTTTTTTTGGTCAAGCCTTCTACCGCTACAGATTCTTTCTGATCTGTTATAATGGGCAAAGAGAAGAAAGACAGGAATAGTCATGGAATAAAAGTAAGGCCCTGAAGCCCAGTATACTAGCCAGTGTGCTATGGCTATCATGTATGGCGTCTATACATGCCACTACCATGAGTTGCAAGGTCATGGCAGCACAACTGAAGAGCTGCTGTGATCACAGAAAATGTAGCAGCTGCATGGAGGTACAACCCCACATGGAGGAGCGGGTAGGGACCACATTCCAGAAAAGGATTGCAATGTGTCCTCAATATTCTGACTTCGCATATTGATATAAGCTCAAAGAGGCCATTCCAATGGACTGCCAGAGTTTGTCCTTGTATCTACATCTATATCTACATCAGCATTTATTTATTTATTTAAAAAAAGTGGTCGATTGCCAGAGCACTGTTATTTAATGTCCTCTTTCTAACAACCCCATTCTCATCAAGATATATTCCTGATCATTTATATGTTACGAAAGTCTCCATCTTCAGGCTGTTCTCTGCTTGCACCCGATCCCAAGAGCATTGCCAAGAGTATGAATGGGGAGAAATTAATTTGGTTTGCATTTTAATGGAAACCTACCTAATTTGCACTTCCTGAACCAATACACAAACCAAAATGCTGTTATCCTTTGGTATTCACATGTCTCCAAATTTTGAAGTGGCGTTCTCCAATCAGAAATGTGTATATTAGGAGAAAGTGTGACAAAAATGTGTACATTTTTATTTTATTTATTTATTTCTTATATTTATACCCTGCCTTTTTTTCCTGCAAGGAACCCAAGGCGGCGTACATAATTCTCCTCCTCCTCTCCATTTTATCCTCACAACAACCCTGTGAGGTAGGTTAGGCTGAGAGTCAGTGACTGGCCCAAAGTCACCCAGTGAGTTTCATGGCCGAGCAGGGACTAGAGAAAGTGCAATATACCGTATATGGGGAAATTGCTTGCAAAAATGTGCATATTAGTCAAAATTGCATAGAAAATATGTATATCAGGAGAAAAGCATACAAACTTTTATAGAGACTTTAAAAAAATTGTAAACAGATATGGAAATAGGATGAAATGAATTTAAGATTGGAAAAAAGAGAACACAAAATTGTCAGATCTCTCCATCCCTAAAATTTGTTGCCAGGAAAAAAATATTATGAAAAGTGGCCTTGTTGGGTTTAATCTTTTGCAGGAACCAGTCTTTGAGAACATATTTTCAATTTCATGAAAAGTAAAGCTATAGTGTGTTGATCTGAACTATTAGCATTTAAAACAGCACAATAAGGAACACACTTCATAGATAACCAGCTGTAAACTCTGTGGAACTGAGAGCAGTGTTAGTTTAGCAAAAACAAATCCAATGGAAGGGAACTAGTTTATTTTCCTCATATCAGTTTTAATCAATTAATAAGTCAATTAACTCTTCATAAATTGGCATAAGAATTAAAATGATGTTTCTGAAGAAAAACTATACTGTGTTTCGAGATTATACATGTACTTGTCACACTGGACACTATCTTAGAAGAAACATCCCTTCATGTGTGAGAGGAAATAGAACGAGTTTTTTTTTAAAAAATCCATCGATTCTGGGGTTAAATAATATAAATAATATATTATATTATAAACAATATAAGTACTTATATCACAATTAATTTAAAAATTGTAAAACATGGCCACTCGGCCATGAAACTCACTGGGTGACTTTGGGCCAGTCACTGACTCTTAGCCTAACCTACCTCACAGGGTTGTTTTGAGGATAAAATGGAGAGGAGGAGGATTATGTAAGCCGCCTTGGGTTCCTTGCAGGAAAAAAGGCAGGATATAAAATAAATAAATAAATAAATAAAAACACACAGACAAACCCAACCAAAATACTGCTGCCTAATTAATCTGTGGCAGGCTTTTGATAGATCAAAATGGTTTTAAAGAGCAATCCTATGACCATAGACAGTGTCTGAGGGGCAATAGAATAATGTGGATCTCCCCTTCCGAGGCTTTAGACAGAGGAACAACCTCAGAGGGAGAGATCCACAGTGTTAGACTGGGACTCAGGAGATCCGGGTTCGAGTCCCCGCTCTGCCATGAAACCCACTGGGTGACTTTGGGCCAGTCACTGACGCTCAGCCTAACCTACCTCACAGGGTTGTTGTGAGGATAAAATGGAGAGGAGGAGGAGGATTATGTAAGCTGCTTTGGGTTCCTTGCAGGAAAAAAGGCGGGGTATAAATATAATAAATAAATAAATAAATAAAATCTGACCATGGATTTCCCACCCCCACCCCACAAGCCCCTCCCAGCCGCCATGAAAAGCTCTGCAGTGGCTCAATTTCCGGAGGTCAGTGGTCTGACCTTGGTAAAGGGAAGAAGAGGGTGGGATGGGGGTATGCCAATGGGTTGGGATTGGGAGAGCCCATGGATTCTCTGGATCCAGTGGCCTCTCAGCCTCCCTCCACAGCAGTGAGAGTGAGTCAGATGAGCTTAGAGGCCCATCTAATGCAGAATGCATTTCCAGAGGACAGAGAGTCTGAAAAATGCCTCTGCTATTCCTCCTGGCCTGCCAGGCTCTTGCTGGCAGGGCTTAGGATAATCGGAGTGCTCCATCATTGGATTGCTCTCTTAGTCACTTAATCTAACATTAATTGATTAAACACTGCAGCAATAGAGAGAAAGGATCATTCTAATCCAAACATTCCTAATGCACTGGCCTTTACCATATAATGTGCAGTAAGGAGAACATTGAAGACATAGAAAAGACCAAGTACAGATGGTAGTACAGTTCTATTGAACGATAAGTATATGCCTGGTGGAAAGATTTATGATAGCTTCTCATCTGTAATCTCTCTTCCCATAAATTGTTGATCAAGTGTCCAGGGGAGGTGGGATGGTGGGGGGTGGTTATCTTGCATGCTGTTAGCACTAGAAAAGAAAATGATCTCATATTTGCCATCTATTGCAAACAGTCTTCTTGGCAAATACCCAATAATTGATTGACATGCATCTTATGGAACTAAGTTAATTAATATGTCTACCAATTCCCAAATGGAACTCAGGAAGCAAAAATCTGTTTAATGCAGTAAGCAGTTACATACTGTGTGTGTGTGTGTGTGTGTGTGTGTGTGTGTTTGTGTGTGGTCCAGACTCCAGAGACAATTGATGTTTGACAAAAATGCATGTCGAAATAATGCCTTCAAGAGTATAAAAAAGAACTTGTGCTAAACTCCCTTCCACATAAAACTGCATTCCTAGAAGTAAGAGCACTGACAGAAAGCTTGTTTAAAAATTAATAGACGTTTTACATGGATGAAGGAAAAAATGATCTTCACAGTCCTTAAGTCATCACTGGAGGAATATGCTAATTTTTCTACAAGATGGAAATCTGATTTTTAAATGATTAAGTGTAGCCTCATTCACTTGAATAATGATGTCTTTATTTTTTATTGCAAATTGCTATCTTGAATGTCAAATCCGTAAGGCAGCTTCCGAGTAAATGTGCTTCTGACATCAGAGTGAGTAAATGTAATACAAAGATCAACTGAAAAACTCCTCCATAAATTAAATACGTGTCTTCTCAGAAAAGATCAGGCAAATCTGTTTTATGGATTTGAAATGTCCTTGGAGCCTTAACTGCAAAAGTCACACTGAGAACAAAAGCAAAACATCTTCTTTTTGTAGATCATGTGTTAGTATAATACTATTGCACCATATATGAGAAAAAGATAAAACAAAAAATGATCAGAGAAGCTCCATTACTACACACTCAGGAACATATGAAAGTTTAATTCCACAGTAATGTTAACAGAATGTGAATTGAAAGACCACCAGTGCCCCTACCAAAATGCAGCTGAGTGTCTAGTCCCTCACCAGGCTAGAGTTGTGTATGCAGTCTGTGATCACTTTTTGTGGAGCTGGAGTGGCTATGAATCTAATACTCTGATGTCTTGTCTTCTCCAAGCAGGTGCAACCAGCCTTGTTGGTAAGAAGCCTGATAAGGACCGTGGTCCTTCTCAGCCTTGCGAACAATGCATGCAGCATCTGGTTCTGCATGTGATTCTTAGTACATGTTTAGTATTGACTGCTGACTGTAAACCATTCCTGACTTAGTGCAGTGATTTGTTCTGTTATTTTATTGTATTTGTATGGTATCTTAAATCATTGTGAGTCATCTTGAGTATATCTTTGTGAGTCACCTTGAGTATATATTTTTCATTGAAACTTTATTGTTGTAAACTACCTTGGGAGCTCTTTTTAGTGCCAAAAGGCAAGATAGGGCCAAAAACGAAAGAGGCCGAGGGCGGGGAAACTGGGTCTTAAATGAGCCTCCCAGCTCTCCGTCCCCCTGAAGCCCATTGACTGAAGTGGCATGGCCTGATTCTCGCCTGACTCTCCCACGCGCAAACTTCTCCCCGACCCCAGAAACGCAGGACTGGTGGAAGGCCATTGATTCTATACATTTTCTAAATCAATCTAAATGACAGAAATATAGAATAACTTCATAATTTTAGGAAGTTAGTGCTATATGCATGGACCTCTGCTTCTGTGCATATTCCCTTAGCTGGACTGGAGTGCTCATCTCCAGCAAGGATAATTTGATAGGTCTTCAACATAACGATTCTTGTTTTAGGATATGTCCCTTATTTTCAAGTGGTTTTTTGATTCCAAAATATCAGGGCCCAGATATCATAGAATGGATTAGCCCCTTGCCCACAAATCCAATTTCAGGAAACAAAGCTCTCCACAGAACATATGAAGTTGCCTTGTACTGAGTCAGACTATTTGTCAGTCTGGCCCAGTTACTGTCTGTAAGGCAGCTCTCCAAAGCAGATGTTGAACCTTTTTCAGCTTGGGGGCAGAATTCTATTTCAGGGATGTTCTTGGGGCCACATTCCAGTTGTGGGTGGGGCTTAAGGCAAAAGGGGTGGGGCCAAAAATATCATGCCAAAAATACCAGCATATTTTATCTTAAAGCACTTACTGGCAGTAGCTAAGTCTTAGGCGAGGCATTCCCATCTTTTAGAAAGTAAAAGAAAACCCTGCACACAAACCGGGAAATCACCAAATGATCGGCAGTTGGGGAAAAGGGGGTGGAGCCCGAAAAAGGAGACATGGTCACTAGGGGAACCCCGGAGGTCCAGATTAAGAGCCCAGGAGGGGCAGATTTGGCCCTCAGGAGGGCTGGATTTGGCTCCCAGGCCTGAGGTTCTGTACCCCCTGCTCCAAAGGTAGCGCCCAGCATTGCAATTTAAGATCCCTTTCAGGGGGGAATGGCAGGAACTGAGGCTGGAACCTTCTTCAGACAAAGCAGGTGCGCTGGCATTGAGTTAACACCACACACCATAACTGCAAAGTGTGCTTTCAAAAATGGAAACATTTTGACCTAGTAACCTACCAACTGAGACTCGCATTGCCTACTGAGCACAAATATCCATATATAATCTGAGCTTGGGTGTCTAAAGTCAAGATCTGGCTGTATTTAGCAAACTGCCAACCAAGAAAGCAGGCAGCAGAGGAACAAGTGCCACAATCCACCAAAAATATTCTCATGCAGGAAACACACTGAAACCTGTGGGAGTTGTGCTAGAGCACTGCTCCCATACATATAAATAAATATCCAGAATACTATGGCTAGATAGGGATTTGTTTTTCTTTCTTAGAACTGTACAAATGGAACAAAACAAAAGCAAAACAAAAGCTGGGCCTCGTTCGACCCAGCAAAAACCATCTATGGACCAATCTGGAAACAGGGAAGTGCACACATATGGCATGATGTGTGTGCCCCAGATAGGAAAAAGCTGCTGTGATGTCAGACTCCACAGATTGGAAAGCAGCACTTAAGGATACAACTGGCACCAGAACAAAGGTGATGATATTATGACATGCTTAGATAGCTAGTTATCAGTCATGAACAGAAAAGGAAGACAAGTGAGCAGCTGAATTTGTAAACCAGACGGTGGGACTGTACTTTCCAGTTATATATACATGCACACATTTAATATTTAATAAAATCATCAAATGGCTTATGGGCATGATCCAACCAGTTAAGTATTCTTAACCCCCACTATTTTCACTTGGAGAGTTAAACATGTGCTTAAAGGAACTAGGTACTGAACTTTGGGTGGATCATGCCCTATATTTTTTAAAAATCAAGATATAACTTTACCAAGCCTAAAAGTAAAAGCTTCACCAACATCCACAAGCATATTACTAACACGTCAGCTACTAAATATGATGGATTAAGTGGAATGCACCTTTCTGGTGGTGGGAGTTGGGAGGGAGGGAACAAAATCATGGCTAACGGTCAATTAAGGTGTGTGTGTTTTTTAAAGTGGACGTTTTTAACTGCACTTACCTCAGGATGCCCTCCAACTTCAATGTATGTGCACACAGGATGGAAAGCCCCAGTTCCACAGACATACAAATGAGTTTGGTTATAAGCCTTAAGCACTTTGATGAAGTTCGCACATTCTTTCTACAAAGGACAAAAAAAGTAGTAGCATAAATTAAGTTACTATATATATTTGCATTCTCATCATTCACATGCATGCTTCTTCACAGCTTATACAGTCACTCACAGCTGTTTATTCATTACAAAAATTTGCAACTCACCCCCACAAAGCTCAACATGGTTTCCAACAAAAACAAGCAATAAAAAACAGGATCAAGTAACAGTATCATACAGCATCTACAACAGTGGTGATACAAGGGCACAATGCCTACTCAACAGCTATAGGACCTTCAGAATAAGTAAGGGAAAGGTCCTCAAATATGCCACAGTGAGCATATTTGGAATTCTGAGAGAGTGTTGTGCACAATCTGACAAAATGGCTGCCATGGCGAGGGGAGCGTGGACATTCACAAAATTACTATGATGGTGTGCATTGTTATGAGAAAATATAGTTATAATCATTTGGTTATGACTATGGCTCACAAGGAAGGCCACAGCAGGCCCTAATAGGAGCTTGGGTAAGCTTGGGTTCATGAGAAATGAACAGCCTCAGCAGCTGGCCTGGCACACAGGATGCAAATGAAGGCTTGAATGGAGAGTGATTGAAACCTAGAAGCATGAATTGGCAGCAAATATAGGCTTGCAATGATCAGATTAACATGCATGGCCTGAAGGGATAAGAGAGCAGCTCCTGAAAGACAGCCCTGGAAAACAGATGGCCCCAATCCCAGACAGGACTCCATCAGGATCTTGAACTAATCAGGTGGGGGGTAACTACAAAGGCTTCCCCCTATGGCACCCATTGAGAGCCATAGCTTCACACAAAGGCCACCATAGTCACACAATGGGCAGAGTGATTAACGGTGATTAAAGAAAATCAGGGAGACAAGGACAGCCCTTGCCCCTCCCAAGTAGCAAGAGATTAAGAGGAAAAGTATAAGAACTCAAACTTAGCCCACAGAAGTCAGCAAGCAGGACCGCACACACCTCTTGCTCCCCTCTGCCACACAGGGCCCCCTTCGATGTGGGACCAACACCAAGACAGGTAGCTATGGATTCTTTCTTTATTCTTTCCTTTTCTTGCCAGTGTGGGAGGTGGTGGCATCCCCCCCCCCCCCGCTTGCGATCTATAGGCTACTAGTGCACAGGGATCTTTTCTATCTAGATTATAGAGTATGATTGGAGATGCAGTAGGTATATTTTGCTGCCTGAATTATTGTGTAAAACATTGTAAGATCAGGAACTAAGATACTGTACCTGCTCTATAGTTCTTCTTGAATAAACAGTTCCTTTTCCCTTCTAAATGTGTTGGGTCTCAGTTTAGTGTTTATATGTTGTGTCTCAGTTTAGTGTTAGTATGTCAAGTCTATGTTTAGTGTTAAAGGGCAAAGCGCACTATTCACCCAACTGTGCCCGTCTTTAACCCAGCCAAAGATCCCAAACCTTTTGCAATAGGGTGGGGTTAGCCTCTCTTCTGTAAGGGAATCTAACACCCAGATTATCTTTTGTAACAGCATGGCTAATCAACAAAACACTAATTGCCCAGAAAGCAAACTGGTGAGGCTAAAAGAAAAGAAACTTGCCCAAGAACCTAATTACAAGGCAGAAGAGGGGTCTGAGCTCCAAAATACAAAACTGCTCTTTTGAACCCAAATAAAGGTGGTGCTGGAGAGCAGTATTAAACAAATTAAGTTTTTAAAAGTCTTAATAAATAAAATAAAACTCAGGAGAGGCAGGGAGCCTGACAGGTGCCAAGAGCGCAAACACATTGGTGCCCATGGGTGACACATTGGAGATTGCAGAAGTAGGGCTTGCATCCTCTCGGAAATGCCCCAGCACCTTCAAACTGGATCAAAGAGATTGTTCTGTAACCCCCAGAGCAATTGCTGTGAAGACCCTGCTTCTCACCACAGATGTCCTGACTTATATGCAGCATATGGAGTAGGGCCTTTCATGCAGAATGTACACAGCAGCTGGACTCATGTGTGTTTTAAAACACACACACTGATAAGCTACATTATTGGGTGTCTAATTTGGGACATGAGGAAAATTAATTCCCCCTCAGACCAGCAAGACCCTGATTGCTGGAAATTTAAAACAATGGCTTAACCTTAATGCAAGCAGTGAGTATTGGGGTGGGGAAGGGCACTCTTCTTGAAAGACCTCCTGACACTATCACCTCCTGGCACCTCCTATACATTTGTGAAGCTAATCGGTTTTCTTTCTTTTTTTTTAATTAATCCCTCCCCTGCCCCTTAGGCAACGCCTCCTGAATTTTCTTCTCCATCCATTTCCCTTCCAGTTCTCTCACTTGCAACATCTCCACATTTGATAAGAGAGTGGAAGACCATCAAGCACAACCAGTATATTTGTCAGGGCTGATGAGAACATAACCCTCCGGGGTGCTTCAGGCCATTTCACAGGCAAGCTATAAACAACTCTATCCATATAAAATAATAATGCTCCTTTTTGTAGGGATGGGCAGAGGAGTGATGTCTGAGATCACCAGGATTGTCCAAACATCATCTTGCCACTCCTCTCATGCCTGATTCCCATTCGCGTTTGCGATTGCCGCTCGCTCAATGCGAATGGGAAACATGCACAAAAACAACGGACAATCGAACGGGAGATTTGTGCAAACAGACTAAAGTGGGGCTGATTCAGTCTATGGAGGAAATTTGCACACATTAGGAAATTTCTGCAAATCGAACTGGGAATCAGGAACAAGATGAATGCAAGCATGCGTTCGGCAATTTATGAATATTTTCGACAAACATGTACATGCGTTCACGCTCACATTTGGAGCTTCAAGTGGGGCATGCTCTCATGTTTTGCAAGCAAAAACTAAATTCTCATACATCCCTATAAAGTTTTCAAATACGTTTGCATTGTTTTTCAAGTTCATCTTTTTCTGTGAAAGTAAATGTTGTGATAACATACTGGGATGGGAAAAACCTAGAAGAAAAGAAATATGAAGCACAAACATTTCAAGCCTCACTTTTGGTTGGTCTTACTTTGACCATACAATTGACTGTATGGTGACCATACAACCATCCACACTTGTCTCCAATTGATGCATGTGATGAAGTGGGCTCTAGTTTGTGAAAGCTTACGCCATAATAAATTTCTTGGCGCTACGGGACTCTTAGCTGGTTTTCTCCAGTTGAAGATTTCCCACCACTCCAATTTACTTGCAAGCAAAACTTGCAAGATTTCAACACAACACAGTCATTACCCTTAAACACATATAAATACTTCAATTTTGGACTACACTCAGAGGCACAGAAGGGTTATTATTATAGTCTCTTATTATTGTCTCTTTTTGTAGGGGCATGCCTGTGTTATAGCACCAGTGAAGAGTTGCAGTGAGGCTGCTCATTAATATGCCATTTGGAGGCATGTAACCACAGACAGAAGTGGTAATCCCCTTCTTCACACTTGTGCCAGGTTAGGGAAGTCTGATCTATTCTGTCTGGCTAGCAACAGCTCTCCCAGTCTTTTCCCAGCCCTGGTACTGGAGATCATTTTAACTGGTGATGTATTTCAGACCTTCTATATGCAAAGCATCTGCTCTGCCATTGATATATGCCCTCTCAAAAGGCCATGAATTGTATGCTCAGTTTGTTATCTATATTCTGCTCTCATTTCCAAGGGCTGAAATCAACAATAATTCTGCTAAAGTGAACAGAGAAGTTAATTGGCTCATTGCTAGTCTGCTCTTAGAATTCTTTGATAGTGATTCACAGACTACTTGCATTTCTGTAGCTACAACAAAGTCAAGGAGACTACAAGCAGTGTTAAGTGGTATGTGAATTACCCCCTTAGGCTGAATTCTTCCATCAGTTACTTTAGATTTACACAGTGCTGCTCTATTGATGTCAACAGAGTTGGTCCAGATTAATGCCAATATAACTGACAGCAAAATATGTATCCCCACCCTCTCTTTTAATTCATCTCTCATCTACAATGCATCATATTTCAACTATGGATTATAGGAATAAAAGAGCTAATGAAACACTAGGACGGGCTACTCAGAGCAATAAACCTTCAACTATAAAATATATTTATTTACCATTGAAAGTTTCCATTCCAGCTACAATGGTTAAAATAGCTTTCCTATGTTTTACAGCTGTTTTGTTAAAGTAATAAAAAAGAGCCTTTAAGCCCTGTATACCACCATAGCAGATTGGGTTCCTTTATGTATTTTATGCAAGTGAAAAAGAATAAGTAAAAAAGAACAGTAAACCAAAAAAATGATGGCAAAGATTTCATCTCCACCAAGGGAAAGAGCTCACGCAAAGTGACATTTTGCTCCGTTTTCTATCTGATTCAATAAAACTTACTGGGCACATTCTTGTAAAAGTTGCAATTATGGGCCTATGAAATGCTGAAGTTCATTCTTTTGCTTCAGTGGGGCTATTAGCCAGACTATATACTGTAGTTACTTGGAACCCCACTTTGTTGAATGAGGCTCACTCCCAAGTAAGCACACACAGGATTTCAGCCTTAGTCATGATGAACATTTGCTGGCTTCTTCCCATTGCTCACATATTAGCCTGAGTCAGCTGATCTTCTCCCTACAGATGTTGGGGAGCAAAATCCCCCTTGTCACCTCCTTACCAGGTGCTTTTCAGTCTGTCTCTGACATTCCCTGGATGTTGGTGCATAGGCGTAACATTTGAATACACATATGCTCCTAATGCAACATGCATAGTCCTGAAGTACAGGCCTATGCCTCATGCTGGCTCAGCTTGTCTGAGTGTGGAAAGCTAAGCAGGGTCAGGCCTGGTTATTACTTGGATGGGAGACCCCTCCTCTAGTTTCCTGCATTGAGCAAGGGGTTGGACTCGATGGCCTTGTAGGCCCCTTCCAACTCTATATAAAAAAGTGCTCAATCAAATATTCCACTTTCATTCAGCCACGGGCTTTGGACTATGTTTATTGGGTTTTATATATGCATACCCTATTCAAACATTACGTCCACACATGCATGTTTGATGTTTGAATTGGGACAGGTATGGTCTTGCTCCCACGGTGCACACAGCATGAAGACCAGGGATCATACCACAAAATGTAGGGGGAAAGTCGGACTATAAAGCACATAGTCTTCGATGTCTCTATACTAATGCCCAGAGTATGGGCAACAAACAGGACGAATTTGAACTCTTGATTCATGAGGGCAAATATGACTTGATAGGGATAACCAAAGCCTGGTGGGATGACTCCCATGGCTGGAATACAGCGATTGAAGGGTATAACTTGTTCAAAGTTCAAAGTTATTGTTCAAAGTTATTGTTAATTGTTGTAAACCGCCCAGAGAGCTTCGGCTATTGGGCGGTATAAAAATGAAATAAATAAATAAAATAAATAAATAAATAAAAGGAACAGAAGCAACAGAAAGGGAGGTGGAGTTGCGCTGTATGTTAAAGATACGTATCTCTGCACAGAGATACAGGAAGAGGAGCTTGGCAGCCCCATTGAGAGCATCTGGGTTAAAATAAAAGGGGCAAAGGATAAGACGAACATGGCAGTTGGAGTCTCCTGAGTTGAGCTGCTGATAACTTCCTCCTACAGAAAGTGGAGGAAGGAACTTGAGGATCAGCTATCCTTGACCTGATTCTAACCAACAGAGACGAGTTAGTGGATAAAGTGGCAGTTTCGGGAACTCTGGGGGAAAGTGACCATGTTATACTTGAGTTCTTGATTCTAAGGGGAGCAAAAGCTGAGTGTAGCCAAACACGTACCTTGGATTTTAGGAAAGCCAATTTTAACAAACTCAGAACAGTGATAAGTAAGATCCCATGGCATGCGACTCTAATGAGAAAAGGAGCCCAGGATGGGTGGGAGTTTTTTAAAAAGGAAATTTTAAAGGCACAATTGCAAACAATTCCCATAAGGAAAAAAGGCAGAGGGCAACAGAAGAAGCCAATGTGGCTTCACAATAAACTCAAAGATGACCTGAAAACAAAAAAGGACACGTATAGGAAGTGGAAGGAAGGACAGGCTACAAGGGAAGAATACAGGCAGGTAGCACAGAACTGCAGGAATAGTGTCAGGAAGGCTAAAGCTGAGAATGAGCTAAGGTTAGTGAGGGATGCTAAAAACAAGAAAGCTTTCTTCAGATACATGCACAGTAAAAGACAGAGGAAAGAAATGGTGGTTCAACTACGCAATGAGGATGGCAAATTGATAACAGAAGACAAAGAAAAGGCAGAAGTGTTCAATTCCCACTTCGGCTCGGTCTTTTCCCAAAAGAGGGTCTATGACTGGGACCGCTGGCTGGGGCATGCTGGGAGTTGTAGGCCAAGAACATCTGGGGACCCAAGGTTGGAGAACACTGGTTTAAAAGCAGCTCTTGCTTCAGTTGATTTAGAATGTAACCTTTATACCTAGACTGAGCAGAATGCTACTTTCCATTGCAAAACCGCTCTTCTGCATGCACCATGTCCATTTACATAACATAGGAGAGGCTCAAAGGGCTTCACATATGAAAAAGATCCTTTATTCAGTAGCAGTGTCAAGGTTTCTGGGCTGGCCAGAGGCATGTCTACCCTTAGAGATCCATATGGAGCACAGTCCTCTATACAGAAAGCTGATGTGATGAACCGCAACGCAACAAGGTTATTTCCCCAACACTCTGTCAGTAACAATACAACATGAATTAAGGTTACTTCCACCCTTACCCTCCCAGCCATTTTTCTTTAAAGCTCTGAGCTACATCTCCCACAAAGGCCTTTAGCAATGTGCGGCTGTATTTGTTGCCACTCAGATTGCTTGTTTCAGCCAGGCTTCCTTGTGTGTCCCAGGCTTTGCTCAAGCAGCTGTCAGTGCTACCTTGGCTCCAGATGGCTGAAGCCACCCATCATGCCATTCTCTCACGCATGGCCCGGTTTGCTCAACCCACCCCCACTCTTCTGTCTCTTTCTCCTCTCAACATCCTTCTTCCCTGCTACTTCCTTCTCCTCCCCTGACCCACCTTTTCCCTTATATACTATACCCACTGATTCCACCCTTCCATTGCCCCTTTTTGCTTCTTAACTCTTTCCTAGCCTCCTTGTGTTTATGCCCACCAAGTTCTTATTCCTCTTGTCTCAATCTCTCATGGCAGGTCTAGTGTCCCTCTGCTGGTAGGTGGATCCACAATTGGCTAAAGAATCGGACTCAAAGAGTGCTTATCAATGGTTCCTTCTCAAACTGGGGAGAGGTAACGAGCGGGGTACCACAGGGCTCGGTCCTGGGCCCGGTGCTCTTCAACATTTTTATTAATGACTTGGATGAGGAGGTACAGGGAATGCTTATCAAATTTGCAGATGACACAAAGTTGGGTGGAACAGCTAATACTCTGGAAGACAGAAACAAAATCCAAAGTGACCTCGATAGGCTGGAGCGCTGGGCCGAAAACAACAGAATGAAATTTAATAGGGATAAATGCCAAGTGCTGCACCTAGGGAGAGGAAACCAAATGCAGAGTTACAGAATGGGGGACACTTGGCTCAACAAATACTACAAGTGAGAAGGATCTTGGAATTGTGGTAGATCACAAACTGAATATGAGCCAGCAATAATGATAATCATCATTATAGCCCAGATGGATATCCATTTTAGTCCATAGCAACACCAAAGAGTCTTGTAGACCTTCAAGACAAACAGATTTATTAGTCTAATCCACACATTTTACGCTGTAATAAATTGTTACAGCGTAAAATGTGTGGATTAGACTCGGCTTCATCAGATACATACATATTCCTCTAATACATGAAGGTTCTGCTGCAATAAAACTGTTGGTTGTTAGGGTGCTACAAGACTGTTGTTTCAGTTCGTTTATTGGTACAGCATGAAGGAAAGAGTAGAATGACATAGAATCCTAATGTCCTGTTCTTGTTTGAAAGCACCATTTGGGTGATAGGGCCAAGATGCAGGTTGCCAGACATGCTCTACCCCTCCCCCACCCTGTATCTTTATGGGACAAGTCCTATTTACACCTAGCATTGGTTGCCACCCAAAGAGTCACATTCAACTGGAAACAGGAAGTGCCAATAAAAACTGTTCTGGTAGTGGGACTCCTTAGATGCAGGCTGCTATAAAGCCTAATTAAATTTGCATTTGTGAAGTGATTGCCAAGTGGTATAGGAAAGCCTCCCTGTGGGCAGAAGACTTGTTATGACATAGCCAAGACTGAAATCCTCTGCCAATTTTATTTGGGTTCTCCCCTTCCCTCCATGGAGCATTGGTATGATGGTATATTCAGACACGTCTTAGCTGTGAAACTTGGCACACAGTCTTATTCTGGATACTGGTGACAAAGTGCGTCAAATTCAATACAAAGCCGTTACTCCCGCCTTTCTGGCTCTGAGCCTGGAATGACTTAGACTGTCTCGAACTGGCTTGTCCAACTTGGCAGCACCTCACTATTGCTGCCTTACCCTCCAGCTGACAGGATATTTGTTCTTAATGGGAGAGCCAGTGCCAACAATACAGAGTAGTTAATGCCTGTGTGTGATCTTAGAGTGTAAGATGCTGGCAAGCATGGAAAAGACTGTATGTATGTGTGCAAAAACATATCGCAATCGTGCACACATGTGCGTGCGTGCGCACGCATGCACGCACGCACGCACGCACACACACACACAGAGACACACAGAGACACACAGAGTAGCCTTGTTAAATATAGCAGATGGGTAAGCAAGGAAGCACAGAATTTTGAAATGCATGTATATGGATACCGATCATGCCTGATTGACATATACAGCTCAACACATGCAACACATGGGAACACTGTTTCTGGGCTATACCATTTCAAGCTACAGGTAGGAAATCACATGTGCTCCCCTTGTAAAATGTTATCTACACATAGAAAGGGATATGTTGGAGAGAAGGGTTCTAGCTTGGCCTTCTTCTTGATATTAAATTTATTTGTTTACTAGCTGTTGCCCGTGGCTGCAGCTCGTGTGGATTTTAGGATTTGGTATAATTGTTTTTAAAAGAAACATGTATGGAAAAGATGCAGTGTCTCTGACTGAAAGTGTAATGTTTAGGCTGGGTGCTGGCAGCAGAAATATTTTGTGACAGAAATATCTTCTTCGTAAAGAAAAATCAGGTTAATCCTGAGAGTCTACAGGTGAAGAGTGAGCATGCCAAGTTTGGGGTAGATCCGTCTAAACGTGATGGAGCCTATGCGATGATGCCCCACACACAACAGTCAATCAGTCATGTAAAAAGTTCCCCTCCCTTTTCACCCTGTCATGTAAAAAATTTCCTGCATACCCAGCCCTATTGGCCCCTGCAGGAATTCATATGAACATTCTAAGTGTCTTATGGGCTCATAACTGCTGCTATTGGCTCCTGCAGCAAGTTGGCTCCTGCAGCAATTATGAGGTGAGGCCTATTTGCAGAGCTGCAGATATGAGAGTGGGGTGATTTTGCCCCCTTTTTTCACTCCCTTAGGGATGGAATTTCCCAAAATCCTTCCTTAGTGGGGGTCTACGTCATAAAAGCAATGTCCCTTCAAAATTTCACATTCCTAGATTAAACGGTTTGAGCTGGGCGTTGATGAGTCAGTCAGTCAGTCAGGACACTTTCTTTTAGATACCGTATATAGATTTTCTTGGAGGAACATTCAAACATGTAACTCACTGAAAAATAATAGTAGTTACTTTGCATGTGTATAGTGCTTTCCTTGAGTACCCTATGTGCTTTACATAGTCATAGTTTTTATGGATATGGAGACAAATATTTCTTGGGGGGGGGAAGCTTGTCATAGAGCATGGGTTCATGCTATCCAAAGTTAAGGACCTTTAAGTCCCATTAATTTCAGTGGGAGAGACTTTAGTATGGGTCAGAAGGTGAACAAAGCCCGATAGTGTTCTGTCAAAATCACCAGAAGGAGTCAAACAAGAGAATTTGAATGCAGGTTTCCTAGGTCCATCAGAATTCTCCATCCAAATAATGCTGTATTAGGAATAGTGTGAAAGAATGCATATTGCAGTTCTATTGGAGATGTTTTTCCCAGTACCTTAAAAACAAAACAACACCCACACATCTTTGCACTTGTGTTGGCCATGACCTTGTGATATATGGATGTCAAATCCAAAACATGTACTGCTGTTTGTCAAGTCTCCAGATGTTTCCCAGGCTTTGACCCTCACCCAAGCGACTTCTGAAATTCACAAGTTTAAGAAGTATCAGGTGTCTTTGTTAAGTGAAAATGGTGGCCAAAAATGGTCCAAGGGACTGGGCCATTGACAATAGCCAGCTGCCTTATGACGACTCAGGGTGTACAGTGATAACATGTGGCTCTTCTTGATTCATCAGATTATTCTTATGCAAATCATTCTTATGATTCTTATGATTTATCAGATCATTCTTAGCCTTCAGAAGAGGAGACTGAGGGGAGATATGATCGCACTCTTCCAGTACTTGAAGGGTTGTCACACAGAGGAGGGCCAGGATCTCTTCTCGATCATCCCAGTTTGCAGGACACGGAATAATGGGCTCAAGTTACAGGAACCTAGATTCCATCTAAACATCAGGAAAAATTTCCTGACTGTCAGAGCAATATGACAATGGAACCAACTACCTAGGGAGGTGGTGGGCTCTCCCAATCTGGAGGCATTCAAGGTGCAGCTGGACAGCCATCTGTCATGGATGCTTTGACCTGGATTCCTGCATTGAGCAGGGGGTTGGACTCGATGGCCTTGTAGGCCCCTTCCAACTCTACTTTTCTATGATTCTATTATCCTTATTGATAACTTGCTTTGAATTTAATTATTTATTTATTTATTTATTATATTTATTTTCTACCCCACCTTTTTTCCTGCAAGGAACCCAAGGTGGCTTACATAATCCTCCTCCTCTCCTCTATTTTTTATCCTCACAACAACCCTGTGAGATAGGTTAGGCTGAGAGTCAGTGACTGGCCCAAAGTCACCCAGTGAGTTTCATGGCCGAGTGGGGACTAGAACCCAGATCTCCCGAGTCCCAGTCCAGCACTCTAACCACTACGCTACACTGGCTCCAACAGTATTTTGGATACTGTTCCAAAATTGCAACTCTTCTTTTGAGAGAATAAAAACCTAGGGATGGGTGAGAAATTTGCTCCACAGAGGGCTTTTATTTTTTACAGATTTACCCAATTGACACCTCCTGGAATTGAATGTGGGAACACATTCTGTGGTTGAAAATCCATATTTGTGATGTGTTCTGCAAACGGAAAAAAACATGTGTTTGACAACATGGGCAACCGCCTGCATACATTAAAATTAGCACACAAACACAATGGGGACATGTGACCATTAATGTTTCCATTTGAATAATGCACACCAAAATATGTAGGAATTATTTTCATGGAACCGGCATGGAATGGACATTGGGAAAAGGAGGAAGTCTGTGGAAATGGACTCGATGTATCTGCCCATTCCTATAAAGAACCATTCTAAAGAATGGTGTGTTAATCACCATACGAAAGCTGTATGTCTTTTTCAATAAGGGAACCTTTATATTTATTATTAAGTGGCTCTCAGTATTTATGTATCAACCAGATAGAAGGGATTATACAGAGAGAGATAGCCCTGAACAAACAATAAAAATGTCTATGAAGGAAAAGCATAGGAGCCAGGCACAAAAGGATTAAAAACAAACGCAACAGATATGCAACACTGATTATGTCGTGTTACGCAAACCTTTTCCTGGACTATTACAAAAATAAAGACTGTCCATCTGTCAAAACACCTGCTCTGTATGTGAATTTTTTTTAAAATAGAACTTAAATATTTTCATTAGATTCAAGTCATTATCTTTTATGCATCAGCTTGGAAATTACATGTTAGCTGTTAATGAATGAAATAATAGTGCATTTATATGAAGACCCCAACCACCCAGCTTTATGAGGTAAAACGGGCATTTTCCTATTATCAGAACCATGCATGCAATTTTGCTACTTTTAAATCCTGAATTTGTTTTCAAGAAGGTGTAGAACAGCCTCCCTCAACAAGGTGCTCTCTAGATGCTTTGGACTACAACTCCCAGCATTCCTGACTATTGGCTATGCTGGCTGGGGCTGATGGGAATTGAAGCCCAAAACATCTGGGGAGCACCAGGTTGGGGAAAGCTGGAGTAGAAAGTACATAATAGAATGTCATGAATACATTGACATATCCTAAGAGGCACCCTCAGATCTAAGGGCTGCTGCTGTACATGATGGGCAGCCCCACATGATCTGTGTGTTGTTGGACTACGCCACTGCAGACTGAAAGTGGGGGACTAAATGTATTGGTGTTTCTCGATGGAAGAAAACTGCCCACATACACAAAAGAAGCATGTCAGGAAAACCTGTTCCCTGACTGAGAGCTTTGGCTATTGGACAGTATAGAACTGTAAATAAATAAAAATAAAAATAAAAATAAAAATGTGCCGTTTTCTGTGTGCAAAGATTTTTTTTTTTAAAGTAATGCAGCGCATCCCATCATGTAAGCCCCCACCTGCAGTTAGAAGTGGAACAACCCAAACATAGATTTACCAAATTAATCTGCTAGGGCTCCTAGATTGAAGGACAATATTGGTACTCCATCCTTATATAGATTTTCTATACATGTATTTCACCACAGGAAAATATTCCGCTAGGAGCTTTCAGTTGGAATGTGTCTGTATTAGTCAGAAAATCCTGTCCGGTTTTGGCCTTAATGGTTTGGAAAAGATACCTAGAATCTCAAACAAAATGAAGGTCAGTTATCCAGCATTTTCTGATACAGACAGCTTGGAACTATCAACCCCTCTCAGGAATGGTATCGCTCTGAGGCATGATGGATATTGCAGAAAGGGAAGTAACATAAGCGATAACCACAGAATTAGATTTCCTCCTTGCCTTGGAACAGTCTTCTGGGAATTTTCAGAATGAAGCTGCTGATGGGGTATGGATGTTGATAAGGTATTTTTGGTAGCCCAACACATCCCGTTTTAAGTCTTGCTATCTCTCTGATTAAGTGTTCACTGACCAGAGTGACTCAACTTATCTTTCTGATTTCTTGATACAACAGAGTTCATGGGAAGATTTAGATTTTCCCTCTCTCTCTATGTCCACTACCCACAGCCAATTTTAAATGCATTCTGTTAAACTTTAACAATTAAAGAGACTGGGAGGGGTGGCAGTGGCGGCGGGGGGGGAGAAATATAGGGGAGCCAGTCTGCAAAAGAACTTATACAGTATCCAGAGGCTTAAGTAACAGGGACAATTTTACAAACAACCCAATCCTATGCAGAATTAGGCATGGCTGACTCTGAACAGGCCTGCAGCCAAAGGCTGTTTCTCCGCGTCCTGATAGTAAAATGTATCTTTAATGCCCCAGATTTCAATTCAATCCCCACTCTCATATGCGTAGGATTGGATGCCACAAACTGTGATGCGCCTGAATTTAAGCATGTTTATGTCCCATCAATTTCACTTAGAGAGATTTATGCACCTGCCTAACAGCACAATCCAATAAGGCTACCCGTAACCCCTCCAAACTTGGAGGATTATGAGCATCCTACACACGGCAGGAGGCAAAGGTCACCTCCGTGCTCCTCCCGCCATGCAAAACACTTAGATGGCTGATTCTGGCTGTCTAAATGATTTGCCCCAAAGCACGAAGAGAGGAGGCTGAGGCGCCACCAGGATACTACATATGTTGGCAGAGCCTGTCTCCTCCACTCCCCGCCCCTCCCTGACCTCAAAAGCCCATCTCTGAGGTGGCTATTGCGACCACAGAGCTGCAGCCAGCAGGTTCTTTCTGTGCTGGCTGCGAAGGTGGGGGAAGGTGCTTGGGGTCCCAGTTCTGACCTCAGAGCATGTTTCCAAGGTCACAGCTGGACTCCAAATTATCCTATGGCTGTCTAGACCAGTGTTCTCCAACTCCCAGCATGGCCCAGCCAGTGTAGGCGAAAAACATCTGGGGACCCAAGGTTGGAGAACACTGGTCTAGACTCTTTCTAGTGGCCATAGAATTATGCGCTAAGTCATACATTGAAATCAAAGGTCAAATTACATGTGATGCTTAATGCATCATTAGCAACTACGTCCTGGTTTTCCCTCTTTAATTACCGGTACGTGTGTGTGTATGTGTGTGTAAGGGGTGATTGTCACAGGGGCCACAGCATGCAGGGACAGGAGGTTTAACCCTTCCATCCCCAACTCGATCCCAATGAAAATCTCCCTCCACCCCAGGCCCAGGGCATGGTTATGGAACCGTTTTTTCCTCAGCTTCATATAGCCATGCAAGGGGGGCTGGGGGTTAGTCAGGATTGTAGATGGGGAAGGAATGGTTAACCTCCCCTCCCTGCACCTTACCATTCTGATGAAAATAGGGAGCCCCTGCATTTGTGATTAAATAAGGGGGGGGGGGACCAGACGTCGATCCTCATTTAATTTAATTTAATTTCTTACATTTCTATACCGTCCAATAGCTAAAACTCTCTGGGCAGTTTACAAAGATTAAAACCTTTAAAATACAATAATATACATAGTATAAAATGATGGAAATTGTAATATTGCCTGTTTAAATCAACGAGGAAATGTAACCACTAGTTAGAGTGGGAGGAAAGGGTTAATTGAACAATCCCCAGGGTGCACGTTTTCTAACCCCTCCTCCCTACTTCCTACCTCTCTGTGGCCAGTCCTTTCTCTCTCTACCTCTCCAACCTGATGGACACATGGGTCTGAGCTGGCTTCCAGCCAGTGATCTCCAATGAAGGACACTCTTAACACCAAAGACACTAATCTACCTACAGTAATACAGTCATGCCTTGGATTGAGAGCATAATTCGTTCCGGAAACGTGCTTGTAATCCAAAACACTCTTATATCAAAACGAAATCCCCCCAAAAAAAATTTGTACAGAGATTTTTAATTTAAACCGTACTACAGTACTTGTATTGCAAGACGCCGCTTGTATATCAAGTAAAAAAAAATTAAATAAATATTTTAAAATTTGCTTGTCTTGCAAAACGCTCTCAAACCAAGTTACTTGCAATCCAAGGTATTACTGTACCTTGGATTGCAAGTAACTTGTTATGAGAGCATTTTGCAAGACAAGCAATTTTTTAAAATAAATTTTGACTTGATAAACAAGCGGTGTCTTGCAATACAAGTCGTAGGGATGTAACTGCTCACCTCAAGCGGGCGTAGCAGGCCGAAATCAGCCCCACTCACGCCCGCCAGAGACTCGCTTTGATATAAGAATGTTTTGGATTACAAGCACGGTTCCGGAACGAATTATGCTTGCAATCCAAGGTATTACTGTATATGCATCCTGCATCTATGAATAAACTAATTGTAAGTAAAACTAATAAATGTCTTTATTACTTTTAAACCTTGTTTGGACAATCCGTTTCCTTTTAAGAGCCTTTTAGCAGGGTTTAGCAACCTACGTGGTGATAACCAGTTTCAATAACCAGGCTGCGCATAAGGGCGAAAACTCTGCTCGTCCTAACCAGTATAGGACCGACTCATTTCCATATCCTCCAACATAAAAAAGCATGTACATACCCAGCATACTCTCACACATATATCTAAGAAATTTTAAACCATTAACAATAAGAAGATCCAGGACTTGATTAAAAAAAAACCCTTATCATATGCTGAGAGCAGAGGAAGGCTTATCAATGCCTGAGAGTAGAAGAAAAGGTAACGATGTTGGCACCAGGTGGGTCTCATTGGGGAGATCCATAATAGGGGGAGTACCGCCGAGAAGGCCCTCTCCCTTGTTGCCACCCTCCAAGACTCCCTCAGAGGAGGCACCTGGAGGAGGGCCTCAGGTGATGAGCGTAGTAAATGGGTAGGTTCATGCTGGGAGAGGCACTCCATCAGGTAATGAAGCCATGTATACTTTGGCCCTTAAAAGGGAGAGCTAGTGTGGTGTATGTGTTAGATCTAAATTACAATCTCTGCTCAGCTATGAAGCTCGCTGGATGACTTTGGGCCAGTTGCTCTCTCTCTCAGTGTAATCTACTTCACAGAGTTGTTGGGAGGATAAAGTGGAGGAGGGAAATGGAGGTGCCTTGATCTTCTCAAAAGAGAAGCAGGATGCACGTGCACGTGCACACACGCGCGCGCGCACACACACACACAGCATTTAAAGGGAATGGAAAAAACAAGGTGCTGTATTTTGGATCAACCTGCCCCTGACTCTGAATAGCACTGCCCAGCCTCTACAAAGGGGAAGCACACACTTGGTCTGTACATAAGGCACACCTAGATAAATCTCCCCCATACAGCTACACACAGAACAATCCCTGAAATGCACAGTCCCTCCTCCTCCCTGTCATGAAAGGCATTTCACTAGTGGTTTGGAATACAACATTTAAACACTGTGATGACAATGTATACAATATAGGCCTGTGGCTCATGCTGGCTCAGCTTGTCTGAGCGTGGAAAGCTAGCAGGGTCAGGCCTGGTTATTACTTGGATGGGAGACCCCCCCTCTAGTTTCCTGCATTGAGCAGGGGGTTGGACTCGATGGCCTTGTAGGCCCCTTCCAACTCTATGATCTATTAATCTATACCTCAGCTCTTTCCCGTTTGCTCTATAAGAAGAGTTAAATACAAGGCATGTTGTGATTTGCCTTTACCTGATCACCATCTCACCCTATACTCTGACACAAATCCCATTTATATAATGCCTGGGTGGGATAATAAATCACAGATCAATATTAAAGATGGCATTTCACTTGCTAATATGGTAGAGAGTATGAGGCAACTTCTGCCAGCCTGTTACATGCTTATAAACCACGTAGACTTCATATCAATCAGCTAATCTTTTCAGTCCCAATTCAGTTCCTACATATCCTGTAAAGATTTGCAGCTGCAGCCGTTTGTGATAAACGTACTTCAAAGTTCTAAGTCAAAAGTGGAGAGGGAGCGTCTGCGCAGGAAGTGTTGAAAGGGAGTGACAGATTGCTGGATCTATATAATGCAGTTGCTTAGCAATGTCTATATGTTGTCAACAAACACACTGCAGAAGCTCAAGCTATCAAACTGCATGTGTCCCACTGTATACATTCACATTTTTGAAGCTCCTTTGATTTTGCCTTTTCTTATGTTCCCATAGGAAATATTAAGATGAAACACCTCCACTGAAGGAAGTCTAAAATTTCCCTTCAATTAAAATTTGGCACAAAGCAACATTTGTGAAAGAAGGACTTGCCAAGTTGCTTTTACAAAAACGCTAGTGACACCCTTACAGATCCAGAGCCGTGGAAATCAGTTAAATCAGGAAGGGACTGTCTGAGACAGGAAGCAATAGGTGGGTTTCGCTACAACAGAGACTAGGTTGTTCTGCCAGAAAGTAGATAGGAAGGATCAATTTACCATTCTCAGATATCTACAGTGCTGAAATTAAGGCAACAAATTAAGGCAATAAAAATGGCCCTCAAGGTGGCTAACAATATTAAAAACCAAGATTAAAACAGAAACGTAATTAAATAAAAAAAACCCAAAACAAACGAATAAAATAAATAAAAGCACAACAATAAAATAAATAATCAGCACCCAGCTCAGCTTACAAGCCAAAGGCCTGCCTGAATAAAAATGTATTTGTCTGTCGGTGGAAAAATGACAAAGAGGGAGCAAACCTAACCTTCACTTGGCAGGGAATTCCAGAGCCTGGGATTGGTCACAGAGAGAAGGCCCTCTCTTGCATCCTCACCAAACATGCCCCTGATGGTGGCAGGATTGAGAGAAGGGCCTCCCCAAAGATCTTAAAACCCAGGCAGGCTTGTATGGGAGAACACGGTGTTTCAGATAGCCTGGTTCCAAGTAAAATAAGGCTTTACAGCACTCTGAATTGTGTCCAGAAACAGACTGATAACCATAAAGCTGCTGTAACAAGTGAGCCACATGCTCCCTGTAACTGGCCCCGGTCAACAGTCTGGCTGCAGCACACTGGACTGGACCACCTGAAGGAAAATCCTACAAGTTTCCACCCTTCCCCCTCTTTGTGAGCCTTGCTTTAGTTATTAATTTCATACTACCAACAGGGAAAAAATGATATGCATCCAAAGAAAAGTTCTTGGATAATGGAATTACCAGCCATTTGGTAAAAACAAACTTAAGCCAAGTAGAAATGCTAGATAGAATAAGCATCACAGGATGGCAGGTGCACTCCAGGGTGGAGAAAGTGGGTAGAGAGAAGCTTTCTCTCTTTCTCCTAAGAGTAGAACATGGGGTCAATCCAATGAAACAGATTGGTGGGAGTTTCAGGACAGACAAAAGGGAGTACTTCCTTGCACAACACATCATTATTTATGGAATTCTCTCCCATGTGATGTGGCGATGGTCACAACCTTAGATAGCTTTAAAGGGGATTAGCATTAGACACATTCATGGAGGATAAGGATATCAGTGACTGCTAGTTGTTATGGATATATGTGACCTCCAGGATCAGAGGCATCATGCCTCTCAATACCAGTTGCTGGGGAACAACAGCGGGAGAAGGCCACTGCCCTCATGTCCTGCTTGCAGGCTTCTCATGAGCATCTGGCTGGCCACTGTGGGAAATAGCGTGCTGGGCTACATAGGCCTTTGGTCTGACCCAGCACAGCTCTTCTTGGGTTCTGTTGCCTTTGAAGAAAAGTATCAGTCAAATACTGAGCTTTCTTATACAAAATATGTGTAGTGAGAATGAATAGAGATAAAATATTCTCTCTTGTCAGACACTAGAATATAGCCACAAAAAGAAGGTGTTTTTTTGTTTTTGTTTTTAAAGCAAGTCATCAATACTTGACAGACTAAATGAGGAC
Source organism: Shinisaurus crocodilurus (assembly GCA_021292165.1). Classification (NCBI taxonomy): domain Eukaryota; kingdom Metazoa; phylum Chordata; class Lepidosauria; order Squamata; family Shinisauridae; genus Shinisaurus; species Shinisaurus crocodilurus. Next base: position 189,821,244 of record CM037879.1, read on the forward strand.
ACAGAGGTATAGCTGGTGTTTCAAACCTTAAAAAGAGCATACCTTTATACATCATAGAGTCATAAAGTTGGAATGGGTCATTTAGGCCATCAAGTCCAACCCCCAGCTCAGTGCTGGAATCCAGTTTAAAGACTCCCTGACAGATGGCTGTCCAGTCTCTGCTTGAATAACTCCACTGATGGAGAGCCCACCACCTGCCTAGGAAGTTGGTTCCCTTGTCTGAATGCTCTGACCACTAGGAAGTTTTTCCTGATGTTCAACTGAAATCAACCAATCCTACCTTCTGCCCTTCTGCATGCCAAATAACCTCTAAAACATTGAGCATCACTGGTGGGATTTTAAGCACCACTTCATTCCTTTTCTTTTTCTTTTTTTAAACTGATTCCATTTGACAAATGTGAGGCTTTCTTCAGAAACAAATCCTTATAGCCATTCCCATAAATAGAAAAATAATCCACAGATAGAACAATATATCTTTTATTCCTGATCCTTAATCATATCTTTCATTCATAATCCAGGCATTAAAATAAATTCTCTTAATACATGAATTAATCTCTGTAAAGTGTAATGGCACTAATTAACGAGGGATATTTCATGCCCCTTCTGTTGCTGGCATTAAACTTTAGACCCATATTGTGTAACAACACACAGTAGGGAGGTTCACAAGACCCCTCCCATGCATTGAAGTGACACAAAGAGGAAGTAGCGGAGGTGGCCAAGGCAGAACCCCTTCCCCACCATCCATGCATTGAGCTGATGTGGGAAAGGGCTCTATGTGTGCACTGATATATGTGCTTAGTGCTCCCCCATGCAAGGGGAGACATGGTCCAATCAGGAGGCCTCCTCATGTGGAGGAGATCTACGTGCATGCATCAGTAGACATATAGAGCCCTTTCCCATGCTGGCCAAACACACAGACAGTGGGGAAGTGCTTCTGCTGCGGCTGTTGGGGGGGGGGTGTCACATGGCCCCACAACCTCTCTTCCATATACTTTCAACATGTGTGTGGGGGACTTGTGTGAATCTCCCTAAAGTACTCTAAACACTAGTTTAGACTACTGTAAGATGCTCTACATGGGGCTGCCCTTGAAAAAGTATCTGGAAACCACAGCTAGTGCGAAATATGGCAGCCAGCATGTCTTTAGAGAGCGTATGTCACCAGTCTTGAACTGACTTCCAACTTGTTTCTGAGCCCAAGGTGTATAAAACCTTAAACAGGGCCAGGATATCTGAAAAACTACCTCCTCCTACCTAAGCCTGCCTATAAACTGTGAACTTCATCGGAGGAGCTGTGGTATGTCCCACTACCAAGAGAGAGTTGGTGGGTACATGAGACAGGGCCTTTTCTATAGTAGCACCCCAAGCATTAAACTCCCTCAAGAGGGAAGTCAGGTTGGCTCCATCGCTACTGAGTTTTAGATGGGCAATAAAAACCATACTCTTCTGTAGTGCCTTTGGTGGATTTTAATATAGTTTGGGCTTGTTTTAAAGAATGCCTTGTTTCTGATTTTATTCTGTTATTTTTATTGTATTTTTTAAAGTTCTTTTTGAAGGCCCCAGTGGGCAGAAAAGTGATTTATATATACTTTCCAAAATAGATAGATAGATAATGAATAATATTAGCCTGCAACCCCCTTTCCATGTTCTTGCAACATGGGGGGGGGGCAGGGAGTTGTGGGTTCTAGTCCCCGCTCGGCCATGAAACTCACTGGGTGACTTTGGGCCAGTCACTGACTCTCAGCCTAACCTACCTCACAGGGCTGTTGTGAGGATAAAATGGAGAGGAGGAGGATTATGTAAGCCGCCTTGGGTTCTTTGAAGGAAAAAGTCGGGGTATAAATACAAACAAACAAACAAACAATAAATAAATCCTCTTGACAGTTGAGCTGGTTTTGTAACAGCCCATTTCCTTGGTCAGCAAGCAAATCAGTTAAAGTAAGCTACTGTTTTCATACTGGGCAACCCAACTTTTTTTTTTTTTTTACAGCCATTGGCCTACTAGGACATTATTCTCCGCCCTCTGAATTGCCCTGGAATGAAATTGGCAGTGGGGTCACTTGCCCCTTATAGAGGGGGCAATGAAAAACTGAACCAAGAAATTTCATAGTTATTTGAATAAAGGATTTCCCAGATCGGCCACTGCGTTTTCTTGGTGGGGTGGGGGGAGCATGCAATCTCACCAGAGCCTGTGGCCTGCTCCCAGTCTCTCCTTGGGGACAGTCTGGAGAAGGGGGTGGGGGGAATAAGATCCAAACAGGTCCTGTATTTGATGGGTACTCAGATTCTATCACCCCTGAAACCTGCTGTGTTGCAGGGCACAGCTTCACGCGGTGTGAAGACAAACTAGGCAGCTATCATGAGATGACCCATTGCTATAGTCCTAGGTGGTGGTGCAAGATAGGATGTTCTGTTAGGAGTTGGCAAACTTGTTGGTACTCCTCAGAAGGCTCTCTCTCTCTCTCTCTCTCTCTCTCTCTCTCTCTCTCCCTCCCTCCCTTACACGGGAAAAGCCCCTTGCATGCTATTGAACCAATGGCCACTGCTGTTGTGGTGTATGGGTTGGAGCAAGCCTGTCTTCTTGTGCTTGTGCTGGTGAAGGGGAGCACACTCTGGCCCCCTCCATTGGCCAAAAGATTAAGGGCTGCTAGATGTTGCAGCACCACACTGTGTTCTGCACATGCTGGGCTTCAGACAGTAGGACTGGCTCTAAACCAGCAGCAGAGCTGAAGGGAAGAAGACTCTAGCCTCTCCTAAGAGCCAGGGGACCAAAGGTCTCTGGGAGGTTGCACCCCCTGCCTCCCAGGAAGAACATCATGGCAAGGAGGAGACCAACCTGGCCCCATCCATCATCCAGAGAAAGAGCAGCTGTTGGAAGCTTGCTCTCCCTATCCCTGCCAAAAAGAACACCCAGCTCCAACTGGCAGTTGCCCTGGGCCTGCAGAGTTGAAGGGGAGCACACTCTGGCCCCCTCCATTGGCCAAAAGATTAAGGGCTGCTAGATGTTGCAGACCTGGTGCATGTGCATATTTACAATCTATTGTAAGCCAGGTTCAGGATCATTTGCTCGAAAGGCGGGAATCTAAATCTAAATTAATTAATTAATTAATAAGTAGTTTGCATATCTATGGTCTTCACTGGATCACTGCAACAGGAAGTGGAAACTATCGGGGCATTTCTCTCTTAGCAACCGCAGGTAAAATATTTGCTAGGATTCTCGCAAACCGTCTTCTATCTATTTCAGAAGAGATCCTCCCTGAAACTCAATATGGTTTCCGCCCCTCTAGAGGGACAGTAGACATGATTTTTACTGCAAGTCAGCTCCAAGAAAAATGTCGGGAGCAAAATCAACCCCTTTATATGGCATTTATCGATTTGGCTAAGGCCTTTGATACTGTAGACCGTACAGCTCTCTGGACTATCCTTATGAAAATTGGATGCCCCAATAAATTTGTGAATATCTTGCGACTTCTCCATGACAACATGACGGCAACGGTTTTGGACAACAACGGCTCTCATGGTGCTCCATTTAAAGTGGGATCAGGTGTTAAACAGGGATGTGTTATCGCCCCAACATTATTTGCCATTTTCATCGCCATGGTTTTACATCTTGTCAAGGGGAAACTTCCCACTGGTGTGGGAATTATATATCGAACAGATGGAAAGCTTTTTAATCTCAGCAGGCTGAAAGCAAAAAGTAAGGTAATTACAACCTCCGTTGTGGAACTTCAGTATGCTGATGATAATGTGGTCCCCGCACATTCAGAGGATGATCTCCAAACTATCCTAAATGCTTTTGCAGAAGCATACGAAAAACTTGGTCTCTCACTTAACATCCAAAAAACCAAAGTGCTTCATCAGCAAGTGCAAGCTAACCCTTTGGTGATGCCATCTATCCAGCTTGGCGGGACAATACTGGAAAATGTCAATCATTTTCTCTATCTTGGCAGCTATCTTTCTGCTACAGCTAACATTGACAGTGAAATCCAGCATCGTTTGAGCTCCGCAAGTGCCGCATTTTCTTGAATGAAACATAGAGTGTTCGAGGATCGGGATATTTTTAAGAAGACCAAAACACTGGTTTATGAAGCCATTGTATTACCAACTTTATTGTATGCCTGCGAAACATGGACTATCTATAAACGTCACTTCCACCTCCTTGAAAGGTTTCATCAACGTTGCCTCCGGAAAATCCTGCGAATTACTTGGGAAGATAGACGAACAAATGTCAGTGTACTGGAAGAAGCAAAGACTACTAGCATTGAAAAAATGATCCTTCAACGCCAACTTCAGTGGACCGGTCATGTTGTTCGAATGCCTGACTGCCGTCTCCCAAAGCAGTTACTTTACTGCCAACTCAAGGATGGCAAGCAGAATATCGGTGGTCAATATAAGAGGTTTAAAGATGTTCATAAGGCTAATCTAAAAAAATGCAATATAAACATTGAAAACTGGGAAGCTCTGGCCCATGAGCGATCTAAATGGAGGTTGGCCTTTCACAAAGGTTCCATGGACTTTGAAGAAGCCCGAGTGCAAGGTGAAAGGGAGAAACGTGCTAAGCGAAAAGCACGTCAAATGAATCCTTTACAGGACCATCTTCTATCTGGTAACCTGTGTCCTCACTGTGGGAAGCTGTGTGGATCTAGAATTGGCCTCCACAGTCACTTACGGACCCATCGCTAGAGTCTACACAATCTTCTTTAGAATTTCCTCCTTTTATCCCGGAAGACAATCTTACTCAGTCACGAGTGATCGCCTGATGATGATGATGATATCACACAACAGAAAGAATGTACATGTTACCTCATAAGACACTACAAAACACAATGGGCTGGATCAGATCTTGTCTGTACTTGGATCACTCCCCTATGAATGAGCTTTCCCTCCCCAAGAACTGATAATGTGATTTGGGCCTATGTATGTTGGATTTTGCCTGTGTTTGTTTTTTCAATGTTACATCCATGCCCCTGCAGCACTGGAGAAGGGGCACTGAAAGAAGCAATCTCAAGTAGTGTATCTTATGATCTAGCCATTGGGATTGTTTTGTTTTCAAGTGTTGCAAGCCACCCAGAATGATGCCAATAATGATTCCCCCCCCCCCCCCCGTGGCATTAGTTCACAGATTTAGCTGCAAGTAAAGCTCAATCTATACATATGCAGGAGAATGAGAATGGAATGAAGTGGCAGAATGTTGAGGTGGCAGGGTGGGCTGTATCACTTCACTCTGCAGGTGGTATATTCCAATTGTGAATGCTCCTACATGTACAAACTTGCCTGTAAAACTAACAGCAGGGAGAAGGGTTCTACAGTATATTCCATATTGTCTGCTGTGTTCATTTTCTATTCACAAGGAGTTTTTGATCTAGGGGAGCACTAAAAAATGGGGCACACAAATAGAAGTAAAGGGGTTCCAGTACAGAGAGCCGAAGCACAGCTCTTGTACACTAGATGCCCTATCTAGATTTCACAGGAACATAGGAAGCTGCCTTCTACTGAGTCAGATCCTTGGTCCATATAGCCCTGTACTACTGACTGGCAGCGGCTCTCCGGGGTTTCAGGCAAGATTCTTTCCTTGCCCTATCTGGAGATGCTGGGGCTTGAATCAGGGATGGGGACTCGGACTCGAGGACTCGACTCGTGAGTCGGACTGAGTCCCCCCTCTGACTCGACTCGGACTCGAGTCCCAATATTTTTAATGGGACTCGAGACTCGACTCGGGACTCGAGACCGAGGACTTGTCAACATCCATGGGCTGTTGACGAGTCTTCTGGCTGTGCCAGGAGCGCGATCACCAGTGAAGAGTGCATGGAAGCGAGGAGCGCCGCTGCTCAGCCACTATGGACAGCTACCAGGAGCGCAGCCCCAACGATGTGTTGAGATTTATTTTGATGTGTTGTTGTGGGGGGTTAGGGTTAGGGTCAGACATTTTGGGTTTGGCTGCCTCTGCCTGCCTGTTTGGGGTTTCCTGCCTCCTCTGCCTGCCTGGTCTCTTCTTAACCAGTTCCACAGTTTGAATTGTCCAAGACAAAGACCCCTGCCTGCCTGCTTTGGGGTTCCCTGCCTCCTCTGCCTGCCTGGTTATTTTGGGTTTGTCTGCCTAGTCTGTTCTTGCTAAAATCAGTTGCAGAGTTTTGAAATAAAAAGGCACACTTGTGCCTAGAATTTATTTAAGCCACACATCTGAAGTAGCCTTATTTTGTTGGGGGGAAACCCCACTGATTTTAATAGGGACTCATGGAGTCAGTTTTGGGAGTGACTCAGGACTCGTGAGTCACCATTTTGGACCAAGGACTCGGACTCGGACTCGAGACTCAGGTCCAAAGACTCGTGACTCGACTCGAGACTCGAGACCAAGGACTCTTCAACATCCCTGGCTTGAATCCTGGACCTTCTGCATGCAAAGCATGTGATCTGCCCCTGAGCTATGACCCCCCTCCTTTTCAATCATCTCTGGTTCCTAGACCTTTAACCAAAATTATCTACACATTTGCAAGTTTCCTCCCAAATCCACAAGTATAATCTTTTTCTTCCCTTCTCTTCCCTCTCCAGCAAAAATGAAAGCTGAGATTTTCAGGGTTCTCCTTATTTATCAATTTGTGGCACAACTCTGGCACTTTGAATGTCAAGACCCCTGACTATATCAGTTTCATGGTACTGTGTGATTGACATCAACCTAGAAGGAATCATTTGGACTCCAGCAGAGTGAAAATACAGCATACTATCCAACATAGTTACAAAAGAAACCTTTAGTCTCAGGTCATGTTTGAGGTTACTAGTGGGGTTCATATAAACTACATACAGTTAATATACATTTCATATAAGCAATGCAGCTGTTGCAGCTGGCCTATTGTTAGGGAATTTGAGTTTTCAGTATGGAATCGGTTGTGCCTTGAGATTAATAATCACAGAGTTTAAAATAAAAACTATTATTTAAAAAAAGCTTGAGAACTTGACGTTCTAGACAATCATAAATGTGAAATATCTGCTGTCATAAGAATACCATGGTATGAATATTAAATTAAATATTCTGTATACTCCATTCTCTCCTTAATGATAGCCTGCTGAGATATTCTTGGCCATGTATCTATCTATCTATCTATCTACGGTATCTATCTATCTATCTATCTATCTATCTATCTTTTTATGCTTTGTCAACAGCAAGGAATAAATGCAAGATGACTGCTGAAACTGTATTGAAGGATCTTGAAAATGTAACATCATCTTTTACTTTTTCTCTGAAGAAGAAAAAACTTTGCTGGAAGAGGAGCTCATTTTCCATAGTTTTAAAGATTAGCTGGCCCAATAAAAGGCATCACCTCACTTGTTCTGGATTTTTATGGGAATTGCAACAGTTGAAATGTGTCAAAGGCAGTGGACATACATTATACAAAGCAAGTGTGTTACTAGCAATAGCATGGTCTTGTATATGACAGTTCTGTTCTCTTACCACCACTCAGACAATTTTTCATCTCTTCTCTCTCTTTCTCCTGATGTAAGTCAACTCTGTGTGTGTTTATAAACACACACACACATATGGAAAGAGTCAACTGTTCACTGGAGACTAGGCTACGGTTAGTGAACCCATTTTCACTTATGACCTGAGACAGTATTAGGATACAGACCTCCAGCAACTGCCATTATGAATATTTTAGTGAACCATCTCTAATATATTCACTTGGGGGTATGCTCCATTCCTTCTTCTGCTATTGCAAGCACAGCGATTTCCCTTTTGGCTTATATGAAATGTATTTATTTTCTGTATGGTTAGTAAGCATTCCACATCTTTCCCCCCCTTCCTCTCAATACTATTGCTATTTTCAATCAGGTTTCTCTCCAATATATCATATGGAAGAGATGAGGAAATGGGGGAGAGAAAGTGTGATAGTATAAAATAACTGCTTTCTTTTCTTTCCTTCATTCTTCCTTCCCACCCACCCTTTTTTTGATAAACCACAATAGAAGGGGGGAAATTAACATCACTTAGGCATCAATGTGTTCCTGTCAGGGAAGACCCCTGAGGCCTTCAAGACAACTTCTTTACATTAATGAGGCTTATTGCATTCACAATGGTCTGCCTATTCAGTGTTCACTGCAAATTGAGGGCCTCAGTCATTACAGAAATGAGGTCAAACTTTTAAGAGTCCTCAAATAAGGGGACAATTATATAACCATTCCATTACATGTAAACCTACCCTCGCAGGTTTACATGGGGAGAAAGAAAAAGTTACCTATGTTCAAATCTATCATAACAAAGTAATTCGTAAGTAAAAGAAGGGGAAAACCCAAAGCTTTAAAATTTAAAAAGATGAGAGTTCATGAAAAATTGACTAGCTTTACAAAGGAGGGGAGGGAAAAAAACTATAAAGATTTGTACTTACCAGAATATCTTTTCCAGCCCACTTGCACTCATCCCTACGGGTATGAGATACAGGCCAAACAATCTAAAGATGTAAAATAAAAATCACTTTATGTCATTTCATGCTTCAACAATTTGGAATTTTACGCAATGTCCCAAAAATGCTTGCCACCTTAGCATCTCTTTTTTCCTGCTGAAATGTTTTTCTGATACAATATCAGTTATTTGTATTTGCCCAGATTGGATTGATATTGATAATGTAAAGAAAGAATATTCTTGTAAATGCTTGCATTTCTCATGTGTCTTTTACTGTCTTTCATAGGAACTAAAGTCCTGGAGTATGTAACTGAGAAGTCCAAATAAGATTTCAAAGCAGAAGGGAGGCCACTGCTCAGTATCAGGCATAGTAGGTGTGCACCTAACACAGTAAGTAACAAGCACAGGGCAACTTCTCACACTGTTTTTCTACTCTGGTAGGCGTATCCTCCATGAATTTGTTTCTCCATAATTTTTAATGGATTTTCCATGTTTAGAGGGAATTACAGATAATGGGACAAAAAGGAGATGGCCATTACCTTCAGTAGTATCTGGCTGGCCCCTTTTGGAAACAGAATGCTGGATTGGATAGACCTTTATTTGACCCACTAAAGCAGGAAAGTGGGGAACCTGTGGCCCTCTGGGTATTGTTGACTCCAACTCCCATCAGCCCCAGCCAACATGGCCAATGGTAATAGATGATGGGAGCTAAATTCCAACAACAACTGGAGGGCCACAGGTTCCCTACCCTTGTACTAAGGCAATTCCAAGGTTCTTATGACCATTGACTTTGCTGCCACTAATTCTACAGAGATTCAGAATCTCACCTCAGATTGTGTTCATTATTAGTTCTCCTGGAAAATCCATTTCATCTTCTGCAGCAAAAGCCCCAAGACCCTCATAGTGAATTATTCATGTCTTTCAAAAAGCTTTTAGGAATTGCATATAGAATAAAACATGATCTTCGAATAATGCCAAGCTAAGATTCAGTTGGGAGCCTTGATAATGCAATATAAATGGCAACATGACTGGATTGTAACCTTAGTTTTAAATCAGTTTACTGATAAAGCAGGGAAGGTTTATTTAGAAAAAATACAGTACATTAAGGTGAATTTAGGTGGGAAGAATTATAATGAAGTCTGATGTTTCACTTTGGATTTTAAAAAAGCTCTCAAATTGGAATATATCTGATAAAAATAATGTAATACAACAATAGGCCCTTGTAAGCTTATAAAACTGAGTTGAAAATTTCATGAGGAGGCTGTCTCAAAGGTTTATGCTTCTATTCCTGGCTTAAGAAGTGCTGAGGCAGGGGAATAAAAGGATGGGTGAGAGACAGAGAGAATGAATAGACCCTGGACTGGAAAATATAACTGCTCTGATCCAGCAAGGAAATCCACATGTAGAAGTGGGCTTACATACATGCAACCAATCTGGATGCAGATCTGCACCGTTATGTTCATTCAGCCCTGTTGAACTGGCTGGATGCATCTTTCAACATTGTGGCAATGGTCACTGTCTTAGATAGCTTGTGAAGAAATGTCATGTATATAACTGTTGTTTCTGTTGTTTTAAATCAGTTACTGTATTTCAAATCTTTGCATGACTGCTAGGTTTTACTTTGATCTTTACTTCTATTATAAACTGTAGTTTTAAACTTTTAAACTGTTATAGTGTATCATATGGTGTATTTTATAGTTGTAATTGTTGTGAACCACCCAGAAAGCTTTGGCTGTTGGGCGGTATAGACATGTAACAAATAAATAAATAAATAAAGTATCTGTGTAGGCCTGAGGACTAGTGTTGTTACTGTGTTGAAGGCCTGTTTTTGTAGTAGCTGCTTGATGATGTTTTGAAGTGGGGGGAGAGAGGTGATTGCTTTGAATATTTATAGTTGGGGCCTGGATCAGGTAATTCAATTTTGATTGGCTGGGGGTTCTAGCAGGTGGAAAAGAGTAGTTAGGAAATGACAGTTGACAGTTAATCAGTGCACAGTTAGGAGTTTGTTCAGTATGTGGGTAGTCAGAGAGGGAGAAGTTCTGCTGGTTGGTGGGTGGTGTTATAGGAGTGCTAGGAGAAAGCTGAGGAGGAAGTGAATAGTGAAGGCCTGAATATTAATCTATTTGTTCTCTGGGGGATAACCTTACGTGGCTGGTGAAGATCAAGAGTAGGGAGCAGGTGGTTGTTATGCCAGGAGGCTGCCCTAAGACCTTGCCAGAAGAAGGTTATACAAGTCGGCACTGAAACTCAGATAAATGGTCCAAGAAACCAGAAATACAACAGGAGGTGTTTTGGGAGTCAGGGGAAGACTGTACCCAAGAGCTGGACCTGGTTGTCAGTGTATTTGGTTAGGGTGGAGGTTTAGGGAATATGGCCTGAGGTAAAATAAGTCATTAAGAGGCTTGTATTAGCAACGGTATCTCTTGAGTCCTTAAGAAGTGTCAGCAAGCATTCTTTTGAAAATCCCAAAGTAAATATTAGTACAAAATATACTTTTAATAAATGAACTTGCTTAATAGTTCATCTTATCGCTAGTGTAGATCCCCATCTCACACCTAAGCCTCTTAAACCAGTTACTAGGTTTTAAAGTATTCTAAGAGAATTGGTGGCAGCGGAAAAGTGTCAGCTTGTGGAACTCTGAGTTATAGTGCCAGAAAGTTCCTTGGGCCCTGAAATATAAGCGTTTGCTAAAATTAAGAAACCACATAGGTAGGTTTGCCCAGTGAAGGAGCAGTTTCCCCAGAGGTAGTGGCACTGCTGGAGAGAAAATCCCCCATATGATCTGCACCATTATGTTCATCCAGCCCTGTTGAACTGGCTGGATGCATCTTTCAACATTTTGGCAATGGTCACTGGTTTAGATGACTTAAAAGGGACTAGACAAGTTCATGAATCATAGCTATATATCAACAGCTATTAACTAAGGTTGCTCAATGGATCTCCATGATCAGAGGTGGTGTACCCTTGAATACCCGATGTTGGGTATGCCCTGCTTTTGTGTTTCCTGGAGACATCGGGTGGTTGGCAACTACTGGAAACAAGATGCTCAATTAGATGGAGCTCTGAATTAGATGGAGAAGAAGCTGGTGGGCCAGATGGGGAACCCCCTAGGCTGTATCTGGCCTGCCCGCCAGAGGTTCCCCATACCTGGTCTAGATAGAGATGGATTCCTGTTGAATCAGACTAAACTTCTATGTAGTTCGTTGCCAATAGTTGCCAGACAGATGCGTCCAGGAAGCCCACATCAGGGCTGAAAGTAACAGCACTCTCTAGTTCCCAACATCTGGTATTCTGTCTAGATCCATCTGTAGACCTTTGCTCCATGGATTTGTCTAATCACCATCAGGGACCACTGCTTGTATGATAGAGATGGTTCAGAGTCCGTGTGTGAACTAGCCCTAAGTTCTCATGAGTCATGACTTAGAAGAACAGGGTCCCCTTCCCCTCCCCTATAGCAGTACTACTCTCTTTTTCTTAATTATTCCAGATGTTTTCTACATTACACTATGAACCCCACAGAGCATCCAAATAAATAACCAGTTTCCTTTATGGTTGTTCTGAAGAGACTAGAAAATACCCAACTTTGCTTTGATCTTGATCCTTGGAGAATACAAATGAATACCCTGTCTTCATTCTGAGTAAAAGACCAAAGTATTTATTGCTATCATTCAGAGAAGCTAATGGGCCAGAGGTCAATACCAGGTCAGAAATAACCTCAACAGTATTGAAGCAATGTTTTTGTAATAAGGTTCATTTATAGATTCTATAACACATTCTCTCTCTCTCTCTCTCTCTCTCTCTCTCTCTCACTCTCTCTCACTCACACACACACACACACTTCTGTTTTTGACTCAAACCAAGTAAACTTTAAGCTGCATTTTTATTGTAGGCCTACATTAAATGAGGAATATATTTTAAGTAAACAAACACATATGTGCCAAGGTGCATTTCTGAAATGTGCATGAGCTTCCAATTTAAGTCTGCAACTTCGAGTGAAAGCCATGTCTTCCATCTTAAGGAAAGAGATTTTACCAATCTGTCAGCCCCCTATTAGTGCCCCATCTATTATATTTTATTAATAGCAGAAACATATTGCATGGAAGCACCTAATGTCAAGGAAGGGAGAATAAAATCAGGGTTCATGGTCTCTTTATGTAACCTGCTGTTCTGACCATCCTGGTTATGTTTAACAATGAACATGAGGCGGTTCAAAAATTAGCTTTTTAAAGTCTAAAAAACAGACTGCAGTTACTTTTGCACTAATTCTAACATTAAATTTGTATTTAAATATGTCATTTATTTAATGATATTTTTGAATCACTTATATTAAAGAAATTTCTAAGTAATATACAAAAAACAAGGGTTTTCTAAGTGTATTTTCTAAGGTATGTAGGCCTAGCTCTGACTGCAGTGGTAAACCTGTGTCTGAGCAGTACCATTTCAGACTGAAGATCACGGGTCACAGGATTGAACGCTGTGGTAGAATACTAGAATGCTAAACTACAGCATGGAATACAGTTCCATTCTGGCTTAGATTTCTTCCTAACATGTCCCTAACACACGTAGGAATACTTTCTGAGAGGAATGTTACATTATGTGAGCAGACCCGCAGTCTGAACTAGGCCATCATCACAGTCAAGTATCCTACACAGCCATTCACCCCATATATCTGGATTAAAAGTAATTTGAAAAGTGGCTAAAGTACCTTTTGATATTCCTTGATGTTGACTAAGTTGAAAGAAAATATGTGATCCTTTGCTCCAACATAAAGTCTACTCCGCTCCTCATCCAAAAGGAATGTGTGGTAACTGGAACTATTGACCAGTCCATGGAAAGTGACAATATTGTTGGATTCGTACATTTCTGTGGGGTGAAAGACAAGAAACCTGAAGTTAATTTGATGAACAAAGACCTTGGTTCTTAGCAAAAAAAGAATTCAAAATTATAGTAACCATGTGGACCTTTTATTTATTTATTTAGGCAGGCTTTCTCAGAATGCTAATGTTACTATGAAGTGCACATCTTGCTGCTGCTTTTAAAAAAAATTGTTTAGTTTGCTGGCTTGCTTTTTGTTTTGATTTTAGGTCAGATTTTACACTTTGCATTTTCTACTATTATTACATTGTAAGCCATCTTGTATACTTTAATAGAAAAAATTGATAAAAACTAATTACTACTCCTATGTCATTGTATTTATGTTCACCGTTTTGAAACCTTGTGAAAAGCGGTATATAAATTTGAATAATAAATAAAATAAAATAAAATAAAAACTACCACTATTACTACTACTAATTATAATAATAATGGGTTGGATCCAAGCAAAGTTTGTGATGCCATAGGGCAAGGCTGTTGAACCTCTGGCTTGCAGACCAAATCCAGCCTGCCCGGCATTCCAGTCTGGGGTCCCCAGATGGCCACATCCCTTTGTCCCACCCCTGGCCCTACCCCTTCCCCAGACCACTGATTGTTTGGTGGCTTCCCAGCCTTTGCACAGTTTTCCCCGCATTCTAAAAGGCTGAAATGCCTCTCTAAACACTTAATTACTGGCAGTAATTGCCTTAAGCTAAAATATGCTGGTATCTCTGGTATTATAGCTCTGCCCTTTTATCCTTTGGCCTGCCCCCTTTTGCCTTCCACCCTGTACACCATGGGAAGGAGCCTCCCAAGAGCATCTCCAAAACCAAATTTGGCCCTGGGGTGTGAGAGGTTCCACACCTCTACTTTAGGCCCACTGAAAAAAATTAGGCTAGCTACTCATGACTAACTTAATTTTCATTGATTTAACTGTGATTAAAGCATAATTAACTTAGTCTGGATCCAACCCAATCGTAACAACTTAGGGTGCAAGGCTTTCACAATGACCATAAGCCCCCAAACTTGGAGGCTTATGCGCATCCTATGTGGAGTGGGAGGAGCGGTGGAGGTGGTCTTTGCCTCCCCATCCTCCCACCCTGCATTTTTGCTAGATGGGCTTTTTGCCCATCTAGGTAGGGTGTCATAGAATCATAGAATCATAGAAAAGTAGAGTCGGAAGGGGCCTTTAAGGCCATCGAGTCCAACCCCCTGCTCAATGCAGGAATCCAGGTCAAAGCATCCCTGACAGATGGCCATCCAGCTTCACCTTGAATGCCTCCAGAGTGGGAAAGCTCACCACCTCCCTAGGTAATTGGTTCCACTGTCTTATTGCTCTAACGGTCAGGAATTTTTTCCTGATGTTCAGGTGGAATCTGGGTTCCTGTAACTTGAACCCATTATTCCGTGTCCTGCAAATTGGGATGATCGAGAAGAGATCCTGGCCCTCCTCTGTTTGACAACCCTTCAAGTACTGGAAGAGTGCTATCATATCTCCCCTCAGTCTCCTCTTCTGAAGGCTAAACATGCCCAGTTCTTTCAGTCTCTCCTCATAGGGCCTTGTCTCGGAGGGGGGGGGGAAGGAGGCTGGAGCAGCTTCAGGATACCACATATCCTAGCCACTCCAGTCTTCTCCCCTCCCCATCCACCAAACTGTGCCCCCTCTACCCCCGCTCCGAGGTTGCTTTCCTGACCTCGGAGAGCAGCCAGCATAGTTCTTTCCACACCAGCTGCGAGGGGTGGGGGGAGGGGGAATGGAGCTCAGATTCCCAGCTCTGAGGTTGGAGCACTGTCTCTGACCTCGGATCTTGGAATCCTAAATATCCTATGGCCTTTCAGACAATGTCTAGGGGCCATAGGATTGCTCTCTTAATAACTTCCTGGGACTGTTTTTAACTTTTTACAGCTTTTTCATAGTGAAGAAAGTATTGAGGGCAAGCAGAAAGGGCTCCATAGATTGTTATCTGTAGTATCATGGATGGCCGGGTGGCCGTCCAGATGGGCGATTTAAAAATAAAATAAATAAATAAATAAAATAAAAATGTATCCCAACTTGGTACAGTGAATTTTACCATACATCTCCACCCAATCTGAAATTCAGTGAGGCAAAGGAGATGTAAAATTCTGCTGCTCACCATATCTGTGGACACTACAGACCATCAGTTCTCGATGCATTTATATGCTCTCCATGGAGATTCAAAAGAAAACAAGCATTAAACTTAGTTTGTTGGGGGTATTCTACCAAAGTTTTAAAAGCAGCACACACAAAAAGCAATGGAGTGTAGCAACAACAAATAAAAAAGATCTGTTCAGGGTTAAAGAAATAAGATCCAATAATCTGATTTGTAGCTTTGTCATTTCATAGTATGAATAGAGCCTTAGGAAGAAATGTTAACCAATCTTGGTATATCCTAGAAAGAATATATTTTTGGTGAGAAAAAGCCACTGATAGTGTTCAAAACAACTAAACATATAAAATAATTGAGTTGCACTTTTTTTAAAATGAAAAAGCAGAAATTACAAGCATTGTCATGAGCGATGCAATCATAGTGACACTCCGTGATGAGGGATTTCAACTCAGGTCTCCCCAGTCCAGGGCCAATGCCAGGTTTGGCGGGGCCCTCAATAGAGGCAACACTCCCGCATCTGAGCACCTCAGTTGCAGCAGCCTCACACAGGTGGTCCCTTTGGTGGTGGCTGCATCCTCCCGTCTCCTGATTTTACCTTGGTGGAGGCAAGTGGGCACAGCTGTAGAGAAAATAAAACCAGTCTAGCTGGCAGGCACTGCTACTGCTTCCCACCATTTTAAATTCCCTACAATGCCTCTGTGGCCGGGCCCTGATGTAACAGGCATTGTTGAGGAGTTAAAATGGCAGATGCCACCCACAGGGATTCAATGCTGAGAGAAGCAACAAGTCCGATTGTCTGTCGCCAGTATTTTGGGTTGTGGCAGGGTAGGTGGTTGGGTGGCCCTCCTGAGAGCTCAGGCTGTTGACAACTGCTGATGGTGCTGAACCCTGATGCCAGGCCTGAGTCCACCACTACTCACTACACCACAATGGTGTGCTGATTATCTTTCAGATTTCACCCCTTTCTGTGGAATGTCACTTTTCAATCAATGGCTGCTGTAACATCCATGAAGGGCAACTGAAGAGCACGGCAGTGACATTGATGCAATCGATGCAAACTCAATCTTCTGCCTCCTCAAATTAATTAGTTTCAGCATGTTTATTATGTAATCCTTATTTTTAGTACTGAGAGGGCACAAGCAGCACCAAGAGACAGCTCCAATACTAAGGAAAGGACATGTTTTTGGACAAAGATGGCCTTTAAAGCAACACCAGATTTAGAAAAGAACCAAAGCAGGAAAGGGCCCAAAATGATGAATGCCTTCAGCTAGTCAGTGGAATTAATACTGATCTTTTAACTGCAAGGACCCTGTTTTAAAGATGGAGACATGCTGTGAACATGACTTGTACAAACAATAGCCACCTGTTTGCATCATCATTCACTTGCCCTCTTCTTCATGCTTTTCCCAATTATTTTTCTTACAGTGACCGTAACTGTACTCCAGCACTTGCTGCAATTAGACAAGGGCTGTTTCTTGAATAATGGTTTGAAGACCATTTCCCTCTCTGCTACATATTTTCAGCATGCACTCTTTCAACCTGTTTTTCTCTTAAACATCTCTTTCTACACAGTGACCGACATATTCTTCAAAATATATCATACAAGGAAACTCTATTAATTAAAGGATTGTTCGTTAGCTGTTTAACTGCCTTTTAGACAACTACCTGTGCATATGTGCATATTAGAAATGTGCATTTTACTCGGCATAGATGGCCCTTTCTTCAACTATTGTTATAACTTACAAATATCACCACTCATTGTTAGAAAGGAAGGCAATTTTATTCTTTTTCTTCTTCTTCCATATTATGGTAATGCACAAGAACCTAAATAGCCTCCAAAATAAACAAGTGTGCTCTCAAATCTTAGACCCCCCCCATCAATTAAAAATTATTCTGACATGTTAAATAACTATGGTTGCAATCCCATACACACTTACCTGGGAATAAGTCCCATTGAACTTAAGAAGGCTTACTTCTGAGTAGACATAGGTTTGCACTGACTGCACACATGCAATCCTTTGCAGACTTACTTGGGGGTAACCCCACATTGAACATAGCATGACTTAATTTTGAGTATACATAGGATATTGCTATTAAGCTACCAGTTTACACTGTACGTAAGTGCCATGAACAGAATAAAACACTTTGTCTGTTTCCTAGTATCCAAGTGTAACCTTAGCAGCTTTGAAAACTTTGTAGTGAATATTCCACCTTTCCCAACCTTGGGTAGTACTCAATGCTGGCATTTCGCTAGTGCTAATGGCATTGTCCTAGTGGAAACCAGTGCTGGCGCAAGACCTCCCACGTAGGAATGGGAGAACCAGCAATTTTTAAGCTTGCCTAAATTCTCTGAAAATCACTTCAATGCTCGTATCAGCTCGCTCCCATTTTCAACCTGTTTTTCAGTGTGTTCGAACGGGAAAAGTGTGCATTTCAAATGAGAAAAGTGCACATTTCTGTGTGTATGTTTTCCAAAGTGCACACTTTTCTTCCTTTGACTAAAGCATGAAAATGCATATTTTTGTTATGCGCATTTCAAAGTGCATATATATATATATATATATATATATATTAAAAATACACATTTTTTAATGCAATTACAAATTTGGGAATTTCAAACCTTTCTAAACAAACAAACAGCACTCCTGCTCATCTGGAATTGCACATGAACATGTTCTCATAATCTGTGAATGGAAATGGAATCCTCATACATCCCTACGAGTCCTGCCAGTGCATCCTTTGCCACCACCCCTCCTCCTCCTCTCTTTCCCCCTCCTGGGTAGCAGCTGTAGCCAGCTGCCTCGCTATCAATGCCTTGCTCTGAGGGGTCCTTCTTCAGAGCAAGTCATTGGCTGGGAGGTGGCTTTGGAGACTGCCTGTGCTGCAACAGCACAGTTAATCTCCAAGGCCACCCCACCCAGAATGCTTTGCTCTGAGGAAGGGCCCCTCAGAACAAGGCATTTGAGCCAGGTCGGCTCTAGGGAGGGCTGTGCCAGATGCTCTGGCAGGCCGATGTTTTGCTCTAAGAACCCTTGGAGTGTGGAATTAGCTCTTCAGAATGGCCACCCACCCACCCTATGCCTTACTCTTCCTGATGCAGTAGTGTTGGTTTCTACTAGCACAACATCATCAGTGCTAGCTTCCAGGAGGGTGGGGCAATTTTCATCAAGAAAATGAGGAAGTTAAACAGCCCCTACCCTGTACTGCGGTGCTGCACAGTAGTGCTTCTCAGGATCAGCTCCCTCCTACCACTGCTTATATTTGCAAAACCTTTACAGAGATAGAGATGCATTCACATATCTGTTATCACATCTAGTTTGGAACTGGAACAAAAATGGCTGAAAGGATTGATGCAACTCTTTGGTGCAAAGATTGACAGACTTTCACATTTTTATGACCTTTGAGTTGGCCTAATGAAGGTATTACACCAATAGAGAGCCAGTGTGGCGTAGTGGTGAGAGTGTTGGACTGGGACTCGGGAGATCCAGGTTCTAGTCCCCGCTCGGCCATGAAACTCACTGGGTGACTTTAGGCCGGTCATGGACTCTCAGCCTAACCTACCTCACAGGGTTGTTGTGAGGATAAAATGGAGAGGAGGAGGACAAATATGTAAGCCACCTTGGGTTCCTTGCAGGAAAAAAGGTGGGGTATAAATATAATAAATAAATAAATAAAATAAATTGGACTTTGGAATTTTTTGTATTGCTTACATGGCTATCTCTGCTTCTTGTGTGACTTGGAGAATACCAAATTTAACCATTCAATAGCAGGATCCTATACTGGAGGAAGAGGATTTTATACCACCTGAAGCTGGGACTTTATTCTGTGAGAATACATCCCCTCCAACTACTAGGTAAAACTACCCAGTTTGGGTTCAACTGACTTTCTTTTACCTAGTACAGCATCTAAAATTATCTCCAGCTCTGTTAAAATAAAGACTGCCTAGTTTATCTCTACTTCTGTTTTCCACTGGCCAAGGAACCCATCTGGTTCACCCACATGGAGACAGTTCTGAGCTAACAGATGGAGTTATATTTTCAGAAATGAAGGATCAATCATTGTCTGCTACGCTCTTGTTCCCAGTGACCCAGGGACACAGAAACCATCACATCACCTGATAGAGCCCAGTCTGAATGTCTGCAAACCCCTCTCCATCATATCTGACTCTGATTATGCAGACATCAACATCAAGTGAAGTTTTTTCTTATGGTCTGCATGGCTACCTTTGCTTTTTTAAAGATTTCCAATGATTCCAAGTGTTTCATGGTTTGTCTGATTTGAATATATGTGCTTAGAAAAAAATGTAAGGTGTACACAAATCACCCACACAATTATAATGCTTCTATCTTGTCTTAAACAAGAATTGGATTTGGTCCAAACATATTACTGTTGCTCATCCAGAATAACAGTGGTACATATTAGATGTGTGTTAGAACTTGCTTAGTACCCAATTGAGTGGGCTCCTGGTTGACTGCAGTAATTTCCCTATCTTCATTGCTTTGCCTGTGGTACTATCCTCTCATTATGTGTCTCCCAACATTAGATAATGGATCACTCAAGAAATATTATTATGCAATCACACAATGGAATTTTCTAAATTGCTTTTGATACTTTCTCATTCAAATATTCCCTTCTTCAATTCCCAGGCTTTTGTTTTGCTGACAGTAGATCTGGTGGGTGCGCCCTTACTATCTGCAGATCCTTAACCGAATTAACAAGTTGTTATTTTTGCCTGAAGGTTGGATCTTGTTTCAGTTGGTGTAAATTAGACTACACTTCTCTGACCATTTGCTTAACTCAAAGAAGGGAGGCTCTGCAGGCGACTAAGAGGTGTAAAATATATTTCCTCTTCCCCCACTCTTCTCTTTCATCCACTCTGACATGCCACAGATGAAAATAGTTCTGTGTCCTTGTAGCACCTCTGTGCTCTGTCCTCACGCCAAGGATCACTGCCTGAGGCTCCTGTCTCTAAATGTTACAAATTGCCAAAGACTCTTCAGCTACTGTACAGTGTAGTCATTTACTCTGTAATAGGTACCGGTAGTTGTATTGGTTACTGAAGCTGTAAGTAAGTTAGTAAGCTGACCACAACTATTATTTCACTCTTTGGAGGGTACACTCCCTCAATCTACTAGGTCTGCCTTCCTCAACCTGATGCATTCCATATATTTTGGACTACAGATCCCAGCATTCCTGACTATTGAAAATCCTGGCTCAAGGCTCCTGCTCTCCCTTCTTATCATTCTATATCTTTAAACTGGAATTGGACTGGACAGCCCTGCGACAACCACCCCATACCCTATACCCAGGTGGGGTGTTCCTGCCTCACCAAGTGACCGAGGACACCTGTCTCTCTTCAGGATCTGCCCTGCCACCCAGTGCCTATCACCACACCGCTATTGGGATGGCTACCACCACTGGGCCTTTCGTCGTGCCACCCAGCCAGGCAAACTTAATAGAGGCTGTTCTTTCCCACTATTTTAGCCCACCTGTTCTGGGATTTTCCCTTCAGTTTTGCTGCCACCAAACCCCTCAGCACCGTGTGTCCCTTGTGAGGCACATGGGGTTAACCAAAGCCTTATGTATAATTATGAATGGAAAACAGGCTGTTTTCTCACAAAAAGAACAAGATTTATTTTGGGAACACAGGTAGGAAATCAGGGTCAGGGAACATAAGGGATTAAAGGGTCAAATATGGGTTTCAGGCAAATACAGGTCATTAAATATTTATCTAGATATAGCACTTTAAACCTTCCTATCTCTCTACCTCCCACTTCCCTTCTTCCAAGTCCAACTCTCTCTCTCTAACTCCCTAACTGACTCTAGCTGACTAACTGCCCACCTCTCCCTTTAAAAAAAAATAAAAATCCAGTCACTCCTTCCCCAGCCAATCACATGCAAGCTGCATCTGAACATTCCATTCACTCCCACTGTCAATCATATACCCCTGGCACACTATATACAAACCTCAGTAGGTATTTCCCCTTTTAACTAGAACTAGAGTCATCACAAGCCCTTCATACAGAGGACTGTCCTCGGTAAAGTATGACACATGGCCACCTAAGACATAAGACCTAAGGATGCAAAGGACAGAGCCTGGGAATTAAGGGGAAGAACCTGGGGTGGAGCTTGATGGGATAGAGTCAGAGCCTGTTGGGCACACAAGACAATTCCTGGTCAGTCAGTGGATGAACCCTACTGTACCTGGTTCCTCACTCTAGAATGTGATATTCATGTGCTGGCAGAATGAATGGCAAAACCTCTGAAGCTAAGCCTGCCTTACTGATTTTAGGCACTTGTCCTAAGATTTTAGTCCTCCCATAGAGACCATGAGAAGGCTAAAACTCTGTAAGTTCAAGACATATCTGAGAGTTGGTGACCTAGTTGGAGTTTATGCTCTTTCCCTCTCTCCTCTCTGTAGAATACTCTGAAGATGTATAGTTCATTTGGGACTATCATCTCATCAGTCATCTAATAAACACAATGGGGATGGACCTCTTGCAGCTGTTCAAGCAATCCTTGCTTTCATCCTTCTTTATCATCACAGCTGCCAATCAGGCAATTACTGAAAAGAAAAGAAAAAGCCATACATCTGCATTGGCCAACACACTGATATCTCAACCTTTCGCTTTGGAAAGCAAAGCCACATGGAACAAACATGTCTGCCTAATTATGACATGTTTGGATTCATGAGGATAAAGAAAACAGGAGCAGTCCAATGTAGTATACTTAATGGCCGTCAGGAAAATAGTGCCAAACTGTATACAGACCACTTTTATTGAAACAGGTCAAGTATGAAGTGGAAAATTAAGTATTAGGTCTACCAGAATCTTTTCCTTCTGCCTGGCCAAGTCTAGTCTGTGGAGAAAGAGTAAGCAATAGACAAAAACCTGAGCAGAAATTCCTCTACACAATGTGAAATCTGGACTCTTGGGAGAAGATATCTAAAATGTACAGCCAGTGTCAGTCAGAAAGAGTTTTGCCAAATCTGGTTCAATTTATTTATTATATTTATATCCCATCTTTCCACCAAGGAGCTCAACGTAGTGCACATGGCCCTCCCCCCTGCCCCATTTTATCCTAACATCAGCACTCAGAGATCAGCAAGGTGATCAATTAGTTAGAAGCAGATCAATTCCAGACATTTATAGACAAAGCCAGTTTTCTAGATCCATTTGAACTAGGTTCATGGAGCCCTGAAGGATGATGTGTGTGTAGGGTGGCCACTTATGAATCACCAAAAAAAGAGGAAACACATTACCAACAAAGAGGAGAGCAATTTGCATAAAAATTGCCTATACTAGTGTATATGTATAGATGCAAATTTATAAATAATTGCTATAAATTAAGTAGAAAGATATCACATCACACCATAGGGTGGAAGACTTTGACCAGGTGACCAATCTGTTCAGTCTGCTGTTGATGGGCAACTTCAAGGCCTCTGCTCTCCATTTTTATGGTTCTTTATTTTTAAACCAGAATTGGATTGGATAGCCCTTCAAATACAGGATGCCTTAAGAAAAGACATGGCCACTCTATCTGTATGTGGAGATGGGGTGGGGGAGAAGTGTATGACCCTGTTGATTCCCTTAAGGTGCAATCCTATGCATGTTTAGACAGAGAAAAGGCCTACAACTCCCAGCATGCCCCAGGCAGCTATGCTGGCTGGGGTGTACTGGGAGGTGTAGGCCCTTTCTGTGTCTAAATATCCATAAGATTGTGCCATTAATTCTGGTTCTGGTTTGTTTGTTTTTTAAAATGACAGGGCAACCCATAATATTGATAAAGCACAGGGGCAATCTGAGATGGATAAACTGCATTTGCACCAGTATTATTATTCTTTTCCCAAAATACTTGCTTCATAGCTATTATGAAGTCAGTGACTGCATTCAACATGCACTTTCCCATAGGCTGACTCAAAAGTTCCCTTTTCAGTTACTTTTCAGTCATTTCTCATAGTCTCCACTCCAATTGCCACAAAAATGCCAGGATCATCACGGAAAAACCCTTAAGCCATCACGGCTTCTCACTTTGTCATGCAGAGTCCTGAATACCCAGCTTAAGCTGATCTTAAAGGGGCCATGGGCAAAATTGCAGCTAAGCTTGCAGTTTTAGCTTAGCTGCAAGGTTGCCCATGGCCTCTTTAAGAGTAGCTCTGCTTAGGCTTGAACAGCCACAGTAAGCAGGGAGGGAACAGAGCTGCTAAGCTGGGAGGACCAGGCAAAGATATGTGGTGTGTGTGTGTGTGCGTGTGCATGTGCATGCGCATGCTCTACCTGCTGCCTCTGCTGCATGTTGCTGTGGGGAAGGGATTAGCTGGGTGAAAAGAAAAGGAGGTGGAGATTGCACCCGTTGGCTTGGACCAAGGGAGAGGTGAATGAGGGAATTTATTACATGATTCCTATCTTTATATTGCCAAAGATTTTATTTCCTAGCAGAGCTGACTCTGTGCCTCTAACAGGTGAGATACAGTGTCAGAAGGAAATGCAAGGAACTTCCCCTTCTCTCTGAAGCTCCATGTTTGAGGGTGTGGGGTGGGTGGGTAAGCTTCACCTGTTGAATTTTTGCCAATCCTGACAATTTTAAAACAAAAAGAAAGTGATTGCCCTGCAAGCACTGACCCCCCCCCCCCATGAAAAACACCAGATATCAACAATTAAGGGTTTAAGTAAGGTTTAAAAATTTTTACAAAAGCCACTTAGAAAATATTATAAAATAATATATAATATAATAATGTAATAATTATAATACATAAGATATTATATAATAATATAATTCTGGAAAAGTCATCCTACCACTGGCACTGCTGCTGCTACCTCTTCTTCTAGCAAGGAGCAGCATTTCACAATTATCCCTCAGTTACACAATACTTCTTAATACAATGCATAATCAATTTGCTGCCACAAGATGTGATGGTCGGTGTTGTAGATTGCTTTGAAACATGTAGCTTCAGCATTTAATACTGGATACATGTGCTCAAATGCAAGATATATGAACTGTGGGAAGGAAAAATATTTGTTAACCTCTAACCATGATTTTTTTAAAAAAAGAATAAAGGTTGAAATATTTTGTCCCAGAATACATTTACATTTAAGGCATACCCTTTCTCCATAATAAAAAAAAAAGTTAGGCCTTATCATAGAATCATAGAATCATAGAAAAGTAGAGTTGGAAGGGGCCTACAAGGCCATCGAGTCCAACCCCCTGCTCAATGCAGGAATCCAGGTCAAAGCATCTCTGACAGATGTCTGTCCAGCCGCACCTTGAATGCCTCCAGACTGGGAGAGCCCACCACCTCCCTAGGTAGTTGATTCCATTGTCTTATTGCTCTGACAGTCAGGAAATTTTTCCTGATGTTTAGGTGGAATCTAGGTTCCTGTAACTTGAGCCCATTATTCCGTGTCCTGCAAACTGGGATGAACGAGAAGAGATCTTTGCCCTCCTCTGTGTGACATCCCTTCAAATACTGGAAGAGTGCGATCATATCTCCCCTCAGTCTCCTCTTCTGAAGGCTAAACATGCCCAGTTCTTTCAGTCTCTCCTCATAGGGCCTTGTTTCCAGTCCCTTTATCATCCTTGTTGCCCTCCTCTGAACCCTCTCCAGTTTGTCTATGTCCTTGTTAAAATGAGGTGCCCAGAACTGGACACAGTACTCAAGATGAGGCCTAACCAGTGCCGAGTAAAGGGGAATTATCACTTCCCGCGATTTGGAAGCTATACTTCTATTAATACAGCCCAAAATTGCATTTGCCTTCTTTGCAGCCACGTCGCATTGCTGGCTCATATTCAGTTTGTGATCTACCACAATTCCAAGATCCTTCTCACTTGTAGTATTGTTGAGCCAAGTGTCCCCCCCCCTTCTGAGCAGGGCTGGTGCTACCATTAGGCCAAGTAGGCAGCTGCCTAGGGCGCAGGGCTAAAGGGGGCACCAGGAGCATAGGGCTGGAGGGAGGGAGGGCTCAAGTGGGAAGGGGGCGCGCTAAATATCTGATCTTGCCTAGGGCACCAAACTGCCTTGCACCGGCCCTGCTTCTGAGTCTTTTAACAAAGCATAATCAATACCAGTGGCCCTCCTTGACAACTTAGTATTGAATTTACCTAAATCTAATAGTGTGATTCAATTGTACACTTACTTGGGAGTAAGCCCTGTTGAATTCCGTAGGACATATTTCTGAGTGATCATGCCTAGGATTGTGCTATAAGGCAGCAGTATTCTGGCCATTTCCTTGAGAGTAAAGCCCCATTGAAAGAAGTGGGAGTAGCTTTTGAATGAACATTAATAGTATCAGGCTGTAAAACTAGACTTGGTTCCTATAGGAACTCCAGGAATAGCCCTTGATGGTCAGAGACTTATAATGGGCAGCTTCTCATGAATTTATTCTGAAGATTGACACAATTTGTGCCCTTAAAAGGCTTGTGCTCTGAACTTGGCTGTCAAAAATTAACCTCCAGATTGCCTTATTCATCCCATAAGACTAACAGACAAAAGGAAGGACATCTTCATGCAAACCAAGTCCCTGCATACACTCAAGCAACCTGGGTTTGTATATAGGGACTGGGCTTGCATCTTCTAGTAAGGGAAGGTGTTCATGCCTTCCTCTCTGTGCTAGGTTAAGACCATAAAAAGAGCCCTACTGGAAAGGCCTATCTGGTCCAGCATCCTGTTTCCCACAGTGACCAACCAGATGCTCTGGAAAGCTCTCAAGCAGGACATGAGGGTAACAGTACGCTCCCACTCATGTTCCCCAGCAACTGGTATTCAGAGGCATGGTGTCTCCAATCCTGGAGGTGCTATGTAGTCATCATGACTAATCCATTGATAGCCCTATCAGTAATATAATGCCTTGAGAAGGGAAACTAGATACTAACCTCCATGAATTTGTCTACTCCAAGTTGGCAGCCATTGCTACATCTTGTAGCAGTGAATTCCACAGTTTAGCTATGCAAAGAAATACTTCATTTTGTTTCTCCTAAATGTGCCACCATTTAGCTTTAGTGGATAACCCCAGGTTCTAGGTGAGAGGGAGAAAATACTGCAGTTTTGTGTGTTTCCTCTAATACATTTTGTATTAGAGGAAACCAAAGGACCATGCGCTTTGGTTGCCTGGCCATACCTTTGGCCACGCCCTCATGTTGCCTGGCCACACCCTCTTGATCACACCGTCATGTTGCTTAACCATATCCGTTACAAATTCACATGTGTGTCCCTATTTTCATCTGTGAAATGTTGGAGGGTATGACTTCTCAAGCCAATCTGTATGCAATAAATAATTCAGAAACCAAGTGTGTGTACATTTTTTTAAAAAAACAACTATTGGAGAGTGAGAAAGCAGAATTTGGCCTTATGTTACACTGATGTGAACAGCTCAGGTTTTTCAGGCAAATACAAGTTACTTGGAAGGAAATATTGTCAAGTCAGTGCAAACTCCTATTAGTTTGAATACAAATCACTGTTTCAGAGAAAAAGCAACACATCCCTGAGAATCTATTTAAACAAGTCAAACTCATCATGTTGACCTGAATGGAACCAGCATATTCTAGGTTTTGCTACACCCTCCTCTTAACTATGACTGTGTGCTATGAAGAGTAAAGGTCTTGAGATTACTACCTTAATGGAGTCTAACACATATTTCACACTTAGGGCCTAGCTAGGCATGATAGTGGTAGCCATGTTTGTTTATTCACATGCCTGCTCTGTTCATGTATTAAGGAAAGCATAGGGGTGTAGTTTTAACATCAGAGTACATTGGTTAGGAGAGCTCTCTCCCTCCTTATTTCCCATGCTCTGTTGCTTAGGGCAGTATTATCTCAGCTCCTCACTTCCAGAATTGGAGCCAGGATGGGAGAAAAGGCTTAGCGCGAAGGTGCAAATAGCATATCCTGTGGGCCACAGGTGGCCCCCAAGCTTTGTCTGGTGGCCCTCCAAGAACCCCAGCCTCCTCCACTGCCACCATTAAAAAACTGTGGTGGTTTGTGTGTGAATCAGTGTGAATGAACATGTGTGTGTAAATCAGTGTGCATGTCAATGAGTGTGCATGTGTGTGCATGCCTGTGCAAGCATGCACATATGTGCGGCCACTGGCATCTCAGCAGACACCCAATATGGCCCTCCAAAGCCAAAAAAGTTGTGTAGCCCTGGCCCAGAACAACAGACTATGGGGAGCAATGACAAATGAGGGTTCTGCTCCCCTCATCTACACCTCTCATTTGATGTTAGAGTTAGACCCATCCCAACTTTAAGCACAATGAGGGCAGACACATGAAGAAACATATCTGCCACCATCACATCTAGTTTGAACCTCAGAACAATGGAGAAAGTTCTCACCCTAGTCTCAGTTCTGTACTGCTACCCATGCAACAGGGTTGGTCATCACCTTGGAGCACTTCTAATTCCTACATCAGTGTGTCGAATCAGATTGTTGTTCATTATTATGTAATAATACACATGCAACCTTATAATCTGCCTCTGCAATATCCATGGTCTCAGCAACACAGGCCCATGCAGAGTAGTTTGGCAAAGGCAGACTGTGACAACCCTGGGATTCTTCAGAAAATCCTTATCCCTCTCTTTAACCAGGCATTGTGGGAGGTAACTAGATAAACTGAATGAAATGGAAGTCTAAGTGCCTAGTTTTGCTACTGGGACTAACAAATCACTAGCTGCCGCCACTTACTGAGATCATCATCATCATCATCATCATCATCATCATCATCATTTGTATGCCACCTTTCCAAATTATGCTCAAAGTGGCTCACAAGAAAAGTAAACAAATAAATATATAGGTACAAAAATACATATAGAATTGTAAATACGGTATATCAATCACACCTCATACTGCATCCACATTAGCAAGCTAACAAACACACTGCAATCAAAATGTCCTAAAATATATGAAAACATTTTGATAAACAATTATCACAAAGATATCCACATTTAGCTTACAAAACCTTCAGTAACTTAATCCAAATCAGTGATGGCTTGTTTCTTAACATAGCAGAAAATCTTGACTTCAACCATAGCACTGTTCCCCAGAAACAGTCTTGTGGCACCCTAAAGACTAACAAATGTATTATGACATCAGCTTTCAGATGCATGAAGTGTTATCTTGAGTTCCAAGTGTATGTATACCCACATGTGGGGGGGGAGGGATTGTAAACCATGAGGTCAGAGGGAACTGCAATGCAGAAAGGATAGACAGTGACAATTACCTTATTTACAGTGGCCATCCACAAAACAATTGTTGGATGATTACAAAGAAATTCTTGCATTGGTGAGCGGATTAATACATGTAGTGTGATCAAAAGAACAAAAAAAAACATTATCCCAATTGAACCCACAGGAGATAGAGCTGAACCTTTTGATGAATTGTAACTCAGCTGTTTCACATGAAATCTGTTCTTGAAAAACCTTTGTTCAAGAATGGTCACCTTATGGAAGGCCCTATCTGGATTGGGACCGGAGCAAGGGTCCAAAGGGTTGAAGCTCCCTTACCCTCCATGCTAGGGTCCCTGATCTGGAGTGTGTCCCTCATGCTTTTGAGTGAGAGGGGGAAATGTCTTTAAAGCCCTGTGTAGTTTGACCCTCACTGGAGTCAAACAGAAGCAGTGTTGGAGCACATTGAACACACAGCATTCTGAACCCTGCTGCCACTGGCCCAGACCAGAGATTCTAGGCCTGGGTGCTGGATTTACAGCCTGGAATCCTGCTACTATTTGCTTGCTGGAAATGGACTCAGAGTTCTCTTTCTAGGTTCCCTGCTGACTAGTGCGAGCACTATACCTCCCTAGTTTAATCAAATATAATACTTCAGTAAATTCAGAGCTTCCAGGGGAGGGAAGTGTCCTCCTGCTTTCCCTCCAATGGACAGCCACGTACAGCCCTTGGTGCTAAGCATGCTCCAGAAAATCCTATGGCAGTAACCAGTTTTTCCTGTACCCCCACCCCATATCAAAAGGTGCTTTTCTTACCAAGTGCACCAAGTGTTTAGTGCATCACCCTGCCTGCCTGTTGTTGCATTCACTCATGGACGGAGTCTGCATTCATCCGCCTGTGCATGTGTGTGTTTGCTTTTCTTTTGATTGTTTGAAACAAAGAGTGAGATGCAACGAATACAAGGTGGTTAGAGGCACCAGAGGGGGAAAAACACACCTTCATAGATTAATAGATCATAGAGTTGGAAGGGGCCTACAAGGCCATCGAGTCCAACCCCCTGCTCAATGCAGGAAACTAGAGGAGGGGTCTCCCATTCAAGTAATAACCAGGCTTGACCCTGCTTAGCTTTCCACACTCAGACAAGCTGAGCCAGCGTGAGCCACAGACTTGCATGTGAGAGTATCATGTAGCAGTTTTGCCAGTCTTAAGGTTATTATGAAGAATGATAGAAATGAATGGTAAGGAATTTGAATATCATTAAAGTCAAATTTCAGCAAGAGGAATACAAAAAGCAAGCATTCTTATATTGTGGTACATGTTACCTCATTCAAAAAAATTCAAGCAAGTAAACTAAGGCAAGATACCATGGGGTGGGGGTGGGTATTGATGGAAATGCCTGTGGATGTGAGGCAGGGCAGAGAAAAATCTGGAGGAAGGTGCATTGGAGGAGAAACAGAGCAATTGAGTGAAGTGTTGTTTAATGTCTCGGTCATGGTGAACAAACAAACTCTAGGCTCTACCAAAATAATGGACAGTTAGAAAGCAATCAGAGTGGTTTGCACTGTGAGCACATATGGAGCTATTGGGATTTTTGTTTCTTTGTTTAAAACAGGAACGGAATGTGATGCTAAGCATGCATTTGTACATTATCAGTTTGGGTAATTATTAGACATTTATCACAGGGTTGGGGAGGTACATCTGGGGTTTCTGCCTCAGGCACCAAAATGTCTTGGGCTAGCCCTGTGAGTAGAATTAGATGGCAGAGTTGATGAGAGGGGAAGTCCAATAAGCAGAGAAGATCTCCATCAGGGTCTTGCAACCTGGTGCCCTCCCAGAACCAGCACCCAGAACCCTGGTGCAACTCCCAGAACCAGCATCACCAATGATCAGGGATTCTAGGAGTTGTGGTCCAAAACATCTGGCCGGCAGCAGGTTGCATACCCCTGATCTACATATATACCCTGGCCGACCTATTGCTGGGTACGGTGGCAAAAAAAGAGGAAATGCATCAACCAAAAAGAAGACACCGACTTACCTAAAATTTGCATAGGCTAATTTATATGTATACATGAAAATTTAGAAATAATTACTATAATGTAAATAGCAATACAATACAGTACATCTCACCGTAGTTGGGAAAACTGACCAGGTGACCTGTGTGCCTGCTCAGTCTGCTGTCCAGGTGCTAACTACTGATAGGCAACTGTTGAAGGGCAGTGGTCCAGAACAGGACTGCAATTATTAATGGGGACTGGGTTGTTTGACTATATGACACCTGTGATTTGGCAGCTGCTCCGGCTCCCAATCTGTTTTCAGGCCCAATTTAAAATGCTAGTTTTAACCTACACCTGCTGAAATACCCTCATCCATACAACTATTAAAGATACAGGAACCTTGTCCTCTTTTGCACATGACTACCCTAATGAACTGGCCCTCCATATCAAATTCCAAATAATAACTACAGGAGACATACTGTGAGTCCTAAGCCAACATAAGGCTTGATGAGCTCCCTATTAAACAGTGTTTAACTACTGAACAGATGATACATTATTTTACTTATTTTTCATATTATTTACCCAATAAGAGTAATACATTGGAATCTTTCTGGAATCTTAATCATATCCTCAAAGCTCAACCAAGAGATGGATCTCTCTCTCTCTCTCTCTCTCTCTCTCTCTCTCTCTCTCAAAAATAATAATAATAATAATAATAATTGTGATTTGCTGCTGCTTCTTTTTTAATGTGAGAGGACTTGAGTGAAACACATGTGCTCAACAATCTTTAGGAGTCAGTTATGGAATCCATACAATGGCAGCAGCCACCACTCATCTTACATGTAGGTAAATCACTGTCTTCAATAAACCAGCTGGCTTAGATGGCCCGTGTTCAGGTTCTCTCCCTGGGGTGTCGGTCTGTGACTTCATACTTCCCCGCCTCAAGACCTTGCTATCAGCACCATTTCCTAGGTTAGAGTCTGGTTCATCAACCCACTCGGCTCTCTGATCACATATCCAGCACTTGGAGAAAGTGTCCCATTTAATTATCTTGAAGGCCAGCTGAGATTTACATCTTCCCAGTCTTCCGATGGCCTCTATATATTCTCAGTTACAGCTGGAGAGAATTTGGATGAATGTCAGTGGTGGAGAGACTGAAAGCGCTGCCTCAGTCTAGAGGAGTGCTTTGCAAAGCAGCCTGATCCGCTTTTAATACACTTGACTTGCAATTCACAAAAGAACTGTATCCCCCCCTCCCATCACAGACCTCCCCTGAACAGAATACGATGCCAAATTCCAAGCAATGGGACCCAACGATTCTCTGTTAAGAAAAGGATGGTGCACGAGAAATCCAGGAAAATCAATGATGTGACAGGGTGTAAACCTGGAATCAGGGATGAACGACAGTTAAGGTAACAGCCTGTGGGCTTTCAGAGATTTTCTTCCACATAGTGTTTAGCCGAAGACATCCTGCATTATGCGCATCCTCATGTCTTTTACAGGTTTTGGCTGAACATTTTTTCTTTCTTTTTGAGCCTGTGTGTGATCAGCACTCATCAGACTACGTGTACACATTGAATGCTGGTAACGTCTTGAGGGGGAGTGGAGGGATCCTTGTTTTTTTACGCACATGTAAGAGCCAAAGCATGCAATGAACAGACTCACATAGTACATCTTTTACTGGACTGCAAAGGGGAGGAAAACAATGTTTGATTGCCTTTCCATGTTAAAGCTAATATCTCTGCACAGAAAAAAGCCAAGCTTGTTTTAGGTTAGCATTCTCCCTATTGTGTTTTTCTTTTTTTATGTGCAAGAAGTTCTTTTTTAAAGTAATTGGCAGTATTCAAATCTCTCTCCCTCTTTGAGGTCTGCCGTGGTAAAGTCAACTAATGACTACCTCACATACATCACTTCTGATCATATTGTATGGATTTTAGGCCAATGGCAAAACCAAGAAACACTCAGGAAAAGCCCAGAGAAAACAGGTACCATAAGTCTTCAGGGCCTTCCTAAAAGTTTGCAGTGATGGACCCCAGATGGCAACCCATTCCAGGAGTGTGGGGCCACTGTGGGAAAGGCTCACTCTCATGTACTTATCTATTTACCGTAATTGCTTTCAAAGGTGCACAAGTGAGAAAGCTCTCTACTGCTGATTTTAAATTGCAGGCAGGGTGCTACAGTTGAAGACAGTCCTTCAAGTAACTTGGTTCCAAATTGTCTAAGACTTGAAAGATCAAACTCAGCACTTTAAAGTGGGTATGTAAAAGCACCAGTAACCAGTGCAGCTGGAGCAGTATGGGTGTTATATTCCTTACCCGCACCAACATTTGGGCAGCTGCATTCTGCACCAGATGTACCGTAATCTCCTCCTTCACTTCCTCTCTTTGGGTGCTTCCAGATGAGGATTTTAATGTGTAATTGCCCTGCCTCATTCATGGAATTCTGCAGGGGATACAGACAATGTCTTCTACTTGTAACACTCCTATGTTTTCCCACGACTTCTGTCGTTTTTCCTTCCACAACAACAACAAAAAATCATGGAGGAAAAGATGGAATAACTGCACCATGTTTTTTGATTGGTAGCTCTAGGAGTGGTACACCTGGAAGCTCCCCTTTCCTCACAGCAGCCCCATGAGTCACTTCACCTTAGGGAATGGACATGAAGGAGCATGGCTGCCTCAGCACCCCCTTCTCACCTCAGGGAGCAGTAATCCCGGCCCGGGCATAGTCCCAGGCATGCCTGTCCTTCGCACTTACCCTCGGCAGTGTGGTAGAGCTAGGGCTCAATGGGATGCAGCACTGGCACTTTCGGATTAGCAGGGATGCCGATGTCATCTGCCACCCCTCCACCCTGGATTTCCTAGCAGCTCTGGGGAAATGAATTTTCCCAGCAATAATATATTGTCCCTTATTGTAATGCAAAGTATTGTGGGGTGGCTTCTTGGCCTTAAATGAGCAAATAAGAACCATGAGCTTTACAGAAGACCTGCTTCTGGTGGAGACAAAAACTGCTAGAACTAGTTTGATACGGATCAGCACAGCTGCCTGAATTTTTGGACTCCCCTTGGGGCTGCAGTTATGGGGACTGTAATGATGAGCACCTGAACTTCAAACTTTACCACTACTCCACAGCTTAACATAGTTTTAAAATGTGCAGGGTTCTCCCCCTTCTTTCTTTTTGATGTTGGGATAACAGCAGTCATAAAGCAGAGAACATCTGCCCCCTCTCCAGCTATCTAGCACATGCTTCCATTCATTTTTGCGCAAGACGTGCTGGCCACATTAGGAACTGCTATGTTGTACCTAACAATAAACCTGAATTCGTTGCACATGCAAGGGGCTGTTCTTTCTTTGTACATGCACAAAATTTTTGTACATGCACTTTGTACATTTGTACATGCACATCTGACAGTGGTGCATACCAAATTCATTTTTCACCAAGGTCTAGGCCAGTTCAAAACAAGACAAATGGCAAACGAACACAGAAGAAGAATCCCTGTTTAGGCACCTCTTAGCCTGGTATGGGTAGATTTCATAGATCATAGAGTTGGAAGGAGCCTACAAGGCTACTGAGTCCAACCCCCTGCTCAATGCAGGAAACTAGAGGAGGGGTCTCCCATCCAAGTAATTACCAGGCCTGACCCTGCTTAGGTTTCCACGCTCAGACAAGCTGAGCCAGTATCAGCCAAGACTTGTCTGATGGTCTCCATAGAAGTTTTCTCCTATAGTTTGATGCTTACACTCAAAAACAGAAGTGCCGGCAGGTGTTTTTTTGAGGAAGGGGTAAACTGCCCCTGACCTCACACATGGAGGAGACCATATCAACTCTGATAAACAATACATTCCAGCTAAGAAAAAAAATGACATTGAGTCAGGGTACGGGGAGGAGGAACTGGGAGTCTCAAATGAAAATTCAGCTTGCAGGCCTCTCAGCATCTTTAAAAAAAAAAAAAAAAAGGCAAGTGTGCAGGGCAAACAACATGGCCTTCCACAGTCTCTTCCCACCCCACCCTCCAGCCTGAACCTGCCAAATTGGCTACTGGATTATTAACTTGGACTCCACATGGAATGGCTTGCAAGGGCACTGGATGGGCTCACCCATGCAGATGCACCTTGGAGCCAGTTCACATACATGTTCCACAGGTGATGAACGTGCTAGTGAAGACTTGCATGGATGAATGAGCTATTGCAGTTCTAACAGCAATGCAAGGACTATCCCTGTGTTGAGAAGAACAGTAGACAGCAGGTAGTAAGCTGTCTCTGACAAGATCGATGAAATAAGTTTTGTGTCTATGTTCTCTCTCTCTCTCTCTCTCTCTCTCTCCAACATCGCTGCACAGCTAAGGAAATTGAATGGAAGTCAACGTTCTCAGTCTTGGGGCAGCTTAACGTGTTATGTGAAAGTACCAAAGCAGGATGCATACATTAATGGTGTGCACTGTTTCTATGCATCCAGGGGAATACGTGCAGGTTGGTTTAATCACAGGAGAGATGTTGAGGTTAGTTTAATCACAGGAGAGATGTTGTGTTTTCCTTTTGCACATAAGCCTGAAAGGGTGGGAATCATAGAATCATAGAATCATAGAAAAGTAGAGTTGGAAGGGGCCTACAAGGCCATCGAGTCCAACCCCCTGCTCAATGCAGGAATCCAGGTCAAAGCATCTCTGACAGATGTCTGTCCAGCCGCACCTTGAATGCCTCCAGACTGGGAGAGCCCACCACCTCCCTAGGTAGTTGATTCCATTGTCTTATTGCTCTGACAGTCAGGAAATTTTTCCTGATGTTTAGGTGGAATCTAGGTTCCTGTAACTTGAGCCCATTATTCCGTGTCCTGCAAACTGGGATGACCGAGAAGAGATCTTTGCCCTCCTCTGTGTGACATCCCTTCAAATACTGGAAGAGTGCGATCATATCTCCCCTCAGTCTCCTCTTCTGAAGGCTAAACATGCCCAGTTCTTTCAGTCTCTCCTCATAGGGCCTTGTTTCCAGTCCCTTTATCATCCTTGTTGCCCTCCTCTGAACCCTCTCCAGTTTGTCTATGTCCTTGTTAAAGTGAGGTGCCCAGAACTGGACGCAGTACTCAAGATGAGGCCTAACCAGTGCCGAGTAAAGGGGAATTATCACTTCCCGCGATTTGGAAGCTATACTTCTATTAATACAGCCCAAAATTGCATTTGCCTTCTTTGCAGCCACGTCGCATTGCTGGCTCATATTCAGTTTGTGATCTACCACAATTCCAAGATCCTTCTCACTTGTAGTATTGTTGAGCCAAGTGTCCCCCATTCTGTAACTCTGCATTTGGTTTCCTCTCCCTAGGTGCAGCACTTGGCATTTATCCCTGTTAAATTTCATTCTGTTGTTTTCGGCCCAGCGCTCCAGCCTATCGAGGTCACTTTGGATTTTGTTTCTGTCTTCCAGAGTATTAGCTGTTCCACCCAACTTTGTGTCATCTGCAAATTTGATAAGCATTCCCTGTACCTCCTCATCCAGGTCATTAATAAAAATGTTGAAGAGCACCGGGCCCAGGACCGAGCCCTGTGGTACCCCGCTCGTTACCTCTCCCCAGTTTGAGAAGGAACCATTGATAAGCACTCTTTGAGTCCAATTCTGTAGCCAATTGTGGATCCACCTGATAGTTGTTCCATCTAGCCCACTCTTAGCTAGCTTACTAATCAGGATATCATGAGGCACTTTGTCGAAAGCTTTGCTGAAGTCCAGGTATATAATGTCTACAGCATTCCCACAGTCCACAAGGGAGGTTACCCGATCAAAAAATGAGATCAGATTAGTCTGACAGGACTAATCTGAAGTGTGTCTTCACTTAGTGCTTTGATTCAGTGCTTCTACATAACACATGCTGCCATCTTTGAGTGGCTCCCCACTGGTCAGCCACTCCATTTGATGGTCATAAATTGGTAGTTCATCTTGGCTCACCATTTTACTGCCTTGGAAAATGTATTTCAAACAGTACTGGGCATGGGGATTTTGATTCCAGATTTATCAAGAGAAACACACTTCATTATTTTGATTTTAAATGGACGTTCAGTTGATGGATCTATGTTTCCATCAGACAGCAGAAGAAGTGGTGGGGTAATGTTTTAAAGGTCTCTCTAGAAACCCAGCCAAAAGTTACTTCCTGCTGGGATAATTACTGTACCTCTTGGCCCTTCCAGGAAGAGTTCAAATCCAACTCTCCTGCTGGTAGAATAGCAACCTTTGGAAAATTCTCTATCCTTTATAAAAATGCAAACTCATTTTTTAAAAAATCAGCGAACCAAAGCTTAATGAAGTAAAGTACAAAGACATTACTTAATATTAGAACTGGTCAATGTTACGATCACTTCTCTGAGAATGCACTGGGAATTGATGTCTAACCAACCAGCTTATTTTACAGCTGTTGGGTTTTAAAATATATATATATATCCAACTTTCTGCTGTAATGTCAGAAGATAAGTCTTACTTCACCAAGAAATTCAGCTCCCACAGCAACTGTACCCATCTTTTGATGTCTGTCAATCTTATGTGCAGATACCTGGGGATTGCAAACAACGCCTCTTAATATTATTCTCATTTTTTCAATCATTAATTTCATTTATCCATATAAAACCTGCATCAGTTCTAGGGATGGGTGAATCTGTCATTTTCGCTTTTCCCCACATTCATTTAAAAAAAAAACAACAACCTCAAGTTCTTTCCACCCTGAATATGAAGAAAATTGTGAATTTTCTTAAATTCTTACCAAAAACAAACTGAAACAAAATTCTTACCCATCTGCAACAGCCAAATTCAATAGGTACACCTATTCCCAGTATGGAGAGGACCATGTTTTACCTGCCTGCCATATAGCTGTTAAAGGCAAGGAACCTGTCAGAAAAAAGAAGTAGCAAGCAACCCTAATTAATACTAACATGACTGAATACAGAGGGATTCAAACCCAAACTTTTAAGATCTAAGCACTTGAAACCCTGAGCCTGGATAGACAAATCTGTCCATTTCCATTTCTCCCACATTCAATTTTAAAAAAATAAATTAAAAAATCTCACATTCTTTTTGTCCTGAATGTGGAGAACTGTGCAAATGTTTCTAATTTTTTTTAAATCAAAAACTGACTGAAACTAAATTCTTACAAATCCCTACTTTTGTTATGTAAAGTAACACAGAAAATGATAACATAGAAACTGGTAACTACTATTTAATCCTGAGCACTTCTGTTTTCATTTGGGGGTGAGGAAAGGAGAGACCTAGGTTTCTAGCCTTCATGCCATGTAGTTTCTACTAAACTTTTAAAAAATACAGGGCCATTTAGGTTTTCCACAGAATCCTATCCATCTCCCTCCCCCCTTGCAAACCCACCCACCCCCATCAACCCTGTCCTTCTGCATTGTGACCCAATCTTTTATTTTTCAGATTGTGACTAATTGTATTTATTTATTTATCTCAAATATTTTAACTCACCTTTCAGGATACACTGCCTTGATAGGCAGTTCACAAATCCAACATGATAACAATAACAATATAATACACCGTCAAGGCCCATACTTTGTAAGTAGAAGCAATAAGAGTTTAAAAGCTCCACACATGAAAGTTAACCAAATGCAGACTGTAATAAAAATGGGCAGTATCCAACAGGGTGAAACCACTAACCAACATTAATTACGTTCCATAAGTGTAAACTGTTGTAGTGCAATGCCAACAGCATTAGCTGGCACATCGATTTCCCCGGGAAATCAGCATGCCAACTAATGCTATTGGCATTGCACTACAGTAGTTTATGTTAGTGCAACATAATCTGTGTTAGCAGTTGCTTCCCATTGGATACTGGCTGCCCAATGTCTTTAAGGTTCTCTTAAAGACTGGCAATGATAGGGTCCTACATATTTCCCTAGGAAAGGAAAGGTGCATGGTCACCACCAAAAAGGCCCTGTCCATGATACTTGCCGATCAAACAGTGCTTACCAGCAGGGAAGAGACCAAAAGTTCTAAATGTGGTAAAGCAGGGGTAGGGAATATGTGGCCCTCCAGATGGTGTTAAACTGGCACTCCCATCAGCACTAGCCAGCATAGCTGAAGCTGAGAGATGCAGGCCAATCACATCTGGAGTTGCAGTGCAACAACATCTGAAGGGTTACATGTTCCCCATCCCAACTGTAAAGCAAAATGGTACCAACAGAATATGGATGTGTGTAAGTTTGCGCCATATATTACATGTTGTAATATTGTGAACTATTTAGTGGAGAGTTCCAGCTACCTGCATATATTTTCTTATTAAGAGCTAGTGTACAAGTTATACCTGACACAGGGATTGGCATTGCTGTGGTAAGATTCCTGCCCCTTTGTATGCATAGTTCAATAGATTACGTGGTTCCTGTCAAGTTTTCACACCTCTGGCTGCAAAACATCATTGATGTGGTGAGGAGCAAGGGCTTTAAGCTGAGCCTGTGAGGAATGGAGGAAGGAGAGCATACCCGTATAGTATTTGGGTTACATGAGAGCATAATCACTAATAACTGTACCTTGGGGAACTGAAAGTACTGTATAGGCCAACACTGAAGTTAAAAGGTTTGCAACAGAATAGTATTTATTTATTTATTTGCTGTATTTCTGAATTGCCCATCTGGCCAGCAAACCGGCCACTCTGGGTGATGTACAACATGATAAAATACATTTAAAATACATAATATAAAATACATTTAAAACAGTATAAAACAGTATAACTTTTAAAATCTTAACCCACCCCATATTCCCACCTGAATAACCATGTTTTTAGTGAGCGGCAGAAGCTCAACAGAGAGGAGGCATGGCGGATGTCACTAGGAAGGGAGTTCCACAGTATGGGGGCCGCCACAGAAAAGGCCCTCTTCCTAGTCCCCACCAGTCTAGCTGCTCTGGCTGAATGGACAAGGGGAAGGCCGTCTGTGGCAGATCTCGTTGAGCGGCCTACTTGGTGTTGCTGGAGACGCTCCTTGAGATAAACTGGACCGGAGCCATATAGGGTTTTAAAGGTCAAAACCAACACCTTGAATTCGGCTCGGCAAGCAACTGGTAGCCAGTGCAGCTCCTTGAGTACTGACATGATGTGATCCCGCCGCCGGCTGCCTTTAACCAGGCGAGCGCCGCGTTCTATACCAGCTGTAGCTTCCGAACTGTCTTCAAGGGTAACCCCACGTAGAGCGCATTACAGTAGTCTAGGCGAGAGGAGACCAAGGCATGAACCACCGATGGGAGCAGATGATTAGGAAGGTAAGGGCGCAGCTGCCATATCAGATGGAGTTGATACAGCGCTGCCCGGCTCACAGCTGCCACCTGAGTCTCCATGGACAGCTGGGAGTCTAGAATGACCCCCAAGCTGTGGACCTGGTCCAGGGGTAGATGTACCCCATTCAGCACCAGGTCAACATCCCCTAGCCTCCCCTTGTCCCCCACCAGAAGTACCTCGGTCTTGTCAGGGTTCAGCTTCAGCATGTTCCTTCCCATCCAGCCACCCACTGACTCCAGGCACTTGGACAGGGTCTCAACGGCCAACCTTGGTGAAGACTTGAAAGAGAGGTAGAGCTGCGTGTCATCCGCATACTGATGACACCGGACCCCAAACCTCCTGATGATAGCTCCCAGCGGCTTTAGGTAGATGTTAAATAACATTGGGGAGAGGATGGTGGAACCCTGCGGCACCCCACAAGTGAGTGGCTGAGGGTCCGAAGCCTCCTCCCCAAGAACTACCCTCTGGTACCTTCCAGAGAGGAAGAACCGGAACCACTGCAATACAGTGCCTCCTATGCCCAACCCCTCCAGGCGGTCCAGGAGGATACCATGGTCAACGGTATCAAAAGCCGCTGAGAGATTGAGGAGGACTAGAAAGGAGCATTCGCCCCTATCCAAAGCCCTCCTCATATCATCCACCAAGGCGACCAAGGCCGTCTCCGTCTCATGTCCAGACCTGAAGCCCGAATTATAAAAAACAGAAATTATGACAATGGTTGGTGTAATCATTTCAGGGGGGGAGGAGCACCTCAAAACCTATGCCCTCCATTACTTTCAGCAACAGAAGAGGAGACACCAGGAGGATTCAACTGTCCATTTGGAATCGTGATTCTCTCTCATTTCTAGGCACTAGAGAAAACCCTTCTTCATTTCTACATAAGATCACTTGGCACAATCCTATGCAGGTTTAAACAGGAAAAAAAATCCTACAACTCCTGGCGTGTGGGTGGGGCTACCGGGCCTAACATCAGCCCTCGCTGCCCCGCCCCTTATACCTGTAGTGACCCATAAGTGGCCAGGTGTATCTCCTCATTCTCCCCCACCCGCAAAATTCTCCCCACCCACAGCTGCGCGTGTTTCGGGGGAAGTGCCTTCTGTTTAAACCTGCATAGGATTGTGCCCTCAAAGTCTCATCTTCTGTTCTTTTAGGGACGGGAACCTCGATGTCCCAAGTATAGGCAAAGGTCCAAGGACTTGTCTTCTGACTGCCATTTTACTGGTTCCTTTAGCAACCTCAGTCCTTCTTGCTCATACATACTTCTCTGGTCTCAGAGGACTCACATTGGGTCCCCTTCTTCAGCCTCATATCTGTGGTGGTAAGCCTTTTCATTAAGAGTGATAGAAGTGAAGTCTAAAGTATGAAATAATGCCATTCTAATATGCACCGTGTTATATATGCAGCCTGCAACCTGCCCCTTCTGCTTTGCCAATCTGTATTTTTAAAAAAGAAAAGAAAACTTGCCAGATTGGAAATTCTATTCATGGGGGTGGGCAGGTGTCAACAGTCTGTGAAAGTGGTAACATTTGACCCAGAATATCCCTAAATATAGCCTTCCATCATTCTTCTGTGGTGATTTGTGCAATGAGGTGGCTTAAAAAAAAAGTGCTGATGTACTCACAGCAAATACCCACTAACACAGTGTTCTCCAACCTTGGGTCCCCAGATGTTTTTGGCCTACAACTCCCAGCATGCCCCAGCCAGGAGAACACTACCAAGTGGCAGCTGTGCCTGGGTCAGAATTTATTGTTTCCTAGGGTGGCCACGTGTCCTCTTTTATGGAGAACAGCCCTCTACTTGAAGGGCTACCAGAGGATCATCCTCTATCTGAAGACATCCTCTATTTCAGTGTTCTCCAACCTTGGGTCCCCAGATGTTTTTGGCCTACAACTCCCAGCATGCCTCAGCCAGCAACGCTGGGAGTTGTAGGCCAAAAATATCTGGGGACCCAAGGTTGGAGAACACTGCTCTATTTGAAGGGCTGCCCTGTCCAATTCCAGTTTAAAAATAAAGAACCTTAAGAATTAGTGCCTGGGCAACAGACTGAACAGACAGGTACACAGGTCACCTGGTCACACCCTTCCACAATATGGTGAGATGCACTGTATTTCTGTTAAAATTATAATTATTATGTCTAAGTTTGCATCTATACACGTAAATCCACATATGCAGATTACATGTAAATTGGTGCCCTATTTTGTCCTTTTTTTGGTTATGCATTTCCTCTCTTTTTGGGGGGCACCCTACTTCTTCCTTATGGCTGCATCCTTGGGGTGGTTATGCATAAAGCAATTTCAATTTTATAAGCATCTGAGCCCTTCCTTTTAAAAAGAGTTATTGTTACAGTCCCTAGTATCACGTTTAAGTACTTTATATACATCATGTATAAATATGTATGCCACCACTTGGGCCTAATTCACTGTGGACCTAACGGAAATACAAATTGTTAGGGAATTTCCATAATAGATGGGCAGCACCATCATATGGCTTCTAGACAGCATCTAGATGGCCATAGGATTTTTTGGAGCTCCAACCTTGGAAATTTCCTTTGAGATCAGAGCTGGGACTCCTTGCAGCCGGCGTGTAAAGAACCACACTGACTGCTTCTCTGAGATCACAAGAGCAACCTTGGAGAAGGGGTTTTGTGAGCATTCCAGGGGGCGGAGAGGGAGGAGACCAGCACTGCCAAGCTACAAGGTATCCTGGCGATGCCTCAGCCTCCTTCTCTCCCCTCTGTAGTGTCACCTAAATGCTTTGCAGGATGGGAGGAGTGTGGAAGCTACCTTCACATCCGTGCTCCTCCTGCCTTGCATAGGATGCCCATAATCCTCTGAGTTCAAAGGGCTATGGGCATTTGGATTGGATTGCACACTAAAATATGAGAATCGATGTGTACAGAGTAGAAGACACACTGGGTACTAGACAGTGGGGCAGTTTTCATGTTTAATATGATCCAAAATCCCTCTTGGGATATTTATTTTATTATTTATTTAAAACAGTTATATACCACCTTTCAGGGTGGTGATCCATCAACATTTATAACTTAATATAAAATACAACAACAGCATAGAACAGACAACCTTTAAAAGCAGGATTACAAATGACAACAATTTAAAATTCCTGGGTAAATAAAGATGTTTTTTTCCATGGCATTGAAAAGATCGTTACATTGGTGCCAGGCAAGTCTTTTTAGAGAGATCATTCCCTGACCAGGGTGCCACTACTGGAACAGCCCCTTGCCTTTGTGATTGAATAACATACCCCTGATAAAGGGAGCACCCAGAGAAAGGCCTAAGCAGGTGATCTTAATGCATGGCTGGATTGGCATGGGAATAAGTGCTCCTCCAGGTATTTGTGTCTCAGGCCATTTAGAGCTTTAAAGGTAAGTACCAGCACCTTGAATTGGACCCAGAAATGAACAGGTAGCCAATGAAATTCTTTTAGAATAGACATGATGTACATAAATATTGATGTACCCATCAAAGGTCTGGCTGCCATATTCTGCACCAATTGAAGCTTCCAAGTCATCTTCAAAGGCGGCCCCATGTATAACACACTGGAATAATCCAATGAGGATTACAAATGACAGTCAATCAAATTGAAATGCAACAGGCTGTATTGACTCAGAAAAAAATCTATAAGGAGGTTATCCAATGGAAGAAACGAGAATA
This sequence comes from Shinisaurus crocodilurus, assembly GCA_021292165.1. Classification (NCBI taxonomy): domain Eukaryota; kingdom Metazoa; phylum Chordata; class Lepidosauria; order Squamata; family Shinisauridae; genus Shinisaurus; species Shinisaurus crocodilurus. Next base: position 189,864,687 of record CM037879.1, read on the forward strand.
CACCATGAACAGGGCTGGATTAAGATAGGGGCTATTGGAGCTGCAGCTCCAGGCCCCTACCACAAAATAGGCCCACAGGCCCGGCAGCGCCCACTCGCCCGAGCCGCGCCGCCGCCTGCTGCCGCTGCCTCACTTGCCCTTGAGGAGGAGGACGCTGCTCGCTCGCTCCTGCAGCCTCCTGGCACCAACATAACGATCTTTTCAATGCCATGGAAAAAAACATCTTTATTTACCCAGGAATTTTAAATCCAATCCAAATTTGCAAGTGAAAAAGTAAAATTAAAATAATTTTTAATAAGCAGCTCTGGTCGGAAGGAAAAAGGAAAAAAACCTGCTGTTGCTGCGCCCTCCCCGCCAGCCCAGACCTCCCACACAGGCCATCTGGTGCTGAAGAAGGGCCCGTCTCTTCACGACTTTGATTGGCCCAGTAATGGTCACCTGACGCGGCGCAAACTCCGCCCCTTTTGCCTCAGCCGCTATCCCCGGAGGGATTTTTAAAGGGGTGAATGTGGGACTCTGGCGGGAATGGATTTTCTTCAGAAGTTCTTTGCGCTGAGGGGAATGCCCCCCTCCAGGAAAATGGCCCCTCCCCGCTTTCAGCAGCCCCAGTGGCGAGAACCAGTGGAGGAAAAGGAGGAAGAGGAGGAGGATCTTATGGGAAGTGTCTCCCCGCCCCGCCTCAGCCGCAGATGCGCACGAAGGAGGTTCCGCAGTGGCTGCTTCTCTGCGATGGGGCCGGTTGTGACCTGCCCTCCGTGCCAGTCTGAGTGCCGGGCAGGCAGCGGTGAGCTTAGCCCGGGGGTGCACCCTTTCTGCGCCGTGCAGACCCCTCTGCCTGGGAACGGGCAGGGCGGCGTCTCATGGGCTGCCCGGCCGCACCCCCTGAAACACCGCGCACCCTTTTCCTTCTCTTCTTTTCCTGCCCCCTGAAGTTTAGTGTTTCCCCCAAAAAACTTTCCCCGAAACTTCTCTTTTTTTGCAAACTCCCGGGGCAACCAGCCCATTGCAGGAGGCTCATGCCTTTCTTCTTCAGAGAGTCACTATGGCAAGTGGGCAGGAACCCCCACAGGGGGAGGGAAGTGGGCGGCGGCAGCTCCCCTTTTGAAAGCTTTCTTTTTTCCATAAATTTTTATTTAAAAAACAAACAAGCACAAAAAGTTAAAGACAAACAAAACACCACAAAATCTAAACTAAAACGGACTCCCGATTTTTCCACAACGAAGCATGTAACATGGTCAGCAACTGCAGTGGTGAGCATTCATTTCAGCATTAAAACGTGTGAAAAATGAACTAAGGTCTTCCATGGGTCAGGAGCGTTTAAATGCGCTCTCTCTGTTGTGCATTGAAAATGGTTTGCTGAATGAGCTTAATCTTGATTCTACAATTGAGGAATTTGCAAGTAAAAAAGCAAGAAAAGTTAATGTGTAATTTTATTTTAATCTACCAGCTTGATTCATTTAGTTTAAATGCAGGTTAGAGTTCAGTGAATAACCTGTTTGTGTGTTTAAAACTAGTGGTTGCTATTTATTTCAAGAGTTACTCTCTGCACCACAATCATAACGCAGGCTGTATTGATTATGATGCTATAATAATAATAATAATAATAATAATAATAATAATAATAATAATAATACTTTAAGGAACAAATTTTTATGAGCCAAACATCATATACTTATATTTAAATTGTTTATATGGTTTATGTTTATTTAAAAATGGTTGTTGTGAATGTTCTATTTATAATGGTTTTATTGAGTTAACAAGCTTATTGTTTACAAAAAAAGAAATATTTTCAATATGTTTCTGTTTTGGCACTTTAATGGTAATTAAAATATTTAATTTGTTTTAATATAAAATTGCATCTTCATTTTATTTATTTCCATACAAAGGCTCACCAAAATCCTCAGCACCAGGCCCATAATGCTCTTAATCCGGCCCTGACCATGAAATTATGGGAAGACCTCATTTATGCAGTAAAACAAAATAACTCTGCCTTATTTTGGAAATGTACCTCAAGCTTTAGCTATAGTTTTTTTTTTTTCACTGTTAGCCTCCTATATCTGTTCTGACAATTGGGCCTCCTACTTTCAAAAGATGTTTGAAGACCACACTCAGATCCCTTCCAATGAGAAGATAGAAAATCTCCATCCATAGCCACCAGTCATACCTCAGGAAATAGAATCTCATATCTGGCGTTTAAAAAATGGAAAGGCCTCAGGATCAGATGGAATCCCTCCTGAAGCCCTTAAAGAAAACATTGATTGGTGGTCCCAGTTTCTTGCAGTACTATTTATGTACATTGATTCAACAGGACGCGTCCCCAAAGTCTGGGCTTTGACTATTATTGTTCCGATCTTTAAAAAAGGAATTTAAAAAAGCGATCCAGCAAATTATAGGCCAATCAGTCTACTGAATACTATTAATAAATTATATATGAGACATTTACTGGACAAACCTGAAAATTGGCTAGAACAAGAAGAGATCATTGCACCAGAACAAGCAGGCTTTAAAGAAGAATTTAGAGAATTAATCTGAACACTGTTTAATTTTACAACATTTAATAGAAAAATACTCAGAGAAAGGACCAACTTCTCTATATGCGGCCTTCATAGATTTAAAGGCAGCTTTTGATAAAATTTCACAGACAAATCTCTGGCAGAAGCTAGAGACTTCTAGCATTGATAAAAGATTGCTCTTCCTCATTCGAGCTTTGCATGAACAGTCATCTATCAGAGTCAGATGTAATCCTCAAGGCTCTCTTACCTGCGATATTAAGACCTTTAAAGGAGTCAGACAAGGTTGTCTCCTGGCGCCTGCATTACTTGATTATTATATTAACGACATGGTAGGATATATGAGCGATTTAAATAATCACCCACCCAAACTTGCCTTGTACCATCTGGCGATCCTGCTTTATGCAGATGATGCTGTTCTCTTAGCAAGGATGCCGATAGGGCTTCAAAGAGCACTAAATAAATTCTCTTCCTATTGTGATAATGAACTGCTGGAAATTAACTATAATAAAACTAAAGTAATGGCATTTGGCAAGAACTCTAAAACCTTGATTTGGAAAATGAAGGGGAACCGTATAGAACAAGTTAATAAATATGAATACTTGGGAGTTGTGGTGCAGGATTCTGGGTCTAATATAGCGCAGTGTAATATGCTGGCTGACCATGGTGAAAGATCTGTGTAAGCCATTTTAAGATTTTTCCGATCTAAGGGGCAATTTTTTGTTCCAGCAGCATTAAAATTATATCAATCTAAAGTCATCCCTCCATTGCTTTATGGCACTTACACGGGGCTGGCAACATCAAGCCTATATTTACTGGAAAAAGTCCAGTCCAAGTTTTTATGTGCCATCTTAAAGTGCCCTCATGCATGCCCAATGCGCTAATTCGCCTGGAAACAGGTGTAATGAAAATCGAAGGAAAAATTTGTCTCTCAACAGCTTATTTATGGTTGAGATTGCATAGTAATATAAAGGGCTTATTTCCACTAATAACTTGTGACAACTTGCAACCTAGATGGATTATTAGGGTGATTAAATCCAAACTTAGAAGTGTGGGTTTATCGCCCAATGCTCTTCTTGCTCAAAATGTTGATCAGGCAAAAAACCTTATTAAACAGAGGATCCTAGATATAGAGAGGCAGCAAGACCTGCTAAAATCTCCCGGTTATATATCTCCCATCAACCGTAGATATATTATGACGATGTCTCCGTATCTTATGAACTTGGAAGTTCACCCTTATAGGAAAGCCTTTTCTTTAGCCAGATGTGAGGTCTTTCCGTCGGCTGTATTGCAAGTAAAATATTTTTAAATACCTTACTCTGAGAGACTCTGCCCATGTGGCTCAGGAGAAGTTGACTCCACGGGTCATATGTTTTTACGTAGTCCTTTTTACACTGAAATGAGGGCTAAATTTATTTCCCCTTTTTCAGTGACTTTATCATATTTGTCTGATAAGCTCTGTTTAAGAAAATCGCTAACTGATGATAATCCGAACATTACAAGACAGCTAAGTTTTGTGCTTACGTGGTTAAAATCCACACCAAATATGAGCAGAAGTAAAATTTCTATTATACTATTTAGTTTTAACTTTAATCATCATCATCATCATCATCATCATCATCATCATCATCATCATCACTTATGGTAAATTTTAAAGCTTTATTATTCATATATTAATTAACCTTTGTATGTCCTAATGTAGATTAAGTATGATTATGCACGATTCTGTATTAAGTGGTTTTGGTCTATGACCGTAAATAAACAATCCCACTCTGGAGGCATTCAAGGTGCAGCTGGACAGACATCTGTCAGAGATGCTTTGACCTGGATTCCTGCATTGAGCAGGGGGTTGGACTCGATGGCCTTGTAGGCCCCTTCCAACTCTACTTTTCTATGATTCTATGATTCTATGATTCTATGATTCTATCTATCTATCTATCTGTATTACAGTCCAAGACCAGCATAAACAGAAAGTCAACAGACTACAGACACACAAAATTTATACAATACCAGGATTCTGGCCCTTCTTTGCTGATTTAAACAAGGCCTAAGAAGTTATAAGGCTATGGCATGTTCTTGTAGCCAAAAAAAACAGAGTTTGGCAACATTATATGTTATAGAGGGGTCATTGTCCGCTAGAAGATACTTAGTGTAAATTTTTGTAGAATTCATCAGAATTACCTGGAAGATTGTGTAGCAAGGGTTGAATCAGGCTTGACTGGGCATCTAAGGAGAACAAGCAATATAAAAGGACATGTGTAATTGTCTCTGTCTCACCTGAATCACATGGACACAGCCTCTGAGAGACTGGTATATTTCGATATCTACCTTCTAGAATCTTTGAGGGGAGAGCATTAAAGCGAGCCCTAGTAAATGCCCATCTATATTTATAATAAGTAAGAGAACTTAAGTAAGCCGCTGGACCTATACTCTGTATATCTCGAGGGGAGCGGTAAATATATAAAATTTGGCTTAGAAGTGCTATATCCCAGATCCGCTTCTTAATAATATCTTTAGCTTTCTCCAGTCCTAAATTTAGCAAATATTCAGGTGAGAGACCACACAAAAACAATTTGCTAACTGTGGTATTCCACCATTTTGTTTGGTAATTATCTTGTAAGATTAAAGAAAGCAACCCAGTGGAAGCCAAATTACGTCTAAGCCAGTGTTCTCCAACCTTGGGTTCCCAGATGTTTTTGGCCTACAACTCCCAGCATGCCCCAGCCAGCTATGCTGGCTGGGGCATGCTGGGAGTTGTAGGCCAAAAACATCTGGGGAACCAAGGTTGGAGAACACTGGTCTAAGCCAAGTAAGTAAGGTGGTTTGCCACACACTAGCTTTGATTCTGAGTAATCCACTCTCCATTCGCAGAGCCACATTTGTGATGCATCTGGGTGTCAAAAATATTGACCTTAGAAAACCTGATTGTATTTTTTGGTAAGTATCTAAGTGTAGGAACGAGGAGATAACCAAAGCATGGATCATTGTGGCCAGACTATCCCTGTCCAGAAATTTCCACAGCTGGTGAACCAGCTGAAGCTGGTGAAAGGCACTCCAGGCCACCAAGGTCACCTCAGCCTCTAGTGACAAAGATGGATCTAAGAATACCTAAAATACCACCGAAGGCCATCTCCGAGGGAAGCTTGGATGGTGGCGACAAGGAAGAAGGCCTTCTCAGTGGTGCTCCCCTTGATTATGGAATGATCTCCACACGGAGACCCGCCTTGCACCAACTCTGCTACCCTTTTGGTGCATTTAATGGCTTTAAATCGCATATGGATGGGGGATTTATGACAGCTGTTCCTTCTTGTAACAGGTCTAGTTGTATTGAACTTGTTTTAGTTGTTCAAATTGTTTAAAATTCTGTTTTAATTTTTGTATTGAAATTTTATGCTGCTTTTATTGTATTGTATGAATTGTTGTTAACTGCCTAGAGAGCATCAGCTATTGGGCAGTATAGAGATGATGATAATGATGATGATGATGATGATGATGATGATGATGATGATGATGATGATGCAGTTTCAATTACCTAAAGTAGTTGCTTTGGGAGCAGATTTGAGAGGGTGACACAGCATTTCCCTGCATCTACTTTCTATTTCTCTTTCTTTATCATTTACAGCAGGGATGGGCAGATGTTTTAACCTTTAACTCCCATTATCACCATTGGTTATGCTGGTTAGGGCTGATGGGAGTTATAGGCCAAAACATCTGGAGGGCCACAAGTTGCCCACCTTTGATTTCCAAAATGAGCATGTGTGAGGAGGGCCAAAGCAATGCTAGTTCAAAGATGCAGCAAACAACTTTAAATTAACTGCAGGACCCCCCCCCCCCCAGTCTGGATCAGGACCCTAGTGTGCGGGTGTAGGGGTCTTTAACCCTTTCCGCCTACTGCGGCTCCAATCTGGATCAGGCCCCATGTGTCTGTAATTTATATTGCCAAATAGCGATCCATTAAAGCAAATGGATTTCTAATTAGCAACACACAGAGACACGGAGATGCACATCAATGCCAGCTCAGCCTGTTGGTTACAGCAACCAACAAAACATTAAAGCAACTGACAAGGACATTCTACTGAATGGAAAGGGCAGCTCGATAACTGAGTGCAGCATGAATAAATACCTATCGCAAGTTTAATTTAAATTTTGGAGGTCATTTCCCTCAGAATATCAATCTCATGGAGGTCTAGACAAGCCTGAAGGGGCTCACAAACTATAGTGAGGCACACACAGCCTGCCTCTACAGAGAGTTTCCCGCCAACTTGCTGTTTTAAAAGGAGAGCTCAAGAGCCTATTCCGGATAGTGCATCTGCCAAAAGAGTTTAATAGGAAATTTGTGGTTACTGTTTGCAAAGCTCTGAGGCTGTATTTAAACACACTGATCCTACATGGAGAGAACTTACCCATTTCGGTATTCCAGGCAGCTGCTTGGAACAAGGCACTTGGCACGTGCGCCCAGACATATCTATGCAGCAGGAGCATGCCAGCAACCCAAGCCTGGACAGATATGCTGCTGGCGGGCTAGTGCTACACACATCTGGGAGGTGAACACATTCAAATGGGATGGGAATCATGCGGAACACCTACAATATCAGGGCTTCATGGGCTTTTCTTGGACGAGTGAGGATTTTCACACGGCCATGAAGAGCTGTTCAGTACAAATCAGAGCACAAAAGATGAAACAGAAGAATAATCGCCATGCAGCTAGTCTACATTTATATCCATGAACTGAAACGGAATGTATTCTAGGACAAATACACACCGTTCCCCATCGCATCTACCCTGATGTTGCCAGTTGATTGGATTTCTATCCTGGCACTCCATGAAATGCTAGATTCGCACTGCATGTGTGTTTGTTTGTATGGGGCAGGGGGAGTTTAATGAAAGAAAATGCAGACATTCTGTGGTGTCAGATGAACCCAATGCTGGTGTTCCAGCAGATTTCCCTCTCTATATATTTCAGTCCTCACGTGATTTCAACCACTCAGGGATCATGTACTGGGTGTGATGATCTCACATGAAATGTAGTTAACCAGTTTGAGGCTATATGCTGATACCACTAAGGGTGAATGATGTCTATTTAGTGCAGCTTTCCCCAGCCTGGGTCCCCCAGATGTTTTGGAGTGCAACTCCCATCAGCCCCAACTAGCGTAGCCAACTAGGAGTTGCAGTCTAAACCAGTGTTTCTCAACCTTTTTCTGACTGTGGCCCCCTTCCGACCTTGTTTCCTTCCTGTGCCCCCCCCCCCGTCCTACTGGTAGAAAGGTAGCTATTAAAATGTTTTGTTTGTAAATAGAACATGTTTTATTGTAATTTTTATAATTTATACAAAATGCAATAATTAAATAAAAATTTATACTTTAAGTATTGGATGACATATCTCTTAATAGCTGCACCCACATTATTTTGTTCTGTGCAGTTAGTAATTATCACGTGCAGGCATCTTCCAGCTGAAACTGATTTATTGTCTTAAAGAGAAAAAGGATTAGGCAAGCTTTACATTTTTAACAAAGCTTCTTCAGGTCTGGCACTGCGTTTTTAGCATAAAAACCAGGGCAACCCAGCTTAAAACAGCAGCGATTTGCTATTTGCGGCCATTTTAAACTAGGTTGCCCTGGTTTTTATGCTAAAAACGCAGCACGGGGTCCAAAGGTTCCTGGCAGCCGGAAGTGATGCGATGGGCTCCTCGCTGCCACCACGAGGAATCGAGTGGCGGGGGGGGGTGCTCGCAGAGAACAAGGCTAGAACCCCCCAATGCCGCTGCAGAGTGCGCTTGGCGATCCATCCACTGGGAAGCACGGTCACCTCTCTGTTCACTTCTCTGTTTTCTGTTTTCTTTTCTCGGTCACTTCTGTTTTTTTCACTTCTCTCTGTGGCCCCCTAATCTCATGCCATGGCCCCCCTTTTATGTGATTTTCACCTGTGGCCCCCTTGGAATATTGTGGGGGGCCCTGGGGGCCATATGGCCCCAGGTTGAGAACCCCTGGTCTAAACCATCTGGAAGAACCCAGGTTGGGAAAGGCTGAGTTAGCATGCCAGCAGTGCTCCTACACAGGTCACAAGGTAATCCTAGCCTATCAGAGATTTTGCAACAAATACTTCTGCAACCCTTTGGCAACGATCCCTTCCAAATTGTTGAAAGGAGTGCCCTTTTGATTCTTACAAAGATTTTTGGGGTGAAACCTCCCCACCACCACCTCAACTCTAATATTGTGTGTCAAGGAATCCCAACATGCACCAAACAAGGTAGACAGGGGCAGCACATATTGCTTCACAATGCATTTTCATATTTGAAACTATGCATTTTACAGGTAACTCACCTGCAAACACACACTTTGGGGAGCTACCTATTTTTCAGCTACAGAAATTATATATAAAAATCCAAATGATTAAGTTCATCCCAGATTCTAAATTCTTTCCTAACTTCAGAATTGTCTTACACCCCTGTAATATTGTTATGCTTACAATATTTTGCCAATAACTGTGAGGAATGAGTAAGAAAAACAGAATCCTTAGCATACACAATGTTTTAATTTAAATCTTATTTTCATTTTTTTTTTTTTAGTCCATGTGTTCACAGGGGATTGGTTAGGTCTAGAAGACAGTAAAGAAAAAAACTAAACATTGTGCAAAATCTCATTAAAATATTATATGTGATATTATACCCAGCCTCTGCTATCTTACCCCGAGCCACAAAAGTGTTTTCTACAGCTCTGAAACATGCAGCAAATCATACAACTGGTTTTAGTATTTCCACCGGCACTCAAACAGCTTCACAGTCATGAGGAGCTTGCTTCTTCAAATAAACAGACTCTACCTTAGGGTCCTTATTGGATTACTGTGAGTTGGATGTTTACATTATGAAAATAGTCACATACTCACTGCCAATAACAAGGGAGCAATTCATATTTTAAACCCATTTTATTTAAATGTACATATATATATATATATATATATATATATACAGTGCTTTTTTTCTGGAGAAAAAGGTACCGGAACTCTTGGATTACATTTCCTCGGGAGTAGATGGCGATTAAATTGTAATGCAATTAATAGAAGAAAAGGTGCTGGAACTCAGTTCCGGTGAGTTCCCCCAGAAAAAAAGCCCTGTATATATATCATATTCTGGTACTTTGATTCATTTCCCTGGGAGATCTGCTAGGTACAGCAGCCATCCTCTTGGTTCAAGGAAACCATTTTTAAAATAAACACACCCACCCACTTAAAAATACACTATGCTTTATGCACAGTTGGTTTGTAGGGCGGGCTGGGGTGGGAGGTGAACTAAGTCTTGTTAACAACATTAATGATGATGTTGCCTTTCTTCCCAAGATTTAGTGACAGTGTAAAAAAGGGGGGGGTCGATTTCATGAAGTGCAAAAGCAATCTTTCAATGCAACGCGGCTTGGAAAGTGTGTGAAAACATTTAAGGAATTGACCTAAACAACTGGAATAGGAAATCATTCAAAAATAGCATGATCAATTTGTTGGCGCAAACTAGTATTTTTTATAAAATAAAATACATCAGATCTTTTTAAAAGACTATTTTCACACTTTCCTCTTTCTTTCAGTTTCTCTTCCAACTCTCCCAGGACATTTTGCTGCATGAGTTGAAGGACAAGATGGTGCCCACCCCCCATTCCATACATGGAAGCCAGCTGGAGTGGCAGCTGACTCTTCCTTCAACAATGGCAGTGGGACAGCATCCTCTACCACATTTGGCAGCAGGCTAGCTTAGGGAATGCAGAGCAAACTTGTGGCATACGCATATCCCCCTTGCATCTGCTCCCCAAGGTGGCCCTTCACTCTGCCTAATGCTAAGACCAGCCCTGAACCTCCTTTCCTTGTTTCCTTTGGCTTACTACCTTTTTAGGCCCATACCACCTTTTTTCGCAGGTCCCTGCCAGTTTCATTAGGTGAAAATCTCAGCCCAGCACTGTGTGACACTGAGCCAGTCACCTTGTCTGGCTCAACAAGGCTGTTGCCTCACAGGGTTGTTGTGATATAAAATTGGGGTTGGGGGGGGGGGCGGAACCATGTATATCACAATGTGCTCCTTGGATGAAGAGTGGAATAAATAAGGCTGCAATCTCATATACATGTACTTAGGAGTAAGTCTCATTGAACTTTGTGGGATATTTTTCTGGGAAGGCATGCATAGGATAATGATACTAGGGAAGGGCTGTTTAGAGGACAATGTTTAAGAGATTTTAGGATTTTGTTTTAGGGAACTCCTTGAAGGTGAAGCAAAACGAAAAACTGAGGATAGATTTTGCTGATGGATTAGACAATCCTTAAAAGTTAGCAATTTTATTTTGGCAAAATACTGCCTCTGTATGCAGAATCCTACTTCGTTAATTTATTGTGTGAGTCTCTCTTTATTACCCATTCAGGTTAAAATACAAAGACGCAAATATCAGGACACAAAGCTACAAGACAATTCAATATGTTCTACAAATTCATGGTTATGCTGGAGTTGTAGGCCAAAAACATCTGGGGACCCAAAGTTGGAGAACACTGAGCTAGCATTATGTTTTATGTACGTACTGATTTCTAAAAGCTTTAAGTTCCCACTTTGCAGTCCACTTTCTGACATGACAACCTGTATCGACCCATTATGTCCTATCCTTTTATCAGAAGCAACCTGACAGGACTACACACTAATTCAAGCCATGCTAGAAATGGCAGAGAAACAATTGCTTAGCTGAGGTGCCTTTGCTCAGAAGATGGTAGACACATGGTAGATGCATGGTTCTGTGGATCAAAGTTGAGATGAAGCGGGGAATTCACGACTGAATCCTTTTTACATGGTGCAAGAGTCAGCAATGATTTTTTTAAAAACCAGATGAGAATGGTGGTGGTGATAATGATGATGACTAAAATTTACCACCCATGTTTCACAGAATCATAGAAAAGTAGAGTTGGAAGGGGTCTATAAAGCCATCGAGTCCAACCCCCTGCTCAATGCAGGAATCATTATAAAATAATCCCAAAGACAATTAACTGTTTGCCAATTAATAGATATACGTTCTTGTATCAAAACATAGGAAAAAGAAATTATCTGCGGCAACTAGGGAAATGAGAAACGAGCAGCAATTTCTTTGGCTCTTTGTCAGTGGATCAGTCCATTCATACATGTACCTCACTTCATTTCTCATCACTTGATCGGCATCCTTCTGTTGTGCCCACCCTCTTGTAATGAAACATGGCCCCACTCATCTGGAGAGTTCTAACTGCATTCAAGTGAATGTGAGTAGAACATTCGGACCTCCCAGCTCAACGTGGAGGTTGGCGACAGAGGGGGTGGGACTGATGCACATGGGGATGGAGGGGGCAGGGCTATTGTGTGCAGCCCTGCCCCCTCTCCAGTTTAAGCCCTCATGCTTTCCGGCAAACTCCTGAACAGGATTATATTGAATGGGTGTAACTATGGCCTATAACATTATTAACTTACATGTATGATCTGTGACATTTTTAAATAATTAAAGCAAACCTTTCCCAAACTCAGTGCAGTTTTACTTGCTAACAAGGTGAGAGAGCTAGAAGATGGCACCTCCTGCTGCTCTTCTTGTATAGGTGACCCACCCACCCCACCAGCTCTAAGCATTGGATTAGTGATATAACTGGCCTTGGTTCTTCATTGCCTACAAACATGAAAGGAAGCCCTGTTAGCAGCATCACTCCCTGAGCCAGAAAGCAATCACGACCCAAGGGGAGTTCCCTAGCGCAGGTCCCCTCAGGCTAGTGAGCCATGAAAAGCTGGCTTGGATAGTCCTCCCTTCACTTCTGATGCTTCACGATGCTAACCAATGCCAGTTGTGTCCTACTTATTGGAGGGGAGGGGAGGGGAGATGCTGTCCAAATAAAGCCAGGCTTTGAACCCAACCATTGCAACTATACAGAATAGGCAAAACAACAAACAAACAAACAAATAAAAATACCCCGCCCAGCCAATTTAGGAATGGCAGCCAAACATTCCTACTCAGCCCTTATTCCTGCACTGCCTGAGTAGTTTCAGCGAGTGAGCAGGTGGTTGTTGAAGCTGTATTCTATAGGCTGGGGGAGGTCTGGGCCAGTGATGGTTCCAGGTTCCATGCCCACCTTTTTCTACACCGTGGATAGTCTTGTGTATAATAGTGGGCTATAGAGTCCTCCTGATCAATAGCCTTTAATGGCTAATGTCTGCTCCAAAACTGCTGGAATTTGAATCTCATCCCAGCTGCTTGGATGGGGGCAGAAGGAAGAGTTTTTGCAGTCTTAAATTTCACTAGAGGGAAAAACACACTATTTATTTATTATTTTGGAACTGTCTTGAGAAGGTTAGTAAGAGGTTTAAGTGCATCCTGGTACACTGGAATTGGTCAATTAATGCTGCTTCAGGATGACTACTGCCTTCCTACTTACTTCCAACCTACTCACCCTATACATTTGACAATAAATAAACATATCCAATACTCTCTCTTCACATGGAACCTATACAGCTGCTCCTGAAGCTTTGTATTGCTTGAGAAAGTGGGGAACACAAAACAATACTCTTTTGTCCAAGTACTATAGGTAAGTTGAACAAGAAACACTGCCTGGATCCCATCAAAGCATCATGAGAAGAAGAAGGAAAAAAATGTATAAAATTGATTCTCTGAGCCTTGAGCAAATATTGACATTGGGATTATATTCCCTTGGTGTAATAATCACAGGCACACTTCTACTGCTGCTTGCCTTTATTGTTCAGAGCAGAGCTCAGGGATAACATGAATATGACAAAAAAGAGAAACCTCATTAAATGCACTGCATGAAATCATTTCCCTCCGGATCACCTGATTACATGAACATTTCTATTATCCAATTCCCGATTAAGTGCTACCAGCTGTTTTTGGGACTAGTAAATATTATTTTGACACAGGGAACCCAGACCCCTCATTTAACCTTTGGACTATGCTTGAATGTATTGAGTGTGACCCACTTTTGATATACACACCCTAATGCTTTTGCAGCAGTCTATGCAATGAAATGAACATTAAACAAAAACACCATTCAGAAAAAGCACACTTCCCTGGTTCAGATATAAATCAATATTCACACAATGTTGCTGTTTGCCAGGTGTGTGTTGTTACTTGCCTTTACCACCTTTCCTGTTAAATGTGCACTACAGATATAAGGTCATAAGCCATTGTCAAAGTAACGCCTAAATTGGTTTTTGAATGTGCCACATGTGGAAATTATATACAAACTACATTCTACATTTCAAACTACAGCACCTAGAAAAGTTTAGGTGAAATCATCATCATCATCATCATCATCATCATCATACATTGTGAAGTGTGGTGAAAGTTGTTCCAACACACATAAGCTGCATTCTAAGGCGTTCATTCTCAACGCAGTGATGGTGTTTGAAAATCACTTTTCACTACTTTAAATAATTCACCACCTCTCAGTTAAGGTTTCTCAAAAGAGCTACAGCATTTTAATATAACAGATTTATGGCTGACTCCATCACCCTCCATTTTAAAATGGTTGATGTGTGAACACACGCCTCCTCTCCATTTGGAAATAGCTTGGTATTTATGAGTTTTCTCAAGGAGCACTTGGAAAAAAGGTAAGTCTCTTTCTGAGAGTTCTCTTCCAGCTTGCAATGTTGGTGCATGCCCACTGATGGTGCCTGCTGCATACACCTTTTTGCACTTTCTTCTGGGAACTGTAGTCCCCAACACAAACAACTGTGGAGAGTTCCTTGGAATTCGAACCCTCTCTTGCCCCACCAAAATAAACACCCAGGAACATGTCATGGTTTCAGGAGGGATGGGAGATAGCAAGTGCATACGGTGTTTGCAAGAAAGTATTGAGATAACTGACTCGAATAGTGAGAAGATACTCACCATACAAAATGCTATTTAGTTGGGTAATCTAGACCCAAGGTGGGCAGTAGGTAGATTGGGGTCTCTGGGTAGATCTCTGGGTGATTTCTAGGAGATCAGCCAGAAGTTCTGACTTGCAACAGCTTAACAATAGCAATTTTTTTAAAAAAAGGGTGGGGAGTTGTGTCTGCTATGACTGGCTTTGTGCTAATTACTTATCTCTTAGCCTCAGTGTACCTGTAAAATAATGAGTATTAAATTATTGCCTTTGACCTCGTCTTTGTGCAATTCTGCTGGCCACTTTGAGAAATTTGTAGAAATGGATGAATCTGCCAGTTTTGTTTTCTCTTCATTTCTCATTTGTCCAATCTTAAGTTTGGTTCATCTTGAACTTGAGAATCTCTACATTCTTAAGTCTTGTTAGACTCAAACTTTGAGGATATTTTTTTTAAAAGTTTGCATAAAAATTCATAAGCATTTTTGTGCAATTTCTGAATACATACATTTTTGTATGCATTTTTGCATAATATACTGATTTTTGCAAGCAATTTTTCTAATACACTGCATTTTTGAATGTTGCCTTTCCTAATATCGAATCAAATATATGCATTTTGTATGCATTTTTTTTCATTGAAGAACTCCATTGCAAAATTCAGAAAAGTGTGTATTTTGAAGGATTACTGAATTTCATTTACATAGTGGTTTGAAAGTGTGAAATTTGGTAGGTTTGCATTAAAATATGAACTGAATAAATTTCTTCCTCGTCTGGCTTTGATTAGTGGATGTTGGGGTTCTAATAAAAACAGACATCCCACAAGTCTGAAGTCTGCCCACCCCTGGTCTAGACATGTACTTTACAATGAGAGGATTGAGATAACATTAAAGAACTGCTGTGCATGCCCCAGCCAATCAACTTGGTCCACCTTAAGACTGACCAGGCACAGAACCTCATTTACCTTCCAAAGCAGAGAAGAACATCTGAGGAAAGTAGAACTCTGCTGATATTAAGGGGACCCCTGACTGCCTACAAGAAGGTATGCTGTACACCAGCCTTCCCCAAGCTGGTACCCTCCAGATGGGTTGGACTACAAATCCCATCTCCACCAGCCAGCATGGTTATTGGTCATGCTGACTGGGGAGGCTAGGTGTTGTAGTCCAATACATCTGGAGGGCACAAGGTTGGGAAGGTTGGAATAATCGATCGAGCTGCCCTGCTAGCAATGTGGAACAGCAGATTTCAAGTATCATTAAAAGATAGCAGATTGTCATTTTTTTATTATTATATTTTACAGGGGGTGGGGGTGGGATTTGGATTTTCTGCTCAAGGCACCAAAGATCTTGAGTTTATCTCTGAGGGGGAAAAGAGAGATCTCCTAACTGCAGGCAGGTGAAGATCACTTTATGAAGCTGAGCTTCAGGTTAGGGTCACACACACAGTCCTGACTGTTATGAAGGTGTCCCGTTTGGAAAACTATATACTTTGTTGGCCTGTATTATGTTAAGATCAGTAAGGAAAGTAAGTATTAAGAAAAACAGAGGGTCCTTCTCTTTGTGCTGCAGGCTCATAAATATATAGCCAATTATGGGAAATTTGATGCAGGCATGTCTGCAAAACCAAATACATTTCATAATTAATGTTGTCCCACAGTTGCACTGGCATGTATCTTACCTTTCAGAAAGGTACCTAATCTTATCTTATCTGATGGCCTTTCATGATGGAGAGGCTTCCATGTGACATATAATGCGCATGCCAGACTTTCATGTTATGGGTCTTATCTGAGCTGCTTTTATTTAATGCTGTTATTGAGATTGACGTGCAGTAGAACAGAACACAGAGCATCCATTAAAGGGACCTCTGAAGGGGGCTCCCCCACTTCTTACCTCTGGCAGCTGCAGATCTAACAAGATACTGATCCTAGATGAGAAAGTAGCAAAAATACTGTGGAGATGCTAGATAAAGAAAAAGCAACAACTTGCAGACACAACTTAAAGCAAAGACCTGATCCATCTGTCTGGGAAGATGAGTGGGATTACCAAGTGAAAACACAGTATTGTTAGCAAAATCCTAATAGGTGTATGCAATGGAAACACCCTTTCTGTGATCATAAGAGAAGAGTCCACCTCATTCACCATTGTGGTATAGTGCATGCGGGATCTACTTTGGTTTTGTTTTCACTAAATTACAAAGATCCACCAACTGGAGCAAAAAAGAAAGAGGGGAAAAAGACATACACTTAGGATTAAAGAATTCTAAACCCAGCATACTAGAACTGAACACAGCTCACAGTCCTTCTACACAAGGGTCTACTCCAGTGTATCCCAAGCCTTCATCATTTCAGCAGTATAATTTAGGGGTGGTCACTTTGTTGTTGCTATCATTAAACCTTTGACAGTCAGAAGAAATCCTTACTCCAAATCACCCATAAATCTGCCAGTAGATCCAGATCTACATTTTTTGCCCACCCTGGATAGATCAGGCCTGAAGAATTTGTGATCTATACCATCTGACGGTACCTCTACAGGTTTTCAGCCCTTTCTCAGCCCTATCTGGAGATATCAGGGATTGAAGCTGGGACCTTCTACATGCTCTACCACTGAGCGATGGCCCTTCCTAAACTGAGTGTAGTCTACCAGCTGTATAGTCCACCAAGGGCCTGATAAACATCCTTCTTTATTGCCTACCTGGGACTGCAAGAAGAAAAGGTAATCAAGGTTTAAATCCAATGTCATGCTAGCCAATGTCCACTAGCATGATGGGAATTTCTCCTCCCTCTTGCAGCCCTCCGTGCTGGCCAAAAATCTGGTTTGGAGGGTTTCTCAGTCCTCTGGAGCAGATGTTGAGGGTGTGCAGTGGGGGAACTGCAGAAGGGAGCTGGATACAACCCCAAGGACCTGCCAGGCCACAATGCATAGCTGCTCAACTGCTTTAGGCTTAATGGATCAAATGTTCTGCAGGCGTGGGGTAGTATCTTGGGAGAGACCTGGATTGGATTCCCACTCAGCTCACTGGGTAGCCCCTCCCGCAGCCTCATTCGACTCACAAACTTGTCATTGGAAAGGTAAAATTGGATTGCACCGTGTATGCTGCCGTGAGTTCCTTGGTGGCAGGGAGGAATACAGATGTGAAAGATAAAATATGTTAAGTAAAATATTGATAAGGTCATGTTTGCACTGCTTTATTATCGTCATCTTTTCATTCATTCAGTATCCGTAAAGGTTGTATGTACTCTGCACTAAATTAAAAAAAAATTGCACCCAGGAAATCCAAACTCCGAACATAATTTGGCAACCTGTATAAATTATGCACATTGAACTGTGAGCAAATTTGCATAATTTATCTTGTTTACTATTTTGCACAATTAACCCTGGCTCTGCCAGCCATGGGGAAGGTGAAGGAGCTATGCAGGGAACTGAAGCCCAGCTGTCAGTCGCTGGTATCAGCCACCCTTCTGCTTCTGAGATTTCTGAAGACGTTAAAGAGCACACTTCCAAAACATATTTTTGCAGCCATGAGGGCTAGAAATTTGCTTTTTAAAAACAACAACATTTATGCTTCTTGGGAAGGTACTTCATAGGATCATAGAGTTGGAAGGGGCCTACAAGGCCATCGAATCCAACCCCCTGCTCCCATACCTGTGTGTGTGTGTTCCTACAAAATCATAGCATGCATACAACCACTGATGAAGATTTAAACAGGAGTCACAGACCACATCCCTCACATTTATTTTACCAGCTCCTTTATTATGTATGAGCTCACACTTATATCAGTGTCACGTTTTTCAGCTTTACAGCCACTTGGCTTCAACAGATGGTTCCGGTTAGCAGTATTCTTTTTTTCGTTCTTTTTAATATTTGTGTGGGGGGTGGGTGGGGGTGGGTGGGTTATAAGCATATCTCTTTTCATTTAAATTTTCCTGGTAGGTCTTTTCTCTAGCACCATTTTGTCTAACTGTTAGATTCCCTGAAAATATTAATCACTACATTCACTAGCTTTTCAGACATCCCTGTGCACAATTTCATTTAGGAGTCTAAATCACAAATATGAAACTGTATTGAGAGAGGAGAATGTGGAATGCACAGAAATTTGGTGAGTTATATTGATGTCATTTCTTAGTGAGCTTTTTACATATCGTGATCTTAAGAAAAGGCCCTGTTAGGCATAGGGCTGCCACTTCACAAGCTGGACACTGGACCTATCCCTTTAAATCTCATGCTATAGCAGGAGAAAAACAACCACTGCCCATCTTACTCAGCCCTTCTGTGGTCCTGTTGCCCACTTCTCTCGGTTATCTGTTGTGGAGCACCACTGGAGACCCATTACACAACAGCACATGGGCAGGGCTGGGAAGCAGAGCTGTGGGAACTAAAGGATAGCAAATTGTCAAGTACTTGTTTACTTCTTCCAATTATTTATATTATCATTTATCATCATTCTTAAAGTGTGGTACCCTTTACTCAGCACTGGTTAGACCTCATCTTGAGTACTGCATCCAGTTCTGGGCACCACGCTTTAAGAAGGATGTAGACAAACTGGAGGGGGTTCAGAGGAGGGCAACAAAGATGATAAAGGGACTGGAAACAAGGCCCTATGAGGAGAGGCTGAAAGAACTGGGCATGTTTAGCCTTCAGAAGAGGAGACTGAGGGGAGATATGATCGCACTCTTCCTGTACTTGAAGGGATGTCACACAGAGGAGGGCCAGGTTCTCGGCTCGATCATCCCAGTTTGCAGGACACGGAATAATGGGCTCAAGTTACAGGAACCCAGATTCCACCTAAACATCAGGAAAAATTTCCTGACTGTTAGAGCAATAAAACCATGGAACCAACTACCTAAGGAGGTGGTGGGCTCTCCCACTCTGGAGGCATTCAAGGTGCAGCTGGACAGCCATCTGTCAGGGATGCTTTGACTTGGATTCCTGCATTGAGCAGGGGGTTGGACTCGAAGGCCTGGTAGGCCCCTTCCAACTCTACTTTTCTATTATTCTATGATCATCATTATTAATTGTTATTGGTATTTTATAGGTGCCATTTACATTTTCTGCTGCCAGGAAGCTCCCAAGGCTTACCTCAGTCAAAAATGTACTAGGTGGTCTTAAGCAATCACTGTTCTCTCAGGACCAAATTACTCATGACTCGGTCTGTGGTCACATCTCCTGATCCCTTTTTATTTGGTTACTAGTGATAGTGGAGGGAGTAAGGCGATTTGGATCTAGCATGTGGTGTTGGGCGAGGGAGAATTTAACTGCCCCGCCCATGTCATTTCCATGATTGAAATGATAGCCAAATAGCCACGGGAGTAGGGAGACAGGTTCCCGCTCCAGTGATAATAGCATAAGGGAAGGCAACCTTTTTGAGCAGTGGGCTCATTTGGCAATTTGAGAAACTGTCCTGGGCACTACCATAAAATGGCTGCCAAGGGACAGTTGGCTAGTCGAAAAGGACAAGTAGCCTGCCCAAAAGACTGAGTGAAAGGCAGAGGTGGGGGATGAGCCCCAACACACTAAACAACTCCTTTGAACCCACAGTTTTCAGCACCAACAGAAACTGATTTCACAGCAATCCCATCTGCTGAAGAAGAAAATCTGCTAATTAAGGAAAAAGTGGGAGGGGCAGGGCACCTTGGTGGGTGCCATGAAAGGTATCTGGGGCCCATTGGGGCCCATGGGCATCACGTTGCCTGCCCTGTATTAGCACCTTGTGGGGATTTAAGTCAGGGAAATGTGCAGAGGGTGTCATAGTCCCAGCCGAGTGCTACAGTCCCGATCCAAATCATCCCCCACATCAAAAAACCTGCTTCAAAGAAAATTACATCAGCTCTCGCACAGCCAACCTCATTTTCTGGTTCATTTATTTGTAGATTTGCATTTATAAGCCACTTTCCCACTCAAAGGCCTCTGATGCAGCTGACAATAAGGAGATAAAAACAAAACAAAAAGAAAATAAAAACATCATACAAAAATTAACACAGAGAGCAGCAGCATAATACAATAATAAACCAAAAGAGCCAGTGTGACACTATTTCCTCTCTTCCCCATGTGGTGTGTGGACAGGTACAAAAGAATTTAACAGCCTTTGCTTGGAATTTGAAGCCATAGAAGAATCATCAGCCAAAAAACAAGCACTTCTTGTTCTTGCTAGATCTGGGAAGCTTACTTACGGCATATCAGCGCCTCTACTACAGCAATTACCCCAAAAACATCTGGGGATCCAAGGTTGGAGAACACTGAACTACAGTATACATCAAGTTCCAAACCAAAATATTAAGCCTCCTCTACACCCACAGCTGCAAGACATAACCTCAGCTACAGCACAGTCTTGAAATAGAGAGGGTACAAGTCTCCTTCCCTTCTCCTGAGGTGAGTTCAGTAACAGTCCCATCACCTCTATGACATCACCTGACTTCTGTTGCTGCTTTGGGTTAAAGATGGTTTTTTCTGATAGCGGTATGGGCAAGGTAAGGGCACTGACTACAAAGGGAGAGACTGAGCATGCTCTTTCCTTGCCAGTTCCATAGGACTTTTGCAGCACTGCAGATTTCCCTTAATACACAGAATTGCAGTCTTTCTCTCTTCATATTTCAGACTTATTTGGGTGCTAAATAACACAGGGAACAGGATCTGATACTCTTTTACAGAATTCAGATCTATCTTGTCCTACTCTTAACAGGGATGGGGACTCGGACTCGAGGATTCGACTCGTGAGTCGGACTGAGTCCCCCCTCTGACTCGACTCAGACTCGAGTCCCAATATTTTTAATGGGACTCGAGACTCGACTCGGGACTCGAGACCAAGGGCTCTTCAACATCCCTGGGCTGTGCCAGAAGGAGTGGAGAGGAGCGTGATTGCCGGTGAAGAGCGCATGGAAGCGAGGTGTGCCACTGCTCGGCCACTATGGATGGCTACCAGGAGTGCAGCCCCAACAGTGTGTCAAGATTTATTTTGATTGATGTGTTGCGTACTTGGGAGAGGCAGAAGAAGGACCTGAGATTACTCTGTGTGGCTGCTCTGAGTGTGTTTCTGGTTCCAGCAAGTTCATCACCAGTGGAGCGGGTGTTCAGTGAGGGTGGAATTGTGATGAGATCTCACCGTTCCAGAATGGGGGCCAAACATTTAGAAAAAATCATGTTCCTTAAATGCAACATGGATAAGTTTTAGGAAGTACAGCAAGTTTATTTTTTAAAATCATTTTTCTAAAATGCAACCTTTCAGACATTTTGGGTTTGGCTGCCTCTGCCTGCCTGTCTGGGGTTCCCAGCCTCCTCTGCCTGCCTGGTCTCTTCTTGACCAGTTCAACAGTTGAATTGTCCAAGACAAAGGCCTCTGCCTGCCTGCTTTGGGGTTCCCTGTCTCCTCTGCCTGCCTGGTTATTTTGGGTTTTTCTGCCTGGTCTGTTCTTGCCAAAATCAGTTGCAGAGTTTTGAAATAAAAAGGCACACTTGTGCCTAGAATTTATTTAAACCACACATCTGAAGTAGCCTTATTTTGTTGGGAAAAAACCCCATTGATTTTAATAGGGACTCGTGGAGTCAACTTTGGGAGTGACTCGTGACTCGTGACTCGTGTGTCACCATTTTGGACCAAGGACTCGGACTCGAGACTCGGCTCCAAAGACTCGTGACTCGACTCGAGACCAAGGACTCTTCAACATCCCTGAGTCTCTTTCTTTTGCGGAACCCATCACAAGCCTGGAAACATACAGATTTCCAACTGCATATTGCATCTGTTTCTTCATTTGGTTCCAGGATGTACAGATTGGGTAAATCCATGAAATAAACTTGATGGAGCAAATTTCTCACCCATCCCTACTCAGCAGCATCTGTTAAAGAATTGTGATGGAGTAAGGAAAAATGAGGTTACACTGGAACATCCAAAGAAAATCATCCAGGCCTAGTGAAATAAAACAAATGAATTTGGCATCCAAAACCTGGTTCAACAAGTGCCACTACTAAAAAGGCCCTCAGATGGTTCTATAAAGCTGGTAAAATAATACTAACCAACCTCGCAGGGTTGAATGGAACACAGTCATGTGATCCTCCAACTACAGTCAGATGTAGGATAGGACAGGGCAGACACAAGTTTACAACCTCAGTGAGAGAACTAGGTCAGACAGACAAGTTTGGTATATCTTGCTGTGAACCATTATTCAACATAAATGACGTGTAATGAAACTGCACCAATGTAAGAACAAGTTGAATGCCACCATCAGCAAAAAGAACCCTGGAATAAAGCTGCTTACCGAACAGCTTGAGTTTAATGGGTAGCATTAATAGGGTAACCATCAAAAAAAGAGGACAAAAGAAGATGCAGCTTTGCATAAAATGTGGATATGCTGATTGATATGATAGATGCAAATTTAGAAAGTATTACTATAATTTAAATAGAAATACAATAAATCTCAGCATAGTGGGAAGATTGGGCCGGCTAGGTGGTCTGTGCGCGCACGCTCAGTCTGCTGCTGCGGTCGGATGGGCAGCCTCAAAGCCCCTGCTGGCTCTCCTTTCTTATGATTCTTGATCTTTAAACTGGACTTGGACTGGAGAGCCCTTCAAACAGAGGAGGACACCTTCAAAGAGAGGACTGTTTGATAACAGCTCTTCAAATAGAGGACCATCCTCTGTAAAGTAGGACACATGGCCATCCTAATTGTATTAATGTATCCCCCCCCCCCAGCAGACAGGAAGAAAAAGAACAGATGGTGTAAGAAATAAATTAGGCTGCCAGTTTTAGAAGACAGTATCACACTGGATGATAAAAGAATGGATCTCTTTAAACAAGCAGTTGTATACAGTACTCCATTGTGCAATCCTTTATCTGATCATATTGAAACCTCAACACATGGCTTATGTATTTGCTGCTTTTCAAATACTGGGAGCAATATTTTTATTCAGACAAAATCCTGGAAAGTTATACAAGACATTTGGCAGGGTGTGAAACATGTAGTGCAGTCCTATGCATGTATATGCAGAAGTCGGCCCCATTGTGTTTCGTGGGCCTCACTCCAAGGAAAATGTGCATATACCAAGGCTGCAATCCTATGCACACTATGTGGGGGTAAGTGCCCCATGGAAGTCAGTCGGGCTTAAGTCTGACTTACATCCACAGCCTGTCTCTACATGCTTAGGGTCAAGGAGTAAAAGGAAGTATGGACAGAGGGGGAAGCTCCCAGGTAGGCTGAGCCCCCGGCACCTCAGTCTTTTTAGACATTAAGTACTGAGTGTACAGAAATCCTGTTCTGAGTTTCAAAGAACCTAGGTCATGCAGCTGTGCAGTTTCAATTAAATGCTGTCATTGGAAATCACTGCAGGGATATGTCATCCACTGTGTACAATAATTAGACTTCAATGGAACAGTTGGCTCTCCATTCATTAAAGCCAAAAACAATTAACCGAGGCTGTGTTTCATTGATTTCTACAAATACTAGAAAAATCTTGTATGTTAGCACCAAGAAGAATTCAGCAATGAAATGTCAGGAGAAAACAGCGTGAAACCAACTTGTTACAGCAAATATAGGACTTCTTTCAGCTTAGTCTGCAATTTCCTGGGGATGGAGAGAAACTAGAAAGCCAGTGTAGTGCAGAGTCTTGGGTGGCAGGTTTGGATATGGGAGAGAAAGCGTCATTCATTCATAAATAATACTTCTCTGCCGCTAAATCTCTAAGTCATTTATATATAAAACTATTAAAAATCACTGTTTAAAATACACTAAAATATGCTGTTATCAGGGCTGGCATGTTGGACACCTGCCCAGGGCTCACACCCCAGCAGGGGCTCACTGACAAGAGCCCCCTGGACTTGTTCTTCCTCATCACCATTCTTCCTCTTTACCATCACAATCTGCTTGTTCATCTGCCTCTTGTTCTGACCCAGACAACTGGGCCCAGTAGGAGCAGTAAGTGCCACTGCCTATTGTTCCCTGTCTGACAAGCAAGCAAGTAGAAGCAATGATGGCAAAGAGGATGAGGAGCCATAGCAGTGGGTGACAATATCGACTGACTCACTGAGTGAGGGGCCCATTGAGGGAGACTTGCCCAAGGGACCTCACAAACCTGGAACCAGCACTGACCATTACACACACACACACACACACACACACACACAATCTCAACTCAGGTCACCTTTGGCAAGTCATTATCTCATTCTGCCTCAGAGGGTTGATGGAAAAATATACTCCCCTCCAAGCTCCTTGCAGGAAAGATGGCTGACAACTAGTGCAAGAAATATATACATTCATTAGTATATCTTCTTTATACAGGATTTGACACAGCAGGATTCCAATTTCAGAAAAGTTTGTAGAATGTCCACTGTATAAACCACTTCTTCAAGGATGCACCTGGATTTCAGTGAGACTACTTGAAAGTAAGTGTTTTACAAACTGTAGTGTAGCCTTACAAGTATCCATTGTAACAGAATATCTAATAGTAGAGATCATGGGGACAGCTTTCAGTGTCATGACAAGTCTGGGCTCCCACCTTCACTGAGAGCCTGTCTTTGCACATGCACTAGGGCTGAAGGGGTATGGGGGTGCAGGCACCCTGTGGCTGCCCTGGCAACACAGCACAATCTACCGGCTCCCCTCCCAGCCAATCAGGAAGCAGCAGAGATGAAGGGGGCAACTTTGGTCCGGCAGGCCAGAGGGGAGAACTGTTCCCCTCTGGTTTGTCAGTAAAGGATATAAAAGAGGGCCCTCAGCAGGCTTCCTCATTATGGGTTTCTGGCCTGCCTGACCCTATCCACCCTCATTGCTATTCTTGGTTACCATGATTCCTTAAGCTAGCATTGTGATGGCTATGGGCATACTGTTAGTCGCCAGTTAGTCAGGGCTTCGAAGGAATTTTACAGAGAAGCACAATTGGCCATAGTGGCTTCAGTGTGTGTGGGTTTGCTTTCCCAAAGCAATCTTTATTCAGCAGGTATAACTGCTTTGCTGCCCCCCGTGGGACTCTTACATGGTTACATAATCCACAAAGGGTGCCAGGGCTACTCTGGCTGTACGTACAGAGTGTGATCAAAATAAATAAAGGGTATATAAATTAAAAGCTATTCTAATCACTTTACAAATATGCCTTTGAGTTGCCTTCTTACAGATACCTGTTTTGGCAACCAGCACTTATTCTGGAGAAGAAAGCTAAAAAAAAAATTACCTTGGCAACCAATTAATCTATGTGAGAATTTCCCGTTGAAATTCTTTTTTGATGTTAGAAGAATTACAGAGATGGTAAAACTGATCTCAGAACTGGAGTATTTATAATTAGTATGTGACCTTTCCTAGCCCAGTAAAGATGGGTGGGTTTGCATTAGCAGAAAGCATTTTCTTCACTTCTGCAAGGCAGGGCACCTGATTTTCACGCAGCCTCCGATCCACTGCAGCCCTGCCCAAAGCGGCTCCTGAGAGGGTTGTGGGACCACCTGAAACAGTATCAGATACGGCATAGAAGGCTGCAATAGGTTGGGGAAGTGGGCAAAACTTGCCTGCCTGCCTTGTACAAGCATAAGCACATTTCACTATTTCAAAGCCACCATTGGAAACAATCCAGTGTAAACAAATTCTGCAGTTCATGCATGTAAGAATATATTTAGTTGCATTTTTCAAATATGCAAAATTCTGTTTAAATATCAAATATCATCATTCTTATCTCTAACCAGGGTTCATATAAATTCATAATAAAAGAGTGTATCTGATTTATAGTAGATACATAATAGATTTCCATCGGCAGTAAGTATCACCACAATATTCTCGCATCTAGGCCCTTGGACCTGTATTTTGAGAAATTAACCTCTGCAAACAGTCCTTCTCTAAAGGATTTATTTATTTATTTATTATATTTATACCACGCCTTTTTTCCTGCAAGGAACCCAAGGCAGCTTACATAATCATCATCCTCTTCCTCTCCATTTTATCCCCACAACAACTCTGTGAGGTAGGTTAGGCTGAGAGTCAGTGACTGGCCCAAAGTCACCCAGAGAGTTTCATGGCCAAGCGGGGACTAGAACCTGTATCTCCCGAGTCCCAGTCCAACACTCTCACCACTGCGCCACACTGGAGCTGGCAAAGTTTTACTTAAGCTTGATTAAACAACAACAACTGATACTTTAAATGGGCTTTAAGTTGGACTATAAGGAGGAAGACACTGGATAACTTTATATATTACAATGAACAAGGGAAGAGGAAGTGCAAGCGAAGTTCATTTCCTCTTATTGTGCTTCTGGGATAACATGCTTTCTATTTCCCTGAATAGTAGGCAGTTCCAGTGACAGCTTTACAATGAGAGTGTGAGTACTGGAGGCATATGGTGCCTTAATTTAAACAAACCATATATTTACAGATGTATACATTGAGCAGATAGCAATCAAGCATGCACAAAGACAGTACTAGTCCTCAAGCAACATCAGTCCTGTATCCCAATAACCTTGGAGCCGTGGGTCAGTCTTTGCAATCTTCCCAAGTCAGTTCCAAAGCTAAACTGATTTCTCTTTTTCCTTACACAGATCTAAGTTTGTAAAAAGAATTTGTTTCAGCTGTTATCTAGGTATGTGGAATGTCACACCAGTTCCAGACATTTGGCATAGCCAGTGGCCATCACGTCACAGAACAATTTCCTTCAGAATTTTACATGGAAAATAAAGGAAATCTTTTGCAACTTAGGACCATTGTTCCAGAACTTGCAAATGATGAATGAAAAGCCATTCACCACCATCAGATGTTAGGCTATACAAAACCTAGAAGGAAAGGGCCATTATTAATAACCAAGAGTTTGGTTCTTGACAGTATGAAGAGGTACTTGCACAGGTGAGATATACAAGCTGTGTTTTCATTTGAAGTTTTTGTGTCTCACCTGCCACATGTCCCCAGTCCTTTCAATATGTCACACCAGAAGAACAATAAGAAGAAACGCAACCTACTTGCTCTTCCTCTTCCCTTGCTTTGTTAATGTCCAAACCTGCCCACTGACTCACTGGCAGACAATCAGTGGTAAGGTGAAGCTAAGAAGATTTACATTCAAGCAGAATAACGGGCAAGATTTTGCCAGACACAATAACAAGCTTCATATGCAGGCCTTTACTCATGAGAGTGCACATTTCCACACATTTGGTGTAACACACTGGTTGGGTCTCCAAAGACTTGAGGTGAACCGTAACATAAGTTGTTTCAAAGTAACACATAGCTTGTCACTTACTATTACTGAAATGCATCAGGCTTAAGTAAAGCAACTATATCAATGAATGCATAAATCCTGGAAGGTGGAATTCAAGTCAAGGAGCAATTCTCCTTAGTAATTCCATGTGGAAAATGTAGGAAATCTTTTGTAACTAAGGGCCATTGTTCCAGATTTAGCTCCTGCAGAAGGTTAATCCCATTGGAACAAGCAGATTGCTTTAAACACACAAACGTGAGTGTGTGTGTGAGAGAGAGAGTGTGGGGAGAGATTTCATAGATTATAGAGTTGGAAGGAGCCTACAAGGCTATTGAGTCCAACCCCCTGCTGCTCAATGCAGGAAACTAGAGGAGGGGTCTCCCATCCAAGTGATAACCAGGCATGACCCTGCTTAGCTTTCCACGCTCAGACAAGCTGAGCCAGCGTAAGCCACAGGCCTGTACAGAGAGATGAATGCTATCCATACCTAGTAACACTCATCAGAGACAGGTATCTAGAACCAAGGGGATTTCACAGTTTGTTTTGGAAAATAGCAATTCTTCTTGTGTGATTCCCTCCACATCTCCTGATAATCTGGTGGTTCCATATTATTGATTTCTAAGTACACTGAAATCATAGGCTTAAACCTTAAACTTTAAGCCTTAAAGAAAAAGAATTAGGAGTTCTTCAGGAACATTCCTAATCTACTAGCATTCATTCACTTTAATGATCTAGCAATTAAAATGCAAAAATAATTTATTGAGTTCCCTGACAATATATTTACCTCCCCCCCCCCTTGCTGATTTTAACTCTGAATAGTAATCACATTTTTACAGGACTTTCTTACTTGACAAGAGCTCTTCGCATACATTGGGTGTCCGCACGTCACACTAAGCCACCCTACGAATAGGCCACGGTGGGTTGGCTGAACAACCCACGGTGAGCCCGACAGAAGATCGGACTAACTGTGGGTTGTTCTTCCCCTTGTTCCCGCTCCTTCCTCCAGCCAGTATCCCAGTGTCCTTTGCAGAAGAATCCATCTTGTCTTCACCTCCCCACTCTGATCACTACCCTTTTTCATTCACCACCATTTTTTTTCAGAGCCTAAAAAATCCACAAGTGGGGGTTATTTTATTTTTTTATCGGCCCCTGAAAATTGCACAGTTAGAAATATATATTATTTTTATCAGTCCTTTGCAGGTGCACAAGTGCACATTTATGGCTATCCAATATGTGTAGTCTTGCTTGGTCAATTCCTTTTCTGTTTCAGCTGTGAAAGGGAGAACAAGGCGAGACTTCATATAGGGGTGTGGCAGCAATATCACCCACTTAGCAATGTAATCCTCTCAATTTTAATTGTTGGACTGTCAACTTTCAGTGCCCTCCACCTTTCTAACACTCCCCCGAGTCTCCAGCTACTCCAGAAAGAGGAGATATTAACTCCCCCTATTTTACGTGGCTCCTTTTTGGAGCACTTATACTGCCGCGGTTACTGCAGTTCCCTCTAAAAAAACCCTGCAGAAATGTATGCAAATTTAATGACTGGGTCTGGGAAGTAAATGGAGGGGAAATTTGCATCCTGCAATAACTGTCCCAAAAGGGGAGTTAATATCTCCCCTTTCTGGAGTAGCTCAGACTCAGGGAAGTGTTGAAAAGGTGGAGGGCACTGAGAACTATCAGTTCAACACTTAAAATCAAGAGGCTTACATTGCCAAGGGAGTGGTAATGTCCCCACCCCCTTTTGGTACACCTTCTTTCTCCACTGGTGCTTTTCCATTGACAGTTAGAGACTTGGTCCCTGGCAACTGTGTCCAAATTAGCCTATATGCAATCTCACCTTGCACTGGATAGCCATAAGTGTGCACTTGCACACCTGCAAAGTACCAGCAAGGGAAAAAAAATTAAAAATGCAAAATTTTCAGGTAAAAAAAATGACTTCAATTGACTTTTTTGAGGCTATGAAAAATAAAAATAAAGAAGCTGAGGAACGAGTGATGGTCCTTCCAAAGTGCCATTTCAGTAACAGTGGAAGGGCAGTCATGGCGAGATTGCAAAAAGAAGCAGTGGGGTTGTTGCTTTTTGCTGCTCTCACCAAATGACCCCATAGCCATCCTGACAACCCACAATGAAGTCACCCTGCTGGGTTCGGATGACACAACAACCCATTGTAGGCAAGAATAACCCTAAAACAAGGAACAAGGTTCTCAGGGTGCTTTGTTCATGAAAAATGAGCCATCTTGCAAAAACTGCACCAGGTTTGGAGGACACGACAACTAGAGGTGGGGGTTGTACCTTTGGGGGGGCTCGTCTTGCCTCTCCTCTCCTCGGTGAGCAGCCCCCCCAAAGCCCATATTTTCTGCGGTGCGGAACGGCTCTGCCCACTCTCCGTGCCGCTTGGGCAGCTGCGCTGGCAGCACAGGGTCCCGTCGCATCATTTCCGGCTGGCCGGAAGTGACACAATGGGACCCTGCGCCGATGCAGCGGAACCCTGCACTGCGGTTTTGGCGCAGAAACCAGGGCAACAGGGCTTAAAATGGCCAATTTTGGCCTCATTCCAGCCCCCCGATATTCACGGTAACATCTCTAACGACAACCCAGCATGGCTGGTTACTCATAGTGGGTTGCCGTGTCATGCAAACCCGGTCATTATCTCAGTAATCCTTCAAATAACCCGGTAAGGTAACTTAGCATCATCATCATCATCCCAGTATGGCAGATGGGTAGGGGACAGAGGCTGAGAGAGAGCAGTTTATCTAAAGCTGCTCAGTTTATCTAAAGCTAAACCCACTTCCCTGGGAGTAAGCCTAGGGTGGCCATATATGTCCTCTTTTCCAGAAGACAGTCCTCTGTTTGAAGGACTCAGAGAAGACTACCCTCTATTTGAAGACATCCTCTGTTTGAAGGGCTGTCTTGTCCAATCCCAGTTTAAAAGATAAAGAACCTTGCTAAGAATTGTTGCCCATCAACAGTTTGCACCTGGACAGCAGGCGGAACAGGCAGGCATGCAGGTCATCTGGCCACAATCTTCTGAACTATGGTGAGATGTACTGTATTTCTATTTAAATTATGGTAATTATTTCTAAATGTGCATATACACATATAAATTAACAAATGCTAATTTTATGCAAATGTGGATCCTCTTTGTCCTCTTTTTTGGTGACGCACCTTCTGAGTAAGCCCCACTGAACTCATGTCTGAGCAGACATGGATAGGATTGAATCAGATTGCAGTGTGAGGCTGGCCTGTCAAGTACGCAATGGATATAAAATTGAACCAAGACTTCCTAGTACACTGCTGAACCTCAGGAGTCAGGCTGCCCACCACACACCCATCAGCCATCACACACACCACTTGAAAGCAGCACAGCTGTGTGCCTGTTAAGAATTCTGATGGCTCATCAGTGACCTGGCAGGGGAAGCTGAAGGACACTGCAGGCTGCAAGCCACACATCGTTTCCTCCAAACAAGGAAGGGTCACTTCTGGTTCCCGGGAAATTGCGGGGGAACAGAAGATGTGAGGAGGGGTGGTCGTGGACTGGGGGGGGAGATCGCGAACCCCCCCATAAACAAAGGTAGGGCTGGCAAATGTGAACGTGCGGACGCACACAGATTTTCGCTTATTTCACACCCCTAGCTTGGGGCTGTGGTGCACAGCTTGATGAAAATATCAACCCCAGTGCGCAGCTGCTGTGAAAAAGGCAAACTCCATGTTAGGCATAATTAGGAAAGGAATGGAAAATAAAACTGCCAAGATCATACTGCCCTGATACAAATCTATGGTGCGACCACACTTGGAATACTGTGTACAGTTCTGGTCACCGCACCTAAAAAAAGGATATGTAGTGTTGGAAAAAGTGCAGAGAAGGGCAACTAAAATGATCAAGGAGCTGGAGCAACTCCCCTATGAGGAAAGGTTACAGCAGCTGGGATTGCTTAGCTTAGAAAAAAGGCGAGTAAGGGGAGACATGATAGAGGTGTACAAACTTATGCATGATGTGGAGAAAGCGGGCAGGGAGACATTTTCTTCCATCTCTCATAGTACTAGAAGCCAGGGTCTCCCATGAAGCTGATTGGTGGGAGGGTCAGGATAGATAAAAGGAAGTACTTCTTCACACAGTGCATAGTTAAACTATGGAATTCACTTCCACAAGATGTTTCATAGTTTCATAGTTCATAGAGTTGGAAGGAGCCTACAACTACAAGCCTATAGAGTCCAACCCCCTGTTCAATGCAGGAAACTAGAGGAGGGGTCTCCCATCCAAGTAATAACCAGGCCTGACCCTGCTTAGCTTTCCACGCTCAGACCAGCTGAGCCACCATAAGCCACAGGCCTGTATGATGTAGGGCTTTAATTTGGAGGGCTCCAATTTGGAGGGCTTTAAAAGGGGATTGGACAAATTCATGGAGGAGAAGGCTATCAATGGCTACTAGTCCTGATTGGCTATATGCTTCCTCCAGTATCAGAGGCAGTATGTCTATGTACACCAGTTGCTGGAGAACATGGGTGGGAGAGTGCACTCATGTCCTGCTTGTGGGATCCCGTGGGCAGCTGGCTGGCCACTGTGTGAACAGAATGTTGGACTAGATGAACCCTTGGTCTGATCCAGCATGGCTGTTCTTATACATGCATAAAAACAAGGAGAAATTCTAATAAAACCACAATCAAAACAATATCAAACAATTAAGAACACGACAGCATAAAATATCTATGAGCCAACATAAAAATTACTCTGTAAAAGCCTTGCCAAATAAGAAGTTTTTCAGAGCCTGTCTAAAGATGGGAAGAAATCCCAGACCTGTGGAGCCACCACAGAGAAGGCCCTGTCCCTCGTACCCACCAATCTGATCTCTGAGAGTGATAGGTCAGAGAACAAGGCTGCTCTTAGGGCTCAAGTTTGTGATGCTGATCCTAGGGCTAATGCTGATCTTAGGGCTTAGGGAAGTTCATATGATGCAACAAGGTTCACATAACCTAATTCCAGGCTCTAAAGGGCATTCACACCAGTACTCTAAACTGGTAACAGAGCCCTGAAACAAATTAGGGACCAATGTAAGATTATATTTTACACTGTGGAGAATGTAACAATATGTACCGCCAGTCTTGCTCCTACCAGCATCCAGGCAGCTACAATTTGAACCAATTGTAGCTTCCAAATTGTCTTTAAAGACAGCATTACAGTGGTTTAGCCTGGACAGGGTCACAGCCGGCAAATCACCCCAAAATAGTAAAAGGCAGGCCTAGTCTTTGAATCCAAAGATACAATTCTAATGATGGCAACATGGATTATAATAAATCTAACAGTTTTTATGACTGAGAAAACAAATGATCAACAACCATAAGGACCATTGTAAGGAGTGGACCATTGTTCCATCTTATTCTATTTTTTGCTCTAAACGATGAGGAAACATCTTATAAAGTCTGGATTTGAGAATATTGTAAACAACTATGAGTCTTTTGGCATGATTGGTTATCCTGGAATAACACTTCCTCAGCTGAAAATATAATATCTCCCATCAGCTGTAGCATCAGGTGATGAATGACTTACATTCTGTGAGCCATTAAAATAATTGGAATAGCCACTACAGGATGAACTTTCATATATCCTGTGTCAACGCAGGGTAGTTCCTGAATCCTCAGTGCACTTTATATGGCAGACAGAATCACTAGGGTACACTGGTGCTACACAAAGTCAAATCAGGATTCTTAGGCTTGTGTAGATAGGTGCCCCAAAAATGCCGGGACCATCACGAAAACCCTTAAGCCATCACTGCTTCTCACTGTCATGCAGAGTCCCAAATTCCCTTGCCTCCCGCAACTGCAAGCTACTTTAAGGTGTTTTTAAAGGGGCCATGGGCAAAATTGCAGCTAAGCTTGCAGTTTTAGCTTAGCTGCAATTTTGCCCATGGCCCCTTTTAGAGTAGCTCTCTGCTTAGGCTTGAACAGCCTAAGTAAGGCTGTTTCCTAACAGTAAGCAGGGAGGGAACAGGGAGGGTCAGGTGAGGATGTCTCTCTGTGTGAAAGGGATTAGCTGGGTGAAAAGAAAAGGAGGTGGACCTGCACCCGCTGGCCTAGACCGACGGAGAGGTGAATGAGGGAATTTATCATATGATTCCTATCTTTATATTGCCAAAGATTTTATTTCCTAAGAGCTGACTCTGTGCCTCTAACGGGTGAGATTTAAATTTAATTTTTTTAGAAGAAAACACACCCTCCTCAAGAGAAAGAAAGAAAAAATCCCAGCTACCTCAAATAGCAGCAACAAACATCATAATTCCATTTTAGCATTATTGTTCAATCACAGTGTTGTTGTTCTTGTTTTTTTTTAAATAAAGTACAATAGAGTCCACATGTTTTTTTCTGAGTGGAGAAAATAGGAGCTTGCAGGATGGGCCTGTGAACCACTTTGCACACTCAGAGATATCTAAATGTTAAATATCAGTATAAATTCAAAGATTTCCGTGCTTAAAATACTGCAGTTTTGTGTGTTTCTTCTAATAACTTTTGTACTTGACCATGCCCTTTGGTCATACCCTTGGCCACACCCTCTTGATCACACCTTCATGTTGCTTAACCATACCTCTTACAAATTTGCAGGTGTGTCCCTATTTTCACCTGTGAAATGTTGAAGGGTATGTAGGTGTAAGGCAAATTCAGGTCCCAAATTTTTTGTCCTTGAGAGCTAACAAATTCTTGTGGTAAATTGAAGGTCTATTTAGTAATATGAACTGGGCAAAAAACACAAAATCATTTCAAATACTCTACAAAAGAAGCATCAGAGATGGCAAGTGTCAGATCCTGACCTATGTATGACCTTCTGGTGATAGTTTCCAGTTACCATAACCAGTTCCTCAGCCATCCTGCCTCTGTTTTGTACATCTACTATATAAAAGTGAATGTTTGTCCGTTTGTTTGTTTGTACGTACGTGGGTCCGCGTCGTGGGGGTCCGCATCGTGGGGGTTCGCATCGTGGGGGTTCGCGTCGCATTGGCTCCTACCCGGTTGGACGGATCTGCCCCAAACTTGGCACGCATACTCCCCATCACCCAAGGACAAAGACTGGTGGGTTAAAATCTCCGAAAAACCCTCGCCGCGCCTGTACGGCCCAAAATAGATGAGAGCCAATGGTGTCGCTTGGAATGCTCGCAGGGGCCATTCAGGAGGCGTTATGCAAATAGCTCCAACCGGCACATAGAATGTTGGTATGTACTGCCTCCACAGGGGTCCAATCAGAGGTGGATATGCAAATCCCTCCTGCGTCCAAACAGAATGTTCACATGAACCGCAGCCAGGGCCTACACGGGGGTGGGGGTGGGGGAATTTCGAAGAAACAGTGCCCATAGGAAAATGATGACCCGGGCAACGCCATTGTGTAGTCCGGGGGGGGACGACACACAGGGATTTCATTGTGTGGTCCTGCAGGGTGTGTGTGCAAGGAATTCATTGTTGTGTGTTCCCGGGGGGGGGAATGCAGGGATTCCACTGTGTGGTCCTGGGGGGGCAGCAGGGATTTCATTGTGTAGTACTGGGGGGGAGGGAGAACAGGGAATTCATTGTTGTGCAGTCCGGGGGGGGGGGGATGCAGGGATTCCATTGTGTGGTCCGGGGGGGCAGCAGGGATTTCATTGTGTAGTACTGGGGGGGGGGAGAACAGGGAATTCATTGTTGTGCAGTCCTGGGGGTGGGGGATGCAGGGATTTCATTATGTAGTCCCGGGGGGGGGGGGGAAGCAGGGATTTCACTGTGTGGTCCGGGGACACACACAGGGAATTCATTGTTGCATACTCCCGGGGGGGAAGGAAACAGGGATTTCATTGTGTAGTCCCGGGACAGCAGGGATTTCATTGTGCAGTACTGTGGGAAAGGGAGCAGGGATTTCAATGTGTAGGCCGGGGGGGGGGACACACACAGGGAAAACATTGTTGCATAGTCCTGGGGGGGGAAGGGAAGCAGAGATTTCATTGTGCAGTCCCAGGGGAGCTGGTAGTAGTCCTGGGGGGGGGGGGGGAAGCAGGGATTTCATTGTGTAGTCCGGGAAGGGGGGGACAGGGAAAACATTGTTCCATAGTCCCAGGAGGGAAGTCTTCACTGTGTAGTCTCGGGGGAGCTGGGATGTAATTGTGCAGTCCTGGGGGAGCTGGCAGTCCCCGGGGAGCTGGGATGTAATTGTGTAATACTGGGGGAGCAGGGGGAGTCCCGGGGGAGCTGGGATTCCAAGGGATTCTAAACAGCGGACAGCTACCTTAAGGAATTTCGAACAAATAGTGCCTATAGGAAAATGATGACCCATGCAACGCCGGGTAAAAAAAGCTAGTTGATTTATATATGGACAAATGGATTTGAACATGGCAAATATCCACAGTTCTGCAGAAATGTGTTATTATGCCAATAAGCTGAGTGTCAAGGGGCTACAATACTAGTATGAGTCATGTTTTTTAAATGAAAAGTGTTCTATTACTTGTTTAATAGGTCGCAGCCCATATTTCACTTTGCAATTTAACTTCCAAATCTGGTAATTTTCTAAAATAAATTATAAAAATAAACTGGGGTGGGGTTTTTCCTTGTTAATTTGAGCAAAAGGAAGAGAAGTGTGATATTTGCCCCCCTCCCCAATTAATCAGAAGTTCAGAAATGCAGGAAATCCACCATAAGGTAAAAGAGAGGGTGAATTTGTAGGGATGGGTAGGGATCTATGAGATATTTGGTCACAAGTTTTTCAGGGCTTTGAATGTCAGCAACAAAACCGTGACCATGGCTCAGTAGCTAACAGGCAGCCAGTGCAGTTCTTTTAATACAGGTGTAATGTATGTATTGCTAGGACCTGCAGCTTGTTTTAGATGCTCTCTTTTAAGCTCCTTTTAAACTGTGTTTTCTTTTAGTCTTTGGGGATTTTATCTTCCCCCCTTGTTTTATATCATGTTTTACCCTTTTTTATATGGTTTTATCTTGTGCATGTGAGGTTTTATCTTTTTACTGCGGTTTTAACTAGTGTTTTGAAATTTTATCTATTTATTCACTGTGAGCCCACGTTCCTGTTGGAACCACCCTATTACTGTTTGCCGTTTCTCCTCTCCTGCTGCTAAAGACGCTGGGAAAATAAACCAACGGTAACTAAGATTGCACAAGCAGCTAAAACTAAGAAAGGGAAAAGGGAAAAGACGAGAATTAACAGCTATTTGCATTTTTTGGGTGGTGTAAGTTTTACATTCCACTCTCCTGCTCCTTGACTGCAACCATTAAAAATTTACCTGCCAGGACCTGGGAAAAGAGACGAAGAGAGGCTTCGAACTCCACTGGTGCCTCAATTTGATTAAAACAAGAGGAGGACGCCAACTGACATGTGGGAATTAAATGCCTAATTAGGTCTTCTCCGTGAAGTCAGAGATTCTGAGCCTCTGGAATTTCAAGAAGACTTGCCAGAACTATTTATTATTTCAGGAACAGGTCTATTGCTTGAAACTCGAGAACTGTGATTCAATGACCACGGCTTGTCGTCTTTGAAGAGTAAGTTTATACCTTGATAAAGAAGAGGGAGTTGATTTATGTTAGGTATAACAAGTGAAGACTATTAGAACGCTCAGATACTCCCTTGCTAAAACTGAGCTGAGCCTGTGGTGTGGAACCCAGGAAGGAATTCTGAAGAGGTTTCAAGAGGCTTGAAGAAGAAGACGTAAAGGACATTGTTTTTTTGGGGGGGGTTGACTACGTGTATTTATACACTTAAAAGCTGGTGTATCCCTGTTATTACTTGGAATGCTTACTGAAAAGGGTCCTAGGAAGCGCTCCCGTAATAATTCTAATTTATCCTCCCCACCCCATACTAAGCAGCTTAAAATTGATGAGTTTTTCAGATCTGAGCGGCCCATATTAGATGATAGAAAGTTTACAATTCCTACTTCCAATAGGTTTGATGTCTTAGAAACTGAAAGTTTAGAATTTCAGTCACCATACATAGAAAATTCTACTGCTATTATTAATAATCATATAAGTGGAAATAGCCATGAGAATATTAATGAGACTACTACTCTCCCTAGTGATCGTGTAATTTTAGCAGAGCAATGTAACTTGGTGGCTAAAACAGTTCAAGATATTTATAAACAGCTTAATGTAATTTCAAATAACATAGATGGCCTTATATCTATTATAACAAGGGAGAATACTGCTACCCTTTCCAAGACCACCATTGGGAAACGGGTTGGCATTAATGCGTCAAATAAGGTTGAATTTAATCAATTTTCTGAAACTATTGGGGTTGGAAAGAGTCCATTCATGGATTCTAATTTACTTCTTCAGACTCACCAGGTAGCTTTAATGGTTTATCCCTATAAAGGATGTACATTATTGTGGAATACGACAACCCAGGTTTTGAAACATCTCAGTGTTTTATTATGTCTACCGATGAAGGATATTGATCTTTCATTTATTAAAGTTTTGTATGCTCCCCCTCACATGCAAAAATGCATTTTAGTATTTAAGTCTGATAAAATTCCATCTTTATTACTTAGGAAGAAAGACTCCTTGGCTATGTTAGGGGTGTTACCTACTAGGGTTTTTTTGGACACAATGCGGAAACCACTTCTGACCTTAAATAATTTCCAGGGATTGAGAGGTTATTATTTTGGGCCACCCCAAAATAAGCAGTGGATCCCAAAGGAAATACCCTTGATTTCCTCTAATAATGAAAATCAAGATTCCAGACTACATTTGGCATCAATGAATAATTTGGAGAAAGACTGTCTTCCAAGTTTACATAGTAACTCCAGGACCACTGAAGAAGAACAGCTAATGGACTCATTCAACCTACTGCCCCAAATTGAGCAAAAAGCTATTATAAATAGACTAGATAGCCTAAGAGAAAGATTAATCTTGCAGAGCAGGGCTGAGTCAGACCTAGACCCCAAGGTCTTACTAAGCACTACTTGTAAACTCAATAGGAATGATAATACTGTGTCCAAGGATTATTTGATCTCTCACGAGGTCTCTCCCAGGGAAAGAAATGTTGTCTTTAATAAATCACGTCAAATTACGGACAACTGGTTACAGATGAGAAGGTTGGAGCCTAACGAATTAGGAGAAGAGAAAGTTGACAGAAAACTTACCACCTTTGTGGAAATACACCAACCACAACATAATCTCTATCTCCCTAAGAATGGGTCAGTAGTATTCGCAGAGCAGGCCATTGAAATGGAAGACACTACACAACAATGACAACCAAGACAAATTAAACTTGGACTTAGTTGTTTATCCTGGAACTTGGCCGGATGGAGGAATAAATTAGAGGATGATGATTTCTTGCAGTATATAATGACTTTTCAAATTTTGCTGCTGCAAGAAACCTGGTTAACTCAGGAAATTTGGCTACCAGGATATGTGGCTTACTCGAGCTCCGCACTTCATTCCCCTAAAGGAGGTAGACCAAGTGGGGGATTGGCTATATTAGTAGCTACTTATTTACAGGCATCAACTACTCACCTTAAAGGGTTGGCTCCATGTGCTATGGCAGTCCTTATTAAAAATACAGTATACTCTTATATTTTTGTTAATATTTATGTTCCCCCTAGGAATTCACCATACTACGATGTAGATTGTTGGAACAAATTAGAAAATTATTTAGGAGAACTTGAGGATGAATTCCCCTCAGTTCCTTTAATAGTGGCTGGAGACTTTAATGCACGTATGGGCTCAACTAATCAGGCCATTGTTAAGGTTTTAGGAAGTCCAATGGAGTTATGGGATGCTCTAGAAACTCGGAAATCTAAAGATACAAAGATCAACGACTCTGGCCTTGCCCTTTTTGCATTAGTTACTAAATTGAATCTAATACCAATTAATGGCTCTCAATTTGATAACTCACAAGGAG
The DNA here is from genome assembly GCA_021292165.1 of Shinisaurus crocodilurus. Classification (NCBI taxonomy): domain Eukaryota; kingdom Metazoa; phylum Chordata; class Lepidosauria; order Squamata; family Shinisauridae; genus Shinisaurus; species Shinisaurus crocodilurus. The sequence continues at coordinate 189,904,040 of CM037879.1, forward strand.
AATATACCTACATAAGCAATCTTGGTGCAAGTATTGTTGATTATGTGATGATTTCCTATTTGTTTCGACTATCAATTTTGTTTTTCTCAATTGATTTAGTAGTTGGTAGCGACCACCAGCCTCTTAAATTCCTTTTGCAGTGGCCCAATAGTGTGATTATAACTTCTGATACTTTTTCAAATTCTGACCAAGCACTATTGACATCAGATAAGCGGATTAAATGGAATCCCTTATTACAAGCAGATTTGGAACAGAAACTTTATTCAGAAGAATTATTGAAATTAAGAAGTGATTTGGTCCAAGTGTCTAATATTGAATCAGCAATACAGTTATATGTAGGACTAATAGATGCCCTTAGACCCCTCCTTTTAAAAAAAAAGGTACTTTCTTCAGGCAACTATCAAACCAGAAGGGGTAATGCCTGGTTTGACGGGGATTGTAGGAATTTAAAAAGACAGATGAGGAAAGTAATAAGATCTTATTGTACTAGTAGTTCCCCCACAATTCCCCTACAATTCTATGAAATGCGTAGGGAGTATAAAAGGTTAATCAGGGGGGAAAAAAGGATCTATTATGAGGAGCAATGGAAGGAACTAGGTTTGGCACTCCTGCAAAAGAACCCAAGTAAATTTTGGGAGATACTTGCAAGATTGGAAAAGAGATCGGCCCCTGTTCTGGAAGGAAATATTGCTAAAACTGAATGGGAAAACCATTTCAGGAGAACATTCAATGAGTCTAATCCTTCTAGCCCTTCTTCTGGGGCTTTAGTCGAATGTAATTGGGAACGTTGTTGGGAGAATATTTCAATAGATAGGGCCAAATCATTAATTTTAAGACAAAAAAACGGCAAAGCCCCTGGAGAAGATGGCCTTCCACCAGACATCTTTACTACATTCCCTGATTGGTGGGCTCCAATATTTGCATCACTATTCTCCTTAATCAACACCACTGGGACTGTGCCCCCCAGTTGGTTATCAGCTATTGTGGTTCCAATCTATAAAAAAGGGCCTAGGAGTGATCCAACAAACTATAGGCCAATCAACCTATTGGATGTTCCAGGGAAGATCTATGCCAGATTTCTCCTAGAAAAATTGGAGGGCTGGGTGGAGGATCATGCTTTGCTCGTCCCAGAACAAGCAGGTTTCCGACCAGGTCGGTCAACTTTAGATAACTGTTTTATGTTGAAATACATCATTGATAAGTATTTGGCTGGAATTGTAAAACATGTTTATGTAGCTTTCATTGATTTGAAGGCTGCATTTGATTCTATTTCACGGGAACGCCTTTGGAGTAAACTACAATTAATGGATATTGACCCACAGCTTTTAAAATGTATAATGACCTTATATTCTGGGACATCCCTGCAAGTTAGAATTGATGGAGGATATCTATCTGATTTTGTACCAGTCACAAAAGGAGTGCGACAAGGGTGTTTACTTGCACCACTTCTTTTCAACTTGTTTTTAAATGATGTAGTAGAGTTTTTAAGAGGTGACTGTTATTTCCCAGTTAAAGTGGGAAATCGGAAGTACTCAATCCTCCTTTATGCGGATGATGCCATTTTGATTTCATGTACCCAGGTGGGCTTGCGTAGACTGTTGAACCAATTCAGTTTATATTGCAGGAACGAGCTTCTTTCTATCAACTACCAAAAAACAAAAATCATGATATTTGGTAAATCCAAGAAAATTCTTAACTGGTCACTAGATGGGAACAAAGTGGAGCAAGTGTCCTCTTTTAAGTATCTTGGTGTGGTTTTCCAGTGGACGGGGGCATGGTCCCTACAGGTTCAGTCAAACACCCTGCTAGCTGGAAGAACATTAAATGGATTATTACGATTTTATCATACAAAAGGGGGTAATTTGGTCCAGCCCATTTTAGAAATATACAAGACCAGGGTTTTGCCAAAATTATTATATGGAGCTCCACTATGGGCTATGGCCAATTTAGATCCACTAGAGAGAGCTCAAAATAAATTTTTGCGTAGACTGTTGGCAGTTCCTGTTTCTACAAAACTAGAATTGGTTCGTGCAGAACTGGGTGTAATGACCATAAAGGCTGAAGCCCTCAGATTAGCCTTGCTTTTTTGGTTAAAAATCATTTTTAAGCGGGTGTCAGAATTTATTTTGGGGTTATTAGAAGAGAGGGGTCAAAACTCATGGAAGCAAAAGATGCAATTGGCTGTTATGAGTCTGGGATTCTCTACTTCTTTTCTTTTAACTCAAGGATATGATAGAGCCAAAGTGATATTGATTCAAAGACTTAAGGACACTGAGATGCAATCCCAGATTGCTGGGATTATGGTCTGTCAGTCAAACATTTTTTATGCCTCTTTTATCCCATCATATTTATCCCTCCCAAAATATTTGGTAGACTTGCCAAACATTAAAATGAGGGTAGCCTTTACTCGGGCAAGATTAAATGTTTTTCCTTTGGCTGATTGGGTGGGCCGTCTTAAAGAGATTCCTAAGAAGGATAGAGTATGTGATTGCAATTCAGTATCAGTTGAAGATATAACTCACATACTCTTACAGTGTTCAATTTATAATGATCTTAGAATTAAATATATTTCTCCATTGATAAAACCATTGAAGGGAAGGTCATCATTTGCAAAGGTATGTTTCCTGTTGTCTAATGTTGACAAGTATATATCCTATAGAACATCCAAATTCCTTGTAAATGTTTTACAAATGTATACTGTAAAAACCTAATGTTATACGGGAAGTTATTTAGTTTCTGAGGGTCTGTTGACTGGGTTTTGATCGTGTGTGGTGGCGGATTGCTGTGATGCAATAAAGTTGTTGTTGTTGTGATGCTCCCTTCATGCAATTCATGCGTGAAGGGGACTCTGACAGCCATAAATGTGAAATTTTTAATCATATTTGTAATGATGTCACTGTTTTAGCCTGTCTGTATGTGCATATGTATGCTTTTTAAACTTTGGGTATCCAATGTTTTAACCCTTTTTTCCCTTTTAATTCACCTGTACTGCTGGCCCCAGCGGGGCGTGCCACAGCCTGGTTGGCTAGTGCACATACAAATAAAATTGTTGTTGTTGTTGTTCCATAGTCCCAGGAGGGAAGTCTTCACTGTGTAGTCTCGGGGGAGCTGGGATGTAATTGTGCAGTCCTGGGGGAGCTGGCAGTCCCCGGGGAGCTGGGATGTAATTGTGTAATACTGGGGGAGCAGGGGGAGTCCCGGGGGAGCTGGGATTCCAAGGGATTCTAAACAGCGGACAGCTACCTTAAGGAATTTCGAACAAATAGTGCCTATAGGAAAATGATGACCCATGCAACGCCGGGTAAAAAAAGCTAGTTGATTTATATATGGACAAATGGATTTGAACATGGCAAATATCCACAGTTCTGCAGAAATGTGTTATTATGCCAATAAGCTGAGTGTCAAGGGGCTACAATACTAGTATGAGTCATGTTTTTTAAATGAAAAGTGTTCTATTACTTGTTTAATAGGTCGCAGCCCATATTTCACTTTGCAATTTAACTTCCAAATCTGGTAATTTTCTAAAATAAATTATAAAAATAAACTGGGGTGGGGTTTTTCCTTGTTAATTTGAGCAAAAGGAAGAGAAGTGTGATATTTGCCCCCCTCCCCAATTAATCAGAAGTTCAGAAATGCAGGAAATCCACCATAAGGTAAAAGAGAGGGTGAATTTGTAGGGATGGGTAGGGATCTATGAGATATTTGATTCAGTTAATTTTTTAAAATCAGAATTTATCCAGCTCGCACCTTCCAGACTGGACACGCAATCTACAGTTGAATACATTTCCAAACTTGCAGTGTGATTCATGGACCAAAAATGTATTTGCAGCATGCGTATATTTGAAAAAAGTGCATGAAAAATGTGCACTTTTGAAAAATGCACAGAAATACCCTCTAATCAATAGGAGAAGAGTGCATACGTTTCAAAGATATGCACAGCTGATGTATACATTTGGAAAAATACCCACGGATTTTCATGCAAAAAGAAAAAAACAAAGCACGCAATCTGAGACGGACTCGAGTAGGAACAAGCTTCAAGATGAAATTTGGAGAACTTCAGCAAGCTCAAGTTTTGCTGATTCACACGTCGCTAGTGATGGGCAAATCTGTCTTGCTCAATCTGGTTGAGGTTCTCATCTTTCCACAGCCAAGTTTGTTCCATCCTAGCTCTGTAAGAGCTTTTTTTCTGCACAAAAACGCATATATATTTTTGTGCACATTTTTAAAATGTATGCCTATATGTTACTAATAAAACAAAGGTAATCAAAGGCTTACAAAGGTAATGAAAATTAAACATAAATCCATAAAAATGAATAAATGCAAGGTTGATATATTTTAAATATAAAATTCCTTCATGCTTGCTTCTAATTTTAAAAAAAATAACATGGAAAAACTGGATTTCATACAGTGTAACCTAAGGTCCACTCATTATTCACCAAAATCCTTTTCTCTTTCTCCCCATAAACAAATTAATGGAATTCTCTCTCTCTCTCTCGTTACAGAATATGCAGGAGACCCAGTTCATTTCTCACTGCCACTTTGGAAACATTAGCAAAATGATACTGTCTGTGGATAGATTCTGTTTAAATAGCTACCGTATTTCCCTTGTGCTTTGGAAAGCTATCTCACAGTTCCACTATGCTTAGCAAAACCATTGCTCTGGGCTGCATTGTTCACTGAGCTTGAAAGTCACCACTGCCAGATCTTCAGATGACTTCATCGGAGAGCAGCTCAGGTGTTCCCTGCACAGCAGAAACTCCATAAAGCTGGCTTCCTTAAGAATTTAAGAGATTGCTTTTGAAAAAACATCCAAATAAGCAAGCATGGAAATTCCAGCACTCTTTCAAACATCTCATCAGACAATGCTGGAGTAAGAGACCATGTGCCTACTTGCTCTCCATATCTTGCTGAAGTTTTCTGGAGGCCTTTTGTAAAGTAGTGAGAGAAATGTCCCATTCCCAAGCCACTCACACAGATCCCTTTGCACAGGCATTTCTATTAGCCACAGATTTATTACAGCTGATTTCATACAGGAGTAAACTGCAAGAAATCTCATGCAATATAAGGATCGGTGGGCCATAAAACCATCACATTTTATTATAGGTAGACATCTAAAGGATGGAATAGAAAGAATGTTTTCTATTAGGTATGGGAACCCAAACGACCTGTGACATAAACCCCAATAAGAAACATATTTGCGCTGCCTCTGATCTCTGTGACATATGGAAGCAAAGACTTAAAACAACAACAACAATAACAACCTGCATAAAGGTTGTGCCATTTCCACTAATTTGGTCTGTTATAACAGCAATCAGTTAGTTGCAGGGTTTTAGCAAAAGACAGAAGGGCCAGTTTATACATTCATCAGAATCAAGTGGTAAAGCTATTTGTGGACTGCCTTGCTTTCAGCTGCAGTGAAAAGGGTTGTATGTTTGAATGTTCTCCCAAGGGACAAGAAATGACATAGTGGAAACCATCAGATCAGCATGGTGAATTGCTGCACACAAGATAGCATAGTATTCAGTAACAGCATCCACATTGAGCAATTTGAAATTCACTTTCATGTGGTGGCTATGATATGGAAACCAGCCTTAAGTAATGGATAGAAGTTAAAAGATTTCTGCAAGAAATGTGTTGTGTTCTAGGAACTGAATGAAACCTTCAACAGTTAAACGTTTAATATTCATCAAGCACATCCGAACTAGGAATTTCTCCTGTGCAAGCTCTGTTGAAATGTTGGGATCTTGTGCATACGTTCTTTTTAATGGACTGAAGTTTCTTTCCTTTTAACCTGGGTAAAGATGGGGGAGAATTTCATTCAGTCCACCTTTTATTAAAGCAAAGTTTTGTCTAAATTGCACTTCCTGGACTAATATGTGGATTGGAACACAATTACCTTTTGAATTGTGCACTTCTACCAATGTTGAGAAGCAGTTCTCAGCTCAAAAAAAAATGGCATTCAAAGATACATTTATTAAGGGAAATGGCAAGAATGCACATATTAAGGGGAAACAGAGTGCAATAATGTGTGTGTGTGTGTGTGTGTGTATAAAGAGAAGTGGCATGCAAGAATGTGTATATAAGAGGAAATAAATGTGAATTTTCATACTTTTTTTTTAAAAAAATTCATAGCCTTGCAAATGCAGGATGGACTTATGAATGGACCCATGAGAAACTGACATGGACCAGAAGTAGACTGATTTGTCCATCCCTAACCTGGGTCACATGATTTTCATCTCAGCAGACTCCAACTTTACAGATGGTTAATTTAAAAAGAAAAATGCATACAACTTCTGTAAATAAATAAATAAAATTATTTAGAGGAGTTTCATAAAGGATGTGAGCTATTTTTGGAAAGTAAAAAACTTCACTGGATTCTGAATGTGAGATGCAAAACAACACCAGGAAACGTCAGTATTAAATTTCCCTGGCACCTGGTCATAGGGATGTGCATGCAAGTAAAACTCAAGCTCATCGAAGTTCTCCAGATTCCACCTTGAAGCTCGTTCCATCTCATGTCTGTATCAAATTGCAGTCTTCATTATTTCCTTTTGCATGCAAATGTGTGTGCATTTTTGTGCATATTTCCCCAAATGTACACATGAATTGTGCACATATTTGAAATGTACACATTCTTCTCCCATTGATTAAGGCATGTTTGTGCACATTTTTTCAAAAATATGCATTTTTCATGCACACTTTTCAAATGCATGCATTCCGAATGCTTTTAAAAATAAATAAATCCATGAATCAGTTTGCAAGCTTGGAAATGTACAGACTTCTACTACAGATTGTGTTCGAGTTCATATTCCATTTGGGAGGTGCAAACTGGGTAAATGCTGATTACAGAATGAACTGAAACAAATTTTTCATACATCCCTAGCACCATATGCCAACTTTATCAGAAAGGCATTATCTTCCTTGGAAAATGGTTCAGGCTTTGTAGAAAGGGAATTCCGTATTATTAAGAACGTCACCAAGAAAGTCTATTTACATAATCTGATTCTTAGAACATGATGCATTATATGAGAAGTCTTAGGTTCCTCCAGTAAGCCATAGGGAGAGAACTTCAGATGTGGCTGTGGACACATAAAGCTGCCTCACACCAAAGCAGACCTGTGGCTTGGGCAGATACCTTTCTCAGCCTGGCTGCCTGAGAAACTGGACAGGCCAGGGATTGAACTAGGGATCTTTATGCGCTCTACCAGTGTGCTCCAGCCTCCAACCCATCCCCCAAAGGCTAAGTGCTTCATGCTTTCTATTTTTGTGCTTTCCATCTTGTATGAAATAAACACTCTTCCAAGCCCAGTATAAACTAATTGTGGAGAAAGCCTGAGCACACACAGTTGAGTGAACTCTGACATAGTTTCCCTTTTAGCTGACACCCCGCATTCCCCCATCTTTTTTCATAATCCCCACCCTGGGGGCAGGAGACACAGTTCTGAGCAGACTGGTTGTACGTGGTCACATCTGCATAGCTACATCTGCATACTCTCAATAGGGCGCATTTACATCTACCCTCGAGGAAGGGCATGAACATTCCAAAGGTGGGAAGCAGTCTCAAAGAGCTGCAAAGTACCCCCAAGTATCCAGGAGGTGCCAGCCCCAAGAGGTGCAACCACCCCGCAGGGCGGAGTCAGCCCACCTGGTCATCGAGGGCAGGGAGGGGGCCGAGGGAGGGTAGAAAACCAAGTCCTCGAAAACAGGTGTCTGTTGGGAACACGGTGCAGGTGTGTACGGATCTGGTCCCTGACTCCGGTCAGGACCCAGCAATCTCCAAACCCAGGCGCCGCGCCCGGAGACCGGCTACACAGACCGCTACGCTAGAGCAGTAAGTTAGAGTCTCTGATGTAAGGTTACCCCTCTGCATTGAGCTAAGCCTACCTTGTATCTGAAGTGAAGCTTTCCGCTTCTGTTATCTTTATTGACTTCCATGTTTATAGTGTGAAATTCCTGTAGTCTATTAGTTCCGCTCCATTAAACTCTTTGAAACTGACTAGCACGTTGCCTCCATGCATTTCTATGTGATTCAGTGTCAATATCATTAGCGGCTAAGTTAAAATTCCTCGGGAGCCGCGTACAGGGTACTTCTTCAGTGCCGGTTAACCCCTAAAGTACTGAACCCGCATAACAGACCAGGGCCGGTCTGCCACACTAATGGATTAAAGTAGATAGGCCTGATTAATAGCAGTGAGCAACTGCTTGTAATGAGCTGGCTATTTAATATGATTATTCATGGAAATATTTGTCCATTAATTCCATCTAAACATCCAGTGGCCATCCAGAAATTGTTGGGGTCCAACTCCCATCATCCCTGACCACTGGCCCTGCTGGATGGGGCTGATGGGAGTTGCAGTCCAACAACATCTGGAGGGCCACATGCTCCCTACCCCTGATCTAAAAGGATCCACAAGTGGCTTGTCTCAAATAATCTTTAAAATCAAAATAAAAACACATTTAAACCACCCCAGATACTGAACAGCTGCACCGAAATGAATAAACAGTACAGTAACTGTGAAAATCAAAATAAAAAAGGAGCAAGGACCAGAGAACAACTTGCTTGCCTCCTTAGAAGCTAAATGGAATGCAGTTTTAACCTAATACCTAAAACAAGTGATGCTCCAAATGTGTCCACCTCCTGCTCAAAAATACATGCCCGCTCAAAATGAGCCCCTGCTTCTAGCCCTCCTATGCCAGACCCCATTCCCTTTTTAAAGGACAACAGTCTAGGTTCTCAGCTGACACACAATGATGACATGAAATAGAGAAATAGAGCTAGGTTTCATCAGCATACTGCCCTCCCCAAATCTCTGGACAACAGGTTTCATGAGAATGTCAAATAACATAGGAAATTAGATGGAACCTGCAGCACCCTGAAGGTCAAATCCCAGCACCACCTTCTGAGACCTATGTGCTAGAATAGACTGGAACTGATGCAGAATAGCATAATTTTCCAATTGCAGTAAGGTGGCCCTGAAGAATACCATGGTTGATGGGACTTAAAGCTACTGAGAAGTCCAGGAAAATCAATTCAGTTGCATTCCACCTGTCCGTTTCCCAAACCCAGTCACCCACTAGCACAGGGATGGGAGACCTATGGTCCTCCAGCTATGTTTGGACTCCAACTCTCATAAGGTCCAACTAGCATGGCCAAGGTTCAGATGATTGTAGTCCAACAACATCTGGCAGGCTGCAGGTTTCCCTCCCCTGCACTAGCATGACCAAAGCAAGTTGGGATCTAAAACACACTCAAAACCTGTATGTATGTATTTCTAAAATGTAGTAGGGTCTAGGGTGCAACCTATGCATGTTTAAACAGAAAAAAGTCCTACAGCTTCCAGCATTCCCCAGCCAATGCTGGGAGTTGTAGGACTTTTTTCTGTCTAAAGATGCATAGGATTGCATCCTTAGTCACCTTATAGCTACAAGCTCTCAGGGAAACATATAATAAAATCTACTCTTATGAGCTAATTTTTGCCTAGGAGTTGGGAGAGGGAGAAGCAGGGAAGATAGCTGCTCAGAAGAGAAATACGGGCGAGATGACCCAAGGCAGACAAAGGCAACAGCCTCTCCTTCACTTGTGTGTGCTTTCTATGCCATCCTCCTTTCTCTCCCATTGGCAGGAGACCGGAAGAGCTATTGTGTGGTGGGGGCTGCTCTTATGCAGAGTGGGAAACATCGAGCCAGGCTCTGATGTACGATATAAATTGATTCCCAAAGACAAACATGCACGTGTTTTAACCAGTTCCAGAGGGATCACTATGTTTAGTTGCTTGAAGCAAAAAACAACACAACGTCTTGTGGCACCGTAGAAATGAACACATTTATGGTGGTGTAAGCTTTCGTGAACTTGAGGCTGCTTTTATCAAATACATCTGAAGGTGGGCTCTAGAGCACAAAAGCTTATGCCATAATAAATGCGTTAGTCTTTAAAGTGCCACAAGGCTCTTTATTGTTTTAACCACTCATCATTCATTATATATATATATATATATATATATATATATATGTGCCTTTAAATATAAAGTCCCATTCCTGGTGTGGTTTTAAAATCTCATAACCAGACATTTCCTAGCAATTCCCCCTCACCTTCTCATATAATTTCCATACATTGATCACCTCCATATGTCTGGCAGAAGGTAGAATAGCTGATGTGTATTCATAGTCATGATGGAATGTAGAATGAAACTGAAGCTCTTACGAAACTTCTCTATACTGATATAAAACGATTCTTTCATATCTTTCAGAAACAGAGTCATGGTTCAGTGGTGAAGCTCTCGCTTGGTACATGCTTCCCATTGCCAACATCTTCAGTTAATGCAGGGGTGTAGGCCTGGGGTACAAGTCCGGCCCTCCGGAGGTCCCTAAAAGGCCATGCCCCTTTCCCCCAACTGCTGATCATTTCTTGGTTTTTCAGTTTTTCTGCAGCCCCTGCCCCCCATTCTGAAAGGGGGAAATGCCTCTCCTAAGGCTTCATCTGTGCGGGAATGTGTACTTTTTTGTGCAATTTTCCCCGAATGTAAACATTTTTGTGTGCATTTTTTAAATGTACACATTCTTCCTAAATTGCTGAAATGCAGTTGTGTGTGCACTTCCCTCCCCCAAATATACACAGTTTGTTCACACTTAACCCTAACATGGATATTGTTAGTGTGCATTTTTCCTGACCACCGACTAATCTGGTCCACTATGGTTATCAACATTGCTCCCCAACGTAGGCTTCAAGGAAGGAAACCAAGGTGTAAAATGAACATCCACGCCCTTCAAGATCCTATTAAGCAAACTCGTCTTCAATCACTTCTTAAGGAACATCTACCTACGGAACCTCCTGACAACATTGAGGACCATTGGTCTACGCTGAAAACCTCCATTACTGCAGCTTGTGAACAAACTATTGGATATGAAACTAAGAAACATCAGGATTGGTTTGATGAAAATGATAATGAGATTAAATATATAATTGACCAAAAAAGGAAAGCCTTCCAAATATGGCAAAATGATATTAACTGCACTGCCAAGAAAAAAATCTACGCTAGTGCAAAGGCAGAGGTCCAAAGAAGAACAAGAGAACTTAAGAACGCCTGGTGGAAAAAGAAAGCTGAAGAAATTCAACAACTTGCAGAATCTCATGATGCACAGGCTTTTTTAAGGCCACAAGGGCCATTTATGGACCAAAAACCTATGGTACAAACCCTTTACAATCAAAAGATGGCACCAAACTCTTAAAAGACAAAGAGTCTATTGCACTGCATTGGAAAGAGCATTATTATGACCTTTTAAATTGTAAGTCTAAGGTGGATAATGAGATTTTTTCGCAAATCCCGCAAAAACAAATTAGAGAGGAACTTGCAATACTCCCCACTTTGGCTGAAGTAAAAAAAGCCATTAATCAAATGAAGAATAACAAAGCTAGTGGACCAGATGGGATTCCTGCTGAAATCTTTAAAGAAGGGCCCCCCGAACTTGTACAACATCTTCATAAACTCATCGAAAAAATCTGGATAAGAGAAGAGATCCCAGAAGACTTCAGGGATGCCATAATTATCACCCTCTTTAAGAAAGGTGATAGAACAGACTGTGGAAATTATTGGGTCATTTCTCTCTTAGCTACCACAGGTAAAATATTTGCCAGGATTCTCGCAAACCGTCTTCTATCTATTTCAGAAGAGATCCTCCCTCAATATGGTTTCCGCCCCTCTAGAGGGACAGTAGACAGAATTTTTACTGCACGTCAGCTCCAAGAAAAATGCCGGGAGCAAAATCAACCCCTTTATATGGCATTTATTGATCTGGCTAAGGCCTTTGATACTGTAAACGGAACAGCTCTCTGGACTATCCTTATGAAAATTGGATGCCCCAATAAATTTGTGAATATCTTGCGACTTCTCCATGACAACATGACGGCTACGGTCTTGGACAACAACGGCTCTCATGGTGCTCCATTTAAAGTGGGATCAGGTGTTAAACAGGGATGTGTTATTGCCCCAACATTATTTGCTATTTTCATCGCCATGATTTTACATCTTGTCGAGGGGAAACTTCCCACTGGTGTGGGAATTATATATTGAACAGATGGAAAGCTTTTTAATCTCAGCAAGCTGAAAGCAAAAAGTAAGGTAATTACAACCTCCATTCAGGGATGTTGAAGAGTCCTTGGTCTCGAGTCACGAGTCAAGTCACGAGTCTTTGAACCCGAGTCTCGAGTCCGAGTCCGAGTCCTTGGTCCAAAATGGTGACTCACGAGTCACAAGTCACGAGTCACTCCCAAAGCTGACTCCACGAGTCCCTATTAAAATCAATGGGGTTTCCCCCCAACAAAATAAGGCTACTTCAGATGTGTGGCTTAAATAAATTCTAGGCACAAGTGTGCCTTTTTATTTCAAAACTCTGCCACTGATTTTGGCAAGAACAGACCAGGCAGACAAACCCAAAATAACCAGGCAGGCAGAGGAGGCAGGGAACCCCAAAGCAGGCAGGCAGAGGCCTTTGTCTTGGACAATTCAACTGTTGAACAGGTCAAGAAGAGACCAGGCAGGCAGAGGAGGCTGGGAACCCCAAACAGGCAGGCAGAGGCAGCCAAACCCAAAATGTCTGACCCTAACCCAAACCCCCCACAACAACACATCAATCAAAATAAATCTCAACACATCGTTGGGGCTGCGCTCCTGGTAGCTGTCCATAGTGGCCGAGCAGCGGCGCGCCTCGCTTCCATGCGCTCTTCACCGGTGATCGCGCTCCTTCTGGCACAGCCAGAAGACTCGTCAACAGCCCAGAGATGTTGACGAGTCCTTGGTCTCGAGTCCCAAGTCGAGTCTCGAGTCCCATTAAAAATATTGGGACTCGAGTCCGAGTCGAGTCAGAGGGGGGACTCAGTCCGACTCACGAGTCGAGTCCTCGAGTCCGAGTCCCCATCCCTGCCTCCATTGTGGAACTTCAGTATGCTGATGATAATGTGGTCTCCGCACATTCAGAGGATGATCTCCAAACTATCCTAAATGTTTTTGCAGAAGCATACGGAAAACTTGGTCTCTCACTTAACATAAAAAAACCCAAAGTGCTTCATCAGCAAGTGCAAGCTAACCCTTTGGTGATGCCATCTATCCAGCTTGGCGGGACAATACTGGAAAATGTCAATCATTTTCTCTATCTTGGCAGCTATCTTTCTGTTACAGCTAACATCGACAGTGAAATCCAGCATCGTTGGAGCTCCGCAAGTGCTGCGTTTTCTCGAATGAAACATAGAGTGTTCGAGGATCGGGATATTTGTAAGAAGAACAAAACACTGGTTTATGAAGCCATTGTATTACCAACTTTATTGTATGCCTGCGAAACATGGACTATCTATAAACGTCACCTCCAACTCCTTGAAAGATTTCATCAATGTTGCCTCCGGAAAATCCTGCGAATTACTTGGGAAGATAGGCGAACAAATGTCAGTGTACTGGAAGAAGCAAAGACTACTAGCATTGAAAAAATGATCCTTCAACGCCAACTTCAGTGGACCAGTCATGTTGTTCGAATGCCTGACTGCCGTCTCCCAAAGCAGTTACTTTATTCCCAACTCAAGGATGGAAAGCGGAATATCGGTGGTCAATATAAGAAGTTTAAAGATGTTCTTAAGACTAATCTAAAAAAATGCAATATAAACATCAAAAACTGGGAAGCTCTGGCCCATGAACGATCTAACTGGAGGTTGGCCTTTCACAAAGGTTCTATGGACTTTGAAGAAGCTCGAGTGCAAGGTGAAAGGGAGAAACGTGCCAAGCGAAAAGCACGTCAAATAAATCCTTTACAGGACCATCTTCCATCTGGTAACCTGTGTCCTCACTGTGGGAAGCTGTGTGGATCTAGAATTGGCCGCCACAGTCACTTACGAACCCATCGCTAGAGTCTACACAATTTTCTTTAGAATTTTCCTCCTTTTAAAATCTCCTTTTTGTAAATTTTCTTTTTTTTTTATCCTGGAAGACAATCTTACTTGGTCACGAGTGATCGCCTGACTGACTGACATGCAAATACATAACCAATCTTTTCCTGGGATATTTCGCTGCATTGAAATGTGTCTGGATTTAATGCATATGGAAGATATAAAGTAGAATGATGGCTTGAGACCCTTCTTCAACTGACGAAACTGCAGTGAGATTTACCGTATGAGAGCCACAGGCAGGCCGCTTTGGACTGACTTTATTGGGAGAAAAGAAATGGAATTACAAATCAAGATCCTAATTCCAGAGAATCTTCCAACTTTGTGAAACTGTGTAGGAATTAATAGGATATGGAGCCCAGTCTAGGAAATGGTGCTATGCACAGGGAGACAGATTTCTTGTTGTGGGTTCTGAGTTGGTAGAGTTGTTACTTTTTTCTGTCAAGGCAAGGATCTGCATAGCCTGTGGCTGTCTTTGATTTCTCTTGTGAATCCTGTGGCATGCTTTAGGGGAGGGAACATACGGTGGTCAAGTATCCTACTTTACAGAGGACAGTCTCCTATTTCAAGGCATCCTCTATCTGAAGGTCTGTCTGGTCCAAGTCCAGTATAATGATAAAGAACCATAAGAATCCAGGAGAGCAGAGGCCCTAAAGTAACCCAACAACAGTCAGCACCTATGCTGAGCAGACACACAGGCCATATGGTCACACTCTTTTCCGTTATGAGGAGAGAGATTGTATTAGTACTATTATAAATTATAGTAATTATTTCTAACTGTCCATCTATGCAGATCAATTTGCATGTGCAAATTCAGTGCAAATTGATGTCCTCTTTTTTGGTAATGCACGGTGGGCGTTTCTTGGAAATGTGTTGGTGGCCACGCTAAGGGATAAGTACCTCACTTTGTGCCATGCTTTGAAGGCACTTATGGGTAGCAAGAGGGATTCTCATGCATTGGCACAAAGTGTGTGAATGACGCCTCCCCTCCCCTGAATCCTGGGGAAGCCTGGGAAGGGGTGGGGTTGCTCATGCCCTTTGCACCAGACTGTGTAGCTGCTGCTGAGCAGTTAGTGCATGGCCAGAGAACCTGTGGCCCTCCAGATGTTGTTGGACTCCATCTCCCATTGGCTCCCCAAAGCATGGGCATCTTCTGACCTGTTTCATTGTCCAGAGCTCCCCAGTAAACCAGGAAGCCTTCCGAGCTCCACAATGCCAAGGAGAACACATGGGAGCGATTGTGCCAATGGCCTGTCACACCTCACCATTCCATAATGTGACAAGGGCCACAACGGAATTGTTGACTCTAGCTACTGGAAGATTCCATAAGTCTGTGGGGGTGGGTCATCTTAATGGTCCAGGGAGGACTGGGACCATAATAAGGGGGGTTGTAATGACATTGAGCAGGGGGCTGGACTCGATGGCCTTATAGGCCTCTTCCAACTCTACTATTCTATGATTCTATGGTTCTAAGTAACAGGGTCACACTTCCCCATCCCTCCCTGAAGGTGATCATCCATCAGGGCAACCAAGGCCAATTCCATCCCGAAACTGGGCCTGAATCCAGACTGGAATGGATCCAGATAATCAGTTTAATTCAAAAGCACCTGAAGCTGAGATGCAACCACTCTCTTGAGCACCTTACTCAGGAATGGGGTGTTTGTGACCTGATGATAGTTGGCATAGATTAGGGATTTCACCGTGAATATCGGGGGGCTGGAGTGAGGCCGAAATCAGCTCCGCTCACAGCCCCCCAATAATCGCGGGCCTACCTTGCCGCCCGCTCAGTCTGCCACTTGAGCCGCCCCGGCATGCCGCCCACGTGGGCTGAACCCTGCGCCACGGTTTTGGTGTAGAAACCAGGGCAACAGGGCTTAAAATGGCTGCGGTGGCCGTTTTAAGCCCTATTGCCCTAGTTTCTATGCCAAAACCATGGCGCAGGGCTCAGCCATGTCGGTGCAGGGCCTGGCACGTCACTTCCGGCCAGCTGGAAATGACACGACGGGAGCCTGCGCGGGCTGCGCAGCGGCCCGAGTGAGCGCAGAGAGCGGGCGGAGAGCACCTTCATGCCACGGAGAATCGGAGCATGGGGGGGGCTGCTCACCAAGGAGAGGAGAGGCAAGACACGCCCCCCAAAGGTACGAATTTCACCACTAGCATAGATGTCTGGATCCAGGGAGTGGTTTTTCAGGAGTGGTTGCACCACTGCTTCCTTCAACACAGTAGGGACCACACCATCACATGATGATGCACTCACCACTCCCCTGACCCATCTAGCCAGTCCCCCGTGACTAGCTCGAATAAGCCATGAAGGGCAAGGCTCAAGAGAGCATGTGGTGGGTTGTACAGATGCAGGCACCTTGTCCACATCCTCAGGCTCCAAAAACTGAAATTGATCCCACAAAACAGAATAAGACAAGGTGCTGGGCACCTCAACAGACACTGCATCAGGGCTTTTTTTCTGGCGGAACGCACCGGAATGGCGTTCCGCCACCTATTTTCAGACAATAGCCCTGGAAAAATATATCTCCCTTTCACTGGCTCACTAATCACTTCAAGCATCTCGATCCTCTTCTCTCCCATCCACTACAAATTCGGACCCAAGTGAGTCATGAACAGCAAGATCTTTTGTATTTGCTTTTGTGTTTCTTAATTGACTTAACTGACTTAATTACTAGCTCTGATTCTGAGGAAAACCCCCACTGTACTTATGCTAATTGCTAAATACCTTGCTAAATTCCTAAGGGCAGGAATATTTGTTTTGTAATGCTGATGATTTGCAGCAACACAACAGCATCTCTGGCTGGCTATACATTCTTCAATCTACATTCCTACTAGAAAAAGTATTTTGTTGTTATGTGGCAATTGCAATTCTTTGCTGTGCATACCTTTTTATACCTTTTTTTTTTACAGAGCAATTTTTTATAAACGTAGGTGGTATAATTTATGATTTTAAGGTAACCTTTCTAACACTGACTGTGAGAGGAAAGCCTGCCATATGCATTGCTAACTAAGTTGGCTCTTTCTTTGTCCTTGGCTCCAGCCAGACTGCTGTTGTTTTTTGCATTTCAATAAGCCATCTCAAATTCAATATGCATAGCCAAACTGCTTCTCAAAGGTAAAACCTGTTTAACAGCTCTGGCTCACAGATCTCTGTATGGGTGACGAATTACTTTTAAGTTCACAATAATCGTTAATGGGGGATTACGAACTGCTGTTAACATCACAAGAATTTAATTATGCTGAGTGATAAAGCGAGCAGCGCTTTCTACTAAGACATGTCATTGATTTTACTGGGTCGCTAAGGCCCCCAAATATATTTGCTTAGGCAAAGTGTAATTGGTCCCCTGTTATCCCCCCCTTTCTTTTCATGTATTCACTTTACTAAACTGTGATTAATATATGTAACTGCAAAACTTATAAACACCTTTCAAAAAGGAAATGTCTCTGAGCTTACTTTTGGTAAGTATTCCAATTTTTTTGCACATTTTACTGCATTGCTTTTTATTTAATTCCATACATTTACTTTTATAGCCCCCCCAAATTTTACTTGCATCCCTGTTCTCTAAAGGGGCGGTTTTAGGTGGCGGTCCTAGGGGTGGGTAGGGGCGTGGCCAGGGGAGGGGGGGTGAGTTCCACCACCTTTTCTCTGAGAAAAAAAGCCCTGCACTACATCAATAGCGGTGTTCAAGTCAGCGTGAAGGTGAGCGATTTTATCCTTGAAGTGCCTTCCAAACTCATCACAGTGGGCTTCTGAGGGTTCCAGTATTGGATTCACTGGGCTAAATGAAAGCAACCCCTGAACCACTCAGAAAAGCTCTACTCAGGAATGTGATGGAGGCAGCAAAGTAAGCCTTCTTTGCTGCCTTTATTGCCATGCCTTTGGCATGATTATACGCTCTTATGTGTGCTCGATCACCTTCATGATGAGTCTTATGCCTTGTTGGTCATTCCCAAATTAACAGCATGTCGTCGCATAATATCTCAATAGTGGGCCTTCTGAGGGCACCCACCCTTTGGAAAACTCTCCCTTTTGCAGTTCAGGAGGCAGAAAATGTGGCATCTTTCCAACGCCTCCTGAAAATGCACGTGTTCACCCAGGCTTTCCCTGACTCATAATTAAATTAATTATGCTGCTCCATTTTACTGCTCCTGTATTTCTCTGTATTATTATTATTGTAATTATTTTTAAATTGTATTTTAATGTGATTTCATAGATTTCATAGATCACAGAGTTGGAAGGAACCTACAAGGCTATCGAGTCCAACCCCTGCTTAATTTTAATATTTTAAATGCAATTTTAATATTTATATGTAAACCACTTAGGGCGGAATCATCCAATGAGGCTGCCCATAGCCCTCCAAACTCCGAGGATTACACACATTCAATCCATGGTGGGAGGAGAGCAGAGGTGAAGGTCGCCTCTGCGGTCCTCCAGCCATGCAAAATGCAGAGATGGCCAATTTCAGCCCTCTAAGTGTTCGGCCTCAGAGTGGGATAGAAGGAGTGTGAGGTGAGGCCAGGATACTTCGTATGCTGGCAGCACTGGTCTCCTCCCCTCCCCACCCCCAGAAGCCCGTCTGAGGTCACTCGCAACGCTGGAGCCATAGCTGGCATGGTTCTTTTTGAGCCAGCTGCAAGGGAGGGGAGAGGGTGCTCCAAGTGCAGAGTCTGACCTTGGAGCGCATTTCCAAGGTCGGAGCTGGGACTCTGAAGAATCCTATGGCCGTCTAGACTCTGTCTAGTGGCCACAGGATTGTGCTGCCCAGAATTTTATTATACTTAGCAGTATAGAATTACTACAAATAAATAAATAAATAAATAAATAGAGGTGGTCTTGCCGAAGGGCCTTCAAAAACCTGTAGCTGGCACAGCTGCTGTGTATGGGGGTTATACTTGCCATCCAGCAGCCCAGCTGGTATGGATGGTTTCTCTGCAGTCTAGAGAACTGCAAGTTCTACAGCAGGCTGCTCGTATTCCACAGTACCAAGGGAACTCTTATGCTTCTTCTCACTCTGTTGAAGGGGAATCCCCTTTTGCTGATCACTCATTTAATGCGGGGAGGAGGAGAGAATTCCCCCAAGCAATATGACTATCTGTTTTGGCCCTCTGAACTCAGGATTCTCCGTATTGGATATAGTGTGTAATAAGGATAATCTTATATCACTATCGCTCACCTTCCATGCAAAACATCCAAGCCCCCACAACTCCAATATAAAAGTGACATCTGTAAAGGGAGCTAAAATCATTATGAAGCATTTTTCTGACTTCATTACTTCACGTTTCCAAATAATCTGTGGAACCATAAAACTGGATCATGTTTCCCGTTTTATAGCAAAGCAGGTGGTTTTGCCAAAGTATACAGCCGCCTCTCAGCATTGTCATTATAAATGCTTTTCTTCAGTTGTTATTTCTATGCTCGAAATAAACTAATTAACACTTAGCTGAAACACAGATTTGGAATTCGTTGGGACAACTCATAGAACATAGTGTTATTCAAAGTTAATTGGGAATCAGACTATACCTCCAAGGTAATCCCCATAATTATACTGTGGAAGAATAGAGACTGGCTACTTACTTTTCCAATAAGCTCAGGCCAATTAAAGAGCAGTTGTCAAATTTTTGAAGCTTTCATGAACTGCTTGAAATATCTATACATATATATATAATGTAAGTGTATGCAATATATGTATTCTTACATCATTGGGGGAGATAATTAAGCTTAGACTTCAATATGTGGAAACATGTTTTATTTGGAATTTAAAGCGAATGCCTTAAAAAAGCAATTTTCATCTCTATTTAGCATTATCACTATACATGACTGTGATGTTATGTTTTGTGGGTTTAAATTTAAAGTGCATAGATCGGTGCGGTGAGTATAATGTGTTTGTGTATTAAGTATAAGTATGTATTCCTGCTGTATATGGGTGAGTGAGAAAGGATGGGCAGGAAGAATGGTGTATTTGCATATGTGACATGATTGGCTGAGAGAGTGAGAAGGGGTGGAGCCTATGTTATATAAACAGTGGGTGGTGCTGTTCAGGCAGGGTTTTTTGTGAGAGGTTTAGACCAGTGTTCTCCAACCTTGGGTCCCCAGATGTTTTTGGCCTACAACTCCCAGCATGCCCCAGCCAGCATAGCTGGCTGGGGCATGCAGGGAGTTGTAGGCCAAAAACATCTGAGGACCCAAGGTTGGAGAACACTGGTTTAGAGGTTTGAGAGTTCTGTGAAGGGGGTGCAAGAGTGAGAGGAGTGTGTGGAATGTGAAGTGCTGTTTGGGAGTCTGTGAAGCTGACTGGAAAGAGAGTTGAGCGATTATATTAGGATTGTTAAGAGTTTAGCTAGTGAGTGCAGGGATTGATATTGGGAACAGTTGTTGAGGGAGGTTTGGTACTAGGATAAGATAGTACATTACTTAAGATTAACTGAAACTTACACATAAAACTTATTTCCAGAACTTGTCATATTTTAAAATACACTTTTCTTTGTTATTTGAAACAGCCTGTGTGGGAAACTGTGCTAATTGTACTGGTCAAAGAGGTATAAGGTAGGGATTAGACATCCCAAAGTCAGTGTGAGAAGTGTAAGGATTAGTGGAAAAGAAACCCCCAACCTTACGTAAGCACACCCAGAGATCCCAGTAAGGAGGGCAAGCTTTAGGCCCTATTGAGGGGTGTGGTGTGACAATGGCCTATTTTTTTAAACGCTGTAACATAAGAAAAAATGTGAGTCAGTAGGAGAAAATAAAGGAGAGGATTTTCACATTTTCCATTTGTGCCCAGTTAAATGAGGCCAGGAGTACAATGCTACTTCTAGACCAGGGGTGGGCAACATGTGGTCCTCTGGATGCTTTGGTCTACAACTCCCATCAATCCTAGCCAGCATAGCCAATGTTGAGGGATCATGGGAGGTGTAGGCTAAAACATCTGGAGGGCCATAACTTGCTCAGTCTAGACAAAGCTGCAGCTGTGTAGGAACCACTTTTCTTTGAAATGATCCAATGGCAGACTATGCTTACATGAACCCATTGGGGATGGGTCCTTCCCATTGATAGTCAGTCCTGCCCACATGGTTGTATCATTCAGGCAACTCTCTCAGCCACATGGCATTCCCTTACGGAAAATGAGTTCCCACATATGCACAGATACATCTAAAGGGCACCAGCGAAAATACAGAACTCTCAAGTGTTCCATATTTACATGAGAAAAGCCAAAATTACCATCTTGTGGTGAATGAAAAGCCAGGGCACCAAGTTAGGGCAACAGAGGACATCAGTTTGTTCCTTAACTGGCCAGTGTCCACCTGCACAACACACAGCAGAGAACATATGGATAATTGTAGGCTATGTGGTACATGTGTGATATTATAATCACCATCATCATCATCATTATTTTTATTTTATTATTTCACTTTATTAGTCAGCCTATCTCCAAAGCTCTGAGGGCAACATGTATAATAAAACCAATAATAGAATACATTAAGAAGTATTGTTTTAAAAGTAGCAACAATTCAGCACTTGAGAGAGATAAGGAACTGAGCAGCTAAAAACATGGAGATTACTTTAAAATGCAGTATTAGACATACTAAAAATAAGCAGCTAAAATACCTTTTAAAATATCCCTTGAGCTGGGACTCAGTGTTATATAGCAAACATCAATGTGTCCACTTGCTCTTTCAATCAATCAATCAATCAATATTTTATTATGCAGTAACAGACCCATTAAAACAAACAAACAGTGCACCACAGAGACATAAAAATGTATCCATTACACAGCAATCACAAGCATAATCATTAATACCTATATGTATTTGACCTATATGGGCATAGTTACAACACAAGTAAAAAATACAAACATAAAATACATATTGTTATTAGGATAAATTTGTTATAACCTGTTAAAATTGTTAAAATCACACAGTATACTACTGAGGATAAAAACATAAAATATTACAATTAAAATGAGGAAATCAACTTAGAATCATAGAATCATAGAAAAGTAGAGTTGGAAGGGGCCTACAAGGCCATCGAGTCCAACCCCCTGCTCAATGCAGGAATCCAGGTCAAAGCATCCCTGACAGATGGCTGTCCAGCTGCACCTTGAATGCCTCCAGATTGGGAGATCCCACCACCTTCCTGGGTAGTTGATTCCATTGTCTTATTGCTCTGACAGTCAGGAATTTTTTCCTGATGTTTAGGTGGAATCTAGGTTCCTGTAACTTGAGCCCATTATTCCGTGTCCTGCAAACTGGGATGATCGAGAAGAGATCCTGGCCCTCCTCTGTGTGACAACCCTTCAAGTACTGGAAGAGTGCTATCGTATCTCCCCTCAGTCTCCTCTTCTGAAGGCTAAACATGCCCAGTTCTTTCAGTCTCTCCTCATAGGGCCTTGTTTCCAGTCCCTTTATCATCCTTGTTGCCCTCCTCTGAACCCTCTCCAGTTTGTATACGTCCTTCTTAAAGTGTGGTGTCCAGAACTGGACGCAGTACTCAAGAAGAGGCCTAACCAGTGCCGAGTAAAGGGGAATTATCACTTCACGCGATTTGGAAGCTATACTTCTATTAATGCAGCCCAAAATAGCATTTGCCTTCTTTGCAGCCACATCACATTGCTGGCTCATATTCAGTTTTGTGATCTACCACAATTCCAAGATCCTTCTCACTTGTAGTATTGTTGAGCCAAGTGTCCCCCATTCTATAACTCTGCATTTGGTTTCCTTTCCCTAGGTGCAGCACTTGGCATTTATCCCTATTAAATTTCATTCTGTTGTTTTCAGCCCAGCGCTCCAGCCTATCGAGATCGCTTTGAATTTTGTTTCTGTCTTCCAGAGTATTAGCTATTCCACCCAACTTTGTGTCATCTGAACAAACCTGTGAGACATCTGAGCAGAAAACAGAAACTTGGCCACTGATTCTGTCCTTGACTTATTAGAACCAGCCAATAAATGTTCCAAATATTGTTCCTGCGTCCTTCCAGGGCATACTTCCATAATAGGGGAAAATAATCTATTATGTTCTTCTCTATAAAGGCTACATTTAAAAAAAAAATATGGCCTAAAGTTTCGAGTACTTTATTTCCACAGGGACACAAACGTTCCTCATAAGGGTCACCCTGATAATGGCCTTCCAATATTATAGAAGGAAGGCAATTGAATCTAGCCCTGGAAAAGATATGACAATATTTAGGAATACAGTAATACCTCGGATTACGAGTAACTCGGTATACGAGCTTCTCGTAAAACGAGCAAAATTTTATCATTTATTTAGATTTGCAACACGAGCCACACGCTCTGCCCGTGACGTGCCAGCTCCCCGGCTTTGCCTAGCCGGGAGGGAGCCCCATGGAGGCGAGGCACAGCTGCTCACTGTGCAGGCGCCTCGCGCTGCTGCACTGGCTCCCTGCCTGGGAGCCCCATGGAGGCGAGGCGAGGCGAGGCTGCTTGCTGTGCGGGTGCCGGGCACCTTGCGACACTGCGCCGGCTCCCTGCCCAGGAGCCAGCAAAGCACCCTGTAGAGGTGAGGCGACGGAGCCGCGTTGCTCGCTCTGCCTGTGCCTCGCGCTGCCGCTTTGCCTGCTTCCTGCCTGGGAGCCAGCAAAGTGGCAGCGCGAGGCACACGCAGAGCGAGAGGCCGCACCATGCCTCCATTCGGCTCCCTGACAAGGAGCCTGCAAAGCTTTGCAGGCTCCCTGTCAGGGAGCCGAATGGAGGTGCCTCACGCTGCCGCTTTGCCGGATGTGACGCGACAGGAAGTGGAAACCAATAATGCCAAGTCAGCCTTTGACCTGCTCTTGCCTTTTCCAGGTTCAGCAGGAACATCATTGACTAAATACCCATTCAAAGCAATCTTTTTAGTAAACCATGTTTCCTGGAATAAAATCACATCATAGGATCTGAGATAGTCCAAGACTTCAGGGTCTCTTTGTTTAGAGGCCCAGCCTGCTATGTTCCATGTCAGGATTTTATGCTGATAGTCTTTCATATCCAGTTCTTTCTGTTTATCCCTAGATCTGCTATTAACATAGGAATTGGGTATTTCAAGAGATAATTCATTTTGATATATAGTCCGTCCATCCAACTCCCCTTTTAAATGCAGAAATTAGTACATATCCTTTCTGACATTTTAAGAATTCCTTTTTTACTCTTTTGTTTTGATATAGATTTCATAGATCATAGAGTTGGAAGGAGCCTACAAGGCTATCAAGTCCAACCCCCTGCTCAATGCAGGAAACTAGAGGAGGGGTCTCCCATCCAAGTAATAACCAGGTCTGACCCTGCTTAGCTTTCCACACTCAGACAAGCTGAGCCAGCATAAGCCACAAGCCTCAAGGGTGATTCAGACTGGCACAGTTCTTCCTGGCTAAGTTATATTTTTGCAGCCATTCTGCACTGGTCACTGGGGCCCTAGTTAACACACTAACATTATCTTCCTTGGTGGGGGAATATTTCTCTCCTGGCCTCTTGTCTTTATAGGAAATGGGTGTTGTTGTTTTTTAGCTCTTTGTCATTTCTCAAAAGCTAAAGGTTTTCAAATGTTACCTGGCTTAGTTTTAGGAGCATCCAAAGAGATAATTTCTCCGGAAGGGTTCAGGGACAGCTCCCCTTCAAAAACAGCAGGATTCATGATCTATTTACCATCCTTACTCAATTGGACCTTGCTTTCTTTGACTAACTGTCCATCAATCCCCCTCTCTTGGTCTGTAAGAAATCTAAATTTGCATTTATGTATGAGAGGATGACCCTCTAAGGACTTTTTAACAATACTAATATCTGGGTATAATGTACCTGTTTTGTGTGTACCCTTTAATGTACCCTTTAGATCAGTATCATCAGGGGTGGAATTGGTTAAGTCTACACTGTCCTCCTGCACTCCATAATTCCAAAAGGTAGTATTTTGGCAGGGTTTGGATGGATGTAATGCCAATAACCCAGAACTTAATGCCAACTCTCTCTTGTTACTGGAAGACTGTAAATTACCTGTTGGAGGCATGTTTCTATAGGTATCACACTCTGTTTTACCCAGACTGAATACTCCTTCATTATGGTGGTCACAGCCAGCTGTGGGGATATTAATCATTATGGTGTCAGCATCCAGATGGCCCTTATTTCTCAATAACTCCAATAAGGAAGTGTGAAGAAAAAGCATCAGAGTTTCCTGCACTACACACACACACACACACACACACACACACCTCCACACATGTAAACAAGATAATCCCAGCTGGGGGCTGGGAACATCATGCAAAATGTACATAGTTCCTCTGATGGCTCCTGACGCCTCAGAGTCTCCCATGTCTTTGATGTCCCAGTATTTGCATGCAAATGCGGCCCAAGCATTCTATTCATGACCAAGGAGCCACCCCTCTTCTGCTTGGCCCAGATGAAGTTCATCCTGATTGGCCAAAGACAGCTGGGCTACTGAAAGGAGGGGTGGGGGGAAGAATATACTGCTGCTGTGGCTTCTGGTTTGGGTTGTTGTCTGCACGCTTTCACGGGAGGAGGGCTTTTTTGCTGAGGCAAGCCCTGAAGAGGACCAACCCCCAGACACAGGGAGTAAGTGTCTGGGTATTTATATAGTAAGGGACTAGTTTTGTTGTTTTGTAGCTCTACTGTGTATACCAAAATGTCTCCCCACCTTTCTCCCTCTTCCTTCATTCCCCACCTTTTATTGTAACCTTAAACTTTCCTGGTTTTACCCCACACAGTGTGTGTGGTTCCTCTGTGGTTCAGTGCTAAATCCAGTGTATAGACCAAGGGCAAGGCCCTGAGAGAATCAGGTCAAGACGACAGAGCTAAGGCTGGCAGTTTTGCACCTTTGATCTCTGGTCTTGAGTAAAGGACCGGTTGGCAGTCCTTCACAGGAAGATAGTCTAGAAAGGCTCTCCTGTTGATCTTGCTTTGGTAGGACATTAAAACTTTCTATTAACTTTAACTCTTCTGGGGGAAAATATCCAGGCATAGCATTAAGTCCCTCTACCTGAGATTCCTCCATACTTCTGGGGAAGTTAATTCCCGAGGTTAGAGTAACTTTCAGTGATAAAAGATATTAGGTGGAGGATCATTAGGCAAGCTCAGATCAATTAATTCCCCAACCAATGGATCCTTAAAGGGAGAACACCATAAATCTCTTCTCCGACCTCCCAAAGAAATAGCAGGGGATACATCTTTAAAATGTCTGCTTAATTTTATGCCTAACCTACAGAAATTCCCTTTGGCACTATAAATTCTGG
The DNA here is from genome assembly GCA_021292165.1 of Shinisaurus crocodilurus. Classification (NCBI taxonomy): domain Eukaryota; kingdom Metazoa; phylum Chordata; class Lepidosauria; order Squamata; family Shinisauridae; genus Shinisaurus; species Shinisaurus crocodilurus. The sequence goes on from CM037879.1 coordinate 189,930,191, forward strand.
CTGCTACAGTCGGCGAAGCAAAAGTAACAATGGTCCACACCGATTTATAGTTGTAAAAAGAGATTCTATCTTTTGGACTGAAGTTAAATCTAACTTTAATGATATTTCAGGAAGAGAATATAAGCTGCAAAAGAATGTGAAATCACCTGCTGTTATCCTTGCTTTAGTTTAGTGCATATGCCAAACTAAAAATACAGGAAGCTGCCTTTGAAATGTGCTCTGATAGAGCTCATGACTTCTGTTTCCTATAAAGAGAATGTATGTTGATTAAGGTGAGCCAGTATCTATTCAATATGACTGGAGACATTTCCACTGCTAGCAGCATTCAGTGTGTGCATTGGCATTAGTTCCAAAAACAGATTTGTTCACCTATACTTCAGAGATGGGGTAATTTTGGGGCTCATTCACAAGACAACACATAGTTAAAGTATGGAATTTGCTACTACACGAATTTGGATGGCTTTAAAAGGGGATTAGACAAATTCATAGAGCATAAGGCAATTAATGGCTGCTAGTCATGATGGCTATATGCTACCTCCAGTATTGCAGGCAGCATGTTTCTCAATACGAGTTAGGGAACATGCTAGGGAACATGAGCAGGAGGGTGAAATTACTTGTGGGTCTCTCACGGGCAGCTGGCTGGCTATTGTGTGAACAGAATGCTGGACTAGATAGGCCTTTCATCTGATCCAGGAGACGATCCAGGGTCCAGCAGGACCTCTCTAGTATGCAAAGGAAGAAGAACCTACACACACCAAGAGGGTCAAATGAAGAATGGGACCCCACAAAGGATACTAAGTTTAGGGGTCCAAGACCAGCTATAGCTTTAGAAAACCAACCCAGGAGAGCAACTGAGAGTGAATTTCCCTGCTGAACAAAAGGGTAATGTGGTTGTACGTGATTTTCTGGATAAAGGTGTACTCTGAGTTGGTGTGTTTTGGTGCTAGTTGGAATGTCACACAAGAACCCTGGGGTCTCAATAGAAAGGTGTTGTCTTGATTGCATTAGGATATGGAGGACTTCAGGGTTTTACATGTCCAAGAGATCCTTAGCCTGAGGCCAAGAGGACTAGGATGCTCTCTTATCTATATCAGTAGAGGCTGGTGACAGGCTCTGCAAACACACTCTGTCCTGGGTAGCCAGCTCTTGCCAGTTAACGGTCACAGACAAGATGTAAGCTGAGATACAACTTGAGGTGGGGACAAAATGGAGGCAAGGTAGCGCTTCTAGTCTCACAGGCAGTATGCCTATGTACACCAGTTGCTGGGGAACATGGACGGGAGAATGCTGTTGCACTCATATCCTGCTTGTGGGATCCTGTGGGCAGCTTGTTGGCCACTGTGTGAACAGAATGCTGGACTAGATGGATCCTTGGTCTGATCCAGAACAGAATGGTTGTTCTTATGTTCTCTCTGGTAACAGTGTTCATGTGTATGATTAAAGTCTGATGTGGAGATTATTGTATCATTCCAATGGGAAGATGTGTGTACTACATCAGGACACTGGGAACATGCACATGTCCCCATAGAATATATATGAATATATATCCAGTCTATCTCAAGGAGCGTCTCCAGCAACACCAATTGGGCCGCTCAACAAGATCTGCCACGGATGGCCTTCTCCTTGTCCCTTCAGCCAGAGCAGCTAGACTGGTGGGGACGAGGACGAGGAAGAGGGCCTTTTCTATGGCGGCCCCCGTACTGTGGAACTGTCTCCCGAGTAACCTCCGCCATGCCCCCTCTCTGCTGAGCTTCCGTCACTCATTAAAAACCTGGTTATTCAGGCGGGAATATGGGGTGGGTTAAGATTTTAAAATTTTTATATTGTTTTAAATGTATTTTATTGTTTTTATTCTATGTACATCGCCCAGGGTGGCCGATTGCCGGCCAGATGGGCGATAAATAAATATTATTATTATTATTATTATTATTAATAATAATAATAATAATAATAATAATAATAATATGCAAGTACCTGCTCTATATGCCATGCCATCAAGCATTGTTAATAATAGATAAGAATACAGGAAGCACAGCACACTTTCGCCTGTATTTGCACAAATTCTTAACTTCCAAATCCATCTTATATTTCTATGAACTCTTCCATATTTTTGAAGAAACTAGCAGTGAAGATGCCATAAATAATCCCCTTGCATGTAAGCTTTGTACAAAACAATAATTTTAAAAAATACCATTAATAAGATGGTTAGTTTTTGTGCAGTGATGAAAGTTTCTCTCCCTCTTTTCTTTTCCTTTTTTGTAAATTTCAAATAAAGGTCAGCCTTTATGGCTGACCCAAAATAACCCAAAGCTATGTGCTTTAATGATGGTAGTAAAAATGGTGTTCTGTATGAGAATAAATTGATTGTCAATTATGCAGAGAACATTTCCCTAGTGAGGATGAGAGAACTCCAGTGAGTACAGACAGGAGATCATCTAACATTCATTTTGTGATCTCCTCCTACATATCTAAAATAGACACTTCTGACAGATGTGTTCTGGTACTTGTTGAGAGATCAGGTATTTGTGGATTTATGTCTATGAGAGATAAAAGGTAGCACTTCCCACGCATGCACACACACCTTACTCAGGTAGTATGGCTGTTCATTTTACATCCGTATAGATTTATATAGCATTCATCCTCAGAACTAACCCCACACATTTTCCACACTGAAATGAAACAGCCTGGTTATACCCTGTTCCTGTTTCCACCCCTGAGCACTTCCTTATGTCCTATAATTTTAAGGGCTCTTTCTCACCTCTACTAAATGAACACATACTAGAAATGGTGTTATCAATTTTGGAGATTTTCTTCAGGACCCCACAATGAGAAAGTGGGATTCAGTGTATATCCCCCTTGTTAGAGAGGTTTCGTGGATGTGTTTTCCTTTTTTAAGAACCCTTGGGCTTCTTGGAAGCAGATCAGGAATTCTTCAGTGAAAAGGTCAGCAATGGCAGACAAAGTTCCCTAAAAGACCCCTTGCTCACTGTACTAATTTCCCAATGTGCAGATCCGATGTGCCCTATGCCAATGAAACGGACTGCATGCAGCTATTTGGCAACAGACAAGGCAATGTGAGAAGTTTGGAAAACTACACATCTAAGTATGCCTACACAGCTAAGATTGGTTTCATCCCTCGCACTGTTCTAATAAAAAGAAAATAATAAATTTGACACATATATTATTGTTGGATAATAATATATTATTATTATATATTATTAAGCTGGGGTGATCAGTAAGCATCTCAGTAAGCATTTTCACACATCCTGCATGAATTTTGAAGGGCTAGAAAAATGGCAAATACTTGTGACTGTGAAGGATTCGGCATTAAGAAATTAATACTGAGACAGATAAGAAGTGAGAGTGGAACAACAATGCCAGTGCATGCCAAAGGGTACTAGGCTAGGGTGCTTACTCATGAAGATTATATATGTGATGGCAAGGAAGTAGCTCCTCCTAGAGTTTCACTATTAAGAATATTTGGAATTTATGTAGTATATGGGTCTGACTCTTTCATTTGTAGCAATGTAAGCTCAATCCAGACTGTTTAAATAAAAGAGCTTTACATAATAGGGAAGGAGGTGGTGGGAAATGGGAATCTGGCTCAGGATGTGGAAGTATTTCTAGATTTGCATATGTATGCTTATGGGTAAAACTTAGTACAGGAACCTGGGCCATCCAAATGTTTTGTACAACTTTTAAATAGTCATGTTTGACAGAGAACTCCTTTAGGCTGCAATCTGATGGTCCCTGTGCGGATGTCCCAGGGGCTGTAGGATTTTGCAGATCTCCTCTCCAAGGGTGGAGAGAGAGGTCCACCCTTGGAGGGGGAGATTTGACCTTGGGTGCCCCCTCCTTGCCACTCGTACACCCCTCTCTGATGTTGGGGAGAGGGGGAAAAGGAGGCATGCCAGGGGAGGACCCAGAGGGCATCCTGGGAGAGGCAGTGGATCTGCAGGATCCACAGCTCTCCTGGTCTCCAGACCTGCCCCCAAACCAGCTCCTGATCTGCACCACTACTGGAGCTGGCACTGCTCCTTAACCCCCATTGATTTCAATGGAAGGGGACTATAAAAAGCGATAGAAAAAACCTGGAGAGGGGGAAATAAAGCAGAAATGCCACTCCTTTCTCTCTTCTGCCCTACTGGACTCATGCTGGCAGAGCTCTGAATTCCTTAGAGGCTCTGACACTGGAGATCTCTACAGCACAAGGTAAGATTGCTCTTTTAGTCTTGGAAGATGACCCAATTTGGCCTCTACCAATTGTCATTCTAAGTTTTATGGGAGAAAAGTCTCTGACTTCAGTAAGCAGTTTGTGGAGAGAAGGATGACCACACACTTTCTGAACCTTGACACACTTTTTTCCTTTCTGCTGCCCACCCATCTCCCTCCATCTGTCTGCATAATTCCCCACCCTAGGCAGAAGAGACACCATTCTGGGCAGACCAGTTTTACATGGCTACATCTGCATTTACTTCAATAGGGCACATTTACATATACCCTCAAGGAAGTGCATAACATCCAGGTAAGGGGGGGCGCAGTCTCAAAGAGCTGCAAGGTATCCCCAAGTACCAGGAAAGCGCCACAGCCCCGCTGGGCGGAACCAGCCCAACTTGTCATCAAAGAAGGGGAGGGGGAGAGGGAAAGGGTAAATAAGGAACCTCCTGGAAAACGGGGTTGTTGGACGTATGGTGCAGGAAGGCACGGATCAGGTCCTTGACTCCGGTCAGAGACGAAGCTACACCAACCCTGGGCACAGTGCCCGGAGACCGGCTGTCCATTCAGCAAAGCTAGCCTAGTAAGTTAGATTCTCTGATGTCAATTACCTCTCTGTATTTTTGCAAGCCTGTTGCTCTGCATAGACTCTGCTGCAGCTCAGATGTGTATTGGAGTACTACACTCAATTACGTTTTATGGACTCCTCTGTTGACAGCGTGAAATTCCTAGTAGTCTATTAGTCGCGCTCCATTAAGGGTGTTATAAACAAAGCCTGTTCTCTGTCTCCAGGCTGTTTCAGTGTCAATCTTTGCCGCGGCTGAGTTTAACTCTTACAGGAGCCGCGCAAAAGGATTCTTTCTGTGCCAGTTAACCCTTTAATTCCCGAACTCACGTAAAGGACCGGTGGCAGTCCTTCACATGGTTGTAGAACAATTACCTTAAAAAGCAGAGTCTGTTACAAAAATCTCTGTAGACACAACCAGTCACTGGATTTATGAAAATTGCATGTATATTTCTAAAGTGATAACTTACATGGAATGTTCAGCACTCAGCCTCCCTCTTCAAGTTACTATTTGTAATGAGGGTAAATCAAAGGCTCTCGAACAAGATGCTGGCCATATAATTCCTTGCATGGATAAGAAACAGAAGCAGTTGACCAGAAATAACGTAGAATAACGTAGAATTAAAAAAAAAAAAAAAGTCTATGGTTCAGGTCCCTATGTAAAAGAAGTCTTGAATCCATGACCTTTTAGAATGCCACCAAGTACATGAAAACCCCATGAAAACTGTTTCTCATAGGAAAAAAGTTATAGAGCCAATGTGTTCATGTTAGGAGTGACTATCATTGCAAACCCTATTTTAACTAAGTTCCCCCAGCTAAGCATTTGATTTGAAGCAGCACTGCTGTCCAAGAGGGAAGAAAGATGAAAACAAATATTTTAACTGTCTGAGTGAGATTGGGAAAGCACTTTGATATGGATGTAAAGCAACAGAGTGATTTCGGTGATAGAGATGCTTTCTTTGATGTCGGCGTTAGGCAATAGCGATTTAGGGGAGAGCTGTACAAGGGGGATTGAGTCAGCACCTATTTAGGATGGCTGTGGGCAGCAGCCATTCTGAAGAAGGGAATCTATATATATAAAAGAAGGTGTCCTGACTGACTGACTGACTGACTGACTCATCAATGCCCAGCTCAAACCATATAATCTAGGAACGTGAAATTTTGAAGGGACATTGCTTTTATGACATAGACCCCCACTAAGGAAGGATTTTGGGAAATTCCTTCCCTAAGGGGGCAAAATCGCCCCACTCTCATATCTGCAGTTCTGCAAATAGGCCTCACCTCATAATTGCTGCAGGAGTCAACTTGCTGCAGGAGTCAATAGCAGCAGTTATGCAAATAGCCCATACGACATTTAGAATGTTTGTATGAATTCCTGCAAGGGCCAATAGGGCTGGGTATGCAAATCTCCCCTAGGCCATTTAGAATGTTCTCTGAGGGGGTGAAAAGGGAGGGAAACTTTTTACATGACGGGGTGAAAAGGGAGGGAAACTTTTTAAATGACTGACTGACTGTTGTGTGGGGGGCATTGTCGCATAGGCTCCATCACGTTTAGACGGATCTGCCCCAAACTTGGCATGCTCACTCTTCATCACCTGTAGATAGTGGTGACCGTGAACCCTTTGGGGGGCCCGCCTCATTGCCGCCTTGACTCTCTGCAGCAGCGGGGGCCCCCGCCTCGATCTTCTCAGCGGCACGGAGCAGTTCTCTGCGCCGCTCGAGATGCCCTCGCCGGTCCCGTCGCATCACTTCCGGCACCAGAAATGACGCGATGGGACTCTGTGCAGGCGCAGCACGTGGCACAGGTGTCTAGCGCGCCTGCGCAGGGTTCCGTCGCATCATTTCCAGTGCTGGAAGTGACGCAACGGGACTGGAGCGGGCAGCACAGGCGGCTCGCCACGGAGAGGCGAGCCACCAACAGAATCAGGTAGGCTCGTACGAGCCTCATGCGGTCGTGAGTGGGCCGATTTCGGTCCGCTACGCCACACGAGGCTTGACGGGACATCAGTACCTGTAGACTCTCAGGATTAACCTGATTTTTCTTTAAGAACAGATATTTCTGTCACAAAAGAATTCTGCTGCCAGTACCCAGCCTAAACGTTACACTTTCAGTCAGAGACACTGCATCTTTTCCATACATGTTTGTTTAAAAAACAATTATACCAAATCCTAAAATCCATGCGAGCGCATCCGCAGGCAACAGCTAGTATTTAATAAGTATAAAAGGCAAAGCAGCTCTGGATGGAGTGGTCTGCTTGCTGGGGTAAACAATGCTTCTCTTACCTAGTCCGATTGTTGGGGTAAGCAGTGCTCTCTTACATATAATCTTCTTACTCATTTTGATGCTAATTACTTTGATAGTGTGAATCACATTATTATTAGCATTCTCATGTGTGTATTATCTTACGGTTAGAGGGTATTCCTCCATGTATTCCTTATTTCAGAACTTAGATGTAGAATAAAAGAAATGGTCAGTTAATAAATGCTAAAGGCATATATATTAATCTAACCAACTCTCAGTGTTGACTTCCTTTTTGGTTTCCATTCTCTGTCTCTTAACCCACAAATACTAAAATTCAGCTTATGAGCATGATGTCTGCTGATTCCTGGTTTTTCCTGGAACAGGCACACTATGAGAGTTTCAGCTCACCGCCAGTTGGGGACCCTAAATCCTGAAACCAGGCTGAAGGGCTCTCCTCAAGGGCTAGAGGAAGATGAGACCATGGATGATAATGATGTAGTCAGGAGCACCCACAAGCTACAAACTTGATTCTTTAGGGGGAATGCAATTCCAACCAGAACAGGTTGAACATCACACATCTGGACAGAGGAACCACTCACTAACAGTGCCTCAGTCTTGTCTGGATTGAGCTTCAGTTTGTTAGCCTTCATCCAGTTCATTCCTGCAGCCAAACACTGATCTAGTGCTTCCACTGCCTCACCTGGGTTAGATGAAAAGAAGTAGAACTGTGCATCATCAGCATATTGATGCTGCTGCTGCTACTTCAGAATAACCTTTGCTTCTTTAGATCTACTAATACCATGGTACCATCAGTAGCCAATGCAGATCTCTGAGCTGCACATGTCATCCTTCCAAGAAGAGACTAATGAAAGGCCAAGTTTCAGTAACATAACAATATATGTAGAACTTGGCTACAGTATATTGTTCCCTTATTTATTTATTACATTTATACCCCACCTTTTTTCCTGCAAGGAACCCAAGGCGGCTTACATAGTCCTCCTCTCCATTTTATCCTCACAACAACCCTGTGAGGTAGGTTAGGCTGAGAGTCAGTGACTGGCCCAAAGTCACCCAGTGAGTTTCATGGCTGAGCGGGGACTAGAACCCAGATCTCCTGAGTCCCAGTCCCAACTTTAAAATTCCAGCATTACATAAACCTCAACCAAGGAGTAATTATCATTGGGGAATGGTGGGAGTGTTGAAGTAATTCCTAGGGTAATTAATGTAGTTTAATAAGCATTCAAGGTGATTGTTCTGCATTCCACCTATTAAGGAATAGGTGAGAGCCAGTGTGGTGTAGTGGTGAGAGTGTTGGACTGGGACTCGGGAGATCCAGGTTCTAGTCCCCGCTCAGCCATGAAACTCACTGGGTGACTTTGGGCCAGTCACTGACTCTCAGCCTAACCTACCTCACAGGGTTGTTGTGAGGATAAAATGGAGAGGAGGACTATGTAAACTGCCTTGGGTTCCTTGCAGGAAAAAAGCCGGGGTATAAATATAATAAATAAATAAAATACATAAAGTTTAGTTGCTTGCGTCTGATTTACTCTGCAGTTTGGAGGGCAGCAAAGTGTTTTTTTGAGGCTTTGCTCTGTTGGGTTCAAAGGGTTATTTCAGCTTGAGTGATGGTTAAACATTTGCCTACCAGAAAAAGAAACTGCTCTCATAAAGGAGAGAAATGTGTTTTCTAAAATGATGGGACATATAAAGTTTCCCACACTTTAATGTTACATTTCTTTGGGGTTTATATGTAATGCCAGACAGGGCCGGTGCTACCATTAGGCCAACTAGGCAGCCGCCTAGGGCGCAGGGCTAAAGGGGGTGCCAGAAACGCCTTGAAAACAAAATACAGCGCTCTCAAGTGGGAAGGGGGGGCACTAAATATCTGATCTTGCCTAGGGCACCAAACTGCCTTGCACCGATCCTGATGCCAGACCTGAATGCACTTGCTCCATAGTGATATAGAATCTCTCACTGCTGGACCCTGTATCATGGTGGCCTATGAGAATATAGACCAGGGGTCAGGAAACTTTTTTTGCCCGGAGAGCCAGACTGCCACCCAGGAATCCTCCTGGGGGCTGCATGCCAACAGTGGGCATGACTAGAGTCCCTAGTTGGTGTAGCCACCTCCCTCTCTCTCTCACACATACCATCCCCAATAAAGATATTGCTATTCCTGATGTAAAAATAACAGAGTTAATTTTGCATGCTTATATTCATCGTGCTACTTCAGGGGAAAAACAAGAGAAAGAAAAACTGAGCAAAGCCAAGGAGGAAATGAAAGAAGTCTGCAGCCAGAAAGAACAAATAGGAAGATCTGTAGCAACAGCAAAGATTAGACTCTGAATGTTAAAGCAAATAACAAGATCATTCTAAGGATGTGTAGTGGAACAAAAAATAAGATAAAATAAAAGTTAAAAACAAAACAAAGCACCGCGTAATGATTTGATGGCATGACAGTGCACTAAAGAAACCCAGAAAAAGAAAGAGATTTTAAAAAGGAATCGCAAAAATAGAAAGAGTTGATTGGCAGTTTCCTTCTTTGATGTAATTTCACACATACTGTATACAAAAGTAATTGCGTGCGCAAAGGTGAAATAACGACTCAGACATGGCTGTAGGGTACACATGGTGGTAAATAGAGGGCCACATTTATTGAATACATCAATTGGGGATCTACGAAGAGGAAAAAATGCAGGTGCTAATTACACCGGCTAGCAGCCGGTCACCAATGCTGTAGGGTGAAACATGATGCTATCAAGTCAAATGTCATCCCCCAATGCTTAACAGCACACGGTGCTGGGAGGTGATTCCTGCATTCAGCCTTGTACGGGCCGTGAGGCGCCGTTAGGGATGTTACCTTTAGCTCGCGCAGGTGCGAGTGGGACCGAACTCGGTCCGGCTCGCGCCTGCGTGAGGCTCATACAGGCCTGCAGGCCTATCTTCTCCACGGTGAGCCGCCTGCGCCACCCCGTTGCGTCATATCCAGCCCCGGAAGTGATACGATGGGACCCTGCCCAGGTGCACTGGACCCCCGTGTGCCGTATTGTGCCTGCGCAGGGTCCCCGTCGCGTCACTTCCTGGGCCGGAGGTGACGCGACAGGACCAGCGCCAGTGGCTTGAGCGGCATGGAGAACTGCTCTACGCCGCTCAGAAGATCGAGGCAGGGGAGAGGTTTGTGGATCATCCCTAGCGCCGATACAGGTGAGGAAGACCTCAGAGACATGCCTTATCTCCCCAAAACCGAGCTGTGAGGCATTGGTGGCAGTGGGAGCCTCGGGCATGCCTCTCACCTGAAAGGTGCCATAGGATGATCACCGAGCCCCTAATACTGCCTAATCCCGCACTTGACCGCCAATGTGACCTAATCAGGAATGCAATTAAGCACCCAAAACCTGAAATGCAGTGTAGAGTAGGTGAAACACGAACATTGCCCCTGGCCAATTAGGACAATGAACCAAAATTCCTACTCGGCCCCTGGAAACAGGCGACCAGTAAAACCTACACTGCAAACAGGGATGGGAGGGAGGGAGCCACGTAAGAAAGGAGGCAGAGAGAGAGGCATAAGAGCATAATAACAGCTCTGCCACCCCTCCCACTCTGCCTCCGGATTGGTGGGTAATGAATCAGACCACTATGGTCTGATCGTTATTCCCCAACGCGTGCAAATTCCCCACCCCCACAGCTGCGCGTGGTTAGGGAGGGGCATAATAGATTGCCCTTCAGAGCTGTCGCACATTACAGGAACCCTACAAGTGTGTTGCATGTTTTGCAATGTGGTTTATGTCATGTATCTAAACATGCATGGAATATTGAGAGTGGGGGGCAGATTCTGCTTTCCATTTGCAGACAGCAGCACACAATAGGCTCCGCGGATGAAGGGTGTAGAGTAGGGGGTTCCTTGGGGTAGCCTTCTCCTCTCTACTGAGTGTCAGCGAGACAAAGAAGGACAATCCAGCAAGTTCCTGCCTTCCTTCCCCAACCAGCTTTCCAGACATCTAACTTCAAGGCCACTGTAGCTTCTCTTGCGGTAGCAAGTGTTTCTCTTGTACTATAGCCTATACTTTACTCATAAGTGGGTTGTGTGAAGCCCAAGCGGCTCATCCTACTTCTTTTCCTGCTTCTAGTGAAATGTGTCAAGTAGGACACCTTTTTCACAACAGAAGCAAATCATCAAAGTTATGTGCTTCTCTCCCTATCCTGTACTGGACACAATTTTAAAACAAAACAACAACAACAACAATAATCAGAAAGAGACTGGAGGCAGAACAACCCTCTTCCCCCCAAATCAGTAGGCTGAAATGATTGTTTCATGGTACGGACAGCTATGGTTTCTTAAGTCATCTGAGCAAGTTTCACATTTTTACTAGAAGGTAAGATTCAAAAGTCCAAATATTAGAGAAGAAACAGAGAAAGAAGTAGAAGATTGGATTGTGCCATCAGTATATGGGGCATGCTCTAGGGAGTCCTGATTAAACATACCTGTCCAGTGTATGGCTGGCTCACCCAATTCATCCTGTCCACCTGGTTCTAGGCTTCAAATATCTAAATGTCAGACACGAATGTGAAATTCATGCTTTCGATACCCCAGGACCTTCTTTGGAGGAGCTCATTGTACCAGGTCAGGCTATCTGTTCATCTAGCCCAGTATTGGCAGTGGTCTCTGGGATCTCTGGCAGAGGTCTTCCACATCACCTCTTACCTGTTCCTTTTAAGTGGAGGTGCCAAGCTTTTCTACATGCAAAGCATGCAATTTCACTCTACCACTGAGCTACAGAGGCTCCCAAATTACACTTCCATCATCTAACCCAGAGGTGTTGAACCTCAGGTCCATAGGCTATATTCAGCACATGTGTAGTCCCAATCCAGCCTTCCAGTGTTCCCCAGATGGCCATGCCCACTTCCCCTGGCCCCACCCTTCCCCTTGACCATCAATCCTTTCTTGATTTCCTGGCTTTTGTTCACATTTCACCCCATTCTAGAAATATGAAATGCCTCTCCTAAGGTTTAGTTATTGGTAGTAAGAGCTTCAGCTGGTATTTTAGCCCACCCTTTTTGCCTCTGGTCCCAGCCCCTCTTGCCACTGGAATGCGACCCCTGAGAACTTCTCTGAAAGTGATTTTGGCCCTTGGGCTGAAAGAGTCAACACCCCTTATCTAAACTTTCAGGGCATTAATAAACAAAACATACAGTGTTGGTCTGGCCACTTCGCTACATATCCTTAAAAACAACAACAACCTCCACAAGCAATGTATGTGCCATGGAAGACATCCATAAAAGTAGGTTTGATGTGTGTCTAATCAATATTATTTAAGAACCATGAGTCTTCTATAAACCGATGTACCCTGGCCAAGTAACATGGGGTCAACAACTAGAGAAAGGAAGGTTTTGGTGCTTAGGAAACTCATGCTCTTTCTTACTGTTTAAGGATCAGGGATGCATGAGAAAGGCTTTTGGTGCTTTAACCACTGACAACAATGATAGGGAAACTGGCTGCAACCTTTTCACCCATGTCAGAATAGGAAGGAGGACACCTTTACTCTAATCATAGAGCTTGCGATGCAGTTCCTTGGAGTTATTATCCAGCTGGTATTAATAATTACCTGCCCTACTATAACACTCCATTTAATATCAAAGCCAATTGCACTAGGGCACAGGAAAAATGCAGGATGCAGATCTTTCAATAGATGCAGAGGTTGGAGGCAGCTGAGAAATAATTACAAATGTTCGTCTCTGCTCATAAATCCCACTTGCGTTGCTTTCTCTCCTGCATTTTCTGTCTTCCATTCAAGGTTTTATACCCTTTTTTAAATCATTGAAGAGATGTGAGCAAACTGAATCAGCCAGGCATGGATTGATGAAGAATAAAAATTTAAGCAGAAAAATTTCAAACAGATTTGGGGAGAGAGTTTTTGAGCAACTTCTCTTAATTTAATTTTCTTATTTTCCTTTTCTCCTCCCCCCCCCCCCATTATGGGTACTGTTGGATTTTGTGACGTTCTTCATGATACCACTCAAAAGGGAATGCTGACATGTTTACTCAACAATCTAAGTGTAAGAGAGATCCAAAAGGATTGATATGCAGATGGGCATGTAGTTACACACAGCAGCACCAATGTTGTATTCTTTTAGGCACCAGGTTAAGATGTGTTTATTTGCCTGGGCATTTGAAGTGGTTCTTAATATTGTGGTATGGTTTTAGCCAGTTGATGATTTGTTGCTTTTGCCCTCTCATTTTTGGATTGATGTTTTACTGTATTTTATTGATGTGTTATATCTTTGTACACTGCTCTCGAACCCACTTTTGTGGGTGAAGAGTGGTAAAGAAGTAATACAAGGAAATATGGGTTTGTAGGCTAGGATGCTCTCAGAGTTTGGGCCCAAACAGACATTGAAATGTGTGTCTAGCAGCTACATCCCCCTTTGCCCCATTTTTACTCTAGAGCACGTGCAAGGCTCCCAATCCAGATTGGGTCCCTAGTGTGGGGGTTGGGGGAGCTTTTAAGATCTGGATTGGGCCTCCTGTGCCTACTCTAGAGTAAAAAAAAGACATAGCTGCTTGACACACCTTTAAAGGAATGTCTGATTTGGCCTTCATTCTACTTTTTTAATACCGTACTCAGGTATGGCCCAAAGCCAATCAGTGCTCAGTCCCCAGGTCACAGTCACAGTTGCCATGGCTGGTGCAGTTCAGCACTTGCTACATATTTTATGGTGACAAGTCATGCACAAAGAAGGCTGTGGGATCCAGCTCTCTCAGATAAAACTAGCAGTTAGGCACACATTTAAGGGCACAATCTGATGCATGTTTAGACAGACAAAAGTCCAACTCCCCGCATTCACCAGCCAGCATGGCTGCTGGGGAATGCTGGGAGTTTTAGCACTTTTGACTGCCTAAACATGCATAAGATCGCACCCTTAAAGTAATGTCTGTTTTATTCCCTTTACTGCAGAACCACACTGAGAGCTGTTGCCTGGGAACAGCCAAACACTTTCCTTTTGCACAAGTGTACAGCCTTTGGCTCTGATCCTCTGGAACTGCTCCACCACCTGCCCCACAGCAGCTTTCCTGCTGATGGCTATGAAGCCTATGATAAGGATGCTTGCAGCTCTTTCCAACCCACTAGCTAAAAAGTGGAGTTCCATACATAGCCAGGACTCTGTACTAACCTGGTGGCCTCCAGATGTGTTGGAGTGCAACACCCACCATCACTAGGCAGCTTGGCCAGGTTAGGCAAGGCTGCTATATAGTGGGGTCGGGGTGTTTAGGTATGACATTTAAACGAAATGCTGTGAGTGTATTTCAAAAACAATGTGAGAACTAGGGCCAGGGCTAATTCATATAGCCAGTGGCCCCTATGCGTGCAATTGCTTGCAGGAGTGTGCAGGGATGCTGCCAGGCTCATTACCTGGCTGGGACTGGATGAATGGAGCTGCTGATTTATGGCCTGGCACCTCTGTGTGGTGGTTTGGGTGGAAGCCAATGCTATATTTACACTATTGTACTGGTGGCTGGTAGCTAGTAGGCCCCATATGGTGGCTACAGTCAGGAAGAGGTGTATGAATTGGTGCTTCCATATGGACGTGGACACACTTCTGCCATGATCGTGATTGCCCCTTTTCAACCAGTTCATGCCTTTGCTGGTTGCACATGATCCCTAGGCCCACCATGAGCCCACTGTGCATATATCACATGCACCAGGTTTAGAAACCAGCCCTAGACAGCTCTGTTGGCCCAGGCTAATGATCCAGTATCCAGTTTTAAACAACTGGCCAGGATAGGATGCCTCTGAATGTTCTTGCTGTATAGAGAATGTCAATGAACAGGGTATTCATAGCAAGCTGCTTATTTTAAAGAGATGTCACAGACACCATGGGTTTGAGCAGGGGTGGGCATTTTGTGGCCCTCCAGATGTTTTGGCCTGCAAGTTGCCCACTCCCGTGCTTTAGGATGGATGCTCTAACTATTCTAAATGCTGCTGATATTCTCATATTCTATGAACTTGTAGTCCTTTTGCATTTATAATGTTGACCATGATTATTGCTATTGAAGGGCTATTTCATGGTAGCAATCTAGGTTGGCTCCAAGTGTGCACACTTAATAGGGAGTTGCAACCAATCCTGGCTTTCCAACCACATATGCTTGTATGGTACATGGCTCTGTTGCATTTACACTTTTCATTTTTAGGTGTACACTTACAAAACAATCTGTGAAATAATAAATTATTATTTTAATAATTTTAGATAAAGTGCTTTGTGAAGTTTGCCTGAAAAGTGGTACATAAGTACCTTAAATAAATAAATATCTCTCAAGGAATTGTATTGATTAACTATCTGAACTCTCTCTCTCTCTCTCTCTCTCTATATATATATATATATATATACACACACACACACACACACACTTTTAAGCTATACTTTGTTAGTTTCCTGTGGGGTCTGGCTACCCTTTGCTGTTGCTTCTCATATTTTAATAATTTGTTGTCAATTATCAACCAGAGTTCATAATATAGCTTAAATGGGTGGCAGTAGAAAGAAGAAACAAATCTGTATGCAATCATTTTGCAGTTAATTGTCCCAGAGTAATGTGCATTCAATTCTGCAACAATAACAACAACAAAAAGGACCACACATTTACTCTTCCCAGATATACTTAAGGGCATTGAGAAATATTCAATAAACAAATGGGATGAGGCAGATGAATTTTATTTGAGAAACTTTTGGTTTACACATGCAGAAACAGAGTGGGGGTAGGTGGTCACAGAATCAGAAGTGTTCTGAGGGGCGGGGAGAACAGGAAGCCAAGCCATCTTTTGATCTGTTGTTTTCTTTAGTTAAAAAAAAAAGAAGGAAGACAAGACAAAAAATATGGGAGGAACAATCTATCTGGAGTGGATCTGTCTTGTGTAGGCATAACTTTGGCTCTGCTGCCACAGGCACATGGGAACCGTTTCCTCAGAGTGTGATCAAACACAGCTGGGGACTACAAATGAACTTCTGGGGAGTCACATGGGACTCTCCCACCCAACAAAAGAAAGGCGCCAACAGTGTGGTGAATATCCATATGATTAGCCACACCTACAATTGCTTTGTTCACCAACTGCATGATGGAGAAGTGGCTACTGCAACATATGAAAGGAGCTTCTTCTGGTGCCATCTTAGCAGTGGTTAAAAGATTGGGGCTAGGCTGTAGGAGTGTGAGCCCCCTTCCCTTGCCTCTCAGGCATCAGTTCTTACCTGTCATCTTAACTACTTGTTAAGGGATACATCAGCAGACAGTTACAGCTAGCCAGGAATTGTCAACATTAGTGCTGAGGGAGTGATATATTAGTGATATGAGGGAGCATATCATTTTGCAATTGCCTCCCAATCTCTTAATTACAGTTATGAAGGAGCCAGCATTACATCTGCACCAGGCCTCTGTAAGTATGATACTAAAGTCAATCTGATAGATACCAAACCAAGTATAATCCACAATTGATGCTTCTGGGGTGGAAGTGTTAGGCATATATAGGAGGGATGGACAAATTTGTCTGTTTCACTTTCTCCCACATCCAGGTTGTTTTTTTTGTTTTTTGTTTTTTTAAAAGCTCACATTCTTTCTATCCCAAATAAGAATAATTTTAAAACTTTGGTGAAGAAGTCTTATAAAAAATGAACTGAACTGAAATTCTCACCCATTTATACTGGCCAAATTCAATAGGTACAGAGATTCTGAAAAGGAGAGGACTGCGTTGTTCCTGCATGTCATGTAACTGTTAAAAATGATTTGCATGTTTGAATGAGCCATTACAGGTGAATCACAACAGAGAGAATTTTCATAAAAAATCAAGTAGTGTATATTTACATGCGAGCCACTCCTTAAACACAGCTGTAAAAATCCATTCCAGTGTATTGGAAAGATGTGCTTGCATACCCATAATGAAGGAAATGAAATAATAACTACCTATGGCAGGCTGCCCCAACCTGGTGCCCTCCAGATGTTTTGGACGACAATTCCCAGCATTCCAGACTATTGGCCAGGCTGCCTGGGGCTGTTGGGAGCTTCAGTCCAAAACCTCCAGAGGGCACGTGTTGGGAGAGGCTGACTGATGGGGATGAGAATGTATGCATGAATCCTAGCAGGCAAATCTTTCAGAGAAAGTTCACATAACTTGCATCAGATCCCTGCAAGGGAATGCGTATTATCTGTTTTTGTCCCCCGGTGGCCCTCCACAAGCACTCATGCCTCAGGATTCTGGCCAATGAGTTTAGGATCTGAAGATTTTGAGTGTGTGTGTGCATAGATTAGATTAATTCTTATGTCAGTTGCTCTACACTTGGATTCAGCTCTAAAGTTTACTGAATTCATTAGAATAGTTTGCTTGAGCACCCTGAGCAGAATCTGAATAATTTGCACCGTAGTCTTAAACTCCCTGTTAGGCTTGAGCATCACGTGGCCCAGCCTTTTCTCTCTCCCTCTTGTATTTCCCCACCTTCACAATCAGCCTAAAGAAGAGTTCTGGGAAACTCAAAAGCGTGCTCACTACTTTGCTATTTTTTAAATTTATTTTTTTTAGTTAGTCCTAACAAACATATAGTCTTATTGTGGCTTTTGGTTGCTTTTTCTCTCTCTCCTGATGGACCAACATGGCTGCCCATACTTTGTGTGTGTTCTGCTGCTTCCAAGTAAGTGTGTTCTGCATTGTATTCTGACTTCAGTTGTAGTGTAGCTGTCCTAATAGAAAAAGAAAGGGATTTTGACAAGATCCTATTTACATTATAACTTACCACTGGGATCCAAAGAGTAACTTTAGGCTTACCCAAGCAGCTGAATATGTCCAGTGGAACATATAAAAAATGAACTGAACTGAAATTCTCACCCATTTATACTGGCCAAATTCAATAGGTACAGAGATTCTGAAAAGGAGAGGACTGCGTTGTTCCTGCATGTCATGTAACTGTTAAAAATGATTTGCATGTTTGAATGAGCCATTACAGGTGAATCACAACAGAGAGAATTTTCATAAAAAATCAAGTAGTGTATATTTACATGCGAGCCACTCCCCCCCCCCTCTAGGAGAGGTTGACCCTACGTGCCATATCAAAAGCAGTTTAAACAAAAAAGAGCCAGTGTGGTACAGTGCTTAAAGTGCGGGACTGGGACTTGGGAGACCCAGGTTCCATTCCCCACTTAGACATGAAGTTCACTGGGTGACTTTGGACCAGTCACTGACTCTCTGCCTAACCTCACAGGGTTGTTGTGAGGATAAAATGGAGAGGGGGATCATCCAGGGAAACCTCCTTGGTTTCCCTGGAGGGAAAAATGTAATAGTAAATACATACAACTTTTAGATACAACTGTATCTAGCAGCTGCATCTCCCCAACCCCATTTTTACACTAGGGTAGGCACCCCCCCCCCACTAGGATCCTGAACCAGAGGGGGCCTCCTGCACCTATTCTAGGGTAAAAATGAAAAATGAGATATAGCTGCAGAATATGGATTTAAAGCAGTGTTCTCCAACCTTAGGTTCCCAGATGTTTTTGGCCTACAACTCCCAGCATGCACCAGCCAATGCTGGCTGGGGCATGCTGGGAGTTGTAGGCCAAAAACATCTGGGGACCCAAGGTTAGAGAACACTGCTTTAAAGTAATGCCTATTTTGGTCCTCCGTTTCGAAGGTAGTTTGCCACGTGGTGTGGTGCTACTGATTGGAGATGAGGCAATCAAGTCTTAGAGCTCCCTCCACGGAAATAGATGTATGGTTCTTTGGATCCTGGCTGTCATTAATTCCTAGTGTTTCTAATAAACAGTCCTTAACTGTGAACATCAAGATCCCCCCTTCTTATGCCCCTTCGCTGCAAAATGTACAATGGTTCTAATCTGGTACAAGGCTGAGTGACAGGAAGTTAGGAGGACTCAAGCAAAAGCGAGGTCACAGAAACTTCTGTTTGGGAACCTGAGAAATGACAGAGCTAATAGCAAACCTTTGAAAACAAGCTGCCATAGGAAATTAAGGTTGGCGGGGATTTAACCCTTCATGAATCACTCTCCAAAATGTTTTGAGGAGAGTCTCTTTCCCATTATAACCATGCTTGACATCTAATAATTAGTCAGGAAAACACATGCACCAAGCTCAAGCTGGTTATATAGAAATCCTTAATATTCTTTTGCAGCAGCACTACCTGACAATGGACTACAGAGCATTGGCATTGGCCAAGAAAGAAACCAGCTGCTCACATGAAAAAACAAAAAGACAATGACAGACAGTAGATATAATAAGAGAAGGAAAAGGGCTGAGCATGTCCCCAGCACCACACATGTTCTTTTCACAGTCTAATTTATTAAATCGCATCCTATCCCTAAAAGAAACCTGCCAAGTAGTCAAAGGGCAATATTTGCACATTGTGAATAGCACTTAACACACACACACACACACACACACACACACACAGAATTGTTCCCAGTGGCGTGAAAATGCCTTGTGGTACTGTCATGCGAAAGGAGGAGGAAGAGGAGGAGGAGAAGAAGAGAGAAAAAAGAAAGGAAACCACCATGGTGTTGCAGCAGATTAATCTGCTGCTCAACAACATCTCTGTTAATATACGAAGAGCACTTAAAGCGACTGCTGTGCTCATTTCACTGAGGAACTATTCTCAGCATGAGGCATTAGAAGGACAATTAATTATCCAAAGTTTTATTAGCTCATGTTCTTTATTCTCCCATGTCCCCTCAGTAACTAGATATTCATGACAATGCTGGCACTGCTAGAAAGAACACATCCCTCACGCTGATTACCAGCCTGATCCTCAACATAGCTAAGCAAAAGCCACATAGAGGGTGTATTCCGACTTCAGTTGCTAATAATAATAATAATAATAATAATAATAATAAGCATTATTTATATAACACATTAAGTGTTCAAAGCTTAAATGTTCACGTGCTTAAATTTAAGGGTGTGCTTAAACACTTCGTTGTCTGAGTTTTTAAAGAACAACTGAGCTTTGGACACTAAGATTCTGTTGTTGTTGTTTACTTGGTTTACATATCAAATTCAGAGCCACCTTGTTGTTGTGGATAGCAGTTGGGACCTAGATCAGAGGGACCTAGATTTGAAATTCTGTTTCTACCCTCAATCACTGCCATGAATCATCCACCTCATAGGGTTGTTGTCGGGAGAATAATGTAGAATAACCCAATGAACTCTGTTGTTAGTGCCTTGGAAAGGTAACACAAAATTAGAAAATAGTACAAAAAAGTAGCAAGATAGGTTTGCAGTCACACTGGATCCATTGGGACTTATTTAATGGTAAATACAAATAGGCTCATGCTGCACATCTTCCTCGGCCAACCTGATGCCCAAGCTGATGGTTATTAAGATGTAATGGCAGAAGCAGGAAACCACCATACAGGTATCACCTTTATCAGAAGAACTATAAAATGTATTGAGGCTATACAACAACACTGATTTAATATCTAATTCCACACCTAATGCTATCAAGATGAAATAATCATGGGTCACATGGAATACACATAAAATAAACATCGCTTGTTCTAAGAGGACCATCACTAAACTTGAACAGAGCAGTCCTATGCATGTCTACTCAGAAGTAAGTCACACTGAATTTAATAGTACTCCTAGATAAGTGTGCACAGGATAGGACTGCAGCCTAAAAGAGTTAAAAATAGTACCGTACACTGCTTCTAATGAGTCTTTGTTCTTGTTAACAGATCATTTTGAGGCAGCAACTTTAATCCCCTAACTCTACATGTAATTGCATTTCAATAGGAACATTAAAGTTAATTAGACCATATGCAATTAAATATCTATTTAGCGGCACTTAGGAGTCTGATTGTACAGTGGCACCTCATATTAGAAAGCAAAAGGTATAACTTGCTTGCATTTTTATTAATGTTTTTAAGCAGTGTCTTCATGGCAAGTTAATTAGCATATTCCCAGAACTACAGAGTGCTGTTTTTCACACAGGCATGCGCGCGCGCGCACACACACACACACACGCTCATTTTAGAATATGTACATACATTGATTTCACAATTAAGCCAGAATACACATGCTACTTCCCCCCCCCCCCGCTTTTTAAAAATGGGTGTTTAATTTGCTGAGCCAAGGCGTGTAGATGACGTCTGCCTGGCATCACTTAGCTTGTGATTCTGCATGTGCGGTCCTTTACTCCAAAGTAACCTCATCAGCTTTAGTGGAACTACCCCTATGTAAGTGGCTTAAGCATTGCAGCTTAGTAGCAAATCCTTAACAGGTTGTTTAAGAAACAACACACTAGTCAGTGTGGCTAGTGGTGAGAGTGTTGGACTGGAACACGAGAGATCCGGGTTCTAGTCCCCGCTCGACCATGAAACTCACTGGGTGACTTTGGGCCAGTCACTGACTCTCAGCCTAACCTACCTCACAGGGTTGTTGTGAGGATAAAATGGAGAGGAAGAGGAGGAAGGTGATTTAAGACGCCTTGGGTTCCTTGCAGGAAAAAAGGCGGGGTAAAAATATAAATAAATAAACAAACAACAAAAATAAGTGGGATGGATCCTTCTCGTTATGTTAAGAGTGGAAAAGCAAGAGATCCCCTCCGCCCCGCCGCCCACACACTCCCCCACCCAAGCATAACCTCCACAGACACAGACATCCTCTACGATGGAGTGACATCTATAACCACAGACACATGCCCGTTCTTTTCTGCGTAGGAAGGCTCGAAGCCCGAGTAATCTTCTCTATTCCAAAATACTAAAAAGCTGGCTTGAAAGAAAAACCCACTCCTTAGGAGCAGTTCCGTCTTCCCATGTGCTGCAGGCGCACACCTTACACTACATGCACACGGTATTCGTGTTCTCAAAGTCCCGGGAGGAGGCAGGAGTGAGTGGGTGTGCCCGATCGAGCGAACTTGGAATAGCAGCAAGCAACGTGGTGCTCAAGTTAACTGCTGAGTGCAGAATTCTGCACGACGCTGCGATGTCGCTTCCTTCCCAAACCGTGCTAAGAGGGGAACCTGCTTGTCCTCTCTCCCGAGGCTCTGTGGTTGTTTTTAAACCCCCAGTGAAATTCACTCAAGGAATGTTACGGTGTACACAAAAACAGAAGGAGTTGCATCCAATACAGTATATTTCCCCCCTCTGCCTCTCCAGTCCCGTCCCCGCCCCGCCGGTCCAATCGTCTCCCCCGCCCCCGCCCCCCCAGCTCGTTTTCTTCTTTTCACACTTCCTCGGTTTCTTGGAAAGCCCACCAGCCGCGGTTTATGTGCTGCCGGGCATCTGACCGTCAGACTCGCGCCGTTTGAATATGTATGCTTAAGAATTAACCCTTTCATGCCATCCAAAGAAAGGAATCGCGGCAGAGAGACAGACAGACCATCCCAACCGAAGTAAGGGGCCACCACCACTACTACAGCATTACCAGCATGTATCGAGCCTGACAATGCGGGGGGGGGGGTGTCACAGATTTGCTTTGCTTCCCATTTGAAGTCCGATGGAATCGGAGGCAATTCAATCAAATATTCCCCGGCACAGAACAACAACAACAAAACGTGGTTCTGCCGAAAGCATTTAAGTGCTAATGCTTAACTCCTTCTTTGTCTGCGTCGAAACTGTGCAGTACAAGAGATCTAGGGAAAGACCGGGATTCAAGTGATTCCATCAGGTTGCGCAAGGACAAATCCCGATGAAATACGCCTATTAAAAACGGAACCCGGGGGGAAGATCACGGGGGGAATCCACCGGCGAGAGCGAATGATAGAGGAAAAGGCAGGCTTACCTTTATAGGACAATCTTAGCCGCGGCACGTTGTTCTTGACATGTTGGCAGCACGCTCGTTCTGCTAGTAGTAGTAATCCTCCCAAGAAAAGGCAAGCAATCCGGCTGATCCAACCCATGCTGCTGAAGAACACTGTACAGTCCCCCTTGTATTACCGGCGGCGAGGTCCCTCCCCGGTGCTCCCTTCTTGTCCTGTGTGTTAAGGAAGGGGTGTGTGCGAATCCAGAGAGAAGTTCAAAACGATCTAAAAAAACTGAGAGGTAACAGGTGACCCGGGTCAGTTTCATTCAAAAAAACAACAACCCGCATTTAAAACAACAGCAACAACACTCCTGGCCAGGTTTGGAACATCTCCTTTTCTGCTTCTTTTAAGAACAGTCACCGGAGCAGAAGCGAGGAGAATAACACTCATATATATATATATATTTAAAAAAACAACTTCCAGCGCTCTCCCTCTCCATACACAGATACACGCGCGCGCACTCACAGTGGTGGTGGAAGAGGGAGAGAGAGAGGGAGAGACGGCACGAGCGAGAGAAGAGGCACAAGCGGTGAGTGGCAAAAAAAAGAAATTGACCAGAGAAATTGACCACAGCTGCAGCTTCTATGCTTGTGTTGTGGAGGTTTCCCGGGGCCAACCCCTTTTTAAAATCTAAGCTATACTCTGTGATCGCCTTGTGGCAGAAGCCAATCCCGTTCTCCTGCTCCCCACCGGCTTCAATTGCAGACAGGAGGAATGAAAAAAGGGGACAGAGAGGCGCAGTAACACTGAGTTTTCCTGTACACATGGAGGGAGAGAGAGAGATGACATAGGAATCCGCAGAGTTTCTCCCCTCCCTCCCCTTTCTTTTCTAACCCAACAGTTCTCTCTCTAGAGTGGCTGACAATGGGAGAACAAGCAAAGCACAACCCACTTCCCTTCTTCCTGCTGTCACCAAACACATGCAAAAAACATCTAGTCAAAGATTTGCGGAGGGACCAGTTTGAGAAAGGGAGGGAGCTATAAATTTTGCAGTCAAAAGCACAGGGGTTTTTCTCCCCTCTCTCCTTTCTCCCCGCGATATCTTAAAAAAAAAGGGGGGGGGGCTTTGGGATATTTTTTTTCCTAAGGCTTTGAATCCTTCTACTGTCATAAATAATTTATCTGACCCATAATGTAATTCTTTCTCCCCCCCCCCCACAGATCTAAAAAAAGAGAAAAGTTAAGAGACCCTTCCATCAACGTAACTTTACTACTGGAGTTTAATTTAAAGCCTTGTTAGGGAACCCTCCCAGCCTCCTCCCCAACCTCTAAGTCAGCAGGAGAAATTCCTAGTGAAAAGTCCATTTCAAGACACATATAAAAGTCTAAGGGGGCTAATAAATTATACAGTGGGATTCTCTATAGATCTTTTCCCTCCCTAAGTTAAAATATATCCATTGCCTTCCTCCTTTTGGGGAGGATCTGACTTGATGAAAGTTATTAGTGAACTCCCTCCCCTCCACCCCCAACACCTTTGTCTCAGAAATGGAAAGGAAGAGCCAAATATGTTAAGTATGGAGGAAGAACATACATATAGGCATCCAGAGTGACTCTGAGCCATTCTTGTAGATGCAAACATTCATTTATTGAGATTCTGGATTCTGTTTTATCAAGAATCTAGGAAATATTTCTCTGCTTATTTATGCTGTTGGCTAGTAATGATTTTTTTTTTAAATAAAAAATCATTTTAAAACTTCTTGAGAGCCAATATGGTGTGCCAGGAATATGGCTACGCTGGCTGGGGCATGCTGGGAGTTGTAGGCCAAAAATATCTGGGGACCCAAGGTTGGAGAACACTGGGTTAGAGTGTAAAAGCAGGACTTGAGAAACTTGGGTTCAAATCCCCACTTAGACATGAAGCTTGGACCAGTCACTATTTCTCAGCCTAACCTTATATCTCAGGCTGATTGTGAGAATAAAATAGGATGCAGAAGGGAGAAGAACCATGTATAGCACCCCCAGAGCTCTTTGGAGAAAGGATAGTATAAAAATGTAATAAATAAACAAACAAGTATGATTGCCCATTAGGTCCAATCAGGACCGGTGCAAGGCAGTTTGGTGCCCTAGGCAAGATCAGATATTTAGCGCCCTCCTTCCCACTTGAGAGCGCTGTATTTTTTTTTCAAGGCGTTTCCTCACATCAGATACAACATGGTTGCCATTAGGGATGTGTGGATTTTGTTAAATCTGCTCCACCTGTGTTTCATAAACTGGGAGGCATCTTTTGTTGCATTATCCGCTGATTGACAGAATCAGATTCTCGGGATGTATAAGAATTTCATTCCATTTGTGCAAATGCACCTTGCGCTAAGACACATTACTGTGAATGTGCATTAGAGCAAGTGTAAATTTGTCCCAATCTCCTCCCAAAGTGTTGGTTTTTTTTTTTAAACCAGTCTGCAGAATCTGGGTGACTCAGGAAAAGGCTGGTCCACTGCAGAATCTGCAGGTCAACTTCACAGAAATCTGAACTCATTTGAATCTGTTGCAAATTTCTCTGGCATCCCTAGCTGTCATTTCCATATGGTTGGGTCCCACACCCACACCACACTGGTCATGTTTAAGTGCCATGTGGGATAGGCACATCCTGGGGAGGTGAAGTACTGGTGTGATACGAAGCAGCCGTTGTTAGCCAAAGTCCAGCAAAACCTTCTGTGTGAAATCAAATTACTCAGACTGATCACCCAGATTGGGGGATTTATAGGATGGGTGAAATGAGATAGGCCTACCTGACAAACTACAAAGTCAGCTGGGGACAGGTCAGATAACAGGCTGCAGTACCTTCTTCCACCAAGCTGCGCTGATGACACACAACAACAGTAGATCTTAGGCCGAAGGTACCAGCAGCTCCCTCTTCTGGTAAACCATCCCAATGCAATACAGAAAGAAAGGGGACAGGGTCTTCTATTTGATACCCCTGCCATTTTAGAGCAGGGCTCTCCAACCTTGGGTCCCCAGATGTTGCTGGCGTACAGCTCCCAGCATACCCAGCCAGCATGGCTAATGGCAAGGGATTCTGGGAGCTCTAGTCCAGACTCCAGCAACATCTGGGGACCCAAGGTTGGAGAGCAATGGACTAGATGGACCAGAGGCCTGACTTAGTATGAGGAAGCTCTGTATGTTCCTTATGATAACTGTTTCTATGTAACCACACTGCTGTGAAGTTTTGAGTCAGAAAGACCAGCCATTGTCTACTACCCTAAACAGTAAAAGCACGGATGTTATAAAGCAGGCGTGGAGAATATCAGGCCTGTGGGCCAAATCTGGCCCTCTGATGTTCCGCAGAGGGCCACACATCCTTTTCTCTGACTCCCAATTGTTCGGTGGTTTTCTGACTTTTGCACAGTTTTCCCAATTCTAAAAGGTTGAAATGTCTCTCCTAAGGCTTAGTTCAGTGTTCTCCAACCTTGAGTCTCCAGATGTTTTTCGCCAAACTCGCATGCTGGGAGTTGTAGGCCAAAAACATCTGGGGACCCAAGGTTGGAGAACATTGGCTTAGTTACTAGCAAGAAGAGCTTTAAGCTAGAATAATTTTGGCCCACCCCTTTGGCCTTCAGCCCTGCCCACCACTGGAATGAAGCCCCCAAGAGCTCTGGGCCCCTGTTTTAAAAGAGGTGCATCCAGTTCAAATCCATCCAATGCAGTCCACATGCTGTGTCCATTCCATGCTGACGACCCACCTTTGCCTGCTGTCCACACAGCAAGACATATTGAGCAAGGCATGCATTCTGAAAGCTGGCAGAGAGTTCTGGACAATCAGGGTTTGCATCTTCCCAGATTACAAAAGCCCCAAACAGAAATCACAGGAAGCTGCCAGATGGGTGTGAGAGCTGAAAAAAGGGGGATCTATTTCATTTTAGTATTTGTTTCTGAAATTGATAACCTGCCCTACAATCGGTTGGATGAGTATCTGATGTGCATGGGGGTGTGCATCCCCATCATGGGCCACTAGTGGTTATCCATGATCAATTGCGTCTTTCTAAAGCTAGATCAGCGCCTTAAGATTTGTGGGTGTCAAGCAGACATGTTAAACCCTTTTCAGCCTGACAACCAAAATTCAGAGAAGCTCTTCAGGGCTTCATTCCAGTGGTGAGCAGCACCAAAAATACCAGCATATTGTAGCTTAACGCTCTTACTGCCAGGAACAAAGCCTTAGGAGAGGAGTTTCCACCTTTCAGAATGGGGGGGGGGGGGGGAGAGACTGCACAAAAGTCAGGAAATCTCCAAACAATCGGGGGCTGAGGAAGGCCTTCTGGGAACTCTAGGGGGCCAGATTTGGCCCCTGGGGCTTAGGCTCTGCGCCTTGGTCTACACTGATTGGCAGCAGCTCTCCACTAACTAAGCCTTTGGAGAGGCATTTCAGCCTTTTAGAACTGGGGGGAAAACAGCACAAAAGCCAGAAAACCACCAAAATGATTGGTGGTCTGGGGAAAAGAATGGGGCCAGGGCAGGAGGGAACCCCAGAGGGTCGAACCAGGACTCCAGGTGTGCCAGATTTCTGTACCACAGATATAAGAATGGTTACAGCAGGGCTCTCCAACCATGGGTCCCCAGATGTTGCTGGACTACAGCTCCCAGAATCCCTTACCATTAGCCATGCTGGCTGGGTATGCTCGGAGCTGTAGGCCAGCAACATCTGGGGACCCAAGGTTGGAGAGCCCTGGGTTATTACAGGCACAATCCTAGCTGTTGTAGACCCTAATTTCTGTCTAAAATTGCACACGATTGCACCCTAAGTTTGTTTGCAGACTTGTGGAAATCTTTTCATTTTTGTGTAGGTTTTACTTTTGATGATTTTAAAGCTGTTTGAAAGCCACTGTAAGCACGAGGAAAGGTAAACTAAAAAGAAGAATAAATGTTTTAAGTCAGTAGAGGTTTCAACTTATGTGAATAACCTTGTGACCTATATAGTCTCTGCAGCGTTGTATTTAACTAGCCTAAAACATATGTAGATTCTGGAACACTATGAAACACTGGAGGAGAAGGGCAGGGAACCATAAATGCTTTTGGACAACAAGCATGTTTAGAAAAAGGCTGGCTACTTGTATATTTGATTACACTGTGTACCACGTGGAAAATCTGGGAAAGCAAAAATAGAAAGTTCTATATGAGCATTTCTGCGTGAGACTTTCTTCTGGAGACCAGATGTCTTTATTCAGTGATCATCTAATGCAGGGCTCTCCAACCTTGGGTCCCCAGATGTTGCTGGACTACAGCTCCCAGAATCCCTTGCCATTAGCCATGCTGGCTGGGTATGCTGGGAGCTGTAGGCCAACAACATCTGGGGACCCAAGGTTGGAGAGCCCTGATTTAACAGATAGCAGGATAGCAGTGGAGCTGCCTTAGCACGTACAGTAATACCTTGGATTGCAAGCATAATTCGTTCTGGAACCGTGCTTGTAATCCAAAACACTCTTAAATCAAAGCGAGTCTCTGGCAGGCGTGAGCGGGGCCGATTTCGGCCCGCTACGCCCGCTCGAGGCGAGCGGTTACATCCCTACCTTGTATTGCAAGACGTCGCTTGTTTTTCAAGTCTAAATTTATTTTTAAAATTTGCTTGTCTTGCAAAACGCTCTCAGACCAAGTTACTTGCAATCCAAGCTATTACTGTACTACTTTATTTATTTATTATATTTATACCCTGCCTTTTTTCCTGCAAGGAACCCAGGGCAGCTTATATAATCCTCCTCTTCCTCCTCTCCATTTTATTCTCACAACAACCCTA
Source organism: Shinisaurus crocodilurus (assembly GCA_021292165.1). NCBI lineage: Eukaryota > Metazoa > Chordata > Lepidosauria > Squamata > Shinisauridae > Shinisaurus > Shinisaurus crocodilurus. Next base: position 189,958,718 of record CM037879.1, read on the forward strand.
TGAGGTAGGTCAGGCTGAGAATCAGCGACAAAGTCACCCAGTGAGCTTCATGGCAGAGTGGGGACTTGAACCCGGATCTATCGAGTCCCAGTCCAACACTCTGACCACTACGCCACACTGGCTTTATGTGATTTCATGGCTCCTGCATACCAGCAGGGGTACTTTATTTTATTCCTGGTTTCCAGGTACAAATTGGAGTCACTTTTTAATTTTCAGACAGGGATTTAACCCTGTTCTGAAGTCAAACCTAAGCATTTTGTCTCAGCCGCTTTCATCATTTAACAGAACAGCACACCAAGAGGATAAAAAGGAGATCCGCCGGGCCAGCCTGTTCCACAAACCCTTCTGCTTCCTGAGTTTAATTCATTAATCCCACCGCATCTTATCTGACACACTCAGCAATCCCATTGATCTGTGGTATTGTTGAGAAAATAAGATTCAAACATAATGTTAGTTTTGGTCATTCCCACACTTGTTATCCTTGTGGACTTTCATGCCCCCGGGGCAATGGATTAACACTCCAAACCGACAAGAGACGCCTGTCTGTTTTCCATGGATTACTCACTGCAGACATTTGCTCAACAGAGCAACCCCTTGACACAATGAGATTATTTGGAGAGGTGGCCCAGCGAATTACACTTGTGTGTGTGAGAGGCGGGAGGACACCGATGCAAACAAAACACCAAAGATGACCCACAATCAGGACTTTGTAAAAAGTCCATCATTTTCACAATGCTGTTAGTGTCTCAGATTTAGAGTGTGATTGGATGTGCTTGCTTAAATCAAACTTAGTATCTTCCCAACTTCACTTGGCCAATGATGCCAATGTGGTGAATTTCAAACTTTCTACTAAACTGTAATGAACCAAACCTCCCCCTCCCCTCTTTCTGGAAAGGTCTCTGAACAAAAACCATGGCCAGACGGTGACAGAGCCCAACATGTACATCAGCTTGTCTGAGCATGGAAAGCTAGGCAGGGTCAAGCCTGGTTATTACTTGGATGGGAGGCCCCTCCTCTAGTTTCCTGCATTCAGCTGGGGGCTGGACTCGATAGCCTTGTAGGCTCCTTCCAACTCTATGATCTATGAAATCTTTACATTCTTCCATGACCCAGTTTATGTTAACGAGGCACTGTAGAGATCACCTGGAGGATACATGATCAGGTCTTCCTGGGCTATTGACTGGTTAGTTTGAATCTTCCCTCTCTGGGAGCTCCTCTATGGGAGCTACCCATAGAAATATCTGAATTGGGATCTTTTCTTTGTCTTTTGGCTGGTGGGCAAAGAGTCAAGGGGGAGAAAAAACTTCCACACTCTTGAGGCCCAGGGGAACCAGCTGCTTTGGTGGGTTACTCTTAGGATTCTAATAAGGAAGGTTTTTAGTGAGCTAATCTGATGTTTCATTTTATTTTAAAAGCAGCTACTATTTCTCAGCTTCTCTCTGTTTGGTTCTTTAATAAATACACTGCTTTGGAAACTGAATTTGAATGTCTTGCCTAGTCTTGAGCTGCCCTTACCCATGTGCCAGTTAGCTTGGCAAACATGCCAACCTGGTTGTTAAGGAGTTTAAATGAAGCTCTGAAAAAAGGCCTATCCATCTCCATATATCAAAGCCATAAGCCTGTCCTCTCCCGTGGGCAGGATAAGGGATGTTAAAAAGATATGGGACTGATGGCGGCACCATCTCTGAGGAATATAGGCCAAAGGGTGAACTTGCAGCTTGTCCTACCTTGCCGGGTGAAGATGCAGGCATACCAGTTTGTCTCACTAACCCTTTCCACACTGGCTTGTCTGCCAAGATTGAAATGCCTGGGCAGTGCAGAGGATTCTGGAGCATTTTTCAAAGATGCACACTCAGCTCACGTGGAGTACTGGTTTGGTCTGCTGGGCTTCATTATCTCCCCCCAAGTTTTCCCCAAGCTGGTGCCCTCCAGATGGGTTGGATGATAGCTCCAATCAGCAATGCCATGGTGGCTGGGGATGATGGAAGGTGTAACCCAACACATCTGGAGGGCACCAGCTTGGGGGAGGCTGCCCTAGCACATACCCAACACTCCCCATGGCTGTGCATCAAGGGGGCAGCCACTAATAGTCAGTAAGATGACTTTCAGAGAAGCTAGTCCATCATTCTGATCTTCAGTGGACCCGTGAGAAGCTTCCAAGGAACCTCAGGTTTCCTCTGAACACAGTTTGAAACTCACTGCTTTAGAGGGCCCTAAAGCATTTCACATATATTATCTCAGTAATCCTTCCCACAACTCTGTAAGATAGATAGGTGTTGTTGTTTCTGTATTGCAGATGAGAGGGCAAAAGGAACAGAAGCTTGCCTAAAGCCACTAAGGGAGTTCCTGGCTGAAGTAAGATTTGAAGCAGGGATTTCCTGGTCTTCAGCTCAGCATCTTTCCCAGGACACTAGCTCAAAGAAGTCCATGGGATTTAAATAGCCTAATTCTATGCAGGAGTGCAGCCATGTATTGCAGTCATGGATTGCAATCTATTCCCCATAAATAGGACTGCAGCAGCATGAGTGTCCACTGAATAACCCACCCCACCCCTTCTTGTTCACAGGGGGAAGTGGGTATAAGCTGACCTTGCAAATGGGACCAGAAAACTTACTGAATAAATAAATATAATAATGTTGTTGTTGTTGTTGTTGTTGTTGTTATTATTATACCGCCCAACAGCCGAAGCTCTCTTGTTATTTTTAATGACTAAAGATCCCATGCTGAAAGAGAAAGAGCATCAAGTGCCTACACATTTTGTTTTTAAATAATTTAGACCACAGGGGGGCAGAAAGTTTCCTTTCTTCAGCCCCACATCAGCAAAGTACTTAAGCAGATGCTGAGCATTTAAGCTGATATAGGGGACTGGTGATTGCAAAAGTTAATATGCTTTTAAAGGAAGCAGGTTGGGTGGGTGGGAGGCATGTAAACCTTGATGGGATCAGGACAGTAATTCCCAATCATTCCCTACAGTCTTCTGGATCAAAAGTTAACCACCACCCCCAATATGGAACCTGCCCTTATTTAAATCTACACCATCGACATGAAATGGGGACTAACTAAACAGGAAGTAGATGTAGCACAACCACCAGTACTTTTGCAGGTATATTTAAGTAGGTGTTGCATGTTGACATTCATTAATTAAAAGCGGATTCCACTGTGCTTTACCAGATACAAGGTGGGTTACAAAGGCTACATCATTAAAATAATTAAAATGATACGGTTCTCCCTCCTAAAATAAGCAATACACATGGAAAGGTATTGGAAAGACTCACCAGGAAAGACTTGTTCCAACCACTTTTACTGTTTTTGTCTCCCTCATGGAGAGATTTATTTATTATTACATTTATGAATCGCCCATCTGGCCGGCAATTGAAAATATTTACTGAAAACAGTACATACAAATATAAACAAGTGAATACACTGTATATCCTTTGATAAGATGGATGTGTACAACTCCTCTTAACCCTAAGAACAGACAACCATATCCATGGGATCAACTGTGTACGGAAGGGAGGTTTAACCCTTTCCTTCTCTGCTTTGATGGAGTGCCTCTCCTGGTATGAAGCTACCACCAGTGCACTATGATCAACATCTGAGGCCTTCCCCTGAGGCACTCAGGCCTGGAGGATGGCAACACAACAACGGCCTTTTCGATGGTGCCCTCTGACTGTGGAATGCTCTCCCCAGTGAGATCCACCTGACACCAATATTACTGTCTTTTTGCCCCCCCCCCCCCCCGTTAAGACTTTCCTCTGTTCCCAGGGATTTGAGGACATATGGTGGGCTTCTTAATTAAGTTATTTTATCAGTTCTTGGTATTTCATTGTTAATTGTTTTTATCTGTTTAAAATAGTTTTACATTTTTGTATGTCTTAATCCCTGTTGTAATATGCCTTGAGTCTTTTTTTCTGAGCAAGCTGTCCAAGAAATTTAAATTACAGCAATATGAACGCTGTAAAAATTGACACACACACCCGACTGCTATTGGCCCCAGAAGAAAGTTTCCACTGGTGCCAGCAGGAGCTTTTCTTCCAGGGCTATCAGCACCTTGGGGTGGGGATTTTTCATTGGGACTGTGATGCAGGACAAAATGATTAATCCTACCTCCTCAGTACACTGTGGTCTCAATGCGAATTCCCCACGTGCCTGTTATTATTAATTTTATGTAAACCACATAGACCAGTATTCTCCAACCTTGGGTCCCCAGATATTTTTGGCCTACCACTCCCAGCATGCCCCAGCCAGCATAGCTGGCTGGGGCATACTGGGAGTCGTAGGCCAAAAACATTTGGGGACCCAAGGCTGGAGAACACTGACATAGACAGAGGATAGTATTGTATTGTGCCCATGCACTTGTGGGAACCACTGTTCATGCAACGGGGCTTTGCTGCTTCTAAAAATAACCCATAATGAGCGGAAACACTTGCTTCTGGAAGGTAGCTCTGCCGACCTGTCCCAATCTGGAAAAGAGAGTTTCCACTCATTTGGGGGTATTTTTAGAAGTGCTAAAGCCCCATTGCATGAGTGGTGGATCCCATGAGCGCAACAAAACCAGTGGAGGTGGAGCGGCCCTATTGAATATTGCCCATAATTGCTAATGTCATGTTTTGTGGCATGTCTAGTGTGGCCCTGAATCACTTGTGCTTCTCAGAGTCCTATGTTTGTTGTAACATCCAGATCAGCTTTTAGAATTGCACTAGCTCAAATAGCATCCAGTTTTACTTCCATGTCCCCAACTTTCTCCAAGGAACTTGATTTTTGTTTCCAGAATGCTTCAGATGGAGGACGTTGACTCCGTTTATCCGTGTCACACACACATTAAAGGTCTCTGAAATGATTGAGGTGTGTTTGAGAAAAGTTCTGCACCAAACCCACGGGAGAATCTCAGCACCACATCTGCTATGATCATTGCTCCCCCTTACTTCATTTTCTTTCAGAATGGTTCATTAGTATGTGACAAAAATGCTACAACAAAATTATAATAACAGGTTGTCATTGTTGCACATATCTGTTTTAGTTGCTCGCCTTCCTAGGCTGCAAGGGGTTTGGGGGAGAGTATCTTTTTTTTTTTTAATGATGCCTTTTCTGATGCAGAGAATTAGAACCAGTGATTCTGTTTAATAGCGCTTGTGTGTGGGTGCGTGATGTTCCGCAGAAGATCAAACGAGACCATACCAACAAGTAGGAGCTAAATGGTTGGTACATGTTGCTCCAAGGCCAAAAAATGCTAGTTATTTAATCACTACAGAGGCATTCAGTGGAAGCAGGGAGGGGTAGGTAGACTGCAACTGTTCAGGGAAACTCAAAGCAAACTTTTAATAATTAGATGTTTCCTTAGAGCCAGTAATATGTGAGATTGTGTAGGCTGGCAGTGTGAGCTGGGTGATTAAAAAGAAAACAAACTCAACTAAAGACTTAAATGATAACATGTACTTTCTGTCTCTGCCCTTCTCAGTAAATACCATAAGGATTTTGGGGGTGTTTTTTGTTTTTTTTTAAAGGAAAGAAAGGGGAAGAAACACTTTCTCTCTGCTGGGCTGATTCTGCAACAAATTGGAAAAAACTGCCCTCTTGTCTCTTTGTGTCCAAGCGATACCTGTGATATTTGAGAGAAACAGGGACAAAAGGATGAAAGCCTCTTTTCAGACATGTTATATAATAGCAACACTAGAGAAGATGAGATGGATGGGCGAAGTTAGTCACAATTCTCACAAAGCAGCAAAACAGATTATAAAGTTTGTATCAGAATTATTTGTTGTTGATGAATGTTCTGCCATTCAAGCAGAAAGCCCAATTCTTATGCGTGCATGTACGGTAGTTGTCGGTGAAGCAGCCTTTGTGGCTGATGCCAGAAGGGGGCAGGTACCCGGGCTGGCATGCATCCACACATTGTGTCAGCGTGTTGATGCAAAGGAGTGGAACCTGAGTGGGCCATGCACTAGCGCCTTGGGATTCAGGGGGTGGTGATCCAGAAGGGCACCCCTGAACACTTTAAGTCAGGGTCAGGGGTCCCCAATAGGGCGCCCAATGGCACCCATGAAGCTCTCCACTTCCTGCCCCCTTCAAAAAATTTTTTTTAAAAAAATTAAAAATATTGGAAAATGTTATAGTAGTCTTCTTTCTCTCCCCTCTACCTCTTTGCCTTGCTATTTCCCAGCATCTAATGCCTCTATTTCCTGCCATCTCTTTAGCTCAGTTTCACCCACTCCCAGCCTCTAGCCTTGCTCTTTTGCTACCCTTTTGCCTTGCTGTTCCCACCTCCCAGACTCTAGCTTCACTATTTCTCTCCCCACCTCTTTACCTTGCTGTTTCTCCCTTGTCCCAGCCTCTAGCCTTGCTCTTTCTCTCCCCTCTACTCCTTTGCTTTGCTATTTCCCCTCCCTCCCAGCCTCTAGGCTTGCTATTCCTCCCTTCTCTTTAGCTCACTTTTGACTAGCTAGCCGAGCCATTTTGTGGTGGTGCCCACAGTAGTTTCTTGAATTCCCAAAATGTGCCCACAGGTCCAAAAAGACTGGGGACCTGCTTTAAAGTGTGGCCAAGTGGCAGGGATGGTGGCTTGGTTGCCTCTGCCCTAGAGAAAGGTCAAGTGCACCGTCAAGAGATTAGCATTTAACATCCACACTGCTTTCACTGCTGCAGATCCAGTTTGTGTTAATTTGATAAAGTTGTGGCCCTAGTTTGACAGTGAGAAAGAAGAAGCCTCGGGAGGTGGTGCATACTTTGCTGGAAGTATTTAAGCAGAGGCCAGATGGCCATCTGTCACAGAAGCTGTAGTTGCAAGATTCCTGCAATGGGTAGGAGGTTGGATTAGATGACCGTCAAGGGTGATCTCTCTATGATTCTATGGTTACTTTAGTGAATAGAACATTGTAACCAGGGATCCCCTCCATTTCAGTGTTGTGCAGATGAAAACACATAGATATACAGGTCACTCTGCATCCACAAACCACAGCTCTATGAGGGCAACAGATAATACTCCATGCTGTGTTGTGTGATCCTTCAAGCAAAACCAAGGTTTCTATATCTCCCAGCCAGGAGATACAAGCCTGGAGTGCCCTATTCTCTGAACATGCATTGTTCTGATTGGATGGGGGCTATTGGACCTTGTCTCGTGCTTGCAAATTCTGGCAGTGAGCTGTGTTGGAAGTGCTTCTTCATGGCATCCTTCTCATTAAAGTAGGGTTATGGGTTGATCTCTTGGGGTCCCTTCCTGCCCAATGATTCTGTGATTGTAGAAGGAGGACTAAAAGGACAGAGTTGGGTTTGGGGGGCTAATGCATCTTGGTGATGGTGGCTAGAAGAGCTGATGCAGGGGATTTGGTGGGGAGCAGGGGCGGTGGATTTGGGGAGTCTGCTGGAGTGTTTAATGCTGTGCCTCTGCTCGACTTGTATATTTGTAAATAAATACAAATATTACAAAATGTCAGTCAGGCTCCAGTGGTCTCATTCCATAGGAAACCAAACCCAGGTAAGAGCTGCCCCCTAAAACTTCTCACTGCTCAGAGTATGGGGGTATGTGTATAGTAGTAAACCTGGGTGTTTGATCTATAGCACTTCAGAATGCAGGCAGATGCTCTACTATGCAACAATAACAATGAAAGACAATCCCTACATACAGAAAACAAATACATCAGGGAGAGGGATATGTAGAACCATGCCCCCTGACATGCTAAGTTTATATGTGGAAGGATTTTGTATTGAAGCCTATCATATGATCCTGGTATAAATTTGGCCTTCCAAAGTCCTTCAATGCATGCCAACACTGTTCATGGCAGTTTCTTGAATGATTTTCCTTAGAGATGGTACAGAGTATCCCTACAGACTACTGAGTTCAGAGGTTGAGGAATACATCTTGGAGATCCTTCAGGCATCTTTATTCTGGTTTGGGAGGGGAGTTGGGGGATAGGGGGGTATTTTACCTTTCACACACCTGTGCATATTTGTGTATATGGAAATGAAAAAAAGTGGTAAAATGGGTGCTAGACAGCAAATAAATGAAGTGTTGGGAGTAGGAAAGATATCATGGTCAACAATATTGCAGTTAGAGCAGTGGACTAAGAAATGGAAGAAGAGAAAATAGTATAATAAGGAATTTACAGGTTTGAAAAGAAGGTATTAGATAGAGAAATAATAGAGGGGAATAGTTCAACAAGGGGTATAACTAAGGAGATGTATAAAATGATTCAAAAAAAGGAAGATCATAAAGATAACCTTAAGTCTATATGGGAATTGGAATTTGAGGAGGAGATTTCGAATGAAGGGTGGAAAAATATTTGGGGCAGAAGAATACTAAGAAATATGTCAGTAAGGATTAAAGAGAATTTTTATAAACTTATTTGGAAATGGTATCTGACACCGGTAAGATTGAATAAAATAGATAGTAACTATTCCACATCATATTGGAGGGGCTGTCAGGAACTTGGTACATATGCTCATATGTGGTGGAGCTGCAAAAGCATTTTGGATTTTTGGAATAAATTTTTTGTAGAAATTTCAGAAATAACTGGTTTAAATTTGGAGGTCTGTCCCAAATTAGCATTGTTATCAGTAACTGAGAAACTGGTTTGTACCCAAGATATAAAGGAACTTATTGTAAACTTGGTAACAGCTGGGAGATTAATGATAGCAAGGAAATGGAAAGTCCAACATGTTTTTTCAATTGTTGATTGGTACAAGGAGGTATGGGACATTGCTGTAAATGAAGTTAACTTGCTGTATTAAATGAAAAAGGGACAATTAAAGAGAAATAATTTTAAGGAAATTTGGGGGCCATTTTTAGATTTTGTGTTAGTCGAGGGAAAAGGGAGCATGCCTTGTCAAGATATGTTTTTTTGGAATATTGAGTAATAGGGGAATAGTGTGGTGAAGGGGACACTGTGTTGTTATTTGTATGTTGGTATGGTTTTTTGTTGTATATTATTTGAAACTCTACATTTTAAAAAAAAGGAAAAATGGAAATGGAAAAAAGATGTTTTTGTGATGGTTCATGCATTTGTTTTTGTATCATGCCTAAACTTACGTATATAAGAACATACTGTAAGAAAACATGTACTGTTCTCTCTCTATATTCACATGAAGTAGTCTTTTAAAGTATCCACTCTCTATGGTCAGCCTCTTAACTCCTGTAGGTCCTGTGCATTTAAGATTATTTCACAAATAATTTTCTTTTCATTCTCTCCTCCCCCCCCCCACCATTCCCTCCTACAGTTACTGCACGTCAAAGTGATCAACTGTTTCTGAAAGCTTTCTGCATTTTTTCTTTTAAATTATAACTACTTCTCTATGCAGGTTTCCCCCCCCCCCCATGTGTTTATCTCCACCTTCAAGTGAAATGGAACAAGAATACATTCACGAGAGACAAAACTTCCATTGTTTACACTCATCAGCACAGACTAGGCAGTGAGGAGGAGGAAATGAGGCATCTGTTGAATACAGATGAGGACAGAAAAGTTGTGGGGATTGAAGTTTTGAAATGGAAAACTTCATTGGCTTTTAAGCAAACTTGCCTTATTTCCATGTGAATGTATGAAATGGCCTTAAATCAGTGTTCTCCAACCTTGGGTCCCCAGATGTTTTTGGCCTACAACTCCCAGCATACCCCAGCCAGCTATGCTCCAGTGTTCCAAGGTTGGAGAACACTGCAGTAGGGTGAGATGAATTTCTATTTATATTATAGTAATTATTCCTAAATTTGCATCAATACATAATATCAGGGATGGGGACTCGGACTCCAGGACTCGACTCGTGAGTCAGACTGAGTCCCCCCTCTGACTCGAGTCGGACTCGAGTCCCAATATTTTTAATGGGACTCGAGACTCGACTCGGGACTCGAGACCAAGGACTCTTCAACATCCCTGGGCTGTGCCAGAAGGAATGGAGAGGAGCGCAATCACCGGTGAAGAGTGCATGGAAGTGAGGCGCGCCACTGCTTGGCCACTATGGACAGCTACCAGGAGCGCAGCCCCAACGATGTGTTGAGATTTATTTTGATTGATGTGTTGTTGTGGGGGTTAGGGTCAGACATTTTGGGTTTGGCTGCCTCTGCCTGCCTGTTTGGGGTTCCCAGCCTCTTCTGCCTGCCTGGTCTCTCCTTGACCAGTTCAACAGTTGAAATGTCCAAGACAAAGGGCACTGCCTGTCTGCCTGTATGGAGTTCCCTACCTCCTCTGCCTGCCTGGTCTCTTCTTAACCAGTTCCACAGTTTGAATTGTCCAAGACAAACGCCTCTGCCTGCCTGCTTTGGGGTTCCCTGCCTCCTCTGCCTGCCTGGTTATTTTGGGTTTGTCTGCCTGGTCTGTTCTTGCCAAAATCAGTTGCAGAGTTTTGAAATAAAAAGGCACACTTGTGCCTAGAATTTATTTAAGCCGCACATCTGAAGTAGCCTTATTTTGTTGGGGGAAAACCCCACTGATTTTAATAGGGACTCGTGGAGTCAGTTTGGGGAGTGACTCGTGACTCGTGAGTCACCATTTTGGACCAAAGACTCGGACTCGGACTCGAGACTCGGGTCCAAAGACTCGTGACTCAACTCGTGACTCGAGACCAAGGACTCTTCAACATCCCTGACATATAAATTAGAATATGGAAATGTTATGCAAATCTGTGTCTGGGTCTTTTTCTTGTTTGTTTTTGGTGATGGGTTTCCTCTTTTTTGGCACTTTGTAAGTGGCCACCCTATCATATATCACTCTGAAGAAAAGCCAAATAATCAGAAGCACACTGACAGGGCAGTCCACTGACAGTTGTAGCCTCAGGCTGCAATCCTATATATCACTTACCCAAGAGTAGGCCTCATTGAGCTCAGTGGGGCTTACTTCTGAGTGGACATAGATAGAATTGTACTGTGAGATTTCATTCTTTTCTGCCCATGTCTTGCAGTCTTCCCTGTATCAGGTTTGATTGGCAACATCCTCCTTTGTGACTTCATGCTGTGCTGCTGTCACCTACAAGGCCTCATGAGGTACTCTAAGTTTTTTTGTTTTGGCTACAGCAGAGTGGGGGAAGGAGAAAACATATTTAAACAAAGATTATCCATTTCTGTCTAAATATTGAAGGAGGCTTTTCTCTCTAAACATTGAAGGAGTTCTCTCTCCACTGCCTATTTGGCCAATGTTACAGGTCAGGGGGTGTTGGGTTTGGGCAATTGCCGTGGCCTTTACCCATGAAGGAGCCACCTGTCAAGGCCCAGCACTGTCATCATGATTCTTACTCAGGGCAGGGCCCTCTCATGTGGCATGGAGATGCTGAACCCACCCCAGAGTCTCTTATAAAAGTGCAGGGAACTCTGGAGTGTTCTTTACGTTTGTGAACTCAAACCTCATTGACTGTCCCTTACTGGCCATCCCTCACCGACCACTCCTCTGCCTTCTCTTCTCAGGACACTCTTGAAGCCCTCTAGGCCAAGTGGCCCAAGACTCCTCAAAATGTGGGAGCTAGCCTTGCCTATTGGGAAAGGGGTGAGTGACTAGCATTGCTCAGAAATTCCATCAATGTCAAAGCCTCTCTTACAGTGCAATCCTATCATGTCTGCTCACTAAGTCTAAGTCCCACTAAGTCCAAGGGGTTTACTCCCAGGTAAATGTGGATAGGATTGCAGCTAAAATTAGCAGCAGCAGCAGCAGCAGCAGTAGTAGTAACAATAACAATAATAATAATAATTAATAGATTTAAAACAGTGAAAGCTTAATCACTGTGGTAAAGCAAAAGAGAGGCATTTGTAAAGCAAATAAATACTGTGGTCAATGGAGCTTTTACATTCACAAAACAATTTATGGAGGAAACCCCTTACCATTAATATAGTACTTAGATTTCTAACACTGTCTATATTTATATAGCATTTTCCCTGAAGGCTTCCCATATGCTGTTTCAATAATCCTTACAACAATAGTAGGCCAAAATTATGATCACAGTAGTAGTACAGTTGAGGGACTGTGCTGAGATGTGGTGCTTTCCTAAGGTGACCTAGTCAGTTCTTGACTGAGGTGATATTTGATCATCCCAGATTGCAGGACACGGAATAATGGGCTCAAGTTACAGGAAGCCAGATTCCGCCTGGACATCAGGAAACATTTCCTGACCGTTAGAGCATTACTACAATGGAACCAATTACCCACTCTGGAAGCATTCAAGGTGCGGCTGGACAGCCATCTGTCAGGGATGCTTTGACCTGGATTCCTGCACTGAGCAGGGGGTTAGACTCGATGGCCTCATAGGCCCCCTCCAACTCTACTATTCTATGATTCTATGAACCAGAGACTTCCCTGCTTACAGTTCATTCTCTTACAGTGCAATCCTGTGTATGTCGACTCAGAAGTAAGCTCCATTGACTTCAATGGGAGTGTGAATGTGGAATAACAGAAAGTCAGAGTAGAAAACAGAATGTGGCCCTTGAAACACCAGCTGTTGCCTAATGGAAACTTCTGGGAGGGGGGAAAATGTATATCCTATTAAGGAACAGGAGTTCTTTTGTAGCCAACATAGCATATTCACCCTGGTTCCCATTTTTCATCCTGTCTTTTCACAAAACCAATGCATAAAAAACAGAATTGCTGTTGTTCCTGATGAATGTATTGCTTTTGCTGCTCGTTCCCCACCTGACATCATAATCCTCTGTTTGTGACACAGTAATCATTTCCACAGTGCCCATTTGTGAGAGCCCAAAGCAAGGGTTTAAGACTTGATCCCCAAAATGCTCTTTGCTATGATACCTCCCATAATATCATATCGGCTTACAGTCCTGACATGCTAATTTCAGCCAAGTGACATAAAATATCCATGCATACGTGGGAGTGGCACACTTGAAATACTTCATTTCAGAGAATTCCCCACAGAGTTTATGGTTTTATTATTGGCCCACCGGCCAAATAAGCCACAATCTTTTGCTGATGCTTGCTTAAGATATGTCAAAAACAAAAGTTGGTACATGATGCAATTTAGCCTTCTTTTTAAATCGCTCCTCATGGAGACACCCTCCCTCCCTCTCTCTCCTTCTCTCTCTCTCTCTCTCACACACACACACATACACACAATTTGGTTAAATCACACAATACCTGTGGAGAAAACCAGCACCATATTGTGTGTTGCACCTGCTCTGAAGTAATTATAGATGTAATTTTCCAGAATGCAGTTGTTTTCTAATTTATCTAGGGTAAATGTAAAATAAATTTTGTTTGTTAGTGAACGAGATATGTGGGGGAGAGGCAAGTGGCTGCAACTGAACTATTGACAATCACATGGTCTAGATCAGGGGTGGGCAACTTGTGGCCCTCCAGATGTTGAACTGCAACTCCCATCAGCCCTCACCATTGGCAATGTTGGCTGGGGCTGATGAGAGATACAGTCCAAAAACATCTGGAGGGCTGCATGCTGCCCACCCTTGCTGTAGGTGGAGAATTTGCACAGGGTATATAAAGGGAAACTGACTGAACCCTACCTCCAACAGCTGAGGAGCTTACCTGAGCCAGGTTATTTTGGACTCAGCTGGGAATTCCACAGCTTCCCTTGGAAGACTGGAATACCTTTTTCCGGTGTCTCCTTTAAGGTTTGCTATGGGCTGCACATATCTTTCTAGTCAAGGTGTGTCCTTTCAAGTCACGCATGGATTGCACAACTCCTTCAGCTGAGAGGCTTCTTTTGGCAGGTCCCTTTAGGGACCTTGTCTGGAGATTCTGTGGACATTCCTAATGGCTGAAATGGTCTCAGTCATAGAACCTGACAGTAAGCAGAATTGGACCCTGATCTGAAACCTGGATGGAAAATCACTGGGAGTCCCATGTAATAATGGTTTATATGTGGGATAATAAAGATACATTTTAAAATAAACACACCTCCACTCCAAACTGTAGGAACAGGTTTGATTCAGCCATAGGTTTTATCAATAATATAGTTTGGCTCCTCTAGTGTGTCATGTGCTGAACTTCATTACATTCTAGTCCATGTTTTACAGCACTTTCGCACTTATTTATTATTCACTGAACATTTCTATGCTGCCCTTCAACAGATATATTCAAGTCTGCCTTACATAGGAAAAAATTAAAGGAGATATCATTAAAAAATAGTAAAAATAATAATAATTAAGAATGTATAGAACAGACCAGTTGCCACCTGCTTTCTGACGGGGGAACCTATAGGAGGGCCCCTGATAATTATCCCAGTCCATGGGCAGGCAGTCCTTCAGGCACCCAGGTCCCAAACCATGCAGGACTTTATAGATAAACACCTGCATGTTGAATGGTGCTTGGAAACTGATCAGCAACCAATGAAGCTGTTTAAGAAGCAAGGAGCTATATTCCCACTTATTAGCATGACTTCTGCCCTAGTCCTTTTGATAGGAAGATGGGAAGCTGCCTTATACTGAGTCAGACCATTGGTCTTTCTAGCTCACTGACTGTCTGCACTGACTGGCAGTATCTCTCCAGGATTTCAGACAGTAGTTTCAGTAGTTTTTCCCAACCCTACTGGGAGATGGCAGGGTTCAAACCTGAAAATTTTTCAGGCAAAAAAGCATGTGCTCAGTCACAAAGCAAAGGCCCTTCCCTTGCTTCTTCCTGATTTCTGACATATTCACAGTTTTCATTCCCCCCCCAGCATCCCCAGTAAAGCAAACAGACTAATATATGAAGGTGCTGTAAATATAGGCAGTACATCTTCCCTTTCAGAGAAAGCTTGCAAGCCGAAGTCTCAGCCACAGCCCAAGAGACTCCTGGTTAGAACGCCAGATAGCTTACCTGAACTAGCCTTGACTTTGAGTTCCCAACTTGAACTCTTTTGGAAAGTGAACCCTGCAGACCAATCTTCTAGAAATCCATGGATGACAATATGAGTCTCACATGCCAGTGTCTTATCGACATATCTTGAATGAGATAGCAATCAACATGTTACCTTGCAAAATGCTTTACACGTGGTAATGCAGGAGGAGACCATCCAGTCATCATAGCACAGTACAAGTTCTTAAAAAAGAAAAGCAAAAAGAAGTCCCAACCTCAAAACCAAAACTACAGCAAGATTAGAGTGGCCAGTTCTGTTTGCCACACAGTGTCATACAGTGAAAAGCCACTCTAGATTTATTGGTCGCAAATTACTGGGAATTTGAAATAGATTAGATGGAGAAATGAAGCCTATCTTTATGGGTTTCAGCACACTGGGAACCAGCATGGGGGGCGGGGAGTAATACTAGCATCCTTCAGCCAAATAATTGGTTGCCAAATCACAATGCTGCAGTGGCAGATGAACCCACAAATAGCAGAATTTCCCTTCCATGCAACTCCTAAATGTTCAGCATTCCCCATGATCCCTGATCATTGCTAGCTGGAGCTGATGGCAGTTGTAGACCAAAGCATCTAGAGGGCACCAGGTTGCCTTCCCTTGGTCTAGACTCTGCAGCTAGCGCCCTATGCCTCCCTGACTCCCCTGTCCACTTCCTGCCAATAGGGCACATCCCCTCCTCTCCCTGTGGCCTGTGTGAAGTTTTAGTCCAGTCCTACTTAGTAATGGGAAATTTCCCCCCAGGCTTGACTCGAAATTCGGGTCAGCAAATTGAGCTTTAAAAAAATTATATTAGAAACAAGTGATTCAGATGCCTACCTGCAGTCCTGTCACCCCCCCCCCCAGAAGTCCCCTTTCCTTTCCACTTGTTTACCTGGGAGTGGCAGGGAGCTCTTGCTGTAGGTCTCAGTGTGAGGCCTCCCTCCTTGTCACCTGTAGTATAGCAAGGGCAGCATCCCAAGTGCAAGGGGCCCTGGGAAATGTAATTTTCCCAGGGTACCTGAATCCATCACTCAGAACACTCCTTTTCCAACATTCCAAATGACAGGAATGAACACTTGTAGAGTGTTCAAAGTGCTCCATATACACAGTCTCTACAATACACTGTACAGTACCCTATACAGTATTATTGCTTCCATGTTGAAAGTATGGGCTGAGGATGAGGGATAATGCCTTTGTTTAAGAACGCCGAGTGAGTTTGCGGCAGATGTGAACTTTAAACCACAGACTTCTTGGTTCACAGCAGGGCTGGTCCTACCATTAGGTAGAGTGAAGCAACTGTCTCAGGTGGCAGATGCTGGGGGCCAGTAGTGGCAGTCCCTTGGCCAGTCCTTCTGAGCCCCCTGGCCATTCCTCTCTGTTGGAGGACAGAAGTGTATGTGCTGCAGGGCCTGTCCTGCACTCCCTAGAGTAGCCTGCTGCCCTCAGGTGCAGTGGAGGACACTGTCCCCTCACCAGTGTTGAAGTAAAATTCAGTCGGTAGTCCTGTTCACTTCTGCATTTGGAATGGGCAGGGTGCTATCTTGTCCTCTGCCTGAGGCAGCAAAGTGTCTTGGTGCATCCCTGGTTCATTGCAACATCTAGCCCAGTGTTCTCCAACCTTGGGTCCCCAGATGTTTTTGGCCTACAACTCCCAGCATGCCCCAGCCAGCGTAGCGTAGCTGGCTGGGGCATGCTGGGAGTTGTAGGCCAAAAACATCTGGGGACCCAAGGTTGGAGAACACTGAGCCACTACATATGCTAACCCTTATGTTTAAATATATAGGAGGACTAAAATTCAGACATTAGGTCAATCTTACTAATATTAAGACAGGAATAAGGAGGGGAAGGAAGTCAGCATCACACACACCCATATACAAGCAGAAAGTGCTTCCATACATACATTGGCAGGGGGTAATATTTCCTTCTGCTAGCAGACCCTTATACCTCGTGGAGTGCAAAGTCATAGATTCCCCAATATGGGGCAGGGGATGGTTTGGAGGCACAGTCGAGTTGCCACTTGGAAGCAAAAAAGCCCTTGTGCATGAATAGAACACCAGGCATCGATGGTACTCTGAGTACTTGTTGTTGTTGTCGCTAAAATGAATGCAGTGCCCAAGGCTTGCCCTGGGCACTGCACAACACACTTTGAGATATGAATTAAAAGTGCTTTTCAGCTAATCACTCTAACAATATTTTCCTTGAAAACGACATGATTACATTTACTACCCAATACACAATAGTGGAATTATATTTATGCAAATGCAAGTAAATCGTGTGTAAGAGAGTATAGACTTGAGTGTTTTAAACTAAATCGATTAGAAATGGCTATGTAATTGCCATATTTTCCTGCAGTTAGTTTTGAGTCTAGAAACTGAACCCTACTTTGTTCTTTTTTTCTTTTTTTTTTAAAGAAAGAAATGTGTTTCTGATTTAGTTATTTCACTTCCTTCTGATTACACATTTTAAGAATTGCAAATGGGTCTATTATTCCCCTCAGCCCCAGTTTCCATTCAAGGCAGGAAGAAAATCACAGAGAAGTGTGCTTATTCTGATGAGAATGCTCAAAAGGTACAGTAATCAACTAGTGGAAGAATTATTACATCAAAATCAAAGATGTTACCAGGTTTATAACTATGCTTTTATAATACTGTGCAATCTCTTTACCTCATGATGAAGACATGACGGTTGTTCACCTCATGTCTTCATCATCCCTGACTCCCATGAAGTCTCTCCACAATCCAGTAAACCATACCGTAGTCCGGTGTTCCTCAACCTTGGGTCCCCAGATGTTTTTGGCCTACAACTCCCAGCATGCCCCAGCCAGCTACACTGGCTAGGGCATGCTCGGAGTTGTAGACCAAAAACATCTGGGGACCCAAGGTTGAGGAACACTGCCGTAGTGGAAACCGTGTTCTATAGGTAATGTTGTGGACCAGCCTGCAAGATGAGAAAACAGGGGACTGGGAAGTCATGCATGCCAGCCTTGCATAAATGTCATCATCTCCTGACTTTCTATATTCCTCTTTCCTGGAAAATGACTCAGCAGCAAGGAAGACATATTGTTAAATCTACAGTTGTTTATCAGGAAGATGTTTATGTCTCATCTTTACTAGAGAGGCTATTAGAAAATAACTAAGAACTGGTGTAGTATATAGAGGTTTACACTGCAATCCTATACACACTTAGCTGGGAGTAAGTCCCATCGATGGGACATAATGGAACTTACTTCCAAGCAGGCATCCATAGGATTGCACTGTAAGAGAATGATCTACAAATCAGGAAGGTTGACCAGATGGCCTTAGGCAAGTCACTCTGGGTGAGTTTGCACAACATGACAAGCCATCGCTGAACCGTGATAGCTGCGGCAGACGATTGCCCCTTCTTGGCGCTAGCCTAGCGTGCTTTTGCTTGGACCCCATCCTCCCTCCCGCTGTCATCACGTATCCCAGTGGCCTTTGCAAGCCAGTTCATATCCCACGATCCCTCGCTACGTCGGCTGCTTCTTCCTGATTGGTCTGCTGAGCGCACGGGGCAGGCTTTCCCTTTCTCTCCTCCCAAAGCAAATTGTAACCCTCTCCTTTCTGCCTCCTAGCTGATCTACTTTGTAGACTCCGCAGAAAAAAGCGATCTGTACCTGTCACCCAGTTCCTCTCCTTGCCACCTCCCAGCTCATCTACTTTGTAAACCCAGCAGAAAAAAGCAATCTTTACATGTCACCGAGACCCACCACATCCCTTCACATCCACATTCTGAAAGGGTGAAATTAAATAATATAATCAGTGAACTTCCTAAGAGCCACCATCTTTTGTGTTTTGTTGTTTTTTAAAGTCACTGAAATGTCTTCTTTGTTTTTGTTTCATTCTTGAATTACACAAGGATCAGTTTGCTTCAACTTAATGAAGCAGGTGCCTTGATAACAGGCTTCTCTACATGAGGCTTTTAACCCGCCACTTTTCAGAGGCTTCTGCTTCCGGATTCTTTGTGGGATTAAGATTGGCTCCTTTACCCTTGCTTCCCCCCCAAGGGTTTTTCTTTTTCTGTCTTTCTATATGTTCCATTACACAAGCACAAAGTGGCACAGAGGTATGAAAGTAGGTGTGAAAGAAATACGAGCTGGTCACATGGTTTGTATGTTCTGGTGATGTACTACTGACTTGTTAGCTTTCGGTTCTGTAGCCATTTTTTGGAGAGAGATGGAATTGCTTACTTCTTCTTCTCTCTGTTCTACTGACTAGTGCTTGCTGGACTTAATGCAATCATGTAACGTCTTAAGCTGAGGTGGAGTGATAAACAACTTGCTCCACTGGATTAATGCTTGCTATGCATTGTTCTCTGCATATGGACTGTAATTAGGAGATGTATACTCTGTAGTAAATACTTGCTATAGTAATAAACAGGTAGAACTATAACCTGTGGAGTCTACAGAGTTATTTCCTTATTACTGGGATCTGCAAGGAGGAAGCTGAATGGGCTGACATCCGATACGCTTGGAATGCTGCGTGGAGTGGGAGAGACAAGTCTGAACTTCTGTGTGTAGATTTATGGGCATTTGCACACAGGAACAGGATTTTAAATCTTCCATCTCACACAAGTGAAGCGCTCTGCTTGTGCGCCTTCAGGGTGGTGTGTCATAACACCTTCATAGCGGAACTGCAAAAATACATGAGCTTTTCATTCTGGTTCATTCCTCCATTTTCAGATAATACCACACTTTCCTCACTCTAAAGAAAGCTGCGGACACACTTGCAAAGCACGGGAGAGGCCCAGGAGGAGGAGGAGGTCATGTGAAGCACCGGCAAACTACCGTCAGTGAGAAATCATGTGTGCACAGTAAATGCCTCATGTAGAGAAGCCCAAATGTGTAATCTCTCTAAGGACTAGAGCAGTGTTCTCCAACCTTGTGTCCCCAGATGTTTTTGGCCTACAACTCCCAGCATGCCCCAGGGAGTTGTAGGCCAAAAACATCTGGGGACACAAGGTTGGAGAACACTGGACTAGAGAGAGAATTGGTGACATTTCTATGGACCTGGAATAGGTGGCTGGTAAAGTGAAGAATGAGAACAGTACCTTCCAGTTTTAGATCTGAAAGCACAGTTGGAGTATACTACCTGAGGACCACTTCAGAGTTTATTTTATTTTTAAATCTACATGGAACATATGAATCATGTGTGAATCTTTCACTTATTTCCCATGTGCTGTGTTGCCACATCCCTTTCCACTGGTGTTAGGGCATGCAGCTGAACATTAGAAGCCCTCAGCATGACTGGTAACTGTAAACTGCAGCCGCCGAACCACCAGCAACGTTTTCCCATTCTGTCTGAGAGAATGTTGCAAGTGGTCTGATAAGTTGAAACAGTCTCCAGCTAGGGAACAGGTCCATGCAGTCTCTGGACTGTGACACATGGCTGAAGTTTCCAAAACTGCAGGGGTCAGGGAGTTGTCAACACAACACCAGGATAACATTGGTGTCACACAAGAAAAGTTACAGCCACCCTTCATACAGTGGTGTAAGAAGTTGTAATGGAGCCAGTGTGGCGTAGCGGTTAGATTGTTGGACTGGGACTCGGGAGATCCGGGTTCTCGTCTCTGTTTGGTCATGAAGCTCACTGGGTGACTTTGGGGCAGTCACTGACTCTCAGCCTAACCTACTTCACAGGGTTGTTGTGGGGATAAAATGAGAAATCATGATCTGAGGGATGGCTGAGGGATGATGGGAGTTGTAGTCCAACATATCTGGAGGGTACCAGTTTGGGGAGGGCTGCCCTAAGGTCTCTGTCATTAAAAAAAAAAAAAAAAGTAGCCCTGAGAGTAAAACCATTGTCTAACATTTTGGAATATAACTCCAGAAACTAATGGTGTAATGATATCAGGATCATGCATTTCCCATTATTTTGGAATTAAATTGAGAACATATTCTACACGGTAATGCTCTCATTCTCTCAAGAGCCAGACTTAGGCAGCTAAGACGTGATAGCGGTTATCTACAGTCAACACCAAAAAAACATAACAGGTCTTGACCTCATTTGCTTTCATAAGAAAATAAGTTTTAGAGACATGGTTAATGGCATACTTATCTTCTGTGTGAAGTGAAAAAGTTGGCTGCGAGCTGCTTCCTCTTCTGAATTTTTTTACATGCTTATTGCCGATTAGAGTTGTTTGCTCCTGGCAGTTGCTATCAGGACAGACATTCTGGGTATGGAAATAATTACAACTAAGCACCAGTTTTCTTGGAGTTTCCAAACATTTTTCTCTCTCCCATTTTTTTTTTTTAACAATTACATTTATTTGAAGAGATGTCACTGGCGCAGACTATGGCAACATTAACCTTGAACAATAGCAGCAGAAATATTCGGGAAGCTTAAACAAAGAGCTCCAAGTGGTGTGAAGTGCATTATTTATTTAAGTTAATACATCAAAAATGCCAGGAAAATGATTATTAACTAGACAAGAGCAGATTGAGTTCAGCAGGTTTTCCTCATCTCAAGATGACTTTTACCATGATAACAGTGGGGCATCTCCACGCAATTGTCTGAATAGCTCAGCTGTGAAAGATTGGAAATACAGTATTTATTTATTTATTTATTATATTTATACCCCGCCTTTTTTCCTGCAAGGAACCCAAGGCAGCTTACATAATCCTCCTCCTCCTCTCCATTTTACCCTCACAACAACCCTGTGAGGTAGGTCAGGCTAAGAGTCCGTGACTGGCTCAAAGTCACCCAGTGAGTTTCATAGCCGAGCGGGGACTAGAACCCAGATCTCCCGAGTCGCAGTCCAACACTCTTACTACTATGCCACACTGGCTCTCTTTCCAGAGAGTTGATCATGATACCATCTTTGTGCGTATTATGGACACTCATTCTTTCCCAATGTTTTTAAAACAGGTATTGCATATTTTTGTAGTGCTTCAAAAAAAACCCAAAACCTGTTTGACCAGAGATTAATTTTCTCTAAGGCCAATGCAGCCCATACATTTCCCCAAATGAATTCTCCTGCTGGCAAAGATTGTTTTGCCTAACACTCCATCTATAAAGGAAATAAAACATGGATAAAGTAAGACAGGGCCTTGTCTGCAGTGACCCCTAGTATAACGGAATATGCTCCCTGCTGAAGGGCACATGCATCCTCTTTGCTGTATCTTTAGAGAAAGAATGCAAGGCCTATTTGTATCCTGTTCTCCTTTTCAAAGCTCTGCTTGTGCTGCTGCTGCTGCTTTTACTGGCTTTTATATTTTCATTACACTTTTAAATCCACTGGACAATTTATTGATTTATCTTTTGTGAGCCACTTGAGTGTAGGCGGAAGGAAATACATCATATAAATAAATGGATGAACATTCATGTAGGAGCTGATAAAACTGTGGAGCAGGGAGAAGTTGTCCCAGAATATTATATGGCAGAGTTGGGCTGACTTCAGTCTTGTGTGGTCAACCTTAAAAAAAAACAACCAAAACCTGGTCCACCAATGTTTCTTAAATTTACAAAATAAAAGTGAATACTCAGGAACTCTGAATAGTTAAGATATAATCTATATAGCAAGTCATCTTAAGTATGTACTCTCTCTTTGGAACAAAGTGCATCACTGGATCATTCAAAGTTCCACCAAGTCCAGTATTCTTTCCCAGAATTCCAGGGCCAAAACAGACATTACTTTAAAGCTATGCCCCCTTTACTCTTGAGTATGTGCAAGCCCCCAGTCCAGATTGGGACCCTAGCATGGAGGATAGGGGTGCTCTTAAGATCCAGAAAAGGGGCCCTATACCTACTCTACGGTAAAAATGAAAAAAGATAGCTGCTAGATGAATATTTAAAGTAATGTCTGTTTTGGTCCCCAGAAGCGAGCAGGCACTAGTAATCCACTGGAATTCATTGGTGATGTACTAGTAAACTCTGGGCTATGTCACCTAGTCTGGAGGCTAACATCACTTTTTTGTGTACCAAAAACTATAGAAACTAGTGTGGCTTTTTGCCACAACAACCCTTATGGGATGGCTATCTTTGTCAAAGCGGAATAGCTCACTTCATAAGTGACTTTGATTATTTTATTACCACTTTGGTGGAGGAGGAAGAACTGGGATGAGAACATACAGAAGGAGAGCTCAGATCAGAGTTCCCCTGAAGTCATTAAGACTCATGCAAGGGACGTCAACCAAAGTATGCTTGCTCTGGGCCTAACGAGGAACTGGGTTGCCAAATGACATCATCTGACAATTTGAAATTGATGGCATATAGACTTTTTCAGTGAGGTCATCAGCAATTTTTAAGAAAAAAGAAAAGCAAAAGAAACTGCACATTTTAGAAGTGGAAAAATTCTTTTCAACCTCTTGGATAACTGATCCTTACCCTTTCAAAAGCAATAGAAAGGGGTACAGTATAAAAATCACCATATGTTCAGTGAAGCCCACCCCCGAAATCAAAACATTTGAGCCAAGCAGCCTTGGAAAACCAATGAATCTTCCTGAGCCAACAATGCGGCAAGGACTGTAGCAAAGTAGCTGAATTATAAGTAGGTAACTTGCGAAAGCAGCAATTTTAAACTTGGGATCATATGCAGTCTACCCTCTAGCACATAGAAGAGCACAGGTCAGTTAGATCCAAATATCTGGACAGAAGTACAAAGACATTTTTAAAACAGAAAAGCATATAACAAGAAACATCAGTATTTTTAGTTTCTCATGCAGAAATATAAGCTGTAGCATTTCCCGCAAAGTACAATAATAAATCTGAAACCTTCTGAGACAGGGTGGGTCTCCCCTGTATTTTTCATTTTATTTAATTTTCAAGATGTTTAAAAAACCTTCACCAGGCTTTGATATTCACATTGGAGGATATGCATTTCAGCAAAGACCATTAGACAGGAAAAGAGCAATTCCTAATTTACATCAGTGAAAAATATTGCCCATTGTAAAGAGATGTCTACATGTCAAACATTAATTTTAAAACATTTCCATCTTATTCTATAAAAAGCTGATCAGAAAGGGAGCAGATCACTGCCTAATTGATTATCCCTGCTACCCAGAGATCACTCTGTAGTCAGAAACAGAGTATAGGTTGACGTAATCATAAAGTATCACAGTATCATTTCATAGCTAGACAATAAATTTACAATATTGACAATAAATTTAGTGGAGGTTGGTCACATAGATTTGCCCAACTTCGATCTAAATCTGTTTCTAGCCATTGACGTGCTAGATAAGGCCTGCACAATTTGCAACCCACCGAGCCAAATATAGTCTACTAGCTGTTAATTTATTGTGAAGTCTAACTAAAGCAAGTAGCCCAAGCAGGAAGTCGTGCAGGGTCCTTAGATTGACCAGCACATAGCAAAGAGTTAGGAAGCAGGTCATCAGTAACAGATTCTTTTATGTCAGACTGTCAGTGCTGTGAGAGGTGCTGCCCCTATCTCTTTTGTCTCCTGAAACCACATGTGCTACTGTGAGAAGGCACATATTCCGTAAGCATCAAACATATTCGAACAATGAAACCAAGGCTGTGATTTAAAGGGCAGCACACCCATGGGTTTATGAAGTTTATAATGCAGTCTGTGTCCTCCTGAAGGGCCAACTTGCCAAAGTTTGGGGAATCTTTTGGAGCATCCTTGATTCAATCGTAGCAAACTGACAGTTAACCTGGGAATGGAGAGCAGAAGGGAAGCACATTCTGTCTTCTGCCATTAGCCAGGGGACCTAGGGCACCCCCTGTTTTACAGGAATAACATCAAGCCAAGGGGGAGACCAACCTGGCCCATCCATTGGCCAGAGAAGGAGCAGTAGCAGGGAGCTCGCTTCTCCCTCCCTGCCAGAAAGAACACTCTGCTGCAATTGACAGTTGCCCAGGGAGTGCAGAAGTAAGAAGAAAGAATGCTTTGGCCCCACCCATTGGCCAAAGGAACAAGAGCCCCATTCCGTCAAGAACACCAGCAAGGGAAGATCGCCCTGGTCCAAATTCCATTTAAATGCCCACTTATCGCTTACCACCTTGTTCTGGCCTTAAAAAAAATCTACCTCCTTTTTCTTCTCCCTCCACTCCCCTTCCCTTGTGTGTCTTTTTAGTTTGTAAGCATGATGCCAAGGCCCGTCTCTCTCTTTTTTTTATTGATGTGAGCTGCTTTGGAAGACAATACTTGTCTGAAAACTGGGATAAAAGTGCAGTAAATAATCAATAATAAAGCATTGAAGGAACTGCAGTTAGAACAGGAAAGTGGACAATAGCCTGTAAAGGATTCTGGTATGTGTTCTTTTATGATTTTCTGAGAGAAATTTCAGATAGGGAAAACAGCGTTGGAAGGGGCCATTTGGAACAGAGAAGCAGCAGGAGAGAAGGAGGGGCCTTTTATCCACCTGACACTGTTTTTCAACGGTGATTCCACCTTCAAACTGCTTGTCCTGACCATGCTCCTGACACATGTTTGTGAAAGGAAACAAGAACTGAGTGAATATGCCCCCTCCTTTTCACCACCACATTTCCAGCCACCCATGCACCCAAACTGGGAGGCTGTTTCAGTGATTTGGTGGAGAGGGACAAAGGGTTGGGGGGTGGGGATACTCACAGTGGTGGCAACAAATTCTCTTGGGGACCGCTGTCCACTATTTCTCCCCTCCCCCATAACCTCCTCTGTGTGACAGTGCAAACCCATGTTTGGAGCCCCCAAGGAGGAAAAGCAGCCTTGGAGGGGAGGAGTGGCAGCGGAAAAGCAGCGCCTGTGTGAGAAGGATTGAGCACTCCTTCTTCTGCCACTCTTTCACTCCAGGGCACTCCGTTCCAGAGTTGTTTCTTCCTAACAGAAGCAACCAGCAAGGTTTTGTTACCCTGGAGGGCCCATAACTCATGCTTTGCATGCAAGACATTCCAAGTCATTATCTCTGCTTGAAATCCTTGCAATCTCCACTTAAAAGGCTCTCAGGATGGGGGGGGGGGCTTGGAATGTGTCACTTGGCTTGAGAACTTAGTTTTGGAATATGTGGTGAGAAGAGGTAAACTCTGCAGGGAGGTTTTGGTTTTTTTTTTAAAGTCAACTGCCCATTAAAGGGTTAAGACTGACTTGTGTAGTTTGGTTAAAGGGCAGTGGGCAGGATTCAGTGGACTGAACCACTTGATTGAATTAGGGGAGGTAATGCTGGAGGTTGCTTAGCAACAGATTTGAATTCCATTGTGACACTCCTCTGACAGATAGACTAGTCTAGAGTTAGCTGACTTTGATCTGGTGTTAACTGACTTAGCTGAGGCTTGCTGGGTTTAGCAATGAAAGGAGATTGACCTGTGTGTTTTCCTTACCTCATAGAAAGAGTAACCTTTAAGAAACTGCACTACTGTAACCATCAAGCTTTGGCACCTGAGTAATCTTGTTACAGTTGTTTATCTTTTAAAAGCATCCACTTTAAAACAAGTTCTGTGGGTGCACATATTTGTTTGAGAGAAGTCTGCTGCTGCTTTTGCACTCTATCATCATTTAGAGAGTTGCTGCCAGTCAGAGTACTGGGCTATATGGACCAATATAGACCAATGGTCCAAATCAGTATAAGGCATCTTCAAGTATTGTTATCTGTGACATTCATAACGAGAGGCAACAAGGGAGCAGCAGCTCACCACAGGCCAAGCATGGACCTTTCTGAACCCTGACACTTCATCTATGGTATTACTATAGCCATATAACCCATCATTAAACTGCATTATATTAGGAAAATTTCATTAAAAATGCATGTATTAGGAGAAATGCACACAAAAATGTTTACACATTTTCATGAGAATTTTAAAAAAAATTCTAAAAGTTTGGGATGGACTGAACTTAAGATTGGAAAAATTCTCAAAATTCAGGACAAAGTGAATTTAAGATTTGGAAACTGAGAAACCAAAATTGACAGATTTGTTCGTCTCTTGTACAATTTAATATTAGACTACCTATACTTAGGTTCTGGCTGTTCTGCATATTCACCACAAAATTCCTGGGTTCAAGATGCGCTGAAATGTCATTTATATCCAAAGAGGTGTCCAGATGAGTGAAGGGAAAAGAGTTCAGCTAAAATGTTGTAATCAAATATCATTTGAAGCTGCTACAGAAAAAACACAGTTGTATTCATTCATTCTGATATTAAGTTTGCACCATCAGCTGTTTTTGATCATGCTGTGATTTAATTTTTTTACTTTTTTATTTTTAAAATATAAAACAGAAATAATATGACTTCTGTCATCATCATGTCTCTCAATCACCACAACTTTTTTTTAAGGCTACCCCCCACAACCACCATTTGGTTGCAATGTAAGTAATGTTTGCACATCCTCCACAAGATTCAATAACTGAGGTAGACCACCATCACTAATGCTTGCCAAAACATCTCTAAAAGGATATGAAACATTTTCTAAACCACAGAGATCATAAAACCCCTTGAATTCTGTCAAATACATAAGTTCTTGGATGAAGAAGGTGGAAACATGTATCTTACACCACCCTTTTATATTTCCTCTGAAGCTTAATCAGGCAAGCTGAAGGATTACACAGCTCCCTTGTTCCCAAAGGTTGGGTGCTGGGGAACTGCACAGTTCCTTGGAGCCTTCAGCATCATCATTGGAGATGTTTTCAACAGAAGTCTGAGCTGTGATGAGAGTACAGGACTCTGACACAAAATACATGGAATTCTGAGGGACAGTGGAAAACGATAATGTAATATGACAAGGTGCAGCCAACTTTATGAGCCATGTCAGAAAACGGGTGATCTTTTGTCCCTGAGAGTTCTCTGAGAAAGCTTTTATAGGATAAGCCAATTCTAAAACAAACTGAGGGAAGTTTCCCCATCACTCATGAATGACTATCTTTCACCTGCTGAAGTTTATTGAGTCTCTCCTCTTCTCCGCTAGTACTAACAGTAGTTTCTTTCATGGCAGTATGTAAAAATGTGACATATTTCTATGCATCCCTTGCTGAGTGTAAAATTGTTTCCATATTTTCCAAATTATTTCCCTGCCTATAATGTTTCTCCTAGCAACTGGCAAGAACCACTTCCATAGCCTCAGAAACCTCCCACAAATCTTAATCCCGATTACAGAAACCTCCCCTGCCCAAATCCAGTGTTTTGGCTCAAGGAACTGGTTGTGCAAAGCATTACTAAGAATGGAATATTAAAGATCATACATAAGGACATTAAAAACAAACTAGTAGCATGTGAAAACCAGTTCTGTTGGTACTAGGCCTGGTAAACACCTGACTGCAGAGAAGATAGATGCAACAGTAGTAATAAATTCTGAGCAGCCAACACTGCATTTTAAAGCTTTTCAACAGTATCATTCTAAATGGCTTTAGCTACCTTAGTGGTGAGAATTTCTTTAAGTACCCAGAGCAGCTGGGGCATGCTTGGTGTTGTAGGACTTCTTTCTGTTTAAACATGCATAGGTTTGCGTCTGAAGTGGATAAAGCCTATGGTGAGAGCTTTAAGCATCTCCTGCAACCATTTTTGCCACATCGCTAATGCTGAAGGTTCTGAACTTATCAAATGGAAGTCACTGCAGCTCCCTGGGGAAGGGGAAAAAATAAGAAGGGGCGATGGCAAGTCCTATAGGGAAAGAAGCTTTCTCTCTTGTTGGATGTAGCGACAACATTTTATAGTGCCCTATAAAAAAGGTGTTATTTTTCATTTCTTTTGTTTCACTTTGTGAAAAGGGCTAGATCTGATTGACAATGCAGAAACAACAACCCAGGACCCATGTTTTGAACTGACCAAGGACTGAAGAGCTTTGGCAGACAAGGGCTTTGGCAGAGACCTCCCTCCCCTTATTAGGCTCCTCAGGTGCTCATGACCCGGTATGAGCCTAGGGGTGCATTTGGCCTAAGCCCCTGTTCTTGTTCACATGAGAGGTTTGTGCTTGTGTGTGTTAAAAAGTTGTTTCCTCAACTCATGTGGGAGAAAGCAGCTGAAGTGCACAATAAGGGGAAGTCCTTTTAGTTGGGGCCAGATGGGAAAGAAACTGAGGGCCAGACTGCACCTCCAGGCTGCCAATTGCCTATCTTTACTCTGAAACATTAAGCAAGTTGGCACAAAATAAATTGGCACTTGTGTGATCTTTTGTTGTTTATGGCTACTTTTTGCATCTACCTGTTGTTGGTTAACCTTACTTCAACTATTTTAAAAGTTAAGTAAGGAGGCCAATTCATATGGCTGTCCTGCTTGCTGTGACCTGGATTCCTGCATTGAGCAGGGGGTTGGACTCGATGGCCTTGTAGGCCCCTTCCAACTCTACTTTTCTATGTTCTATGATTCTATGACCATTCCTCCACTCTCTAACCACTCACAGTTATTCCCTACTTGTGAAGTCATCTGAATGATGACTCCTTTGGCACAAGGAGGAGCTGCAATTTTGTATACCACTTCTCACAATGCGACAATCTCTGTCTGAGCGAGGTTGACAGATCCTTCCATCCCTGGATTTACCTCAGGTAGGCTAGTAAATCTGTGACTGAGGAGAGATTTGAGCCGGGACTTTCCCAGGACACAGCTGTTAACCACTCGAGAGGGTAGAGTGGCCAGATGTTAAGAAGGGCAGGATGTCTGTACCAATGGTAGTGCAGAATAGAGGGATTCAGCAGGTGCAACTTTTGGTACATTCTCCCTTCTGCTGTTATTACTGTAGAGCAGGGCTCTCCAACCTTGGGTCCTCAGATGTTGCTGGCCTACAGCTCCCAGAATCCCTTGCCATTAGCCATGCTGTCTGGGTATGCTGGGAGCTGTAGTCCAGCAACATCTGGGGACCTAAGGTTGGAGAGCCCTGCTGTAGAGGAACCCTCTCCTTACCTAGCCACATAGAAGGTAGCTGTGTGAATTGGCCCCAAATATAAAATACAAAATGTTAGGGATATGCGAGGAATCTGATGTTTATTTTATTTATTTATTATATTTATACCCCACCTTGTTTCCTGCAAGTAACCCAAGGCAACTTACATAATCCTCCTCCTCTCCATTTTATCCTCACAACAACCCTGTGAGGTAGGTTAGGCTGAGAGTCAGTGTGGAGAAAGCCAACCTAAGCCCCCTGCCTGACACACACACACTCACCAAGGAGGGGGGAAGGAGACCCAGGGGGGGGGAGACAGCCAGTCTCCACAGATGCCAAAGGGGACAAACAACATCTGCATAGAATCACCCCAGGGGGGAAGGCAGGAAGCATCACCAGGTTTGTCAATGCTCTCGCATATCAGCCCCATCTACATAAGACTTGAATACCTCTCCAAAGCAGACACTTTGGCACCCTTAAGAAATGGCCACTCAACACCATAGGATGGGACCATTAAGCAAGTGGCTTCAAAGGGACCCCATCCCACGGGGGGAGGGCGTCACCCCACCTGACCCAAAAAGGCCGCCCCTCAGGGAGGGTGTCAACCCACCTGATCACGGAGGGAAGGGCTACCTGAAACACCAAGGTATAAAACACCCTGCGCAAGGGAACTGGTGGCAGTTCAGTAATCTTGCCCATGCCTGGGGTAAGGGAACGAAGGATCGGCAACCCCGGCGGGTAGCAGCACCCGGCGCGCTCCAGCTAGCTGGAATCACTGGCCGCTTGGGTTGACTGGGCCCCTGGGAAACCAAGCTGAAATCACTCACAAGCCGCTTGGGTAGACCGGGCCCCCGCCGGGAACCCAGCTAGCTGCTTGGGCAGACCGGGCCTCCGCCAGGAACCCAGCTAGCCGCATGCGGTTGACCGGGCCTCTGCTGGGGCCCGAGCTGAACTAACTAGCTGAGAGCCCTGAAATCATGGTGTCCTTGAGACTTCTTGCTTGTTACTTGCTTGTTACTTTGTACCGTACTGACCCACTAGCGTGGGTCTGGATTTGTGAAGGTAATTTTGTAAATAAACTTGTTTTCTAAAAGATACTTTTGTGGCTATAAGTTATCCCTTTGTTCTGGGCTAAGGGTGAGGCGCTGGGGACCTCGGAGAAGGCCCGCCCCAGGACTCGCTACCCCCTTAGCATTGAACCCGCGCAGAAGAGCAGGTTGTCGGTCTTCCACTTGGTGGCAGAGGTGGGATAACTTATTAGCCCAGAATATCTCCCAGACCCAAAGTAGCAAGAGCCTAAGGATCACCATGGGCGACCCAGAGCCTGACGGAGCGACTGGGGGAGCTGAGCCACGGCGGTCCCTGCCCGCAACCCCCATCACCCCGGGGTTGGCGGCGCTGATCCGGCAGACGGAGCTGCAGAGGGAGCTGCTGGCGAGTCTGGCCCAGGGTGCCCGACCCAGGGGCCGCCCTAACCCAGCTCCGACAGGTGGGAGAGAGGATGTGGTGACCGAGGACCCCGCTCCTCTGGAGCCTCTGGAGCCCCTGGAGCCCCTCAAGCTTCCCTCGGAATGGATGGCCCACGAGCGGGAGAGGATGGCCCACGAGCGCAAAATGATCCGGATGCAGATGGAGTTGGCCAAGCTGCAGCTCGAGGCGGGGAAAACTCCCCCGACTGTCCCCTCCGCTCCTCCCCCTCTGTCGTGGGACCGCAAGACGTTCCCCTACTACAAGCCAGGGCAGGATGTCCTGATGTTCTTCTCCATTTTCGAAACAGCGTGCCAGGAGCAGCGGGTCCCCGACAACTTGCGGTTGTCCGCCCTGCGAACCCAGGTCAGTGGGGACCTGGCCGACCTCCTCGGGGCGCATCTGCGGAAGACCCCGGCGAGCTACGAGGTGTTCAAGGCAGCGGCCAGGCAACACTCACCGCCGAACATTGCCGGCGGAGATTTCGAGAGGGTAGACCTTCCCCCGGGACCACCCATGTGGCATGGGCAGCCCAGGTGATGCACATCTGTGAGTCCGAGGGGCCTCCTCGCGCCATGGCCGGGAAGCCTCCACCCTGAAGGAAGTTGTCGAGCTGATCGCCATGGAGCAGTTCTTCACCACCATCCCGATGGAGCTGGCCGCTGTTGTGAGGGATCGGAAGCCCCGTACCTGTGAGGCGGCGGGGATCATGGCCGACGAGATGGGGCTATACCGGACGGCCCCATCCACCAAGGGAGGTTCCGCGGCCATGGCCGAGAAGAAATCGGAACTGGAGAAGAGCCTGCCCCGACGGCGCGAGGAGGCCCCTCGGACCAAGGGGAACCAAAACCCTCGGTCTGGGGCGTGCTTCCACTGTAATGAGATGGGACACCTGTGGCGGGATTGCCCCAAGCTCCAGCCCAAGAACCGGGATGCCTGTCCCTCGCCGGGGAAAATAGGATGCGTCGCGGGTGCTGCAGCCACTCAGGATGATGACAGCGACGACGATCGACGGTCGGTCCTCTCCCTCCATGCAAGCCTCCCCGAGGATCGCGGCGCCGAGGAGGATCTCCAAGAGTGGGATCCCTACCGTCCCGGACCCCGTGCATCGCTGTATCACATCGCCTCCCCGGACCAGCTGAGATGGGGCCGCAAACAATTCTGTGAGTCCATCTATATCTACAATGTTTCCCGGATAGGGTATAGGGACACTGGGGCAGATGTAACGGCTCTGCCCCGGGACCGTGTAGAAAGGTCCCAACTTTTGTCAGGACGTACGTGTACGATCAAACCCTATAACTCCCCCGACATCACCGTCCCCATCGCCCGGGTCCGGGTCAAGTACCAGGGGTGGGAAGGAGAGATGGACGTAATCATCCATCGCCAAAAGGAGTGGGGCATCATCATTGGGAACGACCTCGCGTTCCGGGTGGCTAAAGCTAAGATGGGGGTCGTCACCCGGGGACAGGCAAGGAGAGGGGGGCCGCCCGTAACCACACCGGTCCCAAAGCCTAAACCCGTGCCCCCTCTACCAACTGGGGTGACCCCATCCCCTGTGGGGCACTCCGGGGAGAACCAGGCCATAGCGGAGCCCCCGAAGAACGAAGGGTTTGCCCAGATGGCTAAAGACTTTGGGACTCAAGCCCAATTCAAGGAAGCCCAGCGGCTGGACCCTTCCTTGCAGGAGTGTTGCGATCTGGCCAACCAAGACCCCGGGGTATCCCTTGCCACTGAAAGATTTGTCTGGGACAATGGAACCTTGTACCGGGAGTTCGAGCCAAAGGGGGAAGTGGCACCGGGGCGCAAGCAAAGGCGACTGGTGGTTCCCCAATGGTACCACCGCGCCATGCTGCACCTCGCCCACGACGTGGCATGGGGAGGACACCTGGGGCAGAAGCGGACCCAAGCTTGAATCACAGAGGGGTTCTACTGGCCCATGATCGCCTCCGACATTAAAGCTTACTGTCGGTCCTGCGATGTGTGTCAGTGACTGGCCCAAAGTCACCCAATGAGTTTCATGGCCGAGCGGGGATGGGCATGGGGGGTGAAAATCCAATGGATTTTCTCAACTCAGCCCTGCAGATTCCATTCCATTTTTAAAATGGGCTGTGATTTGTGTAATTTTGTTTTTGCAGAGGTTTCTGGGCCACCTTGACGATGGCCCATCAAAGGTGCTCGAAAGGGCGATTGAGGGTGCTTGGCAGGCCATTGAGGGTACTCAGGGATGACCATCAATATGTAAATGTGCCATGGACTGGACTCTCCTGCTCCAGGCGGGGATTATGCAGGTGGAATGTGGGGCAAAGTATGTTCTATCAGGCTTTCTCTCCACAGATATACCGGTAAACATAATAAATAAATAGATGATATAAAGGAGTTCCTTCTGTTTTCAGAGATGCTTGAGAATTTGTTCAGCCACCATACTGACACACCTTATGTCCTCCTACACAGTGCCTCCTCATTACTGACGGGGAGGGAGGAAGTGAGTAACAGCTTGGTGTTTTGCTCTTTCCTTGCCCTGTTTTCTGACAGCCATGGCTGCTTCAATTGCCACACCCAGCAGAGATTGTATTAAGGCGGACCTTAAGGATTGGGAAACATCTTTGAGATGACTTTTGGAAAGAAACTCCTAGAAACCAGAAGCAAAAGGTAATTGCTGAACAGTTAGGTGATAGCCTAGAGCTACAAGAGAGCTCAAAAGCAGCCCAAATTGAGTTCTGTGTGAGTAGCTCATACAGTCCCATTTTGTACCATATAGAAAGTGCTCAAAGCCATTCTGAAATGGTTACTCAAGAAGCTTCTGTGTAGTTTGATCCTCACATCAGGTCACAATATCTGATCATCTCTCATTGTCAGTAAGGGCCAATTCTCAGGACCCAAACAGACATTCCTTTAAATGTGTGTCTAGCAGCTGTGTCTTCTTTTAATTTTTCCACTGGAGTGGTATTCAGAGGGTCAGGGTGTGCCCCCAGTCCAGATCTTAAAAGCCCCCAACCCCCATATTCAGGTCCTGATCCAGATGGGGGGGACTGCACCCACTCTAGAGTAAAAGGATGTAGCTGCTAGACACACATTTAAAGGAATGTCTGTTTTAGCCCTCACTCTACTTTTTAACAGTCAGGTATGCCCCAAAGCCACAATGCTGGTGCTGTGGAGCTCAGCACCTGCTGCAAATTTTATGGTGACCGTCATGCACAAAGAAGGTTGTGGGATCCAGCTCTCTTAGACAAAACTTTTTTTTGCACTTTCATTAAAGCATAGCCCCCAAGACACTGAATATCTATGAGAGGTGATTCTGAAACTATTCCAGGACACATTAGTGTGTAGGTAATTACAAGTGTTTCAGGACTGACAGTGTAGTGAGAGAAATAAGGCTGTTTTTAATCCAGAAACACACACAAGAGTCTACCTGTTGCCTTCCTGCATGAACTCCTGCTTTGGGTGTACCTCTTTCCAACTAGCCTCCTCTAAGGGTAGATAATTCTGCTGTGTCTTTGTAATGGAAGTGACTGAATGAGTCAATCACACCCAATGAGGAGACAAAACAGAATTTACCCACCATCATTAGAGTCTGCCTGTTGCATCCCTGCATGAGTCACTAATCTGGGCATATCAGGATGCATACCCAGATCAGTGACTCAGAGAACTGGAGGCAGCATGCCTCTGGAATAGGGATGCATGGATTTTGTTAAATCTGTTTCATCTGTGTTTTGCAAATTGTCAGGCATGTCTCATTCCATCATTCGCTCATTGATGGGATTGGATTTTTTTTTAACAAGAATTTTGTTCTATTTGTGCTAAAGCACATTAGTTGAATAAATATATTAAATGAATGAATGAATGAATAAATAGTTAATGAGAATTAGCACAAATCCCCAGCATCACCACCAAATGAAAAACCAGTCTGCAAGTCCGTGGAATGTGTGTGACTTGGAAAAAACTGGTCCGCTGCAGAATCCACAGGTCAGATTCATAGAATTCCAAACTCATTGGAATCTATTATGCATTTCTCTGACATGATATCTCTACTCTGAATACCAGTTGCTGGGGAATAACAGTGGTAAAGAGCTATTGCACCTGTGTCCTGCTTTTGGGCTTCCAGAGGCCTCTTCTTGGAAACAGGGTGTTGGACTAGATAGGTCTTTGGTCTGATCCAGCAGGGCTCTTCTTATACTGTTATGTTATTACAGAAACACGGAGCTCTGAAAACAGGTCATTCTTTTTCTTGTACACTCTTACAGCAGAAAGGTTTCCTTTTAAAATGAAGTGAACCTCCAGTTTTTGTTTAGTAAGGAAGTGTGCTTTGGATATCAGAAGTCTGTGAACCACTCATATAAAGTTTTTGCAAGGACTAGATTTCAAATATAGCGATGGGGTTAAAGAACATTTCTGGGATTCCATGAGCTCTGAGCCACAAGATGGAAAATTAAAAATTGACTCTGGCAAATAAATGATGTTGTTACTGCCTACGCAACCTTCTAAAACTTAGATGAACCGAGGTCAAACACATGCTCCTGAGCTATGCCGGACAAACATCAGCAATGACTGCTTAGGCTGAGCACTATGGAAATCTTTGCATTCATAAAAGCATCCAGAAACACTTATACATGCTCGGAATTCAAAGGCGCTTGATTGATAAACCCTTCTAGGAAACTTCCAGAATTAGAAATCAACACTAAGTTGCGGGTAGAAGTTTACTAAAACAAACAAACAAAAGATAACATATAATGCTCACAGCAACTTACAGGCCACCAACAATATATTCTTTATGTTTTTGACACTGCAGTGCATCTTATTACGGGAAAATGTAACAGACATAAATGAGTTGCCATTCTTCTTTTCACTTTCTACTGATGGACATCTGATTCACATTATGTTGTGCCAAAACAGCAGTGGCACGGATGTTAAACTATTTGCCATGTTCACAGGCTGTCAGAACTAAGGGGGCAGATAGCCAAGCATTCAAAATAATTTCGAAAGAGATCGCTACAGCTGTGATGGATTTTCAGCTTGTACAACTGACAACAATATGAGTGGGGAAGAAACCAGTGCTCTCTCTGATGGCATTACATTTTTGGATTCGCTTCTGATTTGTTTTGCCTTAAGTGTGCTGGCAAGATTAAGAGCTACGAGGTCATTTGCTCATCAGTTCCTTTTCCTCCAACAATGTAAACACATCACATGATTGCATTGTCAGGATAATTGAGGAAGAAAATTAGCTATAGGGGTCCAACTAATGGAGGAACTGAACCAGCACAGGACAGAAAGAAGAAATTGGAACCGCACCACATACTAATCTTCTTCTCCCTCCAGTGCAACTTCTGGATGGACACAGTGGTCATAGAAGCTCAAATCTGTCTTTTCTGTCCAACTATTGAAAACACAGAACAACTGTTTTTTATATTAATATAATTGCCTCTGACGGTACAGAAAAGGTTCAGAATTACTGGGGAAATGCTCATGGGACTTTATTACTTTGAGGAGGGAAAAACTTCTTTCATACTTTGGGCCAACTTAAACTTGTGCCCCATGCCAAACAACCTGGAAGTCTTTGGCAATAACATATATAGCAGTTTTCTCCAATGATTTCTGGAAGGTCCTGTCTGTCGGCTAATGGCACTGAGGTCACTCAGCCCATTCAGGTACTGCACATGATGGCATATATCACTAGTCTAGAACCTTCACCCTGACATAGTAACTCCACTATTGGGTTGTCTGCTGAGAGGAGGCACCTAATGCCATCTAAGGTGCCTAACTGAGGCTGTCTCCCCTCCCCTTCCAGGTATTTAAGATCAGCATCTGGCCAGAGGTGTGAGCCTGTGACTTATAGCCTGAGGCATGGCTTGAAGGGGGCAGGCTGTGCAGCATGACTTTCACCAGCTGAGAGGTGCTTTTCTCCCATCTCAGCCTTGGTTGCCTGCTGGAGACACAGAGGTCAGTAACCTGAGCTGATGGAGCAGATCTCTGCTTTACCATCATAGTTGCTTCTGTGGGTCAGATCATCTGAGGCCCTTCACAGCTACCTTCTGAGGTCTTAGCCTGAAAGGGCCCCAACATTGATATGTGTCTGGGCAATTCACTGGATAACTGGAGTAATTATAAGATGTAGCTTTTATACAGCACTTACGAAAGTTGAAGGTGCATAATTGTTTCAGTAATCCTTACAAAAAATCTATAATATTGATCAGTAATATTATCTCTACGATGCAGATGGGGAGATGGGCCTGAGGCTGAGAGACAGCGGCTTCTCTAAGACTACTTAGTGCTCAGTGCTTGCTGCCCCATAAGGTGGAAATAATATTACTGACCTACCTTACAGGGTTGTTGTCTCTCCACATACATGTGGAATGTCAACATTGCATCATTTGACCAATTGCTAGTCAGCTAAAATTGTTCAAGCTGAAAAAGCATTTATGGAGAGATGTAGATATGCCAATGATTGCCTGCCAAATGTTGTAGGAAAACTAGCTGCACATTAATCTATCTATATATCTTTTAAATGAAAGAGCTTGGTTTGTTTGTTTTTTCTGGCAAAAATGAGAAAATTGATAAAATAATATTGTGTTCAAAATAAACCCATGCATATATTTAATTATGTATTTTTGTACATTCAACCAAAAGAATCAACTCTGTGGTACAAAACTATGCCTTCCAAATGTGCAGGCACCTCTAATGCCTATTTGCAAGCTATGGAGTTAAGCAAAATGTGATTTGCAAGCCTGGTTCAGATTTTTGGTGGTTCCTACAGGATTATCATAGTCAAGCTGCTGCATTTGCACGAATGGTGCTGATCGCAAATATAAGCCACACATAGAAACTTCAGTTTGTACAATTAACACATTCCTGCACTCCCTGCTGGTTATGAGCCCACCAGCTATGCTGTATACTCCAGTAGATGCTCTTGGAGGAGCCACTGAACGCCATAGCCACCTGGCTTCCCTATTAAGCGCAGAGTCCAGGAGGACTCCCAAACTATGTACTTGGTCTTTTAGAGGGAGAGCAATCCCATCTAAGACCAGTTGTAAGCCTTCATCCAGACTAGATGATTTCCCAACCCACGGTACCTCCATCTTGTCTAGATTAAGTTTCAGCTTGTTTATCCTCATCCACCCCCAAACAACCTCCAGACTGTTCACAAGTTCAGCAGCCTCCCTGGGATGTGTAAAAGGAAGCGAGAGGTAGAGTGAGTATCATCCGCATACTGATGACACTTTAGCCCAAACCTCCTGCTAAGTTCCCCCAGCGGTTTCATGTAGATATTAAAAAAACATGGGGGACAGGATGGAACCTTGCAGCACCCCACAGGGTGGAACAAAAGCCATGGGGTGGAACAAAAGTCCCCCAGCACAACCTTCTGAGACTGCTCCTCCAGAATAGACCAGAACCACTTTAAACCATGCCGCCCAAGCCAGATAAATGATCCAGAAGGATACCATGGTTGATGGTATCGAAAGCCACTGAGAGGTCCAGAAGAACCAACAGAGTTGCACCCCCCCCCCCATCCATTCCCCTGCAAAAGTCATCAATCAGGGTGACCAAGGCTGTTTCCATACCATAACCAGGTCTGAAATCTGATTGGAATGGATCTAAATAAACAGTATCATCCAACACTGCTTGGAGTTGTGAGGCCACCACATGCTCCGGCACCTTGCCCAAGAATGGCAGATTTGACAGAGGGTGGTCGTTAACTGAAA
This sequence comes from Shinisaurus crocodilurus, assembly GCA_021292165.1. Taxonomy (NCBI): domain Eukaryota; kingdom Metazoa; phylum Chordata; class Lepidosauria; order Squamata; family Shinisauridae; genus Shinisaurus; species Shinisaurus crocodilurus. The sequence goes on from CM037879.1 coordinate 189,997,386, forward strand.
CCATAGGATCTAGATTTGGTTTCTTCAACAAGGTCCTCACCTCTGCTTCCTTCAAAGCTGCAGGGACCTCACTGTCTTTCAAGGAGGCATTAATCACCTCAGAAGTCCAGGTACCCAACCCAACTCTGGCAGATTTCAGAAGCCAGGATGGACAAGGATCGAAAGAACAAGTAGTAGCCCTACTGCTACTCCAAGCAGTTTGTCCACATGCTCAGGTTGCACAAGCCTAACATGACTAAATGGTGCATTAGCCCTGTCCATCTCAGACTCTGTCAAAACAATGGCATCTAAGTTGGCACAAATACCAAATAGTTTTCTGTAAAATATCTAGCAAATTGCTCACAGTGGGCCATTGATGGATCTAGTTGTTGTGTTCCAGAGCCTACACCCAAGACACCTTTAACCACCTGAAAGAGCTCCAGTGGACAACACTGAGCAGATGAAATGGTGGTGGAGAAGTAAGATTTCTTCACCACCATCACCACCACAGAATAAGATTGCAAATGGATACTTACCTGTGTTTGATCATATTTGTTACAAGTCTTCCACCATTTGTGCTCTAATTGTTGAACAGTCATTTCCTCACCTTCAGCGCCTCATAATACCTAGCAGCTGACATGGTTCTATGACTAGCTCAAGGACATTTGGGAGTGATCATATTGATAGCTCAGCTCAGGTCATCTTCTCATTACAGGTGATGACCAGGACCTTGTCAGGACAACTGGCTAAGCCTGCAGGAAAATCCCCAAGAAACCTCATAAATCCATCTGGATTCATCAGCCTCTGGGGGTGGACCATCAAACATGGTCCCCCATGCTTGCAGAAGTTACAGGTAGCCTGAAGGCCAAACCTGATCAGATAATGATCTGTCCAGGCCAATGAAGTCACTACTGGCTCCCCACCCACAGATCATTTCCTCCCAATTCAGCACAGAAAACCAGGTCCAAAGTGTGCCCTGCTACATGTGTTGGGCCAGATATTATCTGAGACATGTTGGCCATGACATCCTGAGCTGCTCCTAACAAGGTAGCCTTGGCATGAATATTAAAGTTCCCCAAGACCACAAACCTTGGGGTCCTCGATACTACACTTGGGACCACCTCAGTCAGCTTAGGCAGGGAGGCTGTCAGGCAGTGGGGTGGGCGGTACATCAACAGAATCCCAATCCTATTTTGGGTGCCCAACACTAGATACAAACACTCAAAACTGGCTGACTATTAGATGGGGTATCTGACCAGGGATATGGAATCCCTATAGACCAAGGCTACTCCCCCTCCCCACCCCTCCAGTTGAGGTTGGTGCTACACAAGATACCCTGGTGGACACATTTGGGAAGTTATCCTCTTCCCCTTCATCCAGCCAGGTTTCAGTGCTGGCCAGGTCGGCATGCTCTTCACCTATCAGGTCCTGTTATGTTCTTATGGAGGTTGAAGGTCTAGGGCTGGCCCAAAGTTTGTTTGTTTATTTATTTATTTACATCGCAATGGCCGTAGGATTTTTCAGAGACCCAGCTATGTGGTCGGAAAGTTGCTCTGACCCTGTAGCTGGGTGTCTTTGCTCGGAGAACCCCTTCCCCCCCCCCCTGCAGCTGATGCAGAAAGAACCACATTGGCTGCTTGTCTGAGGAGGCAAATGTGACCACAGAGAAGGGCTTTAGGGGTGTTCCAAGGGGAGGTAAGGAGACAGGTGCTACCGTGATATGAGGTATCCTGGCAGTGCCTCAACCTCCTTCCCTCCCATTTCAAAGTACTGCACTTAGATGGCTGAAATTGGCCATCCAAGTGATTTTCAGGTTGGGAAGAGCGTGGAGGTGACCTTCTCCTCCATGCTCCTTCCGCCCTGCATAGGATGCCCATAATCCTCCAAGTTCAGAAGGCTATGGACATCCCAATTGGATTGCATCCTTAATTATTTTAAGTTCTTAGAAAAAGTTTATTTTCAAGTTCCTCCTGGATCATTTTAGTCCCTTCTTGGAGAATATTCAGCAAAATCGTGTCCCCAAATTCACACTTGATAAATAATGTGTCAAATTTTGAGTGCAACTGTGGATCCAGTTTTAAACTTGTTTAATATTTTAACTTTGTTGAAAGAAGCATTGGCCTGGATCCCTGCTCCTCCTCCTCCCTCTCTCTTATTCCGCTGCTTCCTCTATCCACCAATATGAACCAACAATAGAGTTTCATTCAACATTAAGTGAGCTGAAATTTCTGAGAATGCTTTGACCCGACCCAAATTGTTGGAGAATTTCTCTTCCACACCATTTTTTGGGGGTGAAACACACACACCCCAATTTCATCATCCACAAATAACATGGAGAATTTTAAGAGGTCATTTTTGCTCAAGAGAATGTACACATGAATTACCACCTTTAGTCCAAAATGGGAGAAGTTCTGAGTTCTTGAGCATGTGTATAAATTGCTGGATCAAGGTGACTGGCTTCTATTTGTAAGTATTTGTGCTTCCATTTTTGAGAGACTTTTTCTTAAAAAGAGGGGGAGGAGGAGGAGGAGGAGGAGGAGGAGGAGGGGAGGAGGAGGAGGAGGAGGAGGAGAAGAAGAAGAAGAAGAAGAAGAAGAAGAAGAAGAAGAAGAAGAAGAAGAAGAAGAAGAAGAAGAAGAAGAAGATTATTTTAATGGATGAGAAACAAGACTTCTAAGCACTGTTTAACAGGAAAGTCTAGCTTAACAGTAGCCAGTATCTGAGAGGAATGTTGTCAAGTTGAATAAGAAAATGGACAGATCATTTCAAAGCTGGATGTGATAATTGCCATTGTTTGTTTGTTTATTTATTTATTTATTTATTTTTAAGAATCAAAATGCAAATGCTTGATATTTTCCCAGGCTCCTTATTTCCTTGCCTGTAATCCAACTAATTCATCTCCTGTGAAATCTAACCCTTGGTTGCTTCATGTTTTATTCAACATTTCTCATAAGGTGCTTAATTTACCCCAAAGGCCAACAGAAGGGCTAAGAGTGCCCTGTGTAAGGAGAGATGCCTTTAAAGCTATTATATATGCCCTTTGATCTTGGCAATTTTACTGGAGGAACTTTTGATTCTGTGTCTGGTTAGAGATTGCTATTGTCACTTTTAAAGATTACACTAAATGTGAACAAAAGCCCAAAGTCCTCTGAGAATGCCTCAGCACTTCAGTATCTTCCATTTGCATAGCAATTCTAAAGATGTGTTAGAGTCCCCAAGTTAGTGCCAATCATTTATGTTACGGAACACAGATATTAGATACTGTGGACCGAGAACTGTACATGATTGTTTATTTTTTCATACCTACTGTGCTAAACAAAATTTACTTGGTTACAAGCTCCATTAACTTCTAGGAAACATACTTCCAATTAAATATTTTACAGTCCAATGCTGGCAATTTGGGAGCAGTGTAAAATAAGACTGAAGAGGGGGGAAAAGTTGTCTGCACTGCAGTGAAGTTCATTTGTTCCTTTTTTGAAATTCATTCCTTTTTTTTAAAGTGTGTTTCACTGCCACTTTGATCTTGAAAGAAGAGCAGCCATAGAGCTCTGATCCAATGCTGTGCTCGTGATCTTGATTGGGCCCCCATGCTGTTTCCCACAAGCCCCCCCTCCAGCTCCTATTAGCCCCAGAATAGATGCATTCCAGCTGCTATTTGCCCCAGCTCCTATTCCTCCAGGTCCTATTTACCCCAGAAGAGATGCAGTAAACACCACTTTCAGAGCAAATAGTAGTGAAGGTATTTTCAGCAGGAAACTGGTGCAGGCCCTCAATTCAAAGTGGGAACACTGCATGGGATCTTAGCGTCTCCCTCTGGCACATTAAACATGCCTATATGAATAAAATCACTTTGAAATGGGTAGAGGGACTGGCATCCTGTTGAGCACTTGATTTTTAGAGGAATATCCCCCCCCCCCCCCATAATTTCCAGTATAAGGATTCAAAGGGTGAAGTGGAACATTTTGCTTTCAGGACGATGGACTTATGGAACTCCAGTATATATTTAATACCCAATCTGTTTTCACTTATGTGCTATCAACCACATATGTACACTATTGCTAATGGATTCTGCTTTGACTTACTCTAATTTAATTTTCAGGGCTCTCCCCCCCCCCCCAGTGTTACACTGAGTGGTTATGTCTATTTTTGTGGCTTTCCTCCTTTGATTGCTGGGATAACCTTCTCCCCTTGTCATGTTCGGATGGAGAGCAACATCAAGGTTAAAGTTTGCCAGAGAGAAATATAATGATACACTCTGATCATTTATATGATCTGAAAAGAAACCATTTATTTCAGAAAAGAGCAAAGTGTTTCCTTTGCTCCTAAGCCATGGGCATACTTTTAGGTTATTGCTGCATGTCAGTACCCAATTACAGCACAATGGAATCCGTGGTGGTAATATGGCTTTTATTTTTTTATTTTTATTTTATTTTTTTATAAATTTTATTTATATTTTTTAAAAGAACACACATACAAAAAAACCCATAAACCTACAAATCATACGCTACAAGTGCACCCGTCACCCCGGGGCCAAAACCAATTCTATCCACATAATCCATTATTAATCTATATTCCAAAAATACATCATATCATGACATGGCTTACTCCCTTTCCCCTTTACTAAAACATAATCTAAAAATGACCCCCATATTTCCTTAAAATTATTTTTAATTGTCCCCTTTTACATTTAATACTACATGTTAGTTTATCATTTAAAGCAATATCCCAAACCTCTTTATACCAATCTATTATTAAATACTGATGTTGAACTTTCCAATTCCTTGCTATCAATAATCTCCCTGCCGCTAATAAACTTACAATTAGTTCCTTTTTCTCTTGTGAGCACAGAAGTTTCTCCGTTATTGATAACAATGCTAATTTTGGACAGACCTCCACATTAATACCAATAATTTCTGAAATTTCTCCAAAAAGTTTATTCCAAAAATCCAATACGCTTTTACAACTCCACCACATATGACCATAAGTACCAAGTTCCTGGCATCCTCTCCAACACAATGGAGCACAATTACTATCTATTTTGTTTAATCTTACTGGAGTCAAATACCATCTCCAAACAGTTTTTAAAAAATTCTCTTTTATCCTTACTGACATATTTCTTAATATACGTCTGCCCCAAATATTTCTCCACCCCGCATTCGATATCTCCTCCTCAAATTCCATTTCCCACATCATCTTAAGGTTGTCTTTTTTCACTTCAATCCTCTGCATCATTTTATATATCTCCTTAGTTAACCCTCTAGAAGAAACATTCCCTTCTATAAGTTCTCTAGACAACACTTTCTTTTCAAATCCAGTAAACTCCCTCTCATGCTCGGTTTTCTTCTTCCATTTCTTAGTCCACTGATCTAATTGCATTAAATTTAACCACGAAATTCTATCTGGCCCAATCATTTCCAATATTTGTTGTCTAGTCTCAATTTTTCCCATCCAATCCATTAATTTGATAACCTTATTTTCCCTAAATATTGCCTCCCAATGCTGTGCATTTTCTGGAAAGTCCTCCATTGCTACAACTGGAGTTAACGGTGATATCCCTGGTATAAAGATCTGTCTGTTACTATTCCAAATCCCTACCATATTTTTCAGGAAGGGATTTTCTATTCTTTTTACACTAGTAATACTTTTTTTTGAAAATAAAAATTTTTCCATCCCAATTTCTATTTCCTGCGTTTCTATTTCTAACCACAAAATATTATTCCTAACTAAAATATCCATAATAAACCTTAACTGATTAGCTATATAATACCACTTGATATTAGGAAGGCCAAGCCCCCCTTCTTTTTGGGATTTATACCATTTACTCTTAGTAATCCTCGCCTTTCCCCCCCCATTACAAAAATTATTGATTATTGCTTGCCATTCCCTAATTTCCTTCTCTGGTAAACAACTTGGTATCATTCTAAATAAAAAATTTATCTTTGGTAATATCTTCATTTTTATCAAAGCTATTCTACCAAACCATGAAAGTCCAATTTTTTAATATTCCTCTATCTTTTTTTTACCTCATTCTTTAACTTTCTAAAATTTTGTTCTACTATTTTTTCTAGCTCTTTTAAAATATCTATACCTAAATATTTAATCATACTTTTTACCTTAATAGTAATATGGCTTTTAGTAACTAGGGGTGGGGGAGAAATAAATCTTAATGGGAACTTGGGGCAGAATCTTATGGCTGGTGGATGCTGTCTGGCCAGCCATAGGAAAGGTCAAAGTCCCAGCTCCAACCTCGGAAAGTTGCTCTGAGGTTGCAGCTGGGACTCTGACTTCAGAGCGCCTTCCCTCCGCCCTTGCAGCTGGTACAGTTCTTTCTGCACTGGCTGTGACTCCAAGGACAGAAGACCAACTTTGGAGCCAGTGCTGGGGGTGGGGGGTTAGAAGGGGGAGAGGGGAGGAATGAGGATACAAGGAATCCTGGTGTTGGCTCTGCCCCTCCTCTATGCGAGCAGTGGTAAAACATTTAGGCAGCCGAAATAGGCCATCTAAGTGTTTTGGAGGGCTCCTCCCACCTTCCACTGGGTGCCCATAATCCTCCAAGTTTGGAGGCTTACTGCCAGCCACATTAGATGGTGCTGTTACTTAATTTCACAGCAATACATAAACTAAAACTTAGTTATCCTTCAAAATTTGCACTTCTCTGAATTTTGCAGTGGAGTCCTCCAGTCAAAAATAGGTTTCAATAATGAATATATTAGGCAGAAGAGCACACAGGAATATGTATATCAGTGAAAACAATGTTCAAAAAATGTATTGTATTAGGAAAAGTGCTTGCAAAAAATGTGTATATTCAACAAATTGTGTACAAAAATACATGTAGTAGGATTGGGGAAATATGTCAATTTTGGTTTTCTCAGTTTCTCATTCTTCCAATTTTAAATTTGGTTGGCCATGAACTCTGAGAATTTCTCCAGTCTTAAGTTCAGGTGTGTTTTTTTAAAAAGTCTGCATGAAAATTCATAAACAATTTTGTGCATGTTTCTCCCAATGCCTGCATTTTTGAATGATTTTTGTGTAATATACACATTTTATGCAAGCAATTTTCCTAATATAATACATTCTTGAATGTTATTTTCACTGAAATACACTGTTTTGTACTTTTTTTTTAAATTGGAGAATTCCATTGCAAAATTCAGGGATCTGCGAATTTCAAAGGATGACTGATTCACATAGCAGTTCAAAAGTAAGAAAATAGATAAGTTTGCATTAAAATTTCTCACCCATCCCTATGTAGGCTAAATGTACAGAAAATGAAAATTTGGGATGAACTTAACTTAAGAATGGGAAAAGTCTCAAAGTTTGGGATGAACTGAATTTAAGACTGAAAAACAAAAAACCGAGAGAAACCGAAATTGATAGATTTTTCATCCCTAATACTGGTCTAATAAATACAAATCGATTCATGCTGCTGATTTTAGTTAAAGGTTTTTAAGATATTGGCTTTAAATGTTCCCATGATATTAACTGTAAGCTGCCTTGAGAAATCTTTTTTTTATTTTTTAAACACATTTGTTTGAAATAAATAAATAGCATTAAATATCTATGTTATCAAGCTCCCTGTTTGGTGGCATTGATGTCCATTCTTTTGTGCACCTTCCAAGGGATAATGCTGCAGGCTGAAATCCTGCACACAATCAAGCTGTTTAAATCCCAATGGTCTTCAATGTGGTTTCAGCAGGTTGTGAATGCAGGGTTCCACTTCTCAGATTTTCAGATAATGATCTAAGAGGAAATTGATGAAGAGATTGGCTCAGGGTGCATAGGGACAGTGGGGAATTGTCAGTCATATCCTTATACGTGTTGTGTCAGTTTCCCTATTCTAGCATGTGAAATGCAAAGTACTCTCTAGGCACCTCCACAACATCCCAGTTTGTATGTTACTCAGAATTCTTTGTAAAGGTTTGTATTATGATCCACCCTTCAAGTATATCAAAGAGGTAAAGAAAACAGGCAAGCATTTCTTTCCAAAGGGAACATGTTAGAGCTGGTCAGGAAATAGCTGAAATGCTTATCAACTAATCTTTGAAGCTGCTTGTAGATTCTAAACCAGGCTGTATAGTACAGTCAATATCAGTGATCTGACTGGAATATTTCTAGTGAGAGTTCATGTTCAGATTTTTTATTTATTTATTTCATTTTTATACCGCCCAATAGCTGAAGCTCTCTGGGCGGTTTACAGCAATTAACAAGACGGTCCCTGCCCGCAGGCTTACAATCTAAAAAGGCACGACACACAAGGAAAAAGGAATGGGGAGGGAAGAAGGGGGAATATTAATTAATACTCCTGGCAGGGCTGGTGGAGTGGCCCTGCGCTCCCTCTCTTCTCCCAATGCACAGCCTGCTGGAATGGCTGCTGTGGTGGCAGTTGAGGGAGGAGGAGCCTTCTACTGTACTTGTATTGTGGTTGTCATTCAATTGTAACTTACTGATACCACGGTGCTTGACCATTTGCCTGTTTATTGACTTGCCGGTAGATTTGACCCTTAAAGTGCCCCGACGCTGAGCCTAACCCCGCCAGAGCAGGACACCAGCAGAACCTCTGTCTCCTCAGCCTCGCAGAAGTCTCCAGCTACAAAACCAGCCAAAGGCCCTTGGACAGTCCAGTAGCTCCTCCAGGAGGGGCAGACCATGCTAGATGCCTTGCCAACCTGCATGAGGCTTTGGTTGGCTTTAGATCCCTCCTGAGACAGCCCACTCAAGCTGCTGTGGTAGCAGAGAGTTCCAGCCGGCAGAGGCATGCACCACTGCCCTCGCCCGCTCAGCCAGTCCCACCCCCACAGCTGCTTTTATCATACAGGAAGGGCAAGAGTCCAGCGCACAAGTGGAGGGCCTCACCTCTCCAAAGTGCAGTTCCTTCGCCACCCGCCCTGCCACAGAGTCGGCTTTCAAATGATGATGATCTTATTCATAGATTCATAGATCATGGAGTTGGAAGGGGCCTACAAGGCCATCGAGTCCAACCCCCTGCTCAATATGATCTACAATGTATGTTCACTGTGCTGTACCCCAGATCCCCATTCCACAGGGATGTGAGTCTTATTTTTCATATTTATTTATTTATTTATTTATTTACTTATTTATTGCTTCATGTGTGGACAAACATGCTTTGATCAATGGGAGAAAATGTGTACATTCAAAATGTTGCACCATTGATGTGTCCATTTGGAAAAATGCACACAAAAATACACATGGATTTTTGTGGCGAAAGAAAACACAAAGTTCGCAATCTGATATGGACACAAGTTGGGATGAGCTTTGAGGTGGAATTCAGAGAACCTCGACAAGCTCACATTTTGCTTATTCACACACCCCTAGGTCACTCTTTCCCACTATGATGAGGTGCACTGTATCAATTTAAATTATAGTATTTTTTTCTAAATTTGCATCTACACATATGAATCAGCATATGCAAATTTCATGCAAATCTGTGTCCTTTATTTTGGGTCTTCTTTTGATGTGGCATTTCCTCTTTTTTGGCAAAGCATAAGACTAGGTAGGGCTGCCATTTAGTGAGGGTAGAAAAGGGCCCTTTGTCCCACCTACCCTTGTTTCAGGTCAACTGCATTTTTTCCTCTATTTCCAGTGAACTAGTGGTTATACATGCCAAGGCTGCAATCCTTTGCACATTTCTGGGAGGAAGGCCGATTGAACAGTGGGACTTATTTCCAAGTAAATATGCGTAGGGTTGCAGTGTGAGTTACTATCGATATAAAGTAGTGTTCTCCAACCTTGGGTCCCCAGATGTTTTTGGCCTACAACTCTCAGCATGGGGCATGCTGAGAATTGTAGGCCAAAAACATCGGGGGACCCAAGATTGGAGAACACTGTTATAAAGAATTAAATGGGCCAACCCCTTTGCTTAAAAAATAGTGATTCTTTGCCCCATATTGGTAAAATTGCCTCAGTTGTTATGTGGCACATAAAGAAGAAGCCACAATGCATATTGTTAAAATATACCCTTTCCCCCCAATATCTGGGGCCAACATCAATATATCTAAAGGAGTGTCCTATGATGTTGCTGAGAATCACTTTTCTGTACTGCAGTCTCTTTGCACCCTCCCAAATTAAATCTGAATAAAGGACTCTGGATTTACCCTGCACATGACTGTTCTGATAGGAGAGGAAGCAAAACATGTTTTAGGCAAGTATGAGTCAAAACACACATGCTAAGAAAGTTAGACAACCTTAGCGACGGAACGCTGTTGCCCTAGCCCTGATGAAGCAACTCGCAGCAGTCTCAAGCCAAAAAAGCTCAAGATGATGCCAGTTTAAGAAACCACTCACTAACCCACCGGCAGCTTCTAAAACAAATCAGAGTTTCCAATATTTGTCAGTCAGGCCCAGGATCAGCTGCTTGTCACACCCTAGCAATGCAGAGGACTGAGCATCTCTCATTTGGGCAGAAGCACTGCACACAGATGGCAGCACCATAAATATTAACTTGGAAGGTTTTCATTTGGAAAGGAATATCAGTACATCCAGGCTCATGCGATTTATTTAGGGTTTGGGGAATGTGGTTGGCACAACACTCATCTGGTGAGTCACATTTGTTTGCACTAGTCTTTGCTGAACATATTGGCTTAGCTCTTTGGGTGCAGCCAGTCTATTATAAACAATTTGCACACACACCGGGCAGAATTCAGAGTGAATTAAGGTTGATCAAAGCTGATGTGCAGCCCGAGTCTCCTAGCATTGTGGATAAAAGCACAAAAGTCTCAAGTCTAAGGATGCAGTGTCATCGGAATTCCATGTTTCCTGTCTTTGGCTTGTATTACAACATGTAATTTTCATTATAGCTTTTGATTTGTAAATGCCTTTCCTTTAGGGATTTACTTTAATGACAGCCTCCATGAAATACTTCCTGGAATGTTCTGAATGTATATTTAAGATCCGATTCTGTAAAATGTGCATTTCATTTTTAGGTGCGCAATTCCACACGTCTCTACTAATAATTCAAATTTGTACAATAATGCAACCCTCACCCCACTCACCCCCATAATTTATATTACATTATTGCCTAGAGCCTGCTGCATATGCAGGATTATTCCCATTCTGCTTGGGCTTTTCTGCATACAAAAGAAAAAGGCCTCTGTATTCATCCATCAGAAATTGGCCATCCAACCAGCATGAGCATAAGAAGAGCCCTGTTGGATCAGAACAAAGGTCCATCTAGTCAAGCATCCTCTTTCCCTCCAACAGAAGTTTTTGGGAATACCACAAGCACCCCCATGTTGTTGTACGTGCCAAGCACCTGATATTCAAAGTCGCACTGCCCCTGAACATGGAGATTCTACGGCAGGGCTCTCCCACCGTGGGTCCCCAGATGTTGCTGGCCCACAGCTCCCAGCACACCCAGCCAGCCTGGCTAATGGAAAGGGATTCTGGGAGCTGTAGTCCAGCAACATCCGGGGACCCAAGGTGGGAGAGCCCTGCTCTATACCGGTGTTCTACTGAGTTGTCCTGGCTTAACAGCCGTCGCTAGACACGTCCTTCATAAATGCCCTTTTGTAAGATCAGTCACTATTTTCTTGAAATGAGAATAACAGAAAGGTATGGGGGAGAGAAAGATAAAAAAGAAGACATTCCTTTCTCTGTATTGTACTGACAAGTACTACTGAGACACAGTAGTACAGTCGCCACCTTTTAACGTAACAAATTATGGACAATCCAGCCATTCAATACATCAGTAGACCAAAGCAAGCAGAACTTCAAAAGAGAGAGATGTATTCCAGCCTAGTCCAAACCTAGTCTTATTAACATTATTGGATTTGGCCATTAAAGCGCCATATGGTCCATTATGCCCCTTACTATTCTATACAAATATTTCAATTTTCAGTGTCTGTAGGCAGAAATAGTATAGAAGTAGTAGGTCATCTATACATTAGTAATATTGCAAGCTGTGTGCCAATGTTCAGAGGAGAACTGCAATTCCAAAAGATGGATGGTAGTAGCTTCCCTCTGGAAATTTCACTTGGGCTGTAATCCAATCCAAACACCCAGGACTTGCCTTCTTGGCAATTGAACTGTGAAAGCTAACAGTAACAACCAACCCTGTGCACTCACTGCTTGTAGCATCATGGTAACAAAGATGAAGTTTTCTTAATAGGACCTAAGCTGTCAAGGCCTGTGGCCTATGCTGGCTCAGCTTGTCTGAGCATGGAAAGCTAAGCAGGGTCAAGCCTGGTTGGTACTTGGATGGGAGACCCCTCCTCTAGTTTCCTGTGGGAAACAAGAGAGGTGTCAGAAATCACACATTTTGCAGGTTGTTTCGTCCTTTACAGAAACACCTTCTGAGAGCAAGACTTTCCAGTGAACAAACTGGGTTTATACAAATGGGAAAGGGAAGAATTTCAATCCAAACTGATCACAGAAATCCTAATCTCCTCATTTAAATGTGTCTGTAGTGCTTCCCCAAGAAATACAGACAGCAGAAAGCACACATTTATAACATTTAAAAAACTGCACTCTTTTCCCCCTGTGTACCAAGGTACCACTTTTTTTTCCTTTTGTCCTTACCGTGCACTTATGTTGCTTTTAATTTGCTTTAACATAAAATACTCTACTGGCAGGGAAAAGGAACATGTGGTGCTCCAGATGCTGTTGGACTGCAGCTCTCATCATGGCTGACCATTGGCTGTGATGGCTAGGGTTGATGGGAGTTGTAGCCCAAAGCATCTGGAGGGCCACAAGTTCCCCACCCCTGGGTAAAGGAATAACTGAATTAGGCCTAGTCTAGCCAAACAGCAAATCACATACTAAAACTGTTCTGGTCTACCACATCAGATTGTTAGTGGGGTGTGTTTTGGTTGTGGATTCTATGCCCAAAGAAGACAGAAGCCTGGTAGTAGTGACTAAAGCTTTATTGTGGTCATCTCCAGGCCTGCTGAGCCCGCATAGGCTCCTCCCCTTTTGCCCTCTCAACTAGAGGTTAACATCCAGTTCCTTGGCAGGAATGAGCTGCTACCTATCACAACAGGGTGGTGGCAGTGGTGTGTTTGAATGCTCCTACAGATGCATGCATTTCTGTGTACACACAGACACAGACACACACAGACACACACACTTATGTCTCAGAGAAGACTGGGTTAAAGCTCTTATCCCCAACATCTGGTTTTCTATGTGCAGGGAGTCCTTTTATGGGGCAGCATTCAAACATACACCCCCACCCCCGCATTCTCAAGCAGGAAAGTCCAGGAGTAGTTTTACTAGGCTATTTCCTGTTTGCCAAGACTTGGCCTTAGTTTCCATCCAGAAAGAAATGGGACATGCCATCTTTTATTTATGCCATACCACTATTGTGCATGGGGATATATAAAAAAGCTACAAGGGCTTCCCCTCTACCACCGTTCCAGAGCCTGATCAAAAGCAATTGTGTATTTGTCATGAGGCACTGTGCATTATTAGTCACAAATCACATTTTGTTCGATGATTAATCAATGCCATACATGTGGAAATAAAGATGCATAGCTACTTATCTTTCATTTCAAATTATGGCTGTGCCATCACAAATATTCCTCCTCTCCTACATTAAGTATTCCCTTTAAATGGTTCGGCTTTCAGGAAGTGTGCGTGTGTGTGTGCGTGTGTGTGTGTGCATGCGCGCGCGTGCACACGCGTGTGTGTGTGTGTGTGCACATATGCACAAACACATTCCTGAAAGGGGACATAAGAATAAAAATACGAACATATATGGTGTTATAAGGTTAAATTTTGAAGGATATAAATGAGTGTGTGTGTGTGTGTGTGTGTGTGTATTTTAGAATGAGCTGTATGTGTTACCACTTAAGGAGGTTTTGTCAGTAAACCAATTCCATCTCCAGTAGAGGGGAAAATGTAGAGAATTTGCAAATGAGTTGCTTGCCCCAGGATGTCTCTCTCAAGGATTAAGGACACTGAATAGGACATTTCTTTTCCCAATTGCAACAAAAGCACAATTTGAGTTACAAATGTTTGCCCCTCTAATCACGTCATTGAAGAACCAAACAGCAGGTTTTCTCTCTCTCTCTCTCTCTCTCTCTCTCTCTCTCTCTCTCTCCTTTTCTTATAAGGCCTGCAAGAGATAAGTAGTAACTTCAAGAGAGCCAGATGTAACGGGAAGCTTCAAGTCTTCACACACACACACACACACACACACACACACTGAGTGAGTGAGTGAGCAAGAGAGAATCCTTTCAAGTATTCCATCACAGAGCCAAAACAAGCCAAACATTAGAAGCGAACATAAATGTTAAATAAAGGGTTATGGATACATACTGCACAATAAGGAAGAAATTTCACCCAAGGTCTATGAATTCCACTTAAGGTTTTAACAGTACTCTGTCATTTTGCTGTGGTTAGCTCCGCTCAGTATATTTCATTGCAGGCAAAAATGTGCATCGAGGGCAGCTTTAGGTCAAACATGCATGAACAGAGAATCTCCCAACTGTGGTTGGGGAGGGGGTGGCTTTTTCTGTTGAGCCCAGTCAGGAATGAGCATCCAGCTCTTGTACAGCTAGAATCCAGGGGTGGGGAGGGAGCGTTTACGCCCATACCCAAAATAAAGTGGCAAGACACTTGTATTGGGTTAACTGGAGCTGCAACTTTATTACCATCGGCAGAGGAGATCTGCGATGGATATTATCAGTTGTGTGGGGATTGGCTGAGGGAGGAGCCCCCTTGTGACCCCTCCCCCCCTGCTTGTCTAACTGAGGGTGAGCCTGCCCTGCCTGCCCTGAGCCAGGAGGAGTGTACAGCCTGCTTCTGCCCCACCTGGCTGGCAACACCTTTTTAGTGTTGATGGAAGCTGTCCCTGCGTGTGTGAGCCAGGCAAGCCCCTTGCCCTGTCCCCAGTGCCAAAGCAAAGTCCCTGACTGCTGATGAAGTGTTCTCATTGGGTTCTATTCAAATGAACAATGTTCCCTTCAGGAGGTCAGGCCAGAAGCTGGCTGTGCACAGCACTGATAGGCTGGCACCTGTGAAGTCATGCTTCCACCTTCCTTATCCCCAGAGTAGGGATGCTGAAGGATTTGCTCAGTGTGCATTTTGAAGCAAACTGATCTAATTGTTGCACTTCGCCATGAATTTTGTGATACAGGTTTTGGCTAAAAATAATAATTAATAAATTTTTAAAATCCGAAATACTAATAAAATGCACATTTTATGATAAAATACATATACGAATGCATATTTATAGTAAAATGGGTATACAGTGCATACAACTTCCATGTGCATTTCTCCCTGAAATGAATGCAGATTAATGCTGAAGCGGGATGAAATGGATTTCTGAACAAACACCTTTGAAACTGACACGGTCCCAAAATAGACTGACACCAGAGCGGTGTTCAACTCTTTTGAATTAATCTTGCTTTAAAAGAAACAATGAAGGGGACCATTTATTGTTAAATAAAATGCACATTTTAGAAAATAAACCAGTAGACAGCCTGCCTGAAGCATGGGGAAGTGAAAGCAAGACTGAGGACTGGATCAGGCATTTGAATTGTCCTTGTGGACAGTTACATGGTTAAACCTGTAAGAAGCTGAGCTTACTTGTCATTGTCAAGAGAAAAACACACGGAGTGACTGTGTTTTTAACATTATGTTTCTGTGTAGCCTTATTCTCTGGCCTCACGGAGTCTGATCAGCCAAGAGGCATTTTAAAAAGTAAATGATTAATTGCAGAGTTAAAGGCTTAAAGGCATCATGTACATTCATTATTTTTTCTCATTACACACTTCCAGTGGAGTGAGGGATCCACTATAAAACAGAGCACAAATGCCACAAATCATTTTTCACATTTCTCAAACCAAAAAAATAATTTAAAAAAAATCTTTGCTTGAGGATGAATACAAACATCTTAAATGAAAGAAGAATGCATTTGCAATCTGAAATGCAAGGCCACACTTTGCACAGGAAAACACAAAGTAAAGCATTCCTTTTGCTTGGTTGTTTTTTTTTTTTTTTTTTAAACTTGCTTTGCTGATTCACTTTCTTTATTATTAAGCACAAGAATTTTGCTATCAGGCCACAGCCTCCAGTAAGGCTCCTTTCCCATGAGATGTAGGCACTGCCAGCCCTAAATTTCAAAATAAAGGACAGTGCAGCAATCCAATGACTGCTGTATGAGCTTCCTAGAGCCAAAGTGTTCTGAAGAAGTGGCTGTTGTGTTCTATGGGGCTGTTGAATTTGCAACCAAGGGATGATCTTTGAAAATACATGACATCTCTCAAAATGAGAAACATATGGTAACCCCAACAAGAATATGTTCCAGCCAGGAACATTTCTCAGAAATATCACAATGATGAGTTTGTTAGTATGCTTTCTTTACCCAGTATCCAGTGCTGATTATATTAGTTAAAATTCCCCCACCAACACCCAAAAAGATGCGGTTGGTGCCCAACGATCTCTTGTGTGGGCATATTTTCTCTCTCCTTGCTGTTCACTTCCCCATCTTTCAAAGGCAGCACCATTTCCTTCCATAGTGCATCCCAACGCACTGAACCATAGAAAATAAATAACAGGCAAAAAGGTCAATGCTGGATCCCACACAGTCTTTCTGTGGGAAATACTCCAAATGCTTTAGCCTTTCCTCATAGGGAATGTGCCCCCTCTGATCATTTGGATTCCAACTTTGGTGCACCCACTTTGTTGACTGAATCCATGTAGGAAGGTTCAATCAGTTTTGCAGTAGATCCAAGTGAGCTGCTGAATGTGTGAGAGGGTGGAGCCAATAGAGATAATCCCACGCTCCCAATTTCAGAAAATTTGTATTTCTGTCACCAAAAATACATTGTCTAAAAGGGGCTGTATGTGATGAATTAAGTAGGATTGATCTAAGTAGTAGGATCAGAACAGACAAAAAGAAGTACTATTTACTGAGTCACCCAAGTTCTAGTTTTATGAAAGAGGCAGAAAAATCTCTTTCTATCCATTCTTGCCATATTCTTCCCACACAGTCTTTCTTTGGGAAAGACTCCAAATGCTTTAGCCTTTCCTCATAGGGAATGTGCCCCTCTGATCATTTGGATTCCTCTTGCCCAGTGCTATGATATTCTTTTTGAGATGGGGACACCCAGAATTACAAATACAGTTGCATCATATGTTTATATAAAGACATTGAATTATTGGCAGTTGAATTTTCAATCACTCTCCCATAAATTCTCAACATCAAGTCATGCAGAACAATTGGATTGCTAGAATTCCTGCAAGCATTTGATTGCTTTCCAGACTAGATTTGGAAAAAGTGTAGGCCAAGTTACCATTTCTGAGAAGTTGAAAAGTTTGGTGAGACATTTCTTCTAGTGTTTAGGGATGGATGAACTGTCTCAAATATAAAACAGCAACCAGACAGCTGAAACTCAAGAAGAGTACAGTTTTTCTGGGGTCTAATTGAGTTCACTTCTGAAAACAAAACAAAACCATTTATGTAACTCTTCCAGGTTTGTGGTGAGCCAGGGCCAGGAAGACAAAATGACATTAGGGTAATCTATTCTTAAAGCAACCAACCTGTCTCTGTAGCAAAACTCTAGAGACCAGATCTTCCTAAAAGGAGGCAGGTTTGATTCCAAGTCAGATTTGTTTTCAGAAATGGAACCCTCTAAAACTATATGCATGGCTGTGAACCTGTGATTAATTCAACCTATGCCAAAAAGTATTTGAAAAGTGGGCAAATACAGAAATGCTGACCCTGAACATTTATTGAACCATTCACACAAGACCAAAAGTATATGAATGATAGCAAACCTGCCTTATAATATAAATCAAGAAAGCAGATGCAGGCAATTTATCAGATAAATACCTGAAAGCAAATAAGAACATAAGAAGAGCTGTGCTGGATCTGACCAAAGGCCTATCTAGTCCAGCAACCTGTTCCCACAATGGCCAACCACATCCTTATGGGAAGTTCACACCAGGACATGAATGCAATAGTGCCCTCCCACTCATGTTCCCCAGCAACTGGTGTACAGAGGCATGCTGCCTCTGATATGGGAGATAATATATAGCCACAATGACTAGTAACCATTGATAGCTTTATCCTCCATGAATCAGATAATGCACTCTCACAGTTCAATCCTATGGCCACTAGACAGCAATTAAAGGGCCGTAGGATTTTTTTGGATTCTTAGCTACGAGGTCAGAAAATTGCTCTGAGTGACCACATAGCTGGAAATCTGCGTTCAGAGCCCCCTCCCCCCTTGCAGCTTGCATGGAAAGAACCACTCTGGCTGCTTCTCTGAGGTCATAAGAGCGACCTCAGAGAAGGGCTTTAGGGAGTGTTCTGGCCGGGGGCGGGGAGAGGAGGAGACCAAAGCATGCAATGCATCCTGGCAGTGCCTCAGCCTCCTTCCCTCCCTCCCTCCCACTTTGAAGCACCACAGTTAGACTGCCCGCTGCTGAAACCGGCCATCTAAGTGCTTTGCAGAGCAAGAGGAGCATGGAGGTGACCTTTGCCTCTGTGCTCCTCCTGCCCTTCATAGGATGCCCGTAATCCTTCGAGTTCGGAGAGTTACGGGCATCCCCATAGGATTGCACTCTCAAAGCATTTAAAAAATGGCTAATATTTACAATATATGTAGGTATATATGCATACACATCTACCACATTAACAGCATTATCTCCATCCATCTTTATTCACAAATAAATCCTAGTACACCCCTCCCCACCGAGTTGCTTTTAAATGGGTCTTAAATGCTTTAATGTTTTATTATTTTTAATGCTCTTGTTATATACACAGTACACACACACACACACACACACACACATACATACATACACAGATATAAAAACTATATGGGACTCGGGAGATCCGGGTTCTAGTCCCCACTTGGCCATGAAGCTCACTGGGTGACTTTGGGCTGGTCACTGACTCTCAGCCTAACCTACCTCACAGGGTTGTTGTGAGGATAAGATGGAGAGGAGGAGGAGGAGGATTATGTGAGCCGCCTTGGGTTTCTTGCAGGAAAAAAGGCAGGGTATAAATATAATAAACAAACAAACAAACATAGTTTTTAGATTTTATTGATTTAAATTGTTGTGTACTTCCTGATGGCTTTTTAGCAAATAAGTCAGAATACACATTTTAATAATACATACATAAATTAGTCATACCTTTTATTTCAGTTTTCTGTTAATTGATGTTGCTGGTCTGGAGTTTAAGATGGGTGCCTACTGTAATAACATTTTGGCACAAAGCAAAACCTTTTTTTTATTCTTTCAGGCTTTAAAAATGGTTGTATATTCCTGCTGCCTGATTTGTATCTTAAACTGATTTTATCTCTGTGAAACCTTTTTAGATCTTTTAGTGGTTGCTGTCTGTGATGTTTTAGTCTCTGCTGGCTTTTTGTGCTGCTTTTGATGTTGATTTTATGTATATGGATTTTATTGGATTTTTATTTGTATTTTCTCTGTATTTATGTAAGATGCCTTGAAAACAGTTTGTTATAAGGCAACTAATCAACTAACTAACTAAAGGCACAATCCTATGCATGGTGAGACAGGAAAAAAGTCTGACAACCCCCAGCATTCCCCAGCCAGCTGATAGACTTTTTCCTGTCTAAACATGCATAAGATTGCACCCTAACTAACTAACTAAATATGTAACACCTTCAATTTGCACTTTATGTAGAAGATACAGGCTGCAGTCCTATACCCAGTTTCCTGGGATTAAGCCCCATTGAACTCAATGGGACTTCCGTTTGAGTAGATATTTATAGGATTTCAGTTTTAGGTTGTAAACATCTTTGTTCTCGTGAGATCTTTATATTTGCAACCTGCTTATAAGAAATTCAAAAATAAGTTGTAAAATCTGAGTTCAAAGCATACAGTGACACACATGCAGAGGCTGATGAAGACATTGTGAAGAAGAATTAAAATAAGACAAACATGTCAATCATTGGGATACAGGATATTAGCTATAACTAAGACTCTTATCACTTACAAGAACTGGTTTTGATTGCTACCTACTCCATCCCCCCAGACGCTGTCAAAAAAAGCCACAGTTAAATGTCACCCTTGAAAGCTGACACCTACTATAATGTCTCAGTCCATCATGCTGCGGCTAGATGTTGCCGGTGCAAACCAAGAAAAGTGAGTGAGGCATATTTGAGGTCAAGTCTCACACAACACCAATGCAAATATTGGAGAGTTTAGCCAATTAATCAGTTTGATTAATCTATTAAAAGGTGGATTGGCTTGACTAAAAGGTGCCCCCAATATATCAAACAGCAGATTTTTATTTTTGTGAAGGACTGCCAACGGGTCCTTTCTTCAAGACAAGAGATCAAAGGTGCAAAACTGACAGTCTTAGCTCTGCCATCTTGACACTGATTCTCTCAGGGCCTTGCCCTTAGTCTATACACTGGATTTAGCACTGAACCACAGAGGAACCACACACACCGTGTGGGGTAAAACCAGGAAAGTTTATTTAAGGTAAACAGATGACAATAAAAGGTGGGGAATGAGGGAAGGGGAAAAAGGTAGGGAGACACTTTGATACATACAAGTAGAGCTACAAAACAACAAAACTAGTCCCTTACTATATAAATACCCAGGCACTTACTCCTTGCCTGGGGGTTGGTCTTCTTTAGGACTTGCCTCAGCAAAAATCCCTACTCCGTGCTCCTTCGCGTCTAGAGACAACAAAGCCCAAAAGCCACAGCTGGCAGTATCAATTTCCCCCCACCCCACCCCTCCTTTCGGTAGCTTGGCTGTCTTTGGCCAATCAGGATGAACTTCATCTGGGCTAGGCAGGGGAGGGGTGGCTCCTGATGATGACTAGAGGGCTTGGGAACATTTGCATGGGAATACTTGTGACACAGGGACATCGAAGACATGGGAGACTCTGAGGCATCAGGGGCCATCAGAGGAAGTACATTTGCATGGGGAAGGGGTTTCCTCAGCCTCCAGCTGGGATTACACTTATTTACAAGTGTGTGGTGCAGGAGACTGACGCTTTTCTTCACAATTTTATTTTTTAAAATCCCTCTTAATATAAGTACTTATAAAAACTGCAGGTGGTGCCATAGTTAAGAAGGCCTTCCTCCTTCTTGCTCCCGCAAGAATAGCTCTTATAAGATGGTGCCTATTGTGACCTGTGCTTGCAGTATTTCATTTCATTTCATTTATTTCATTTATATACCGCCCCACAGCCGAAGCTCTCTGGGCACAATAGATTATACATAAAAACAAACAGTATAAAAGAAAGTATGCCCCCCCCCCTTAAGAACTATTTTTCATCAATACTTGGAATTTTATTTCCAAGTATCAATTAAAATTGTTCTGAGGGGAAAAATATCTTTTTTAATTGGCATGCAGATTTAATCAGTCAATCAATCAAGCAAACAAGCAATCCATTCAAAGGTATATGGTTAATCAACATAGGCCATGTGTGGACAATACTTTTCTCCAGTCTGTGAAGTGGGATGCTTATTTATTTATTTAATTTATATCCTGCCTTTTTTCCTGCAAGGAACCCAAGGCGGCTTATATGGTTCTCCTCCTCTCCACTTTATCCTCACAATAACCCTGTGAGGTAGGTCAGGCTGAGAGTCAGTGACTGGCCCAAATTCACGCAAGGAGCTTCGTGGCCGAGTGGGGACTAGAACCCAGATCTCCTGAGTCCCAGTCCAACACTCTAACCACTACACCACACTGGCTCTATTGCTAAATTGCATCTTCCTGCCTCAGCCATTGGACACACCTTTTTTTGTTAGTCATCCACACCTAGGCATAGTATTTGAATAAGGAAACTATTCAGTCCAACATGCATGGGCCTGAGCTGTGTGATTGATGTCCCACATAAAACCTGTGAATCAACTGTGCAATCTGGGACTCTATGTGTGCAGCCTTTTCAAATGTTACGGTAACTCCGCACATGGATTCCAGTAGTCTTGGAGGAAGGACTGGTGTGCCAGGTCGTCAGGTGTGCTCTCACTCACTTCACTCCATGGAAAGGAGAGCGATCAGGAATACTGCTGTCTGAACCAGGCCCTGCTCTAATTTCCTGCATTGAGCAGGGGGTTGGACTCGATAGACTTGTAGGCTCCTTCCAACTCTATGATCTATGAAATGTATGAAACATTGTCTTTGTCTTGAGTGTCATTTTTCTTGGTAGGAAGGCGGGGTCCGAATCATCTAGTTTTCATCTAGTTTTCATATATCAAAACAGCAGGTAACAGCAGGGAGGCACTGTAGCTCAAGGTCCCAGGCTCAATCACTAGCATCTCCCATTAAAAGATGGAAAGTGGTGATGGAAAGGATCTCTGCCTGCGACCCTGGAGAGTGAGCATCAGTCAGAGTAGACAATATTTGGCTGGATGGACAACCAGCCTGACCTGGCATAAAGCAGCTTCCCTGCCTTCCCATGTTCCTGTATATGGATTTGGCTTAGACAAGGACAGGTATAGTTGTTGGTTGAATACATACTGGTTAAATCCAGGAAATAAGAGTGTGCTTGCAAACACAATATAAAATAACTTTTTTTCTTGGCCAAGGATAAATATATGTAACCAAACCATTTTCAGCCCATTACTAGAATGAGATTTACCTTTCTGGATGTTTGCTAGTGGCTTGCACATACACTGATGCCAAATGATTCAAATACTCCATGGGATAAAAAAAAAGAAGAGGTCTAAGAACGCTTAATTGCCTAACTTTTAAAAAGTATATGTATATGTACACACATACACACTGAAATCTTTAAACACATGTGGCCTGATTCAGTTCCCCCTCCCCTACTTACATATTCTTATGATCAGAAAGTGTAGTTCCTAGTGATGAAAAGGACAAGATGTCATAGAATCTTGAATAATGATGGGCAGATTCGCAGCTCTGTGGTCGGAAAAGAGCTTCCAACCTCAGATCTGGGGATTCGTGTTCGGATCCCGCTCCCCTACCACAGGTGGCGCAGAAAGAACCACGCCAGCTGCTTCTCCAAGGTTGTAAGAGTGACCTCGGAGAAGGGCTTTTGGGGGCATTCCATTCCAGGGGGAGGGGAGGATTCCAGCACCACCAAGAGATGAAGTATCCTGGCAGAGCCTCAGCCTCCTTCCCTCCTGCTCCAAAGCGATGCACTTAGATGACTGAAGTAGGCTATCTACCGGTAAGTGGTTTGCAGAACAAGAGGAGCATGGAGGCGACCTTTGCTCCATGCTCCTCCTATCCTCCGTAGGATGCCTGTAATCCTCTGAGTTTGGAGGGTTATGGGCATCCCCATACGATTGTGCCCTTACTACATTTGTAGTACCTTCCTAAGTTCCCAAAGTACTTCATACATATTGTGTCAGTAATCCTTCCTACAACCCTGTACGGTAGATCAGTGTTATTACTCCCATATTGTAGATGAGAGGGCTAAGGCTGAGGGGTAGTAGCTTGCCTAAAGGCCCATGTCATTTCCAAGCAGAAGTAGGATTTGAATGAAATATCTCATTCTTTTAACCACTGTGTAATGCTGGTTTCCTGAACTATTCTAGAGCTTCAGTGTACTACAATTTTTTACTTTGCCCACCACACTGACATTCTTCTCAGTGGCCTGGCTCTAAACCCTGTGTGGGCTCCTTTACAAGCATGACATCCTTTACATGTGCATACTCCCCCACCCTCCTCAGTGGTGGGGTCAGCACTGTCTGCACAGAGCTTCCTCCACTTCTAGAACATTTGTGCCCATATTGCATTGCTGTATTGTGGCAAATATAACTCTCAATTTGGACCAATGGAGAGTACAGTGGATAAATTATTGGAATATATCTATGTCAGGGTCTCTAGGGGAAAGGTAATTATCTCAGGATGAGAGAGAGAATTAAGGAGTCAGGTTACTTTCTGCTTGGTTTTTTTTTAAAGTATTCTCATTTGTTTTTATTTTCTTTTTAAACCTGTATGGGTGGTATTAGGGTGAATGTTATAGCATTCCAGTGGCCTTTGGCTATGAACAACAGAGTTTGTATGTAGAAGTATATATACAGGCCTGTGGCTCACGCTGGCTCAGTTTGTCTTAGCGTGGAAAGCTAAGCAGGGTCAGGCCTGGTTATTATTTGGATGGGAGACCCCTCCTCTAGTTTCCTGCATTGAGCAGTGGGTTGGACTCAATGGCCTTGTAGGCCCCTTCCAACTCTATGATCTATGAATCTATAGGGGACATGGCAATCTGGAGTGAAGAGGGGGAGATGGGGATCTACCATTCTCCCCATTTTTGAAAAATGGCCCTTCCAACTCTATGATCTAAGCAGGCAAGCTTCCCAAAGAGTTGGATAATTTCCACACCAGTTGAAGGGGCTGAGAAAAATTACCCTGCTGTAACTCCATCTCCCATGGGCCACCTGACTCCATCATTCTGATGCATTGCTAACCAGTGCACTGGAGTGTCAGAGAAAGAGGGAGGGAGGAGGGGAGACTCTTCTCTCCTTGCACCACATGACCCTACTCGCACCAACATGCTTATTAAAGAGGAAGACAAGGGAAGGGGGAGTGTGTTTTGAGGCTGGGGGCTGAAGGGGAGTGTTTCTGGGGACAGAGAAGGGCCCTCGAGTAGGGTGGGAAACTCTTTTCTGGTTTGGATTTTGATCTGAGAACAATTGTACAGTGGGTTAAAAGCTTCCTGAGCCCCTGAAGTTAATTTTCAAGACTTTCTCAGGTGACTCCACTGGCATCTCTATTTGTATGTATTGGCTCTGCTCCATGTTCATCAGCCTTCTCCGTTGAGCCACCATGTGCAGCCGGGCTTTGACTGATGACCCATCATGCTCCAGCCTGTCCCACCTTATCTTTCCAAGGCTCCACCCTTTGAGTTTCATGGTCAAATAAGGAGAAGGAAAAGTGAGGCAGAATTACTAGAAAGACCCCAACAGACAAAATGTCCACCAATGACTCTGAGCAGACTAAACGTTCTGAGAATCTTTTCTAATTGTACCGATGTTTCTCTCAGCATCTGGTTGTCACTCTCTCTAAAAGGCAATTCCAATTATATTTTATTGGAAGCAATCTCATTTTTACAGTTTGAGAATCCTTTTGACTTGGACAATAAAAAAGAAGGGGGAAAAAAATCCCCTAGTAACTGTGGTTAGAACTTTTACATGTGTTTGAGTTACAGCAGGATGAGATCAGAAGGAATGACAGAGATGGGTTGTGATTAAAATATTTACTACAGACTTTGTGGTTTCAAACTAAAGGTCTGAGAGAGGGGGGGGGAGAAGTTAGGATCACATTTTTTTCCTGCCTCTGCAGTAGAGGGGATAAATCCTAAGAGACAAAGAAAAGGAATGTTTGCGTGTTTGGGAATTAAAAAACAAACAAACAACTTCTGCTCTCATTTTATCCCATAACCCAGCAGAGCTCCACCCACCAGATGCAATTGACCACTTTCATCCAGGTATTTCAGAGATAATTGCTCTGAAGTGTAATTGTAGAAAAAGAATGATTGTGGCTGACAGGGCCAGCATCAAGGACAGGCACAGTTAGCCACCTGCTGAGGTCCCACATCTCAGAGGGTGGACCACTGACTAGAGCCCCCTGGAGTTGCTCCTCCTCCTCACCATTGCAACCTGCTTGTTCACCTGCCTCTCACTCTGGCCCAGACAATGGTGGTGGTGGTGAGGAGCAGGAGATGCCACCGTCTACTTGCTCACTGGCTCTCTGCCCGTCAAGAAGGCAAGTGGTAGCGTAGCAATGATGAGGAAGAGGATGAGGAGCAAGAGCAGCTGGTGGCAACAGTGGGAAGGAGGTAGACTCACCGAGGGAGGGGGCCCACTGAGGGTGTCCTACGCAAGGGCCCTGAAAAACCTGGAGCCGCCTCTGGTGGCTGAACAGAGCAACATAGAGTTTTGGAATGACACAAAATCATCATTACCGATATGGCAAGGAGCGTTGTCTGCTCAGATAAGAACTTTGGTAACTCTTTAACATTTGTTACTGTGCTGTAAGATAGAGCTGAACTGCACACTACATAGTAGGGTTAGTATCAAAAAACAATATTCCCATTTTGAGTTTTCCTATATAGGAAATGTATCATTTGATATGGTCACAGCACAGAGGAAGAAATGCTGCACATTTCAAGAGAGTTCTTGACACCTGGATGCTGTTTTTGGTGGCAGGTCCATCTTCAACATTTTCTGCCTTTACACATTACTCCGGATCTATGTTTGTATTGCCCAAAAGCCCTTCTTCATGGCAACAATCCATATGGCAAGGTGTAACATCGATACATTTTTACTGTGATAATTAGGGATGTGCATCAGATTTGGCCAAACCTGAAGCAGAATCAGGCCTCTTTGGATCATTTCTGGGGCTTCCTGGGGGTGAAGCAGGCTTCCCTCCAAAGTGACCAGAAATTTAGCTGGACTCTGCATGAGGCTCTGATCACAATCCAGCTTTCAGAAAGGCAGGCGGCATATCTCCAAAGATAGTGTCTTTTGCCTTTGTTTTTCCGAATACTGATGAGGGGGAGGGAGAAAGGAGGTGGTTGAGTGACAGAGGCACACTGCCTCTGATACTGGAGGTAACAAATAGCCATCAGGACTAGTAGCCATTCATTCAGTCCCCTTGCCCTCCATGCTAGGGTATAAATCCAGACCAGGCCCCATCTATTCTCAGAACCACTGAAGAACTCTCAGAACCACCGTCTATTATCTTTAAGAAATCATGGAGGACAGGTGAAGTGCCAGCTGACTGGAGGAGCGCAAATGTTGTTCCTATCTTCAAAAAAGGGCAAGAAGGAGGAACCTGGGGACTATAGACCAGTCAGTCTGACATCAATCCCTGGGAAATTTTTGGAGCAGATTATAAAGAAGTTAGTCTGGAAGCACCTTGAAAACAATGCAGTGATTACTAGAAGCCAGCATGGATTGTAAAGAACAAATTATTAACAAGACAATAATTATTATTGTCAAGAATAATAATAATAATAATTATTATTATTATTATAAGAACAAACCCTGCCAGACTAATCTGATCTCATTTTTTGATCAGATTTACCTCCCTTGTGGACTGTGGGAATGCTGTGGACATCATATATCTGGACTTCAGCAAAGCTTTCGACAAAGTGCCTCATGATATCCTGATTAGCAAGCTAGCTAAAAGTGGACTAGGAACAACTATCAGGTAGACCTAACAGTTGGCTACAGAATCAGACACAAAGAGTGCTTATCAATGGTTCCTTCTCAAACTGGGGAGAGGTAACGAGCGGGGTACCACAGGGCTCGGTCCTGGGCCCAGTGCTATTCAACATTTTTATTAATGACTTGGATGAGGAGCTGCAGGGAATGCTTATCAAATTTGCAGATGACACAAAGTTGGGTGGAACAGCTAATACTCTGGAAGACAGAAACAAAATTCAAAGCGATCTCGATAGGCTAGAGCGCTGGGCCAAAAACAACAGAATGAAATTTAATAGGGATAAATGCCAGAAGTGCTGCACCGAGGGAAAGGAAATCAAATGCAGAGTTACAGAATGGGGAACACTTGGCTTAACAATACTACAAGTGAGAAGGATCTTGGAATTGTGGTAGATCACAAGCTGAATATGAGCCAGCAGTGTGGTGTGGCTGTAAAAAAAGGCAAATGCTATTTTGGGCTGCATTAATAGAAGTATATCTTCCAAATCGCGTGAGGTGATAATTCCCCTTTACTCTGCACTGGTTAGGCCTCATCTTGAGTACTGCATCCAGTTCTGGGCACCACACTTTAAGAAGGATGTAGACAAACTGGAGAGGGTTCAGAGGAGGGCAACAAGGATGATAAAGGGACTGGAAACAAGGCCCTATGAAGAGAGACTGAAAGAACTGGGCATGTTTAGCCTTCAGAAGAGGAGACTGAGGGGAGATATGATCGCACTCTTCCAGTATTTGAAGGGATGTCACACAGAGGAGGGCAAAGATCTCTTCTCGTTCATCCCAGTTTTCAGGACAAGGAATAATGGGCTCAAGTTACAGGAACCCAGATTCCACCTAAACATCAGGAAAAATTTCCTGACTGTCAGAGCAATAAGACAATGGAACCAACTATCTAGGGAGGTGGTGGGCTCTCCCACTCTGGAGGCATTCAAGGTGCAGCTGGACAGCCATCTGTCAGGGATGCTTTGACCTGGATTCCTGCATTGAGCAGGGGGTTAGACTTGATGGCCTTGTAGGCCCCTTCCAACTCTACTTTTCTATGTTTCTATGATTCTATGATTCTACTCTAAATGGAAAAAAAGAAGAAGTAGCAGCTAGAGATGGATTTAAAGTAATGTCTATTTTGGTCCTATGTTTCTTCCTTCCAATCCCTCTTCAAAGAACACCACTTCCATGAAGCTTTAGTCATTGGGCTAAGTTGGTATGAAACCACCAATGTGGTTTTTTTTGGAGGCAAGTCTCACCGTGTTCCTAGTATTGCAGCCTAAGTTCATGTGTGACTGCATCTGAGAATATCCTCTCCCTTTGCCTTCTTCCTTCCTTCCCTCAGCATTTTTGTCCTTCACAGGGAGAGGTGGGTGGACAGGGACCTATCATTTCTGCTTCTGTTACTCTGGAAGAGGCCTGGGTCACCTGGGAAGAGAGGCAGCCTCCATCTAGCCTCCTCCAGAGCATGTCCAGCTTATTGGACCACGCCCTGCAGCAACAGCAGCCTACCTCATTCCCAATGTAAAGTGCCATGTGCACTGAAGATGCTGCATTAATACTGCTACTTCTAATAGTTATAATGCATGGGTTGCAACCAGTGATGTAGTAGTAAATTTTGAATTGCAGGCACTCATCATGACAGCTCCCATAGCCTTGCTCTCAAGCAGAATCCAAAAATGCAGGCAACTGTGTCAATCCATATCAACTGAGTGACCACTTCTATGAGTTTTCATCTCCAACAGGAGCAGGCCTTTTGCGAAGTTAGTGGCTCTTAACTGTCCATTCAGGACCAAGTCACCCCCAAATACTTTGCATTACCACAGGGAACAATATATCGTTGCTGGGAAAATTCATTCCACCCCCCACCCCCCACCCCCGCCCCACTGTGAAGATTGCAGCTAAGCTTGGAGGGAACAGGGAATTCTGAAGATGACATCAGCCTCCCTGCTAAGCAAAAGTGCTGGTACTGCATCCCTGTGAGCCCTGGCTCCCCATTGCACCTGCAAAGTGATTGAAATTCAACAGATTAACCTGGTTTACAATTATGCATATTAGCTTAAATGGGGAGTGGGTTGCAATCTTTTAGTCCATTTCCTATCTGGAATCTTCTTCAACTTCGATGGGGTGTTCTCCCAACTGGGTATGTATTGGATATTTTCAGCTTATTCATGTTTTAAAGGTGTAATTAAAAGAAAAGAAACATCACAAGAAGTTTGGAGTCATTATTTAATAAATGTAAATAATAAATAATAAATAATAATTTGGAGTCATCTGTCGCGTGTTCCATTTCAACCTGGGTCCCCACATAACTTGTTTATCTCAATAGTTAAACTGTGATGGAATCGTTTTTAGCTAAGAGTTGAAAATGAACTTCCTTCTTGGGGGCTTCTTTGCTCCCGTCTGTTGCGCCTGCATAATATCTAAGTGATGGTATCACTTTGCAAGCTTGCGATACTCCCCCCAAAGGGTTGGCCTTCTGCTGAGCTGGCAATCTAGTAGAAGCTCTGTTACCATTTCTTCTACAGAGGCAGAGATCCCTGGAAGTGTGGTGTGTGAAGAGAAATGTAAAACTGACTCTGGGTAAGAATTTAAAAAAAAAAAAAGCAATGAAGGGAACTCTTTACGTTCTTCACGCAAAGTGTCACAGCTAAACTGTCAAGACTGCCCTTTGAGTGACCTAGATCGTATGCTGAGGGGTGGGATTTTGTCCTTCATAAGGTTTAATTCTTCTTCTTCTCCTTCTCCTCCTCTAAAAATGGAAGTAGCATAAACAGCTTTCACTTCAAGTGCGAACACTGCCATATTATGGCTCTAAATGGAGGCTTTATTGAATTCCCTCCAGGCCCTTAGCTGTTAGGCAGAAAGGAGGGGAGGGGGGGATACATCAAAGGGCCTTGTGTAAAAGGTGGAATGTTTAAAGGGAGAATAAAATGGAAGTTCTTTTAATTCTGTCAACAAGAACTGACAGGGTGTTTATTGAAACTTGTCTGTCTAAAAACGGGCTGCAGCTTCTCCAAAGATAACCCATCCCGAAGGCTTACAAATTAAATTTTATCATTTGGTAAATTTTGTACACTGCTTAGAAATACCCTGAACATTCATGGAGAAATATTTCTTGTGACCCCGTTTCATTAGAAGTGGTGAATCTTTTAAAGGCTTGTGGGGGGGCATTTAACTTGTTGAAACATGTTACAAAGGTAAGGTGCTGAAGATAGTTTTTCTTTTTTCTTTTTTGGACTTGCAAAAAAAAAAAAGTGGGATGAGAAGTTTGGTTTAAAGTATGGGTGGGCAGAAGGTAGATCTCCAGATGTTTGGGACTTCAATGCGCAGAAGCCCCTGCCAGCATGACCAATGGTCAGGAATGCTGGGAGCTGAAGTCCAAAACATCTGGAGATCTACCTTTTGCCTACCCCTGATATAAAGCATGGGTGGGCAACTTGTGGCCCTCCAGATGTTTTGGCCTACAACCCCCATCAGCCCTAGCCAGCATAGCCAATGGTGAGGGATTATGGGAATTCTAGGCCAAAACGTCTAGAGGACCACAGGATGCACACTCCTGGTTTAAAGGGATTTCATAATTTCCTTTCCACTCCACCCAGGGAATTGTAAACCTCAAAGAAATTCCAATCAATGGTCCAAAGCAGGAATATCATTAAAGGTGCAATCTTGCCAAAAATTACAGCCATGCAACTAACTTCCTGTGCCCACTGTGTAACCTGCCTTGTATCCTGATCTCTATTCCCCTTATCCCTGCAATCCACTACCCAGCCTTGTGTACTAAGGGAGCACAGAATATTAAGACATCAAGACATGAGTTAAGTTCCAGAACTAGTCTAGTTTTGATTGAGCTGGTAAATCGGCGTCTGGGCTGTGCCACTTCATACTGTGGGTCAGGGCTCACATGAGGGAATGCTCCTCCTCAATACAAAAACATGGCCTGTACATAAAAAAAGCTTGCATGTCAGGGAGAAGGCTTGGATAGAATCCTTCTCCCTGACATTTATTTTTCTATATGGAGGGAATTGTTTTATTTGTAAGGAGGAACATTCACTCGTATGAGCCTCCCCCTGCAATCTGAAATGA
Organism: Shinisaurus crocodilurus; assembly: GCA_021292165.1. Lineage (NCBI taxonomy): Eukaryota > Metazoa > Chordata > Lepidosauria > Squamata > Shinisauridae > Shinisaurus > Shinisaurus crocodilurus. The sequence goes on from CM037879.1 coordinate 190,028,525, forward strand.
TGTAAGTGTGAAACACAGGTTTGCCAGCTCAGTGAAAACTGGACCATAGTTGGGGGGCAGGGGGCAAAGGAGATCTAGACATGTGGTTGCTGTTTTCAGCTGCAGCCCCATATTTAGCACCTAGTTTGGCCCCAAACTGGGCAGGGCATAAACTTGAACAAATGTTGTTGCATATCCTCAGGCTTCCTTTCAGTCAAGGCGGAAGATTAAGGGGGTTAAGCCAAAGGCTTCACCAGAAAGGTGGGTTTTTAAGGGAGGATTTAAAGGAAGACATTGAAGCCCAGACACACACAAAATCCCATTAATTTTAATGGATTACAGTGGAGGCTTAAGCTATTTTTTGGAACAGTTTGTGGATTGCACTGAAAGACAGGCAGGGCTGTATGACTGCTTTCATTTATGTTAACACACTTTAACCTCTACTTAACCTCCCGCCTACTGTTCCTGGAAAAGCAAAAATTACTTTGATGATCACCTCCATTGCAGCAATGGCAATAAACCCTTTTGGTATTGTAATCCTCCTTGTTCTCAAGAAAGAGGATTGATGGCTCTTCCAAAGTGGTTTTTGTTTTGTGACTGATAATGGGCAGTTTGAGTCTCTTTTCCTCTCTCCTCCATGCATGTGTGAAGAAGGCTGACTTTACCCATCTGAAAGGTGGGTGGAGATCTCCTCTAGGCACAGTGAGTCTCAGTGTTGGGGTGTTCTTTGGATGGCAACTTGTGTGAAGCAAAACAAGAAACATCTCTAGGATTCAGAAACCCCAATCTGAAGTTAACTGAGGTTACTCTTTTGACTAGGCACATTCAGCCATTGATCTCAGTTGGGATGCTGCTAAAGAAGGCAGAATCTGCATGCCTGCACACTGCTTCACAAAAGTGGCAAAGGAGTGCATTGCGTTTGGAAGACCGTGTAGTTAGTTCCAAGTATACATTCCTATATGAGCAAGAAACATTTTAAAATCCAAATGGGGGAAAAATTGTATGTGTGTTTGAAAAATATTTGACCTACCAGACCAAGGCATCTGCTTCAAGAGAATTCAAATTCATGGCTGTCATAAAAATGTAACGTTTGTCATACTGTATGGTGCAGAACGGAAGCCGGAATATGCTGTATTGTACTGCAGCAATGACAGGTTCCCTCTAGCCTGACATGCACTGGAATGCAAAATGTAGGTTTCCATCTCAAGTTCAAAGAGGCCCTGTAACTATATAGAATAGACCTTCAAGTCACAAGCTGGACGATGACATATGGTTAACATCTTTTGGTTGTAGTTTTAAACACAACGATATAAATATACAGCATTTTGAACTCTAAAATAGATAAACTTTTATTAAAAAACCACTTTTTTCCAGAATAGATTCGTAAGTCTGATGTTATGTGCCCCCACCCAAACCCTGAATTGCCTGATTTCAGTAATGTTGATGTCACATGACCCTTTCCACGTTGGCAAGCTCTAGATTAACTGAGCACACGATCAAGAATGCTGAATCTACAGCCCTTGCAAAATGTCCAGAAATAGAACAGTGCCATGATGACCATGCTGTGTGGTAAAGCAACGAGTTGCTGTTTGGGAACCTGTTTCAGCCTGAGGGCTGAATTCAGTTTCAGAGATACTCTCAGAGCTCCATGTGGAACTAAAGCACTCCTTCCCTTGTCTACTAGAAATCTTATATTCAGCCATCCGTTGTGCACTCCCATGAAATTGTTGCATATAGCACAAGTCCCTGTATAGCAGTGTTCTCCAACCTTGGGTCCCCAGATGTTTTTGGCCTACAACTCTCAGCATGCCCCAGCCAGCTACACATTTTAATACGAAGCAAACTAATTCACATTTTCCAAACTAATATGTGAATCAAAACATCATTATCCTTCAGTTTTCGTACTTCTTCAAATCCTGCGATTCTCCAGTCAAAAAATATGTACAAAAATAAATGCATACATCAGGGGAAATTGAATACAAAATTGCATACATTTGGGGGGAACGAATACAAAAAGGCATATCTTAGGGAAACTTTTGTACAAAAATGGCTACAATTTTTTGTGTATATATAAATGCATATGAATTTTTGAGCAATTTTTTAAAAAAATCACAAATGGATGTGGAAACAGGATGGAAAGAACTTGTGCGTGAAAGACGTGGTATGTTATAGAACAGTGTTCTCCAACCTTGGGTCCCCAGATGTTTTGGCCTACAACTCCCAGCATGCCCCAGCCATAGCATAGCTGGCTGGGGCATGCTGGGAGTTGTAGGCCAAAAACATCTGGGGACCCAAGGTTGGAGAACACTGCTGTATAGTGTTCAAATTAGCCTAAGCTGAACCTATCCACATTTTATTTGTTTTTAAAGCCTTGATTCATGAAAGTATTCTTGTCAGAGGCAAGCATTAAGTAAATAATTAAATATACTTGCATTTTTAATTGGAGCATAGCTAAATAGGGGCCCTGAGAGAATGTCTGGCATGGACATATCTGAGAGCATGAATCCTAAAAGGTGCTGTGTGCAGCACAACTGCCTTTTCCTTTGTGTTTACTCGGACTGTATTTCCCAGCCCCAGCAGGAAGATGTTTGGCATTCCTAGGAACTACATTGCATCTGTGGTTCCTATAATATTTATGACTCAAACAGTAACAAGGAAGCACCAATTTCTACCTAGTCTATTCCTTAAACCTGAAAAGCCAACCTCCCCTAGTCACTAAAACATTTCTTTAAACAATGTAATCAATGTCAAATAAGCATCAGAAAACAAGACCACCTAAAAAACAACAACAACAAAGACTCTGCAAATATTCTTTGAACTTGTAGCTTTTCTGTGGGAAGCCTATCTGCAATTCAGTGGATGTCTGTATAGACCACTACCTGTTTAACAGTTTGCATTTATACCCAGAGAATTAGTTGATTTAATTGGACATATACATCTTTCTTTGGATTCCCTTCATAATAATTACCATCTTTGAAATTACATCTTCCTGTAATTTCCTGTTGGCATTTATTATGACATTCAAACACCATCTTCAGGCTGGGATCAGCACAACTCAGCATAACACATGCCGTCTTGAAACATGTGCATGTGAAAAATAATCTGACCATGCATAACAAGCTCTAAATCTAGGGCAGAAAACAGTTTGTTTGTCACATTGATTCTGGTCCGTTACCCTGAAATTTTAGTCCTTGCTCTGGAAACCCTGAGAAGAAGGTTAAACTCTGGAATGCCTGATCAGACCCTGAGGGTGAGAGTGTTGGACTGGGACTTGGGAGATCTGGGTTCCAGTGCCTGCTCAGCCATGAAACTCACTGGGTAACTTTGGGCCAGTCACTGACTCTCAGCCTAACCTACCTCACAGGGTTGTTGTGAGGATAAAATGGAGAGGAGGGGGAAGATTATGTAACCTACCTCACAGGGTTGTTGTGAGGATAAAATGGAGAGGAGGAGGAATATTATGTAAGCCGCCTTGGGTTCCTTGCAGGAAAAAAGGCGGGGTATAAATATAATAAATAAATAAAATAAAACACTTTGGGCAGAAAGGCTGGGATTTTTTAGTTAGAACAGAAGGGACACGTGAGAAGGGTACATTAAGAGAACACCAGATGAAGTGGTGAGAGGAGAATGCAATAAAAAAATCCCATGCAACAGCTGACCTGTGGGACTCTATGCTACTACCCCATGTACTGGTGGCCAAATGTATGAGAATTAATAGAAGGATATGACCAAAGTCCTATTCATTTAGTCATTTTCTATGTGGTAAACTCAACATTGAACACCTCAAAGTGTGGCCTGACAGAAACATGCTGCATAATTCTCCATTGTAAAAATTGGCTGAAGAATAATAACATTCCAAAACTTATGGAGGTTGTTGCTCCACAACCTTAATTTTTTTTAAAAAAAAATGCTTAGCAGCTGGTTGTCATGAGACAATAACTATGCTAAGTTTTGTTCTTCTTGTCTAGGAGTAAGTTAGAATTAGGTAAACACATCATCTGCTCCATCCTCTTTGAATCAGAAGTGGCTATTTAAATGCTATATTGGTCCATTTCAAACTCAGCCAAGCAATCACACGTGGAACCTGCTCTTGTGTTCCAATGTGTTTTATTCCCTTACTATCTAGTTTTATTCCCTTACTATCTTGCCCCCGATGTAAGATGGACCATGCCATCACTCTCAATTTCTTTTAACATCATTTTAAAGAAAGGATGAAAAAGAGAGGGTGGGGGGAAAGAGAAAGAAAGAGAAAGAAAAGTCGATGATGATGGCAGTGACAGACATTTTCAGCAAAACAAAACTAAGCACGATGGGTCCTGGATTTGAAAAGGCAGAAGACTACTGGTCACATCCTGACCTAATGTGATTTGCAGCAGTAGCACCAATTAGGGATGTGTGAGGAACAAGCCGAACTTCCCAGCATCAGCAATTCCATAGCACCAATATCATTTTATTTTGGTTAGGTTTTTTGTTTTTGTAGAAATAACATAAAATAAAAAGGGAGAATGGCAGGGAAAATGGAAATTAAAAAAATTACCTTCCCCCCCACGCTCCTGTGTGTGTGGGGGGAGAGTTTGCGCGGGAGGGGGAGTGGAGGACGAGGTAGAGATGAGGTGATTTCACCTCCCTATCAGGGCCCGGGGCAAATTGCTTGTGCCCTCGGGATTGGCTCAAAGGGTGGGGCACTGAGGCTATATTTAGGCACAGGTGACCCCACCCAAAGCCTCTTTTCTTGCAGCTCCCTCCCTCCAGGCCCGTTGAAGCAGTGTGAGCTCCTCTGGTCGCCTTTTACGGGGCCGAGTAGGCATTTTGGTTCATTGTCCTAATTGGCCGGGACAGTGTACGCATTTCGCCTACTCCATACTGTGGATCCGGTGGTGGTTTTCTTGTTTTGGGTTACCAGTTGAATTTGGTCACATTGGTTTTAGGTTAGGCGGTAAGTGCGGTGAATAGGTAGTGGGGGTTAGGGTTTCGGTGTGCATCCCATGGCACCTTTGAAGGTGATTGGCGAGAACCCGGGCCTCACCAATGTCGATGCCCTGTGGCTCCATTGCTGGGAGTTCGGGGCGCCTTTGGGGTCTGCCCTGGTCACCCTCCTCGGTTGTCAGGCGGCGCCGGGGGCGGTGACTCAGGGTAGATCCCCCAGCACCCCGTGTGTGGAATTCGAGAGTGGCGAGTCACTGCGCCACCCTCAGGTTTGGGATGTTTTCGCCCTGATATGCTCCACTGGCCTTTTGGCTGGCCTTAGTTAATCCCGCACTTCTCCCTTCGCAGAACTTCGATTCAATAAATGTGGCCCTGTTTTCAAACCATTACTGTTGTCTCGTCTCTTCATTTCCCCCTTTACCTGTGCAAACTCAGAGAGAGATCAAGAGATCAGATGTGAAGGATATTTCATGTAAAGGAAATTTAAGGAGGGGTGCCCCTTTATGCCAAGCTGTACCTGCCAAAATCCCCTCCTTTGTATCTTGCCACCTTTGAGAGAGGAAAAAGACAATCATCTATAAATTAATACCATTAAAAGTGGACTGTGTGTTGTAGCTTTGGGCTGAGGGTGGGCTCTCTGGCTCTGAAAAAACTGATGACTGGTGGTCTGGATGATGTTCAAAATGGGCGACAACACGCGCTATTTGGACAACCGAATACAGATGAAGCCAGCAAAGTGCTGAAGTTCCAAGGGCTGGATGGAGAGCTTAATTGTGTCAGCACCACTGACACAAGGTTTTGACTGCATCTGCTGTCCCCTTTTTAGAGACATCTCAAATCTCTCAACGGTGTGCTGTGTTGTGACTTGGCTGCTACAGAAGGCACACTATTTTAATGTTGCTGCTTGATAAGTAGAGCAGATGTTTCCATCTCGATGTGGAGATAAGTTCCTGTGTGCCCTTCCTTTCCAACCTCCATCTCTGTGTCTAGCCTGTCAACACTCCTTAGCCCAGGGTCACCGAGGAATCTGTTCCACCTCTCTTATCACATGCACTCATATGTAGCACTTCATTTAGTGAGGGGATTTTTCTTTTAGCTGGGAGCCGTGGGCGATAACCCAGCCCTCAGAAGTTTGGGAGAGTGCGTCTTCTTACTCCTAAGGGTCAGGTGCTGCTTGCCTAGCGGTGTCATTTCATTACAGGCACCTCAGTTCCCTTGCAAAATGGACACCTGATGATTGATGCCTACTGAGGGAGATTCCTATTGAACTTAATTATTTTCCTCCAAGCGAGACTTCAAAGAAAAGTGGAAGAATAACCCAAGCAACAGATTAAGTTAGTATATGGTAAGAAACCCATTATCCTACTGTTGAATGTAATTATGTAATATAACTTTTTAAAACATTGAGGAAGCACAGGATTCAAAATCGCATGCTTATCTTTCAAACACATAAAATGTGCTATATACATACCTAACCAAATTGTAAGATCTTCCTCAGAAACCCTACACCAAGTGCCCCTGCCAAATGAAATGAAGTGGATGACTACCACGGAGAGGGCCTTTTTGGTAATGGCACCCAGTTATGGATCAACCTTCCCAGAGAGATTCAACTGGCACCACCTTTGTGATATTTTCTGCACCAGGTGAAGACCTTTCTGTCCACCTAGGCCTTTTAAGTAACTCATGTAGTCTGTGCTGCTCAGTTTTAAAATCGGTGTGTTTAATTTGGTGTGTGTGTGCGCTATGAAATTGGTTTTGTTGGCATATTTTATATTCCTTTGATTTTATGGTTTTATGTTCTATTTTGTATTTAAATTATTTTCATTTTCGTTTATTGTTTGCTGGACAGATTATGGGGCAGCACACAAATGTCAAAAATGAATTAATGAATAAACCGTAACAAACACCACATAATGCAATTGTAAGTTCCTGCCTATTCCCTACTTTGTGTCAATGGTAGATTTCTGTGGGGAACATGACATGATCCAACACCACATAGTAAGTGCTTGGTCAAGTTGCATCACACAGAGTGAAATCTCATGATGAAATTGCTGAGCTATAGGCAGATAATGTATAGATCCAGCCAGCATGGAATAGTGGTTAGAGTGCTGGACTGGGGCTCAGGAGATCCGGGTTCTAGTCCCCGCTCGGCCATGAAACTCACTGGGTGACTTTGGGCCAGTCACTGACTCTCAGCCTAACCTACCTCACAGGGTTGTTGTGAGGATAAAATGGAGAGGAGGAGGAGGAGGAGGATGTAAGCCTCCTTGGGTTCCTTGGAGGAAAAAAGGCGGGGTATAAATATAATAAATAAATAAATAAAATAAAATGTGAAATATGAGACCAGAAGGAGTAAGGGACCAAAGACAGGGTTTTACAAAAAGAAAGCAGAAGAGAAAGTTGATCCCAAAAACCAAGGCAACAAAAAATCAACAATCAAGTTGAGATATATCATACCAAATTAATACATAAATCAACTGAAGAAATACTATACAGATACCTAGGGTCATACCCATCTTCTATAAGAATTGGAGCTCATTAGTGTCCCATTGCAGCATGGGATTGTGGAATGGATACGTCTGTTACCTTTGCCCTTGATATGGGGATGAGAGTGGTTTTTAACTGGTGGCACCACTGTTACATTTTTGTTTTACTTTATTTGGCAGACTTGTCTGATAGGCCAGGTTCTATTTCCCACCCCAAATGTGTACGTGAGAAATGGTGACTGTGATATTATTAGACCACTGAAGAAGTTTATGGTCACAACGCTTTTGGTGTCTCTTATAGATGAGTAGTTTCATGCTATTTAATTTAGAGAAGCATCATAGAGTTTCATAGGTCATAGAGTTGGAAGGGGCCTACAAGGCCTTCGAGTCCTTCCCCCTGCTCAATGCAGAAAACTAGAGGAGGGGTCTCCCATCCAAGTAATAACCAGGCCTGAGCCTGTATAGTATTTGTTGAATTTATTGATTTTATTCGTTCATTTGATATTATATACCCAGCAAGGGTTTAAACAAACCTTAACTTGTATTATATAAAGAGTTTTAGGAGATACTTTGCTTCTAAAGAGTTATGCTAGGGGTGACATAGCCCTTCTTTCCCTTGGGTTTTCTGCAGTATGGATAAAGTAGTGTGTGGACTAGCCCCTGACAGGAGCACCCAGTTCCTGCTGTGCAGTCTGTTCTTTCTTGCAGAACTAAACTAGAGGCTTCCCTTTGCCTTCCAAACATCTGGTGAGTGAAGAGTGAACCCTATTTTCAAGATCTGCCCCTCCTTTTTAAAAACTACACACACACACACACACACACACACACACACACAATATTTTAACCACTGGAGAGTTACTCTCCAGCCTAGTTTGCATGAAATGAGAATTCCTCAAAACACTGGAAATTCTGCCTCATTCTTACAATTATTCACACACACACACACACACACACACTATGTGCTGCAAGAAAAATGGCTTGCGCTGCACTTATTTCTACTGACACAGGTGTAGTCAATGCTGTATAGTCTTACTGCTAGTAAGAGTTACATTCTGGAAGCCACTGTTCTGTTTCAGTCACTGAAAATGCTCCCATGCTGTCACAACAACTGGCATATGCTGAGGCCAGAAGAGCCCATTATAGATACTAGTAGACATTGTGACTTTCTGCATAACAAATGGCCATATTGCCAAGAAGGTCCATTAAATAACTGTAATTCATTGGGAGTTCTGATTAACATCAGGAGGCATCCCAAACTGCTGGCAAGCTAGAGGCATCAGTGGATAATTATATATAATGTAGGAACCCAATTACCCTTTTTATTGCTGAAAGTGCAATGAAGTGTTTCCCCTGGTAACCTACAGAGCCATCTTTGGCTCAAGGTCATGGACTTGCAGCGTCCTGGAAGGTTGGCAACAGAGGCATTATAATTTAAGTGCAGCAGAGTCAATTCTTTATTTACACGTCAATAAAACTAAAGGACTTCCTTTCCCTTGTGTAAAATATTTCTGAAAGGCATCCGTGTACCCTTATGAAATGGTGCATTATTCTTCACTAGTCACAGTGGAAATTAATGTAATAAGGATACAATTCTGCTGGAAACTCTGCAGAGGAAATATGATCTCCATTCCCATGCCTCAAGACATCCATAAACAATTATCCTTGCACCCACCCCCATCCTTAGATAAGCACAATTCAGTGAGGAGTGCTGCACCATTTGACTCACACATTGTTCAGATTGCAGTCTGTTCCAGTTCTATGGAAAGTTGCATTCTGTGAAAAGAACAGCCTTAAAACTGAGGTTTAAAAGCATTATATTTCTTGAAGCCCACTAAGTGAATATGAATGAAAGCGCTTCATTGAAGCCCCTGTCCTCACAGTTATGTCTGAAATAGGAAAGTCACCGCACTCTGACTGCTCTCTCTCTCTCTCTCTCTCTCCCTCTCTCTCTCTCTCTCTCTCTCTCTCTCTCTCACACACACACACACCTTTCCTCCATATGCAACTTCGATGTGATGAACCCAAGTCTTGTTCTATACATTGGCAGTATAAAGTGGAAATGAAGTGATAGAAATGGACGGTGTCCATCCTGCAGCTGGGTTGTGGAGTAACATTTTTAATGTTCCCCTTTGAAAACAAACATCCTGCAAGTAGAAAACAAGTACAACAGGAAACAGCCTGTACTAGAACCATTTCTCCATGATGTGCTAGTTCCTTATTTATAGAGAGTTTTAACTGGAGGGAAATTAAAATAAAGCATTCCCACCAACCCAGTCTGAAGTGGTATAAGCTAAAACATTGGAATTATTCTATGACCACACTTTGCTGTATGGCTTCACAAAGTGTCATGTGAAGTGTCATACTTGGAAGTTCTGAGTTCAAATTCTGACTGAGTTATGAAACTTGTTGGATGAACTTGTGTCCAGTTCACACATACTCAGGCTAATCTATCTCTGTGTATACCACATTGAGCAAGGAAGAGTGGAATGTAAATGTCACAAGCAAGCAAGCAAACACACAATGCCTGTAAAACTTTAAAAATGTAGGGGACTATCAAGAAGACATTGTCATTATAATAAGCAATAGTATCATTTTGATTCGACCAGACAAAAAGTTTTCAGATTGACATAATTTTTGAATGTACTAATTCAGACCACATATTTCTGAAGGCTCCCAAATGTAAAAAGCTCCTACCTGGGTTACTCCACTTTATCTTCATAACAACCATGTGAGGTAGGTTAAGCTGAGAGGTATTGACTGGTTCAGGGCCGGATTAAGATAGGGGCTATTGGAGCTGCAGGTCCAGGCCCCTACCCCAAAATAGGCCCACAACAAATAGGGACGCCGCACGCGCGGTGCCGCGCCGGGGAAATGAGGAAGTCACCTCGCTCAGAGCGAGGTGACGTCCAGTCGCTCACCTGCGTGGGGCGTTGCCGGAGGCGAGCACGCCGAGGAGCAGAGGTTGCCGCCCATTGCCACCACGCTGGGCTGTAGAGAGCGGAGCGGCCCAGACGCCGGAGAAGGGCCGACGCCGACCCGCGCGAGGCGCAGGCAGGGCAAGGACTTCCACCGCTCGCCACTGCCAGCCTCGCCTCGAGCGCACCCACCAGCGAGGAGGACATCTCTGGAAGTGGAAGGAACTTCAAGGAAGAGAAGTTCGAGCGGAGCAGGCAGCTGCTTCCCAGCCCGCCCCCGGCCCCGCCCGCCTCGGCCTGCCGGGCCTCGCCTTCGCCGACAGCAAGCTCCCCGCCTCTGCCGACAGCAAGCTCCTCCTCGCCTCGTCCGGCTCGGAGAGCCAGCCAGCGACTCCGGTAAGGGTTGCCCGCGCGCGCGCGGCGTGCCTGCCTCTGACCCGGTTCTCACAGTGGTGGCAGGACTGGTGCGCCGGCGGCGGGGAAGCAGCAGCGTGCGCGGCTCTCTGGCTGGGCGCCGACGGACTCCCCCGGGTCAGCCTTCCCCAACTGGATGCCCACCAGCGGTGTTGGACTACAACTCCCATCGTGCTGGCTGGGGGTGATGGGGGCTACAGTCCAGTTCACCTGGAGGGCGCCAGGTTGGGGGAGGCTGGCCGGGGGCGGGTGGGGACAAAATCCTCAGCACCAGGCCCATAATGGTCTTAATCCGGCCCTGGACTGGTTCATGGTCACACAGTGAGCTTGATAGCATAAGTTGGGATTTGAACCCAAGTCTATCCAGATCCAACACTCTAACTATTAGACTACATTGAATCTGTGATCTGGCACAAGAGCTGGCTGTTTAAAGAGGACAGATAAAACAAACATTAAACAAATAAACATTCCCACTGGGCATGCCCAAACCCTCGACACACCTATAGTAGTTCTTTGTATCCTGGTCTTTATTAGTAACAGCATAAAAACATGGAAAGTGCTGGTTTTCTTTTACTGTGTGAGTAGGATCTGGTAACCAAAATCTTAACAATAGCATCATTTACTGTCCACAACTTTTATTAATATAAACTTTCTCCTCCCATGCTGTGCAAATTTAGTAACCTAACCATGAAGCTGGCATATGTATCTAGACTGCAAAGAAGAAATTTGATTGCTCATTTTCAGTATGTCTCAACAGTTCAAGCAAATATATCTTCCTCCTGTCATCATAACTTGAACAGCGCAGCAAATCATGACCCATGTTTTCCACACCATGTACACCACATATACAGAGCTATGAGGCTACAGAAATCTTAAAATGTCAACCCTCAAGATCTGCAGACTTGGGACCTGCCTAAAAATACAAAAGGGAGAGCTAGAAGAAAGAGCAAGTGAATACACTCCAAAACACAACCCATTTCTATAAACTGACAGAAAGGGGAAAAACCTGAGCACTGGGCACCATAGATTGGGTTGGATCCTGACTTAGTTGAACACAGTTCCTATTTTTAAAAAATGGGCCTTAAATCATTGTTAACAAGTCCCATTGATTTCAATGGGAACTAAGTTCAACTAATTTAGATTGGATTCACCCCATAATATTCATACAGGATTTTTTTTTTATGACCTTGAATTTCATCAAAAATCTTAACTGGATCAGTGCCGAACTCATACATCTTAGGCTTTCACTGAAGCTGCCAGGAACTTTGATTATATGTTTTCACCTGCTTGATAAGATAATCTTGGGGGTAATCTACTTTCCTCAAAACATTTGAGCAAAATAGTATACCCTCCAACATTGCACTGATGAAAATAGGGACAGGTATATTTGTAACACAGCTCGATCCTATAAATGCCTACTCAGAGTCAGAAGTAAGTTCTATTGATACCAATGAAGCTTATTCCTAGGTAAGTAAGTATAGGATTGCAGTCTTACTCTCATGCCAAAAAGCCGCATACACCAATTACATATTACTCATGTATCTGCAATAACCTGTAATGTATTGTCTTCTGTGTTAGTAACCGGTCATAACAGTTTCCAGAGAATGTTTAATACAATGTTTCATCTCATGCTGGATCGGGTTGTTCTGTAACTGTAATAAGTACAGCGTTTACTGAATCATGTCAGTGTTTACTATCTGGATGGAGGGGGATTGTGTGCTCACATGCATACATTTGCATGCATGTATACTAGAATCAAAGTGCACCTGTTCCTCAGTTATTTAAGTTCCAAAGTTCCAGGGAGGGGCTGAAACCAGAAAAATAGTGACTGGCAATTGAAGACCCTTGATCCTGATTCCACCACTGTAGGTGCAACTGGTTCTGATCTCAGTCTCACCCATTTGGGAGCCTCCAAACTCCCTCCACATGACATCAGTAGCCCTGGGAAAATCACATTTTGTAGAGTTCTAGGAGCCAGATTACTGCCATAGGAGCACTTCAGGTGCTGGAGGAGGGCAAAGAGTTCTCCCTTCCTTCCTTCCTTCCTTCCTTCCTTCCTTCCTTCCTCCCACAGCTAGAACAGCAGCCAGGTACATTATACATTATTTATTCATTTATTTACAGTATTTGTATACCGCTCCATATCTAAGCAGATTCCAGAGCGGTGAACAATAAAAAGATAAAAACAGATAAAAGAAACAAAAACAATACATTGAAAACAAGGTATCATTAAAATGGTGGATGGACAGCAGAGAAGGCTTCCTGGAAAAAGGAGGTCTTCAGCAGGTGCCAAAAGCAGGTGCCAATGTCGGATCCTGCCTGACCTCCAGAGGCAGGGGGTTCCATAGAAATGGAGCAGCCATACTGAAGGCTCTTCTCCCGGTGGACTCCAATTGGGCCATCGGTCCATAAGGAACCACCAGGAGAATGTTCTTCGATGACCTCAGTGATGGGCCAGGTTGGTAAGGGAGAAGGGCGCTCTCTCAGGTATCCCAGTCCCAAGTTGTTTTGGGTTTTGTACACAAGTAACAGAACCTTAAACCTGGCCCAGTAGCGAATAGGTAGCCAGTGCAGTTCCTTCAGCAAAGGAGTTGCATGCTGAAAAGGGGTGGCTCCCGACAACAGCCGAGCTGCTGCATTCTGCACTAGCTCCAGTTTCCGGAGCAGCCTTAAGGGCAGCCCCACATAGAGCACATTGCAGTAATCCAGTCTTGAGGTTACTAGTGCCTGTATCACTGTGGCCAAGGAGAGGCTGTAGCTGGTGAACCAATCGAAGATGGTAAAAGGCACTCTGAGCCACCACAGTCACTTGGGACTCCACTGACAATAATGGATCTAGGAGTACCCCCAGACTAGGAACCTGATCTTTCAAAGGGAGTGCAACCCCATCCAGAACAAAGGGAGTGCAACCCCATCCAGCAGGGATGCCATAATTATCACCCTCTTTAAGAAGGGTGATAGAACAGACTGTGGAAACTATCGGGGCATTTCTCTCTTAGCTACCACAGGTAAAATATTTGCTAGGATTCTCGCAAACCGTCTTCTATCTATTTCAGAAGAGATCCTCCCTGAAACTCAATATGGTTTCCGCCCCTCTAGAGGGACAGTAGACATGATTTGTACTGCACGTCAGCTCCAAGAAAAATGCCGGGAGCAAAATCAACCCCTTTACATGGCATTTATTGATCTGGCTAAGGCCTTTGATACTGTAGACCGTACAGCTCTATGGACTATCCTTATGAAAATTGGATGCCCCAATAAATTTGTGAATATCTTGCGACTTCTCCATGACAACATGACGGCAATGGTTTTGGACAACAACGGCTCTCATGGTGATCCATTTAAAGTGGGATCAGGTGTTAAACAGGGATGTGTTATCGCCCCAACATTATTTGCTATTTTCATCGCCATGATTTTACATCTTGTCGAGGGGAAACTTCCCACTGGTGTGGGAATTATATATCAAACAGATGGAAAGCTTTTTAATCTCAGGCAGCAGGCTGAAAGCAAAAAGTAAGGTAATTACAACCTCTGTTGTGGAACTTCACAGTATGCTGATGATAATGTGGTCTCCGCACATAGTTAGGATGATCTCCAAACTATCCTAAATGCTTTTGCAGAAGCATACGGAAAACTTGGTCTCTCACTTAACATCAAAAAAACCAAAGTGCTTCATCAGCAAGTGCAAGCTAACCCTTTGGTGATGCCATCTATCCAGCTTGGCGGGACAATACTGGAAAATGTCGATCATTTTCTCTATCTTGGCAGCTATCTTTCTGTTACAGCTAACATCGACAGTGAAATCCAGCATCGTTGGAGCTCCGCAAGTGCTGCGTTTTCTCGAATGAAACATAGAGTGTTCGAGGATCGGGATATTTGTAAGAAGACCAAAACACTGGTTTATGAAGCCATTGTATTGCCAACTTTATTGTATGCCTGCGAAACATGGACTATCTATAAACGTCACTTCCACCTCCTTGAAAGATTTCATCAATGTTGCCTCCGGAAAATCCTGCAAATTACTTGGGAAGATAGGCGAATAAATGTCAGTGTACGGGAAGAAGCAAAGACTACTAGCGTTGAAAAAATGATCCTTCAACGCCAAGTTCAGTGGACCGGTCATGTTGTTCGAATGCCTGACTGCCGTCTCCCAAAGCAGTTACTTTATTCCCAACTCAACTACTCAAGGATGGAAAGTGGAATATCGGTGGTCAATATAAGAGGTTTAAAGATGTTCATAAGGCTAATCTAAAAAAATGCAATATAAACATCGAAAACTGGGAAGCTCTGGCCCATGAACGATCTAACTGGAGGTTGGCCTTTCACAAAGGTTCTATGGACTTTGAAGAAGCCCGAGTGCAAGGTGAAAGGGAGAAACGTGCTAAGCGAAAAGCACGTCAAATGAATCCTTTACAGGACCATCTTCCACCTGGTAACCTGTGTCCTCACTGTGGGAAGCTGCTGTGGATCTAGAATTGGCCTCCACAGTCACTTACGGACCCATCGCTAGAGTCTACACAATTTTTCTTTAGAATTTCCTCCTTTTAAAATTTCCTTTTTGTAAACTTTTATCCTGGAAGACAATCTTACTCGGTCACGAGTGATCGCCTGATGATGATGATGATAACCCGCAGACTAGGAACCTGATCTTTCAAAGGGAGTGCAACCCCATCCAGAACAAGCAGCCTATCTCCAGGACTCAGGAACCACTCACCCACAGGGCTTCCATCTTGCCAGGATTCAGCCTTACTGAGTTCAGGCACTGATCCAGGACTTGTACAGCCTCTCCTGATTCAGAATTCAGAATTTTATTGTTTATAGCCAATGGCCATCACAATACATATATACATGAAGTATAAAATTAAATAAAAAAACAGGTTGAACATTTAATATAATGAAACAAAATGCTATAAAATAGTCAAGGTTTAGAAACATTCTTTCTGTATGCCCCCCTTTATGGTTTGGCAGTAGTTTGGTTTATAAAGGCTGCCCTTATTTTCCTTGCACTTGCACAGCCTCTCCTGATTCAGTTGTCACAGGGAGATAGAGCTGTGACTCATCAGAATACTGATGGCACTTGGCTCCAAATCCCCTAATGACCGCTCCCAGCATCTTCATATAGATGTTAAACAACATTGGGGACAAGATGGTACCCTGCGGAACCCCATAGCACAATCACCAAGGATACTGGGAATAGTCACCCAATGTTACTCTCCGAAATCGACCCCGCAAGTAGGACCGGAACCACTGCTGTAACACAGTGATGGAGGAGTAAGGTGCTGTAACACAGTGATGGAGGTGCTGGGAGTAAGAGCTGAGCCAAAATTTCTCAGAAGACTTTTCTTTTCTGATAAAATACCTTAGATTTTTTTTTTTTCTCATCCCCCTAGAAAAATAGGGCCACCTTGCAGAATTTTCTCTGAATATTTTGCACCATTTTGAAGCCGCAGGCTTCATCCCTCCACCCAAGAATGCTGCAGAACAATGCTAGGTCCAGGGATTTGTACAAGATCCAAAATGGGGCCAGGGCTGTCAGCACAGTTGCCCTCACTCGCAGCAGCAGCAACCAAAATAAAAACCTCAGGGAACATACAAAGAACTTGTGATACTGCCACTGCTTATGATAGCACCCACCCACAAATAGTTGGAGAATTTCTCATACACTGGACAAATTTAGTGAAATAGTACCTCCCTGCCACCATTTTTCTGCCCAAAAGTAGGATCGAGAATTTCAAGAGGCCATTTGTTCACTGCTCTAGTTTGGAGGCTCCTAAGAGGGTGGACAGAAGGGTGAGGGAAAATCCAAGCCAGAGAATAATTGAGGAGTCATAATAGTTGCCTTGTATTTAATGCCAAGGGTGGGAGACAAGGTTCATATTCCAATCCAAGGATGTATGACTTCCAGCACCATCTTTGTAAGTGACACCCTTTCCCTCCCAGGCAATGTAAGAGCTATATCAATAGACATGTATGAAACCCCCCACCCATCCCATCCTTGAAAAATGTTGCCAGCATTACAAATACTCAGTTGCCCTCCAAATCTCTCTCTCTCTCTCTCTCTCTCTCTCTCTCTGAAATACTCCAAATGTGCTTTGAACTTGGACTCATAGAATCATAGAAAAGTAGAGTTGGAAGGGGCCTACAAGGCCATCGAGTCCAACCCCCTGCTCAATGCAGGAATCCAGGTCAAAGCATCTCCGAGAGATGTCTGTCCAGCTGCACCTTGAATGCCTCCAGAGTGGGAGAGCCCACCACCTCCCTAGGTAGATGGTTCCATTGTCTTATTGCTCTGACAGTCAGGAATTTTTTCCTGATGTTTAGGTGGAATCTAGGTTCCTGTAACTTGAGCCCATTATTCCGTGTCCTGCAAACTGGGATGATCGAGATCCTGGCCCTCCTCTGTGTGACATCCCTTCAAGTACTGGAAGAGTGCGATCATATCTCCCCTCAGCCTCCTAATCTGAAGGCTAAACATGCCCAGTTCTTTCAGTCTCTCCTCATAGGGCCTTGTTTCCAGTCCCTTTATCATCCTTGTTGCCCTCCTCTGAACCCTCTCCAGTTTGTCTACGTCCTTCTTAAAGTGTGGTGCCCAGAACTGGATGCAGTACTCAAGATGAGGCCTAACCAGTGCTGAGTAAAGGGGAATTATCACTTCCCGTAATTTGGAAGTTATACTTCTATTAATGCAGCCCAAAATAGCATTTGCCTTCTTTGCAGCCACATCGCATTGCTGGCTCATAATCAGTTTGTGATCTACCACAATTCCAAGATCCTTCTCACTTGTAGTATTGTTGAGCCAAGTGTCCCCCATTCTGTAACTCTGCATTTGGTTTCCTCTCCCTAGGTGCAGCACTTGGCATTTATCCCTATTAAATTTCATTCTGTTGTTTTCGGGCCAGCGCTCCAGCCTATTGAGGTCACTTTGAATTTTGTTTCTGTTGTTTCCACCCAACTTTCTGTTGTTTCTGTTGTTTCCACCCAAAGTTTCCACCCAACTTTGTGTCATCTGCAAATTTGATAAGCATTCCCTGTACCTCCTGATCCAAGTCATCAATAAAAATGTTGAAGAGCACTGGGCCCAGGACTGAGCCCTGTGGTACCCCACTCGTTACCTCTCCCCAGTTTGAGAAGGAACCATTGATAAGCACTCTTTGAGTCCGATTCTGTAGCCAATTGTGGATCCACCTGATACGTAGGGATGTACTTCGGGCTCTACCTGGGCCCGAAGTTCTCCACACGGCTCGGACCTCCGCGGTGGCGGCCAATCTGGCTCTTCAGAGCAGCGCGGAGCGTTCTCCGCGCTGCTCGAGCTGCTTGATCCGCCGGTGCCGCTGGAGGACACCCAGGCCTCCCCACTGCTGCTGCCGCCGCCGGAGGACCCCCCCCCACTGCTGTTGTCCTACCTGGGCCTGCGCGCTGGAGCCCTGCCTGCGCTCTGTTTTAGCGCGGGGAACCATGGCAAAGGGCTTAAACAGCCCTGTTGCCATGGTTCCCCCTGCCAAAACAGAGCGCAGGGTCCTGTCGCATCACTTCCTCCACGCCGGAAGTGACACGACAGGACTCGGCGGACAGGGAAGCAGGCTCTCCGCTCTGTGGAGAGCTTTTGGTAAGTCCGCGCAGGTGGCTGAGAATCTCGGCGGACATCAGCAGGCCTCGCTCATGTCGGCCGAGATTCTCGGCCACATCCCTACCTGATAGTTGTACCATCTAGCCCACTTTTAGCTAGCTTGCTAATCAGGATATCATGAGGCACTTTGTCGAAAGCTTTGCTGAAGTCCAGATATATGATGTCCACCGCATTCCCACAGTCCACAAGGGAGGTTACCCGATCAAAAAATGAGATCAGATTAGTCTGGCAGGATTTGATCTTGACAAATCCATGCTGGCTTCTAGTAATCACTTCATTGCTTTCAAGGTGCTTGCAGACCGACTTCTTTATAATCTGCTCCAACATTTTCCCAGGGATTGATGTCAGACTGACTGGCCTATAGTTCCCAGGTTCCTCCTTCTTGCCCTTTTTGAAGATGGGAACAACATTTGCCCTCCTCCAGTCATCTGGCACTTCACCTGTCCTCCATGATTTCTCAAAGATAATAGACAGTGGTTCTGAGAGTTCTTCTGCCAGTTCCTTTATTACTCTAGGCTGCAGCTCATCAGGCCCTGGAGATTTAGACTCGTTCAGAGTAATCAGGTGCTCCTTGACCATTTGCCTAACAATCTCAAGCTGCAATCCTGCCCCTTTAGTTTGCACTTCAGGTTTGCTAGGGGGGGTCAAAGACCCTCTTTTGGGAGAAGACCGAGCTGAAGTAGGAATTGAACACTTCTGCCTTTTCTTTGTCTTCTGTTATCAATTTGCCATCCTCATTGCGTAGTTGAACCACCATTTCTTTCCTCTGTCTTTTTCTGTGCATGTATCTGAAGAAAGCTTTCTTGTTGTTTTTAGCATCCCTCGCTAACCTTAGCTCATTCTCAGCTTTAGCCTTCCTGACACTATTCCTGCAGTTCTGTGCTACCTGCCTGTACTCTTCCCTTGTAGCCCTGTCCTTCCTTCCACTTCCTATATGTGTCCTTTTTTGTTTTCAGGTCATCTTTGAGTTTATTGTGAAGCCACATTGGCTTCTTCTGTTGCCCTCTGCCTTTTTTCCTTCTGGGAATTGTTTGCAATTGTACCTTTAAAATTTCCTTTTTTAAAAACTCCCACCCCTCCTGGGCTCCTTTTCTCATGAGAGTCGCTTGCCATGGGATCTTACTAATCATTGTTCTAAGTTTGTTAAAATTGGCTTTCCTAAAATCCAGGGTACGTGTTTGGCTACACTCAGCTTTTGCTTCCGTTAGAATCAAGAACTCAAGTATAACATGGTCACTTTCCCCCAGAGTTCCTGAAACTGCCACTTTATCCACTAACTCGTCTCTGTTGGTTAGAATCAGGTCAAGGATAGCCGATCCTCTAGTTCCTTCCTCCACTTTCTGTAGGAGGAAGTTATCAGCAGCACAGCTCAGGAATTTCTTAGAGGGGCCATGTTTGGCTGAATAAGTCTCCCAACAGATATCAGGGAAATTGAAGTCACCCATTACTACCACATCGTGCCTCCTTGAAACAATGGCAATTTGCTTTTCAAAAAGTTTAATCCTCGTCTTCTCCTTGGGTGGTCGGTAGTAGACTCCAACCGCCATGTTCGTTTTATTCTTTGCCCCCTTTATTTTAACCCAGATGCTCTCAATGGGGCTGCCAAGCTCCTCTTCCTGTATCTCTGTGCAGAGATACATATTTTTAACATACAGCACAACTCCACCTCCCTTTCTGTTGCTTCTGTTTCTTTTTAACAAGTTATACCCTTCAATTGCTGTATTCCAGTCATGGGAGTCATCCCACCAGGTTTCAGTTATCCCTATCAAGTCGTAGTTGCCCTCATGTATCAAGAGTTCAAGTTTGTCTTCTTTGTTGCCCATACTCTGGGCATTAGTATAGAGACATCGAAGACTATGTGCTTTATAGTCCGACTTCTTCCCTACATTTTGTGGTAGACTATCAATGGGCACCGCTGGAGCTGTTCTCTCCATTGTGGCATAGAGGCCTTCTTCCATTGTTACCCCCGAGTTTATGTCTCCCTCCCCTGTTGGATTCAGTTTAAAGCCCTCTTGATTAAGTTCTTCATGCTGTGGCCAAACACATTCTTCCCAGTCCTTGTGAGGTGCAACCCATCCTTTGCCAGCAGTCCATCTTCCAGGAAGTATAGCCCGTGGTCCCAGAATCCAAATCTCTCACGTCGGCACCACCTTCGTAGCCAGTCATTCACTCGGAGTATTTTTCTTTCCCTTTCTATGCCTCTTCCAAGTACTGGAAGGATGGATGAGAAACTTCACTTTGTGTAGAACAGGGGTGAACAACCTGTGGCCCAAAGGCTGCATGTCCCCTCCCCCAGAGTGCCCAACTCTGCCACTGCTTCTGAATCCCACCCCCATAATCTGAGTTCATTTCCCCAGAGATCCTGATAGAGATCATCCTTTCCCTGCCACTCACTGCTGGCAGTGATGAAAGAATGACCTGCATCAGGATTGCTGGTGTGTGTGCATACATGCGGGCCCCTGACCCCAAGTCATTTTTACAAGCAATCCTCAGGGCTGAGAAGGTTGTGCTCCTCTGGTGTCAGTGGAGACTTGTGGCCAATCTAACCAGTGGGCTGGAAAGGGGGTCACTGGAGGCAGAGCCAAGGACACCTATTTTGCTACACAAGCCTCACAAGCTTTGCTACACAGATCAACCCAGCAACCCCGCTCCCAGCAATTTGTGGGAGAGCCCACTTATTGAAAGCAGCAGGGGACGGGAAGAAACCCATTTCACACATAGGCAAACTGAGGCAGCAGGCAATTAAAGTCAATGACTGCGAGAGAGAGAGTGAGTGAGTTTGGGTTACATAACTGCAGCATACTAAGTTCACAGAGCCAAGAGAGAGCAGGCTTTTTCTTTTTTAAGTGGCTTAAGAAAACACACCCCAATTTATCCAGAGTATGTAACAACACAGAGAAAGGCATTTGTAGAAGAGCCCACTTCTTCAAGATTTAAAGTAAAGGGAGGTGGGAGAGCACGAAAGCCATTTCATACACAGGCAAACTAGGGCAGCAGGCAATTAGCATCAGTGACTGCAAGAAAGAGTTTGGGTTAGCTAACCACAGGGTGTTGTTGTTTTTTAAAGTGTGGCCCAGCAAGCATTCAACCAACAGGAGGAATTTAGCCAGGAATATGTGTTATAAGGCATTAATTTGCACCACCAAAGAGGAGAGGATCTTAAAAACCATATGTTCCCCAGTGTGACTGAGATGCATTATACAGTAATACCTTGGATTGCAAGTAACTTGGTTTGAGAGCGTTTTGCAAGACAAGCACATTTTAAAATATTTATTTAATTTTTTTTGGACTTGATAGGCAAGCGACGTCTTGCAATACAAGTACTGTAGTATGGCTTAAATTAAAAATCTCTGTACAAATTTTTTTGGGGGGATTTCATTTTGATATAAGAGTGTTTTGGATTACAAGCACGTTTCCAGAACGAATTATGCTCTCAATCCAAGGCATGACTGTATAGCAAAACAAAATGGATTCCAAGCATGGTCCTCAATTAGATTCATTAGTTAAGGCAAGGAAAATGGAGGCCAAAACAGCCCCAAATTTACACACAGTTCAACCCACCAACCCTTCCCTGCCTGACAAATTTCATAGATTTCATAGATTATAGAGTTGGAAGCAGCCTACAAGGCTATCGAGTCCAACCCCCTGCTCAATGCAGGAAACTAGAGGAGGGGTCTCCCATCCAAGTAATAACCAGGCCTGACCCTGCTTAGCTTTCCACACTCAGCCAGCGTGAGCCACAGGCCTACTTTATCCAAAGTAACAACACAGAGAAAGTAGTTTCTAGCAGAGCTTGCTTCTCCAACACTGAAATGAAAGTGGAGGGGAGGTGGAGAGAGGAGGAAAACCCATTTCTCACACACATGTATGCTTACATAGGTTCCAGTGAAACTTACTTCTGAGTAGACCTGCATAGGATTGCTCTCTATATACCATGATTTAAAAACACACGGAGCACTTGGCTCACACAAGCAAACGGCCAATGTCAAGGTGTATTCTATCACGACACCACTGCTACTGCTAATAAGTGTCATCTCATCTTAAGTTACTGCATCACCGTAAATTGAGAAGGATTTGTATTAAGGATAAAATCTGCCCACAGAAAGCACTACACACACACACACACACAAATTCATCACACACACACAGACATGAAACCCAGATACATTTTTACACAATATGGCAGCACAGACTGAAATGCATTCCCCTAACTCCTATTCCTTCAAAACCCTGTGGAAAGACTTTTAAATGAATTATTTGGACTTTGGAGGGAATGGATTTTTAAAAAAATTATTTGTGCTGAGGGAAATGACCCACCATTGCAGAAAAAGGATCCCCTACCCACCCAGAAATGACTAAAGGGGATCAGGGACAGGAACCACCATCACCAGCAAGAAACAGTGTGTGTGTGTGTGTGTGTGTGTGTGTGTTCATACCCGGATGATGATGATGATGATGATGATGATGATGATGATGATGATGATGATGATGATCTATCTCACCACCACCACCACCACCACACACAAGGGAGTTCAGCTGCTCCATCCTCGAGATGAAGGATGGATGATGCTGTCTCACTCACACAGCCCCTGCCCAGGCTAAGCTGCCAAACTGACCAGGTAGGCAAAAGTTAATTGAGCCAGCCCAGCCCAGCCCAGCGCACCACATTAATTCTTTCTTTGCCCATAGGTGATCCTTACCCGTAACCTATAGCCCTTCTGACCCCCTCTGTTTTGGAAGGAACAGGCTTGCATTTGATTGGCTGCCCAGCAGTGCTCCCTTAAACATAGCATATCCTTTCCCTTTTTTTGTAAACTCACACAGTACTAGCCCATAGTGTGAGGCTGCATGCAGTTGCCAAAATGGCGCTACTGCTGTCAGATAGGAGCCCTTTCTAGTCTGGGGAGCACAGCAGCAGTCCTAAGCAAGCACAGGAGGAGGCGAGAACAGCCGGGGAGGCTGTGTGAGAGTTGAGAGAGATGGCAAAAGGGTAAAGGAGAGAAGGGAAGGGAGGCAGGTTGCCTCCCTGATCGTCCCAAGGGGAGAGCCACCACTGCCTGGTGTAGAAGTTGGTAGGTAGTTCTGTGAAGAATATTGCTAGTGTTATCTAATTTCTTTTTAGCTTCTTCTTATGTTTCTCCCAAGGAGGAACCCAAAAATTTTCCTGAAAAAATTGCTTTGGGTGAAATTTGCTGTCAACTTTAATCCCAGGTTTTATCAACATGGTCCACTGCATGGAAAGTTTCTTACTGAGCCCCAAACTCCCAACAGGACATCCTGTGCTGGTGAGAGGCACACGTCACCCAGATTAACATCCATCCATGTGTTTTTTTAGTATCTGATTTAGGGATGTTTCTGCTGAGAAATGTTGCTAGTCATATCAAAACTTTGGCTTCCCTGAGTTCCTTTCATGCTTTGCTCAAGCAAGCATCTCCAAATTAGCCTCAAATTTTATTTCAGATGAAATTTGGGTAGCAACTCTACTAGTTAGAGCTTCCAGAAAGGGAAGGACAGATATCAGTTCTTCTGACACCACCTTCCCCCATGCTATGAAAAGCTTGGTCACAGCAAAATATTTTCAAGAAAAGGCCCAAGAAAGAAACTGTGGGACATGATGTATAGGAATCATAGAATCATAGAATCATAGAAAAGTAGAGTTGGAAGGGGCCTACAAGGCCATCGAGTCCAACCCCCTGCTCAATGCAGGAATCTAGGTCAAAGCATCCCTGACAGATGGCTGTCCAGCTGCACCTTGAATGCCTCCAGAGTGGGAGAGCCCACAACCTCCCTAGGTAGTTGATTCCATTGTCTTATTGCTCTGACAGTCAGGAAATTTTTCCTGATGTTTAGGTGGAATCTAGGTTCCTGTAACTTGAGCCCATTATTCCGTGTCCTGCAAACTGGGATGATCGAGAAGAGATCTTTGCCCTCCTCTGTGTGACATCCCTTCAAATACTGGAAGAGTGCGATCATATCTCCCCTCAGTCTCCTCTTCTGAAGGCTAAACATGCCCAGTTCTTTCAGTCTCTCCTCATAGGGCCTTGTTTCCAGTCCCTTTATCATCTTTGTTGCCCTCCTCTGAACCCTCTCCAGTTTGTCTACATCCTTCTGAAAGTGTGGTGCCCAGAACTGGACGCAGTACTCAAGATGAGGCCTAACCAGTGCCGAGTAAAGGGGAATTATCACTTCCCGCGATTTGGAAGCTATACTTCTATTAATACAGCCCAAAATTGCATTTGCCTTCTTTGCAGCCACATCGCATTGCTGGCTCATATTCAGTTTGTGATCTACCACAATTCCAAGATCCTTCTCACTTGTAGTATTGTTGAGCCAAGTGTCCCCCATTCTGTAACTCTGCATTTGGTTTCCATTCCCTAGGTGCAGCACTTGGCATTTATCCCTATTAAATTTCATTCTGTTGTTTTCGGCCCAGCGCTCCAGTCTGTCGAGATCGCTTTGAATTTTGTTTCTTTCTTCCAGAGTATTAGCTGTTCCACCCAACTTTGTGTCATCTGCAAATTTGATAAGCATTCCCTGCACCTCTTCATCTAAGTCATTAATAAAAATGTTGAAGAGCACCGGGCCCAGGACCGAGCCCTGTGGTACCCCGCTCGTTACCTCTCCCCAGTTTGAGAAGGAACCATTGATAAGCACTCTTTGAGTCCGATTCTGTAGCCAATTGTGGATCCACCTGATAGTTGTTCCATCTAGCCCACTCTTAGCTAGCTTACTAATCAGGATATCATGAGGCACTTTGTCGAAAGCTTTGCTGAAGTCCAGATATATAATGTCCACAGCATTCCCACAGTCCACAAGGGAGGTTACCCGATCAAAAAATGAGATCAGATTAGTCTGACAGGATTTGTTCTTGACAAATCCATGCTGGCTTCTAGTAATCACTGCATTGTTTTCAAGGTGCTTGCAGACTGACTTCTTTATAATCTGCTCAAAAATCTTCCCGGGGATTGATGTCAGACTGACTGGCCTATAGTTCCCAGGTTCCTCCTTCTTGCCCTTTTTGAAGATGGGAACAACATTTGCCCTCCTCCAGTCGTCTGGCACTTCACCTGTCCTCCATGATTTCTCAAAGATAATAGACAGTGGTTCTGAGAGTTCTTCTGCCAGTTCCTTTATTACTCTAGGATGCAGCTCATCAGGCCCTGGAGATTTAAACTCGTTCAGAGTAATCAGGTGCTCCTTGACCATTTGCCTATTAATCTCAAGCTGCAATCCTGCCCCTTCAGTCTGCACTTCAGGTTTGCCAGGGGGGTCATAGACCCTCTTTTGGGAGAAGACCGAGCCGAAGTAGGAATTGAACACTTCTGCCTTTTCTTTGTCTTCTGTTATCAATTTGCCATCCTCATTGCGTAGTTGAACCACCAGTTCTTTCTTCTGTCTTTTACTGTGCATGTATCTGAAGAAAGCTTTTTTGTTGCTTTTAGCATTCCTCGCTAACCTTAGCTCATTCTCAGCTTTAGCCTTCCTGACACTATTCCTGCAGTTCTGTGCTACCTGCCTGTACTCTTCACTTGTAGCCTGTCCTTCCTTCCACTTCCTATACGTGTCCTTTTTTGTTTTCAGGTCGTCTTTGAGTTTATTGTGAAGCCACATTGGCTTCTTCTGTTGCCCTCTGCCTTTTTTCCTTTTGGGAATTGTTTGCAATTGTGCCTTTAAAATTTCCTTTTTTAAAAACTCCCACCCCTCCTGGGCTCCCTTTCTCGTGAGAGTCACTTGCCATGGGATCTTACTAATCATTGTTCTGAGTTTGTTAAAATTGGCTTTCCTAAAATCCAGGGTACGTGTTTGGCTACACTCAGCTTTTGCTTCCGTTAGAATCAAGAACTCAAGTATAACATGGTCACTTTCCCCCAGAGTTCCCGAAACTGCCACTTTATCCACTAACTCGTCTCTGTTGGTTAGAATCAGGTCAAGGATAGCCGATCCTCTAGTTCCTTCCTCCACTTTCTGTAGGAGGAAGTTATCAGCAGCACAGCTCAGGAATTTCTTGGAGGGGCCATGTTTGGCTGAAAAAGTCTCCCAACAGATATCAGGGAAATTGAAGTCTCCCATTACTACCACATCGTGCCTCCTTGAAACACTGGCAATTTGTTTTTCAAAAGTTCCATCCTCGTCTTCTCCTTGATTGGGTGGTCGGTAGTAGACTCCAACCGCCATGTTCGTTTTATTTTTGCCCCCTTTATTTTAACCCAGATGCTCTCAATGGGGCTGCCAAGCTCCTCTTCCTGTATCTCTGTGCAGAGATACGTATTTTTAACATACAGTGCAACTCCACCTCCCTTTCTGTTGCTTCTGTTCCTTTTGAACAAGTTATACCCTTCAATTGCTGTATTCCAGTCATGGGAGTCATCCCACCAGGTTTCAGTTATCCCTATCAAGTCGTACTTGCCCTCATGTATCAAGAGTTCAAGTTCGTCTTGTTTGTTGCCCATACTCTGGGCATTAGTATAAAGACATCGAAGACTATGTGCTTTATAGTCCGACTTTCCCCCTACATTTTGTGGTAGACTATCAATGGGCACCGCTGGAGCTGTTCTCTCCATTGTGGCATAGAGGCCTTCTTCCATTGGTACCCCCGAGTTTATGTCTCCCTCCCCTGTTGGATTCAGTTTAAAGCCCTCCTGATTAAGTTCCTCATGCTGTGGCCAAACACATTCTTCCCAGTCCTTGTGAGGTGCAACCCATCCTTTGCCAGCAGTCCATCTTCCAGGAAGTGTAGCCCGTGGTCCCAGAATCCAAATCCCTCACGTCGGCTCCACCTTCGTAGCCAGTCATTCACTCGGAGTATTTTTCTTTCCCTTTCTATGCCTCTTCCAAGTACTGGAAGGATGGATGAGAAAACTATCTGGGCCCCGAAGTTCTTGAGTTCCCTTCCCAGCTCTTCAAAGTCTGCCGTGATTTCTTTGTAACTCCGCTTGGCAGTATCATTTGTACCCACGTGGAAGAGAAGAAAGGGGTATGTGTCGGTGGGCTGCATGAGCCTCGGCAGCTGCTCTGACACATCCTTAATCCGTGCTCCGGGGAGACAGCACACCTGGCGAGTCCATGGGTCTTCGCGACATACTTTGGCTTCGATCCCCCGCAGGAGGGAGTCTCCCACTATGAGTACTCTTCTCTTCCTCTTGCTGTAGGCCTTGGCTTGATTGCCTCCACTCGACTGACCCTCAGCCTCTTGCTCGCTATCACGTTGGGTGCCCGGTAATCCGTCCTCTGCAGGCTGTCCTCTGCTCTCGTCCTCAAGTACATGGAAGCGGTTCCATAGCTCCACTGCTTCCACAGGCGCAGAGTGTCTTGTAGTTCTTGTGCTCCTAACAGTCACCCTTTTCCAGGGAGTTCCCCCTGCGTTATGACATGACATGATGTACAGGATATTCTCTGTTTCTAGAGAACTTTACAGAAACATTATCCCTAGGACAAAGTCCCCTAGTCTCTTATATAATACTTTTCATATCTTTAGGGATTCCTGTTCGGTACCAACATTTTCTATCTTTTGGCTTGAAAATATGGCCACAGTATTGTCACTAGCATAAAAGAAATCACTCACTGCTATGTGCTAGAAAGCCTTGTCAATTAATTCTGGGTGGGTTTAGACGCTAGAACAAAGGATCAGGAGTCAAGCAGTTGCTGGAGGTTGAACCTGAATGCAGGCATTGACTCACAGTGACCTTGGGATAGTCATTTGACCTCTCCGTGTGCCTTCGTAAAGACCGTCAAAGAGCCATGTAAGAAAACAAGCCAGATTTCGCAAAAGCAAGCTGGACATTGCACGCTTCATCTGCACGGAGCTTTACTAGCTAAATCACTCCCATCCTCTCTCCATTACACCCCGTCTCCCCGCAAAATTAATCTGGAAATATTTCCAAGATGATTCACATTCTCCTTTTGACGTGCTCCTTCAGGAATGAGAATGACCAGGAAGTGACAAAGAAGCTGAATGAGCTTTCATTCATTCACAGTGGGTGGGCTACACTTGCTCCATGCATTTCTGCTAACCATCCAAATGAGACTGCCAAAAGTCTTGATTGCCAATTGAGAGGAGAAAAGAAACTGCTGGCAGGGCAGAGGGTATTGACTGGAACACCTGCGTGCATGATGTTCAACAGCCATACATTGACTGTTGTGGTGGCATGCATGCCAGGCAGTTGTCCCTGGTTGAGATTTAGGTCAAAAAGAATGAACCAAAAGAGAACATAGTACAGTAATACCTTGGATTGCAAGTAACTTGGTTTGAGAGCGTTTTGCAAGACAAGCACATTTTAAAATATTTATTTAATTTTTTTTAACTTGATATACAAGCGACGTCTTGCAATACAAGTACTGTAGTACAGCTTAAATTAAAAATCTCTGTACAAATTTTTTTTGGGGGATTTCGTTTTGATATAAGAGTGTTTTGGATTACAAGCACGTTTCCGGAACGAATTATGCTCTCAATCCAAGGCATGACTGTACAAGCAATACATGTTCAGGGACAAGTGAAGAGAAGTACCATGGTTAATTAGTATCTCTGGATGCTTACCGTACTTTTGCACTGACTTTGTTCCAAAGGGAGGCAAGAGGAAGATGGGTAAAAGCTCACAAAGGACAGGAGGCACTATTAGAAGGCATAAAGAGATCTGACAGTTGTGCCACACTGAGTTTCACATATATCGATCCAAAATTGCCAACCAATCTTTGATTGCATGATTCTAGCATTCTGTATTCTCATGTCTGATTTGGCTTGAGGTAACCCAGGAAGTGGTAAAATCTACCATTACCTAGAATTTAGACTGAATTGGTTGGTATCTTCACAAATATAAAATGCTCATCTTCTCCGTGGGTGCCACAGATATCCATGATTTTCTGCTGTCAGCATGCACCAAAAACTCTTGCTAGCAGTCTCAAACTTGGTATACATGTAGTCCTAGTCATCTTGATTATCAGAAAAGTCAGAAAGCCAAGAATTTGTACATCTCTCCTTTTTAGCATGGACCAGAGATGTACCCAGAATTGGTTGCAATGGTTCCATACCACTCAAAAATTTGAAATTCGGTCTACGCATTGTCCAAGATACCCTTCTAGAAACATGTGATAACAGGACATTTTGACATTTAACACTGAAAACAATTTACATTAAAGCCTTGGGCAGCCATTCCTACAGTGTGTAAGCTCTACATGTGAGGAGGGGGAGCAGACAAGAGCATGCTAGCTCCACCCCTTCCCTCCCTATTCATGACATCCTCTACATACAGAGGGCAACTTGTCTGTAGTGGAGCTAGACTCCATGGAGTCTCTCTACACCAGGGCTCTCCAACCTTGGGTCCCCAGATGTTGCTGGCCTACAGCTCCCAGCATACCCAGCCAGCATGGCTAATGGCAAGGGATTCTGGGAGCTGTAGGCCAGCAACATCTGGGGACCCAAGGTTGGAGAGCCCTGCTCTATACAATTTAAAGCCCTGGAAAATCAGGGTTAACAGATGGAGGGAAATGAGAATGGGGGTGGGGGGTGGGAGCATCATGCTCTTGCCTACTCTCCCACTTTGCATGCAGAGCGTACACATTTCAGGAACAGGGTTGTAGCTTACCTCAAAAGAAATGGCAGCCTTCTAGTGGAAAACAAGCAAGCTCACAGCTCAATCCTATGACTGCTAGACAGTGTCTAGATTAGGCCATAGGATTTTTTGGAGATCCAGCTATGAAGTTGGAATATTGCTCTAACCTCGTAGCTGGATCTCTGCGTTCAGGGCATCCTCCCCCCCTTGCAGCCAGCTGCATCTCCGAGGTCGCAAGACCATGAAGACGGGGTTTAGGGAGCATTCTGGTGGGCAGGGAGAGGAGACAGGTAGCACCGAGATACAAGGTATCCTGGCGGCACCTCCTTCCCTCCTGCTCCGAAGCACCTTTACTGAGTTGCAGGGCAGGAGGACTGCGGAGGCGACCTCACCTCTGATGTCCTCCTGCCCCCTATAGGATGCCCGTAATCTTCCATGTTTGGAGGGTTACAGGCATCCCAATTGGATTGCGCCCTCAGTGTATTATTATTATTATTATTATTATTATTATTATTACTACTACTACTACTACTACTACCACCACCACCACCACCACCACCACCACTTATTGCATTTCTACACTGTCTTTCTGAAGCCAGCCAACCAAGGCAGTTTCCAAAAAGTCCAAAAAATCAGAATGATGACCAGATAAGAACACAGTAAAACATTAAAAACAACCTGAGAAACCATAACAATTTAAAAACCCAAGTTTACAAAGATGTGTCTGACTCCATTCCAGGATGCAGAAAGAGTGGAGGCCAGTTGCAACTCCAAAGGGAGTGCATCCCAGACTTTGGGAACAACACAGGAGAAAGCCCTGTGATCAAGCAGGAGATGGAATGTTTCCCCTTACCCCCTTCAATGAGTCTTTCCAGTAGCAGCTAGGAATGTATATTTATTTAGCCCTGCCAAGTGTGAGTTGCATTTACTAGTATTTATTAGAATATTCCGCAACAGAACTTTAAAAAACAAAAGAAACATTTATGGGATGGTGTGTGTGTAACCTCCATTGAAACTTATTCAAGATTCTTTCAATTTTCTTTGTGGTGATTGGTAGGATAATAAAAACAGCTGCAAAGTAACAACAACAGGGTGTTGCAAATTTATTCTGTATCCTGAAAAGATACTTTATGCCTCTCCAATTAGGAATGGGGTAGTATGGAACCCCTCTCGCCGGATCGTCACCTTGAAGTGGTGAGTGGGCTTGCGTGTTCCGATGAATCCTGTGAGCAATGCCGTCGGGAGCTATGTACTCCCAGTAGGGTCACCCATGGCGGTAAGGTCCGGGGAGAGGAACCAGACAAAGAACGATCCAAAACATAAAGTCCTCAACGGCAGAACAGGCGGAAGATAATTAAACCTAAATTATAACGGCTGTGAAGGCGGATGAAGGCTGCAGCAGAGAATGGTTTTCCAATCGTCAGGGTAACCGTGCCATTGGATCTCTGCCGTACTCTGTCAAGTTTGTGTGGTGATTCGTTGTGCACCGATCTCCCCACATAAAACAGTTTCACGCACAGGCGTCTTCCAACCCAACCCATCCAACCCAACCCAACCAAACAAACAAACAAAAAAAAAAGTCCCATGGCGACTGGCGAATGGCAACGGGGGCAGGACTGTGAATCTGGAAGCCCCTAGTCATGGACCAGCACATGGGCGGTGGATGCAGACTCAGTCGCCCTGTTCAAGGAACGAGGTAGTCGAGCAGCTCGGCAGCTGTATCCATGACTGAGCAGCCCTATTTAGGATCCACTCTGCTCACCCCGTATGGGGAGGGGGCTAGAAAAGGTGCCCTAAACATAGTCTACCTCTTTCTCCCCTGACTGGATTACCGCGTCCAGTGGGGTCACCATTTTAGCGGTCGAAAAAGACATTTGAATTTTGGAACATGGAATATACGGACATTGCTGGATAACATAGACAGTGAACGCCCTGAGCGTAGGACTGCTATTATTGCAAGGGAGCTGAGACGGTTTAAAATTGACATAGCAGCACTTCAAGAAACTCGAAGGGCAGGAGAGGGACAGCTGAAAGAAGAAAAAGGAGGTTATACCTTCTTCTGGAAAGGACTACCTGAGCAGGACCGACGAATACATGGTGTAGGCTTTGCCATCAAAAATGAACTAGTGAACTCTTTGTCAGAAGTTCCTACTGGAATTAACGAACGCCTGATAACTCTTCGATTAAAGCTCGCCAATAACCAACAGGTAACTATTTTGAGCGCTTATGCACCAACATTAGATGCTGATGATGACATCAAGGAAAGTTTTTACAGCCAGTTGGACACTCTCCTGTCAGAGATACCTAAGGAGGATAAAATTATCCTCCTGGGCGATTTTAACGCAAGAGTCGGGCGTGACTTTGATTTATGGCCAGAAACTATTGGAAAAGACGGAGTTGGTAATAGCAACCCGAACGGACTCTTACTTTTGTCTATATGTGCAGAGCATAATCTCACTATCACAAACACGCTCTTTCGACAAAATAATAAGTTTAAAACATCATGGCAGCACCCACGGTCAAAGCACTGGCATCTTCTGGATTATGTAATTGTCCGTGTTAGAGATCGCCGCGATGTACTTCTTACTAGGGCCATGGTGAGTGCCGACGACTGCTGGACAGACCACCGACTAATCCGGTCCACAATGGTTATCAACATTGCTCCCCAACGTAGGCTTCAAGGAAGGAAACCAAGGCGTAAAATGAACATCCAAGTCCTTCAAGATCCTATTAAGCAAACTCGTCTTCAATCACTTCTTAAGGAACATCTACCTACGGAACCTCCTGACAACATTGAGGACCATTGGTCTAAGCTGAAAACCTCCATTACTGCAGCTTGTGAACAAACTATTGGATATGAAACTAAGAAACATCAGGATTGGTTTGATGAAAATGACAATGAGATTAAATATATAATTGACCAAAAAAGGAAAGCCTTCCAAATATGGCAAAATGATATTAACTGCGCTGCCAAGAAAAAAACCTACGCTAGCGCAAAGGCTGAGGTCCAAAGAAGAACAAGAGAACTTAAGAACGCTTGGTGGAAAAAGAAAGCTGAAGAAATTCAACAACTTGCAGAATCTCATGATGCACGGGGTTTTTTTAAGGCCACAAGGGCCATTTATGGACCAAAAACCTATGGTACAAACCCTTTACAATCAAAAGATGGCACCAAACTCTTAAAAGACAAAGAGTCTATTGCACTGCGTTGGAAAGAGCATTATTATGACCTTTTAAATCGTAAATCTAAGGTGGATAATGAGATTTTTTCGCAAATCCCGCAAAAACAAATTAAAGAGGAACTTGCAATACTCCCCACTTTGGATGAAGTAAAAAAAGCCATTAATCAAATGAAGAACAACAAAGCTAGTGGACCAGATGGGATTCCTGCTGAAATCTTTAAAGAAGGGGGCCCCGAACTTGTACAACATCTTCATAAACTCATCGAAAAAATCTGGATAAGAGAAGAGATCCCAGAAGACTTCAGGGATGCCATAATTATCACCCTCTTTAAGAAGGGTGATAGAACAGACTGTGGAAACTATCGGGGCATTTCTCTCTTAGCAACCGCAGGTAAAATATTTGCTAGGATTCTCGCAAACCGTCTTCTATCTATTTCAGAAGAGATCCTCCCTGAAACTCAATATGGTTTCCGCCCCTCTAGAGGGACAGTAGACATGATTTTTACTGCACGTCAGCTCCAAGAAAAATGCCGGGAGCAAAATCAACCCCTTTATATGGCATTTATCGATTTGGCTAAGGCCTTTGATACTGTAGACCGTACAGCTCTCTGGACTATCCTTATGAAAATTGGATGCCCCAATAAATTTGTGAATATCTTGCGACTTCTCCATGACAACATGACGGCAACGGTTTTGGACAACAACGGCTCTCATGGTGCTCCATTTAAAGTGGGATCAGGTGTTAAACAGGGATGTGTTATCGCCCCAACATTATTTGCCATTTTCATCGCCATGGTTTTACATCTTGTCGAGGGGAAACTTCCCACCGGTGTGGGAATTATATATCGAACAGATGGAAAGCTTTTTAATCTCAGCAGGCTGAAAGCAAAAAGTAAGGTAATTACAACCTCCGTTGTGGAACTTCAGTATGCTGATGATAATGTGGTCTCCGCACATTCAGAGGATGATCTCCAAACTATCCTAAATGCTTTTGCAGAAGCATACGAAAAACTTGGTCTCTCACTTAACATCAAAAAAACCAAAGTGCTTCATCAGCAAGTGCAAGCCAATCCTTTGGTGATGCCATCTATCCAGCTTGGTGGGACAATACTGGAAAATGTCGATCATTTTCTCTATCTTGGCAGCTATCTTTCTGTTACAGCTAACATCGACAGTGAAATCCAGCATCGTCTGAGCTCCGCAAGTGCCGCATTTTCTCGAATGAAACATAGAGTGTTCGAGGATCGGGATATTTGTAAGAAGACCAAAACACTGGTTTATGAAGCCATTGTATTACCAACTTTATTGTATGCCTGCGAAACATGGACTATCTATAAATGTCACTTCCACCTCCTTGAAAGGTTTCATCAACGTTGCCTCCAGAAAATCCTGCAAATTACTTGGGAAGATAGGCGAACAAATGTCAGTGTACTGGAAGAAGCAAAGACTACTAGCATTGAAAAAATGATCCTTCAACGCCAACTTCAGTGGACCGGTCATGTTGTTCGAATGCCTGACTGCCGTCTCCCAAAGCAGTTACTTTACTCCCAACTCAAGGATGGAAAGCGGAATATCGGTGGTCAATATAAGAGGTTTAAAGATGTTCATAAGGCTAATCTAAAAAAATGCAATATAAACATCGAAAACTGGGAAGCTCTGGCCCATGAACGATCTAAATGGAGGTTGGCCTTTCACAAAGGTTCCATGGACTTTGAAGAAGCCCGAGTGCAAGGTGAAAGGGAGAAACGTGCTAAGCGAAAAGCACGTCAAATGAATCCTTTACAGGACCATCTTCTATCTGGTAACCTGTGTCCTCACTGTGGGAAGCTGTGTGGATCTAGAATTGGCCTCCACAGTCACTTACGGACCCATCGCTAGAGTCTACACAATCTTCTTTAGAATTTCCTCCTTTTATCCCGGAAGACAATCTTACTCGGTCACGAGTGATCGCCTGATGAGTATGGAACGAAGTGAAAAAGGTGTGTATTATATTCTGTAATATGTACAACCAGTTCCACTGAGTTATTAAGCATTCTATTATGCATTCTTAAATTAGGAAAATCATAGTAAAGTAAACCACTATGGTCAGTTTACTAACACACCTTGCTTCACAAGCCAGTGCTAAACTAGCTATTGCAGCATAAATGAACACAAGAGCCATCTGCACTGGATAATAAACCGAGTATGTTAGTGAACACTAGCAAAGTATAGCAGGGGAGAGAGAGGCAGTTATCCATATTGTGTGAATAAGGTTGCAATACTATACACACCAAAGAGCAAGCCTCACTGCACTCAATGGGGCTTACTTCAGAATAGACATAAATAGACCTGTATGGTGCTACGTAAGTGTTACAAATAATACAGATGGCACTCTATTAAAATGTGGAAAGCGGGACATGTTCTTAACACAGCCTTATCCCCCCCCCCCCCAACTGGGGTTATCTGAGCATTAAGACAAATCCACATGGAAGAACTGTCACAATGGAGGATCCTTGAAGCCTCTCTTATGTGTCAGCTGTTTCCATGTGGCAAGGCACTTACCTGCAGCAACTGGCCACAAAATGCCTTCATATTTTCTCCTTTCCACCACAGCCTCCCCACGTGAACCATTTCATCTTATAAATTTCAAAGAGTTGGAAGAGGCCTACAAGGCCATCGAGTCCAACCCCCTGCTCAATGCAGGAAACTAGAGGAGGGGTCTCCCAGGCCTGACCCTGCTTAGCTTTCCACACTTAGACAAGCTGAGCCAGCATAAGCCACCAGCAATCCTGTTAGTATAAATCACAACTCAACTAAACTTGCCATAAACATTGGTCTCCGAGAAGAAGAAAAAATCAAATTCACTTGGAAATGTCCTTAAGTTACCTGCATTTTCAGAGGAAACCTAAAACCCTAACCCTGGCCACTTAGTAGCTATTAAGGATCCCATGATATTTGCCACATGAGAAGGGGTGTTAACCCCTTAACCAGATGCCTAAGTTGGTAATTATGTTGTGCTTACCTAAATTCCCCATGAAGTTTCAATTGGATAAGCCATTTTTCAATTCTGCTTCTGTAGTATTCTTAGAGGATATTGCTGGGGGGCTTGGGGGGGGGGGGAACGACGACGACAAACAAAAGATTTCCAGTCTAGACATGGCTACCCTTCACATGTTGAATTTTGCTTCATGCAGCCATTTCATTTAGTGTTATAAATTGCCAAATATTCCTTAAAAATCACCCCGGCCCAGAAAGATCATATTATATGCTCTGCATGCAAGTGTAA
This sequence comes from Shinisaurus crocodilurus, assembly GCA_021292165.1. Lineage (NCBI taxonomy): Eukaryota > Metazoa > Chordata > Lepidosauria > Squamata > Shinisauridae > Shinisaurus > Shinisaurus crocodilurus. The sequence goes on from CM037879.1 coordinate 190,064,865, forward strand.
AAGGAAGAAGCAGAAGCAGCTTGCAATAAAATATATCATCACATTGTGATTGTCCTGTTAAGTTTGTACAATGGGCAATTCTAAGCAAGGGTCACATTTAGAAGTAGAGGCCTCTAGCTGCTCAAGAGGAGATGATAGATTTGATTTGATTTGATTTTAAAAACCCTTCTCACCTGGCACTCGGCCTGTGACTGTTTGGCTAATTCAGGGTGTTGGCAGTGAGAACAGATTTATGCTTTGAAGGCTACCATTCCACTCGGGCCCTTAACACAAAAACACAGCTCTGTGTATTGCACAGTGGGCTGAAAAGAGCAGAAAGAAAGAAGCAATTGAATATCAAGAGAACAGTACCAGATGCTGCCCTTTTGACTCCAGCCAGTGGGCCATAGCTGAGCACTTCCTTAGCATAGCAGACTTTCCAATCAGTACAACACCGTCCAAAGAGAGCTTATATTAAAAACAACATCAACAATACTAAGGTGCTCAGAGGACACAGTAAAATGAGAAAAAAATGGAATGTAGCACACTGGGGGGGGGGGGCTCCTACTGTATAAACAATCCCAGTATATTTGCCTTTGTTATGAGATTTCTGTTGTTGTTGTTGTTGTTGTTGCTATTATTGTTTATGATGCCGCATCAGGGTACATGGCAGTTTGTCGGACAACGTAAGCAAACAGACAGGTCTATGCCCCAAGTCTTACAATTGAAATTTCAGCAGTGGGAAAGACAAAGGGAGAGAGAGGGCAGACTGTAGGAAAAGAAAAGCCAGGGTAATCAGTGAAGAGTTTGAGAACGTTTTCATATTTATTTATTATTATTATTATTATTATTATTATTATTATTATTATTATTATTATTATTATTATTATTATTCAAGTCAAATGTGATTTTGGCTTTCATTTGTGAAACTTGAATACCCAATTTAAGCTAAATCTTACACATGTAAGCTAATGGCACAACCCTATGTCCCTCCGACTTTGTCTGGGGGACACATAGGATTGGGGCTGGAAGACACTGCGACCTCGGAAATCCCTTCCAAGGTCACAGTGCTGCAGAGTGCCGCCCCCCCCACCTCATAGCTTGTGTGGCTCTTTCCCCACCAGCAGGGAAGCGAACACAGAAGAACATGTTCTGTTCCCCTGTGTGGGGGGGGCATTCCTGGGGGCGGGAAGGGGAGGAGTGAGGCTCTGCCAGATTCCAAGTAATCCAGGCGGTGCCTCAGCCTCTCTTCCTCACAAGGAGAGGAAAAACATTTAGACAACCAAAATCAGCCATCTAGATGTTTCTGAGGGCGAGGGGAGGGCTGCAGATATCCTATCCACCACACTCCTCCTGCCCTCAATAGGATGCCCATAATCCTCTGGGTTCGGAGGGTTGCGGGTACTCTCATAGGATCGCGCTGCCCATCCCTCAGGCAGGTAGCAGCAGCAGCAGCTACATTTTTAAAGAATATAGAAGTAGAAAAACTGGCATGCAAACAAGAAATCTTCTACAACCGTAACAACAACCCTGCAAAACAGGTCAGTATCATAGTGCAATCCATACACTGCAGCTGACTCAGAGAGCAGAGAGCTTGCCCAAAGCCAGCTAATCATAGCCAAGGTAGGATATGTACCTGGATCTCTCAGCTCACATGCTTAGCCACTACATCATAAATATGCCATACATGTTCTCTCAATACAGCCAGGTAAGCACGGATGGGAAAGAATAGTAATACTACCAAAAAAATTGAAAACATTGTACAGAATAGCACTTTTTGCATGAGTAGGAGCTTGAGTAATTCTGAGGCTTTTCTGATCATCTTCAGTATCAAAGATAGTTCCAATATGTTGTATAGAACTGGCTCCAGTACAGAAATTAGTGGTGAAGGCCTCAGTCACCAGGAACTCTACGCACCTTTGAATGTCTGTGGGGCTTTAGATCTGGCCGAGGATCGAACTAGATCTTACGTAGAAGACATGCAAACAGTGTCCTGACTGTTTTCTTTTTAAATGAAAAACAGCAATGGGAGATTGTTGAGTGAAGGAATTATAAGGGGAAGGGCTGCTTAACCCTTTCCTCCTGCTATTTATCCCTTCAAAGTTGCTCTCTCCAAACTACTTTTCTATGCACAGGGGAAAAGATATTCAGATCCTCTGTAACACATGGCCCGGGACAGAAAGTAGGAGAGGAGGTGGATTTTGACTGCAGGAAGGGGGGGGGGCGGCTTGTGCAGCTGCTCTTCCTACTACTTTTCCACACGCAATTGCAGCCTCTTAGGATCTTTTTCAATTTTAAAAAGTTGGGATACTGTTCACCCAACTTCTGCCTTAGAAATAGTTTGGCTGCCATATGCTCGCTCTCTATTATATTTACTATCATGGAATGCTTTAAAAAGTACTTGGTAGTATACAAAAACCCCAGCAGGACAGTGGCGAGTCAGCAAAATTTTACTACATATGAAACGCAGTTATCACCATTTGCTCATGTGAGCACAGGGATTATGATTGAAGTCTATGGAAATGTAAAACTTCCTCACATTCATATTTTCATAGGCAGAGACCTTATCAAGCAAAGTGGCATAAAGCATTCATTCACACGATAAGATTGTCGTTTGGGACCAGACAAATTGGTTTGTATTCTTTTAAATAGAACAGAAAGTCTTGTAGATCTATTCAAAATGTGACTTTTCAATTTTCTGATTTTCATTAGGATCCTTTTAAAAGCATTTTTAAAAAGTTTGAATTAACATTTGAAAGTGTGGACAACAGTTACCGGTAGGTATTATTCTACATTCCAATTCAGAATTTTAAATATATATATATAATTATTGCCAAGTTCCGAAATAGAGGGTTTGGGGGAGGGGGAATGGGAAACTTATTACGGCCCAGGTAACATTTTATAAAGGGACATTTTAGTTTAATCAGCAAAGGCAGCACCAAATTACATTCCAGTCTAATGCACATGCTAAAATAGCAGGTGTTTGAGTTCCTGGGAGAAGCATTAAACAAGGCAAATTTAAAACAGTCCTGATTAATAGACTGCATTGAACTTTTCCTTTTAAAAATCCAGAACATGTTAGCTGTTGCATGCCCCTCAAAATAAAAGCAAATTTCATTCCACCTGGGTGTGTGCGTTTTTAAAGTAATATCCTATGGTATATTTTAATAGAGCAAGAAAAATGATATTGAATTTCTTCCAAGTGAAATGTTTCAGTGCAAGCATGTTGTAACAATAACAGTAATAACTTTAGGGCAAAGAACAAGCAAAATGTATGTTGCTTGGGATATAGCCTGCATTAATCTTTGCCAAATTAAAAACAGCTTTGTTGAAAAGCCCACTGTGTGTGTGTGTGTGTGTGTGTGTGTGTATCACAGCACAGGAGTGGTACTTTCGCTACAAAATGGGAGGTGTGTGTTCCACGCAACTGTATTACTATATGCAGGGCATCAAGTGCCAAATATATACACAGTTAGAGCTTCAACATTTAGGTCAGTTAAATTACTTTATGAAGAACCTTTTGATCAATTAAAAAAGTGCCCCCAATAAATCAGACAGCAGATTTTAAAAAAACCAAAAAACACTAAACTGCACATGGCAGACACCATCTTATAAGGGAAATTCCTTTTGCCTGCACACGCACACACACACACACACACACACACCTAGGGAGCTCCTGCCTATGAACTTATGAAGCTTATACAGAGTCAGACAATTGGTCCATCAAGCATAGTATTCCCTACGCTGACTGACGCTGACTCTTCAGAGTTTCAGACAAGAGTCAGATGCCAGGGATTGAATCTAAGACCCTCTGCATGCAAAGTGTGGGCCCTGCCTTTGCCCATAGCTCAGCTCCTAAGAGGTGCTGATTTTTAAGAAGCTTCTTCTTCTTTAGAGCTATTTTCATTCATATGCAAACTTGCAGATTTGGTTGATCCATTATAGCCCTTTGATTAATGAACTACCAGCTTGGCGGGACAATACTGGAAAATGTCGATCATTTTCTCTATCTTGGCAGCTATCTTTCTGTTACAGCTAACATCGACAGTGAAATCCAGCATCGTCTGAGCTCCGCAAGTGCCGCATTTTCTCGAATGAAACATAGAGTGTTCGAGGATCAGGATATTTGTAAGAAGACCAAAACACTGGTTTATGAAGCCATTGTATTACCAACTTTATTGTATGCCTGCGAAACATGGACTATCTATAAACGTCACTTCCACCTCCTTGAAAGGTTTCATCAACGTTGCCTCCGGAAAATCCTGCAAATTACTTGGGAAGATAGGCGAACAAATGTCAGTGTACTGGAAGAAGCAAAGACTACTAGCATTGAAAAAATGATCCTTCAACGCCAACTTCAGTGGACCGGTCATGTTGTTCGAATGCCTGACTGCCGTCTCCCAAAGCAGTTACTTTACTCCCAACTCAAGGATGGAAAGCGGAATATCGGTGGTCAATATAAGAGGTTTAAAGATGTTCATAAGGCTAATCTAAAAAAATGCAATATAAACATCGAAAACTGGGAAGCTCTGGCCCACGAACGATCTAAATGGAGGCTTGCCTTTCACAAAGGTTCCATGGACTTTGAAGAAGCCCGAATGCAAGGTGAAAGGGAGAAACGTGCTAAGCGAAAAGCACATCAAATGAATCCTTTACAGGACCATCTTCTATCTGGTAACCTGTGTCCTCACTGTGGGAAGCTGTGTGGATCTAGAATTGGCCTCCACAGTCACTTACGGACCCACCCATCGCTAGAGTCTACACAATCTTCTTTAGAATTTCCTCCTTTTATCCCGGAAGACAATCTTACTCGGTCACGAGTGATCGCCTGATGATGATGATGATGATGATGACATTTTCATTATTCCGATGACAGAATTATATGAGCAGAATGAAGATAAATGCATAAGGATGGAAGCAAATATTAAACGGCAGCACAAATGTAAAGATGCTGGTTTACATTACACATCTACAACTAAAGTACACAATCCAGGCACATTAAACAATATTAAGTTCCACTGGATTCAACTGTCTGGGAGAAGTGAACTAGTGCTTAAGTTTCTCCCACTGAAATCAAAAGTGCTTATCTTTGGCTGAATAATTCCCAAAGAATTTACAGAGGCACAGATACTTATGCTGGTGGGTACTCCCATTCCACTGGCACCCCAAACCTTTCATAGAATCATAGAATCATAGAAAAGTAGAGTTGGAAGGGGCCCACAAGGCCATCGAGTCTAACCCCCTGCTCCATGCAGGAATCCAGGTCAAAGCATCCCTGACAGATGATTGTCCAGTTGCACCTTGAATGCCTCCAGACGGGAGAGCCCACCACCTCCATAGGTAGTTGATTCCATTGTCTTATTGCTCCAACAGTCAGGAAATTTTTCCTGATGTTCAGGTGGAATCTGGGTTCCTGTAACTTGAGCCCATTATTCCGTGTCCTGCAAACTGGGATGATCGAGAAGAGATCCTGGCCCTTCTCTGTGTGACAACCGTTCAAGTACTGGAAGAGTGCTATCAAATCCCCCTTCAGTCTCCTCTTCTGAAGGCTAAACATGCCCAGTTCTTTCAGTCTCTCCTCATAGGGCCTTGTTTCCAGTCCCGTTATCATCTTTGTTGCCCTCCTCTGAACCCTCTCCAGTCTGTCTACATCCTTCTTAAAGTGTGGTGGCCCAGAACTCGACGCAGTACTCAAGATGAGGCCTAACCAGTGCTGAGTAAAGGGGAATTATCACTTCCCTCGCTTTGGAAGCTATACTTCTATTAATGCAGCCCAAAATAGCATTTGCCTTCTTTGTAGGCACATCGCATTGCTGGCTCATATTTAGTTTGTGATCTGCCACAATTCCAAGATCCTTCTCCTTTGTAGTATTGTTGAGCCTAGTGTCGCCCATTCTGTAACTCATATGACTAGCACAGGAACTGTAGGTTCCCTCCAATTTTACCTCAGCAGCGTGGGAGCTGCTGCAGCATGTCTTCTTGCTCCACTGTGTCAGTAACACCAGCGACCTGAGGTCACATGGAAGAAGCAGCTTGACACACCTTCTATGCCAGCCTTCCCCAACCTGGTGCCCTCCAGATGTTTTGGACTAAAACTCCCAGCATTCGTGATCATTGGCCACGCTGGCTGGGGCTGCTGGGAGTTGAAGTCCAAAACATCTGGAAGTCACCAGGGTGGAGAAGACTGTTTTTTGCTATTATGGTCACAGTTCCCTAGAAGGGCAGTGCTGACATGGGAAGGAGACATGTTGCCTGCCATGCATTCAGATCATCTCTGGAGGCCCCTTGATGACTGCCCCCACCTTCAGAGCCGAGGCAGGTGGCCAGCAGGGAAAGGGCCTTTGGTACTGTGTACGCACCTGCCAAATTTCCTCCCCAGGAAGGCCTGCCTGACATCTACTCTTTCAGCCCCAGGCAAAGAGCATTCTATTTCCTCAGGCTTTAAAACCTTTTACACTGTCAAGCTTTGTTTTGATCTTTTACTCTGTGATGGAGATGTGCATTTTCTTTTGGGGTCGCTGCTGTGTTGTTTCTGCTGCTGCATGCTAATTTTATTACAATTTTTAGTGACTATTTTATTTCATTGTTAGAACTGGCTCCTTGTTGTTTTTCAACGTAAGCACTGAACATTGGAAAGGCAGAGTATGAATAAATGAGCAGGGGAAGGAATGAATGGATACTGCCGGCTCCTCCCATGTGACCCACCTCTGCTGTGATGAAGAGACATTTTAAGCAGTTCCCATGCCACTGAGGTGATACCAGAAAGAGGGGAAGCAGACATATGTATGCCACATAAGGCGAAGAATAAAAAGCCACCAAAATACCAAGTTCACCCCAGTCAGGGAGTCCCTCAGAAGCCTGGAGACAGTGGTTGCCAAATTTCAGCCACTGTGGGTGAGGAAGATTCTACCTGCCTTATGATTCTTTTCATCCCTGTGTCCCATTTTCTGGGAGAACCGAAGGTTTGAGAGCAAATAATGCACATGCTTAAATGGTTGGTAGCTTCTGCAGTAATGCTGACCTGTCTTCCAGGCTGATGGAGATGATACCCATCAAGTACTCTGAGCACTCAAAAAGGGCCATTTAATGATAAGTAGTATTACTGTAAATGGGGCCTGAAACAAATTTTTGCAGAGGGGAGCGCCCCTGTCCAGGGAACTCTCTTCCATTCCCCGTCCCATCCAGTTTTTGGTTCATATTCCTCCCCTCCGCCGGCCAGTCAGCATTTCATGGCCACTGAGCACACTCCGTCTACACTGGGTTGTCCCCCCACACTTAGGGTTTATTTTCTAAATGATCTTTTGTACTTCTGTAAGCCTTGGGGCTCCCCCAAGTCTGCTGATTCCTCCCCCTCGTGAGTGGATGGTGCTGTTTGGGTCACACATGGACTGGCACTCAGAGAACTGAGCTGCGTATTAGTGTACACAATGATTCCCATTATATAGTGCTTTCGAGATATTGTGCTTTATACGGCTCTCCAACCTTGGGGTCCCAGATGTTGCTGGCCTACAGCTCCCAGCATACCCAGCCAGCATGGCTAATGGCAAGGGATTCTGGGAGCTGTAGTCCAGTAACATCTGGGGACCCAAGCCCTGATATAGAGCTTCAGTATCCTGATCCCCACATCCCCCATGCTGCAGACAGGGTACTGAGACTGCTTAGGCCTGACTCAGACATTCTGAAATCCAACATACAAACAATCTGCATTAGGGTGTCATGAGAATCCAAGCTTGCCAGTGAGCTGCTTTAATTATTCGGAGCAAAACTGAGGCAGGTGCAGTGGCTGCAATTGGGCTGTGCCTGCCTCGCCCCCTTGCCTTCTGCCCCTTCCTACCCTATCCTTGCCCTCCAGAGAGCAAAGAACTCTCCTTGGGGACCAGGGATGGAGCTACAGGCAGCAGAAGGCTCCCTTGAAGACAGAGGAGGAAGCCCATCAGATCTGTTGTCATTCCCCTGACTCTTTGCAAAGTGAAGATGCTGCCAACACGGTGATCCTGGGGGGGGGGGGGTTGAACTGCAAGCCCCCTGATGCCTGAGGACCAAACTAAATGTAAATCAAATCATGCATAGCAGAGCTATGCATGATTGGCTTATTTACTTCAGTGTAAGTATGCATGGATCCAGTTTGGACTGGGACTGTGGCAGTGGCAGTGGCACACTGGGAGGGGGTTTAAGCTTTCCCCCATTTCTGACCCAAAATTTCACCCCCACCCCCATGGGGGAGTTAAAAAACAACAACACAACTCTGGAAGGGGTGGAATTTCAGCATCCCCAGCCAGCATAGCCAATAATCAGGAATGCTGGGGGTTGTAGTCTGAAACATCTGGAGGGCACCAGGTTGGGGAAGGCTGCCCTATATTGTTGCATCTGTTAGGATGTTCCACACACACACCACACTTTAGAGTATGTATGTGAACCAGGTTCTGGTGGATTTGTGGCTGAGGAAAAAGATGAGCCCCAGTTTTTCCAGGTCACGCTTTTAGCCACTACATTCCACTAGGACTCTTTACACTGACTGTACCTAAAATGTTTTCACCCCTTTTTAATGGGTGGGATTCCATGGGAACTTGTTCACTCATACTGTACATCCCCTCTGAAATCATCACAATCATTACCAATAATTGTATTTATTCAGTAGAAGTCACATTTCACCTAACCCAATTTCCCTCCCTATAATCCTTTAAAGAGCCACTTTCATTTCCCAGGGTCAGGAAAAAAAACAGGAGCGGTTGTCACCCTCCCCCACCTTTTTCTTTTTTTGCTAACTGGAAGGCAGGAAATTGCACCTCACTTCTAATTTACTATGCAATAATCATGAAGTGTCATTTTGTTTATTAACCAGATGTTGGCTTTTGATTGCAATCTCAAAAAAGGGGGCTGTAAACTCCAAATGTAATGATCATTAGCAGCTTATATACAATTTAAAGGACATGCATGGCTGCAGTAGAAACAGGTGTAGTGGGCCCATTCAGCTGCCAAGCTTGCCCCCCCCCCCGCTGCTATAAAGGCCAGCCTGGAGCTGTACCAATTTTAACAGGGGCAGATGATCTCTGAAATGCCCAGGTTCTGTTCTCAGTTAAAAGCAGAGTGTTCTCAAAAGAATTACAAACTGCCTCTTCTTCTCATTCTCCCGTGATCCTCCCTAGGGTCAGTTAAGAAGTAGTATTTACTGCTACCAATAACTTTGTCATCTGAAACATTTTGCATCTGAAACCAGTCTATAATTATGGGAGTCCTCCTAATCCAGTGTTCTCCAACCTTGGGTCCCCCCAGATGTTTTTGGCCTACAACTCCCAGCATGCCCCAGCCAGCTACGCTGGCTGGGGCATGCTGGGAGTTGTAGGCCAAAAACATCTGGGGACCCAAGGTTGGAGAACACTGTCCTAATCGCTAAGTGACAGTCAAGTCAATAAAGGTGCAAGGAGACCGCACACGCCATCTGGCACACCGCACACGCCATCTGGGATGCAATTCGCCTTCCCTTCCATGCCAAAAGAGAGAGGCAAAAAAATAAAAAAATAAATTACTTTATCTGCACTCTCTCCCTGCTCCTCCCCTGCCCACTGGCACCTCATATGCAGAACTCCATAAACGGGAATGAACCCAATCTGGAGGTGCCCAATTTGGCATTGTGCAGATGGAAGGGCAGATTTGTGTGTGGCCTCAGCTGCTGCAGCAGTGCAACATCAGTGATTTGCATGGCTTTGCAGGCATCCTGCAAAGTGGCTTGGAATCGGATAGGCGTGCTAAATATATTTGCACCTGTTTGGGGGAAGGGGAGGCTGGGGAAAAGGCATTTGATATTTCTTATGCTGATTTAATTAAAATTCCAATCTGTTGGTTATTTATTTATTACCTTTGTATCCTTCCTTTCCATCAAGTGGCTCAGGGGGCTATCCTATTCCATCCTCATAACTGTTTTATCTTCTCTTTGTAAAATATACTGATACATAGATATTTTATGATGTGTTTTTGCGTGTTTATTTGCCCAAGGTTTTTCTCTTCACAGCCACCCTGTAAGACTAGTTAGGCAGGGAGATGGTTTCTGGCTCAGTCCTACAGAAGCTGACCAGACTGGCCATTGAATGGGCTGCCTCTACCACAGTTGAGGGCTACATGCTAGCTTAGGAGGCATATCAACACCCAAACGTGGACACTCTCAAGGGAAGAAAGGTGAGAAGACCTGGGCTGACTTACCATTTTCCCAGCCTCTTTACGATCCTGCCAGCCTCCTTACCATCTGTCAGCCTTTTGCCTTGGCTGATGCTGTTGCTGGCTGGATTGGGGTTCCTTTCCTGGGAGAAGTTCCACTGCTGTCAAGAGGAGGGCAACTCCCCCCAGGCCTGACTGATTAGCAACGCCTGCCACCTGGGTTTATACTCTCAGCAGGCCTTTATCTGCTGGCCCAGAGCAGGGTGGTGACACCCCGGCAGTGATGACCCTGAAGGGGACAATGCCAAAGGCGGTCACCCCTTTGGAGGGAGCCACTTTGGGGGTGACATGAGGCAAGGGCCACCCCCCAACATTGTTGTCTATTTTGTTTGCTCAGTGCCCTTGGTGGTGGTGGGATTATTTTTCCCTGCCTGGGGCCTGAGCATGTGTCTTGGAGGGGAGATATGGGGCCAAGTGGGGGGTTCTGTGGGGGGGCCCCATCAGTATAGTGACAGGTAGAAGGAGATATGGCATTGGGAGGAGGGCTAGCCAGGTAGGGGGAACTCGGCCCAGACACTTAATGGCTGTGCCGAGTTGTGGTCCTCCTCACACCCACAGGTTTGGTGGTTGCCCTATAAGCCTGCCCTCGGGTCTCCGGATGCTGCTTCTAAATACAAGATCAGTCCAAAATAAGACCGCCCTCATCCATGATTTAATACTGGATGAGGCGGCCAATCTGGCATGCATTACCGAGACCTGGGTGGGCGAACAGGTGGGTGTCTGTCTCTCCCAGTTATGTCCACCGGGGTACTTGGTTCAGCATCAGGGTAGACCTGAGGGCCGGGGAGGGGGGGTTGCTGTGGTCTATTGGAATTCTCTCTCTCTCTAGGCTCTCTGTCTGTCTGTCTGACTGACTCCTGGTCTGGACTGTTTGAACCTTGTGTTGGCAAGCAGGACAGTTTAGGGATTCTGTTGGTGTACCGCCCACCCCGCTGCTCAACAGACTCCCTATCTGAGCTGACGGAGGTGGTCTCGGTGGTGATGCTGAGCTGGAGGTCCACCAGGCTGTTGGTCCTGGGGGACGTTAACATCCATGCTGAAGGCACCTTGTCTGCGGCAGCTCAGGATTTCATAGACTCCATGATGACCATGGGACTGGCCCAACATGTCATTGGCCCAACGCATGTAGCAGGGCACACTCTAGACTTAGTATTTTCAGCCAGGCATAGGGATGGTGATCTCAAGGTGGGGGACTTTGAATCGGTCCCCTTGTCATGGTCAGATCAACCAAGTCCTTGCCCCTCCTGGCTTATAAAAACTAGCAAGGAGGGAACAGCCGGCTAGGCCAGAGAGCTGATCAATGCCTCCTTGCAAGAGGGAGTGGCCCCATGCCACCTGAAACAGGTGGGACTCAGGAGATCCGGGTTCGAGTCCCCGCTCAGCCATGAAACTCACTGGGTGACTTTGGGCCAGTCACTGCCTCTCAGCCTAACCTACCTCACAGGGTTGTTGTGAGGATAAAATGGAGAGGAGGAGGAGGATTATGTAAGCCGCCTTGGGTTCCTTGTAGGAAAAAAGGCGGGGTATAAATGTAATAAATAAATAAATGAATGAATGAATAAACAACTTTAGGCAGGTGGTGAATGTTCCTTTCTTGGGCAAGGTCCTTGAGCAGGTGGTGGCCAACCAGCTCCAGGCACTCCTGGATGAGACTGATTATGTGGATCCAATCAGTCGGGGTTCAGGCCTGGTTTTGGCAGAGAAACAGCTTTGGTCACCCTGTGTGATAACCTATGTCAGGAGAGAGACAGGGGGAGTGCGACCCTGTTGATACTCCTGGATCTCTCAGCGGCTTTCGATACCATCGACCATGGTATCCTTCTGGGATGGCTGTCTGAGTTGGGAGTGGGGGGCACTGCATTGCAGTGGTTCTGCTCCTACTTGGATGGCCAGCTCCAGAAGGTGGTGCTTAGGGAATACTGCTTGGCCCCGTGGACTCTCCAGTATGGAGTTCCTCAGAGATCAGTCTTATTCCCCATGCTATTTAACATCTATATGAAACCGCTGAGTGGGGTCATCTGGAGTTTTGTAGTGCATTACCATCAGTACGCTGATGACATGCAGCTCTATTTCTCCATCTCATCTTCAGCAGGTGAGGCTGTGGATATGCCGAACCGGTGCCTGGCTGCGACAATGGACTGGATGAGGGCTAACAACTGAAGCTCAGTCCAGACAAGACTGAGATTCTGTTAGTGGGTGGTTCCTCTGACCAGATGGAGGGTGTTCAACCTGTTCTGGATGGGGTTGCACTCCCCTTGAAGGAGAAGGTTTGTAGCTTGGGGGTGCTCCTGGAGCCATCTTTGTCACTTGAGGCTCAAGTGGCCTCAGTGGCAAGGAGTGCCTTCTACCAGCTTTTGCTGGTGGCCCAGCTACACCCCTATCTGGACAGGGATAGCCTGGTTTCAGTAATCTACACTCTGGTAATCTCTAAGCTAGACTGCTGCAGTGTACTCTATGTGGGGCTACCCTTGAAGACTGTTCAGAAGCGGCAGCTTGTGCAAAATGTGGCAGCCAGACTAATAACTGGGACTAGAAGGTTGAAACATATAATACCAGTTCTGGCCTGCTTACATTGCCTGCCAATAAGCTTCCGAGCCCAATTCAAGGTGCTAATTTTAACCTATAAAGCCCTACATGGTTTAGGACTGCAATACTTGATGGGACACCTCTCCCAGTCGCAATATACCCGGACACTGCACTCAACATTTGGGGCCCTCTGCTGACTGCCACCTCCGAGAGACACTCGGTTGGTGGCAACAAGGAGGAAGGCCTTCCCAGTGGTGGCCCCCCAACACTGGAATAAACCCCCCACTGAGGGCACCAACTTTACTATCTTTTCAGCACCAGGTTAAGATTTCCCTCTATGCCAAGGCATTTAATATTTAAGAGCTCAAAGTAGCACATGGTGGGGCGGGGGTTATGGCAGCTGCAGGCTTAGTTTATTAACTTGTTTAGAATTTGTCGTTTTAAATTTGGTTTTTAAATTTGGTTTAAAACTTTGTAATGAAATTGTACATTTTTATTGTTATCTGTATTATGTATTGTATTGTTTTTATGAATTGCTGTAAACTGCCCAAAGAGCTTTGGCTATGGGGCGGTATAGAAATAAAATAAAATAATAATAATAATAATAATTATTATTATTATTATTATTATTATTATTATTATTATTATTATTATTATTATTCATCCTCCAACACTTCACCACCACTCCTCACCCACCAGGATCTTGTTGCCTAATGGTGGGGCCAGCCCTACCTTTTCTCAATCACTGTTGTAAAACATATAGTGCAAAGAGGGCATTTGAAAATCTTTTCCCCCCTTACATCCTGCCTGAGGAAGAGTCCTGTAAAACTCAAAAATGAACACAACACACCATGGCTGGTCCTAACACAGGTATTGTTTTTAATATCTTCATTAACTTTATAGTATGCAAGGAAAGGCAGATGTGATAGGCTTGAAGCAAGGGCCAATCCCCACTGCCAGAATTCTTTTATGGTCTGGTCTGCAAGCTAGCCGAAGTGCAGTACTTGGATTTAAGGTGGAACGGGCTCTAGTCCTAAATTCAGAAATAATCCAGCTAGAGAGCATTCAAGCCACAGTAGTGCTCCACAATCACTGAAGTTTGTGCCTGGTACATTATGGCACGTTAGGTAGGCATTGATCTCCACCAATTTATTTTATCAGGTCTCTTGCAACACTGAATGATTTTCTGCTGGAAAATCTGTGGAGCAGAAATGGCTACTTGGGGCTAATTCATTTTAAAATTACTGACCAATTGTAACCGATGACCTCACTGCAAAATCGGCTTACCTAACTGCATCACTCAATAAGGAAAGATAAATCAATCTTTATTTCCTTTTGCTTTGTGCTTTTCTTTTAATCCCTTCTTCATGTCCTTTCTAACCTTCCATGCCACTGCAGTTTGGATGACCAACTTCATAGGCAAAATGAATGCTGCTTTAATTCATCTCTGTTGCAGTCAGAAGGTAAAAGGGATAGATAACTAGAAAGCAGCCTTAGAATTGGAGCTGTGTGTAATTCATGATTCTGCAATTATGCCAGGCAAACACAGAATGTGGAATCAGGTACAGAATACAGCATTCCATAGAATATCATTAAAAATATTATACACACAACTACACACACACACACACACACACACACCAAACATACACCAGGACTGACCCAAAATGTGGGCAGTACTTTCACAAATGATATTGCTTCCACTAAAAGCACCAACCACTTCTAGTGATTTTTTAGTGGTACTTGCAAGCATGCAAAAGAGTTCATGCATGCATGCAAAGGTGTGTGTGTGTGTGTGTGTGTGTTGGGGGAACGAAAACACACAATACAGTGCAGAAAGTAGCTCCCTGAATTTGAAATGGTCATGTCTCTACTAGATTTAATTGGCTATGTGGGGTTGTGATTTGATCACATTCAGTGTGTGATCCCCAACTAGCTTAAGGGGGATGGGGATGCAATCCAAGAAGCATTGCCCTCACTTGGCATTCACTTTGTTTGCTCTCAACGATAGCCAAATTTGATTGGCATTGGCAATGCGATTCCCAGGAAGAAGACAACAAAGAAGAAGGGGGGGGGGGAACTGGTGCTGAAGTAGCAGCTGATGATGAGTGAACAGGCTATAAAGAAGGTGAAGAAGGGGGAGTTGCCGCAGTACCTTTGAGAGCGGGGGTAAAAAGCAATATATTCACCCCCAAAATGTCCACAGTTGAACATTATATATTTCTAGCCATTATGACTGTTCTAACTTAGTGAAGTTGAGTCCATGGAAGGCAAGCAGGCACAACAGATGGCCTTAAGTGATGCCCAGAACAGAAAATAAATGAGCTGAAACAGTGTCTCTAACCTTGAACCAGAGAACACAAGAGCAAGTCTTTCAGGACCTTGGACAGATCACAGAATGCAGACAACTTGCTCCATCTGGTTCTTAGCTCCAGCTGAGCCTTTTGATCCTTCCTGGGTCTACATTTCCAGGCTCCCCCCCTCCCTTGTGATGAGTGGAGCGCTTTAAAGGGGAAGTCCTATGGCTGAAAGCTTAGCACTTTATTGACTCTGTGTTAATCCCTGGCTGTTGCATGGCCTGAATTTGTGAGCAGGTACTGAGGGATGCAAGGCCATCGGTGTTGAGGGGGTGGTCCCTCAGGGAAATCTGGCTCAGATTGTGCTATCTCTGGGGAGCCCAGTTTTGGGATTTGGGGCACAAGGGTATCCTAGCTGTTGGGCTCAGACTCAGTGTCAGGGTCTGAGTCCTGGTCCCTGTTTGAGGTTGCAGTCACGATATGGGCAAATGTGATGCTTGATGTGGGGCTGCCCCCAAGAATGACAGTCCAGGGTTGAATTTGTCTCCTCCTCTGTAATGTTCAGAACAGCATCATTGGCCACTGCTGCCGGCGAGAAAGCAACATGGAGAATGACACAGGCAAATTTGCCTGGAAGTTACCAGGAAAGGAAGGAGAACTCAACCTGGTGCAGTTGTTTTCAGAGGCAGTCCTAGGTTCAGCATCACATCTAGTTCCAGGGCAGATGTTTGAAAGTAACATCTTGGAAGTCATTGTTTACATAGAGCATCAATGGAGGGCCCAGTGGAGACATGTTTCAGTGTGATAAAGTAAACAAAAATGCAAAATATGCAAAATTGCTTAAGTTGGATAGGTCACAACACTCAGCTTTTAATTAATTTTGAATTTGAGTAGAGATGGGGAAATTAGCAAGGCTTGAGCTTGTTGAGGTTCTCTTAATTCCACCTTGAAGCTCAGTCTGCCTCATTTCCATTCCCAAATGCAAGCTTTTGTTGTTGTTGAAATGGGAAAAGTGTGTGTTGGGGTACACAGGTTTTTGTTTTTAAAGTGTGTACCTTATTCCTCACTTTCCTCCATTGACTAAAGTGTGAAAATCCATATTTTCTTTCAAGATGTGCATTTTTAAAGTGCGTATATTTCTAACAAATGCATTTTGTGATTGCAAGCTCAGGAATATGCTAGCTTTGCCCCAAAAATGCATTTGCATTTGGGGGTGTGAACTGGGCAAGTTCTGGTAAAAAATGAATCAAAATGAAATTCTTGTACCTCTCTAAATTTGGATGCATTGTTCTGATTTCTTTAATTCAGGATGTAAATAGCCCTGCTTATGACTTCCAATGCAGGAGCAAGCAACAAACTGCTTGACCTTGGTGAATGCACTTTTTGCTTCTACTGACTGACACTAGAGGAAACAACAACAAATGAAACATTACAGACTGCAGGCCTGTTCTGGCCTGTTCATGAAGCTTTGACATGAACAAAACTGGATCATAAATACGATACAAACCAAGTAGGCCTGGCAAATTTCAAGCCTTTTCTGTTGCAATTGGAATTAGCAGGAGAATGAACTTCAAACACATTTCTTGTGAGATATCCTTCTGCTTCACGTTCAGCTAAGAAAGAGCTACAAGAACTGACTTCCTTCAAAACTTTCTTTCCATACCAGTCCTGTCCCAGATCCAATTTATACTGAAGAACTACAGAGGCAAATGTTGCACATAATAAGGGAATAAAATTAGATTTTTCTGTGTTGGATGGCTATACCCTTAGAATATTTAATTTCATTTTTAAAACCACGATTTACTTATTTCTCTGTGTTAGACTGGCTTATCTATGCCTATATTTAATCTCATATCCAAATTTTGGGAATATAAATGCAAATATATATTCAAGATAAGTGTTCTAAATATTGAATTCCTGAACAGCGTATACTGATGTTTTGTTTTTGTTTTTTTGGTTGTACTTTACTCAATGGCCAGAATCCAAAGAACTTGGAACAGGTTGTGTGAGCTCAAGGGGCCTAATTAGACTTGGGACTGTATCCAATGTCTAATGAAGTCCCATTCATTTCAATAGTTCTACTCTAAGTAGGACTACCATCAGATACAATCCTTGATTTTTCTCAAAAAGCAGCTTCTGAAGCCACAAGGAGAACTGCTTTTGAAACTGAAGGGAGTTTCAAAGGAGTTTATGATATAGCACTTGCCAAGTAGTTAACTAAAGCTTTAGTGGAACAATCTATCAGTTAAAGCTCCCATTTTATTATATAAATAAGAAGTTTAAAAGCCCAAAGAGCATTTTATCCAGGTTTTCCACTAGTTTCCATAATGTTCATCTTAAACACTTGGAGTTTTTTATTTATTTTATTTATTTATTATATTTATACCCCGCCTTTTTTTCCTGCAAGGAACCCAAGGCGGCTTACATAATCCTCCTCCTCTCCATTTTATCCTCACAACAACCCTGTGAGGTAGGTTAGGCTGAGAGTCAGTGACTGGCCCAAAGTCACCCAGTGGGTTTCATGGCTGAGCGGGGACTAGAACCCGGATCTCCTAAGTCCCAGTCCAACACTCTCACCACTACGCCACACTGGCTTTTTGCCATCCAAATACTACCCACCATCACAATGAATTTTGTATAATAATTCTGCAAGGTAAGAATGCTACAAAGGCCCACTCAAGGGGCAGAAAGTTATGCTAGACTTCTCTTCTTTAGTTTACCTGTACCAAATCTAGATAAGGATGGATAATGAATGGATCCTTATGCTGCCATACAGTCTTCACTTAAGTAGGCCTGTGGCTTATGCTGGCTCAGCTTGTCTGAGTGTGGAAAGCTAAGCAGGGTCAGGCCTGGTTATTACTTGGATGGGAGACCCCTCCTCTAGTTTCCTGCACTGGGCAGGAGGTTGGACTCGATGGCCTTGTAGACCCCTTCCAACTCTATGATCCTATGTAAGTACAGAGCCTGCACACCAGCTGCGGAGAACCTCTGAACCACAAGGCTATGCCCACTGAGCTACTACCCTTCCCCATAAGGTCATACAGCCCTTCAGCCATGCCCCTCAGCTACGTCCCTCTTCCTGCATTGCTAGATCGCAGCATTTCTTCTCTGTGCACTGAAAAAGTGGCAGCATTTCTGAGGGTCACAGAAATGAATGTGGCCCTCAGGCTGAAAAGGGTTCCCCTTCACTACTGTCTAAGTTTTCAAAGAAAGTGCATGGATAAAGAGGAAAAATCATGAGACTGTTCAGGAAACAGGATCAGGCAAAGTTTATTTTCTTTTCTGTTCCTCAGGCAGCCTCAGTGTCCAATTCAGATTCCAAAACATTTGGACCCCTACTGAAATAAATGGCAAGTGTATCAGGAACCAAATCGCTCTTATGACCTGAGAACAATTTTTCATTTTCTCAAGTATTACTTTGAGTCATCCAAGTCTTTTGAAGTTATCTTTAGAGTATTGTTTTATGACATGGAGAGAGTGCCCTGATCTTTACCTTCTAATGCAGGGGTCACCCTTTGGTGAACTGCCTAGTTTTTACGAGCCTAATTCAATTTAGTAATTAAGAAAGGTGTCAGCCCTGGGGACCAAATTTGTTTCTTTATACATATCAAATAATTCCAGGCTACTTGTTCACTGTGAAAATATGAAGCAGTTGATCAGTGCCATTTACTTCCTAAACATCTTATCTGATTTGAGTTGCTACCAAAATTTTGCCTAAGTGAAATTCACAGTGAATTTGGGGGTTTCTTCTCAAGTGAAACACCACTGGCATATTGAATACAAATGAAAAGAGTTATTAGATTAGCAAAATTCCTAAAGGGATTTTGGACATCTCTAGCTTAGCCCCTGTTTTTGCCTACAGCAACATTTGAACCAAAGTTGAATGTTCTTCAAGCAAACCATCTAAGAAATGTTGAGAAAAGCCAAAAGAGTTTCCATAAGACTAATGAAACTTCTTCTCCGTGTGTGTGTGGTGGTGTGAGGAGGAGATGATTTCACATAACTTTATCTCCAACCAGTGAAAAGTCTGCTTATCAGGTATGTACAGGAATAAGAGAATAACATTAGTCACCACATTAGACAGTCTCATGAAGTGAAGGCAGTTTCAGCCAGGCCTGATGTCTTCTTGCAGGGGTGGGAAACCCCTAGCCCTCCAGATGTTGTTAGACTGCAGCTCGCATCAATCCCAGCCAGCATGATCAATAGTCAGGCCAGGGGAGCTGCAGTCCAACAAGAGCTGGAAGGCGATATGTTCCCACTCCTGCTTTATAGAATATTTATTTAATTATTTATTACATTACTATACTACCCAATAGCTGAAGCTCCCCGGGCAGCTCACATCACAACCATTAAAACCATAAAGTACAAGATGATAAATATAATAGAAATGTTTAAAACTACATATAAGATAAATATAAAAACCAAAATAAAACCTAGCAGCAGTGCAGAGATTTAAAATACAGGAACAGATTTAAAACAACAGAAACGGAATGACTAAAATGGCTGGGAAAATAAGAAGGTCTTCACCTGGCAGTGAAAAGAGTACAACGTAGGCGCCAGGAGAGCCTCTCTGGGCTTAATGCGCATTTGTCACATCTCCAATTTAGTATAAAGCAGGCCTTCAAAACTCTTTTGGTTTGGGGCCATGTTCCCTTAAGGCCAATCTTTTGGGGTCTGCTTGCCAGCCACTGGTGGGTGGACCAGAACCAAAAGTGGGCAGGGCCACCCCATTTCTCTCTCTATTTCTGCCCCATCATCTCTCTCTCTCTCTCTCTCTCTCTCTCACACACACACACACTTTCTCTTCTTCTCCCTTTCCCTCTCCCTCTCTCTCCCCCCAGACTTCCCATTTTCTGTCTCCCCCACCTTTTCTGCTGGGGAAGGGACAGATCACAGTTGCAAGAGTTCTGAATGGATCACTTGAAGGGGTCTTTTGGAACTAAGCCAAGGGCAACATGCACCCTAGGGCAACAGGTTGCTCACCCCTAGTGTAAAAGAATGAAACGATGAATTGCATAACCTCCAACACATAATTAATGATCAATCCTTTTCAGATGAAGAACAACCAGAATTATTTATGGTATATTTATATTAGCACCAGGTGGAGTGTGTAATAAGGATGTCCTCATATTAGGCTGCAATCCTATACACATTTATGTGGGAATAAGTCCCACTGAACTCAGTGGGGCTTGCCTCTGAGTAGACATGTATAGTCTACTGTGGTAGTAGTAGTAGTAGTAGTGGCCCAGTAGTAGTTATAATGTTCCTGACATTTGCAGAACTACAAAAACATGTTCTCAAAAACCTATGGGGGCAATTTCTCCCCACAAAACAGCCCAATGGGTTCACATGACCCAGGAGGTGAGTGGGGGAGGTACCACGGGGCTGTCCGCAGGGCTGTCGGGGCGCCGTTTATATGACATGGGAACTGCGGGGGACGGCCACTCCCCTGAGTGTGCTCAGTGGCCACAGAAGGTAGGGTGGCAGTTGGAAAAGAAAAAAAACCCACACAGAACATTAGGATGTGTGCGCGGAAATTGGTGGCTGGAACCCTGAAGAGGAGCACTCATTTAAGGATGGAGGATACCCTGCAACATTCTATCGCAGGATCCACTTATATGGGTATAATAGCTGCACTTAGCAGCCAGGCGTTGCACATGAATGAACAGCTGACTTTCTGGGTGCAACCATTCTGAAGTTAGATTAAGAATTACACTGCTGCACCTGAAAATGTATGTTGACTTCAGACAAAAAGCAAAACAGAAAACCCCAACACCAACCAAAGAAGGATGGGTGAGTTGTGGTGTCCCCCCCCCCCACTTTGTCTCACTTTCAGTGTGCTTTCCTAAGTGGTAGTTTGGTATGATTGGCATGTTAATGACCTCACCAGTCTACAGGGGCAATACTAATTGTTAGCCATAATTCCCATGAGTACAGTGCAGTCATTACATACTAATTTTTCAACATCTGGGAAAGACTTTATAGCACAGCAATTCCTGATCAGCTGGACCTTGGTTCACCTTCGTTTGCACATATCCACACAATCCCCATTGGGCAGTGTTGTTAGGGGCTATATCTCTAAAACAGACATGGGGGCCCAGCCAGAATGGTTAGATCTAGATCCGAAAGGAATGGAACTTGCATTCAAAAACCAGGCCTGTTTCTTCCTGTGGGATTTAGGGTTATAGGAGAACAGACGGGGGTCAGAAGGTGTTTTATATATTCACACACAGATCCTGACAAGCAGGACTTTTTATTAGCAATGGGCAGGATGACTAGATGCAAAAGAGGACATGAGCCCTGTGTCTTGAATAGGTGTGCAAAAGAGAATTTCAGCAGGTGCAACTTTTCTCACCCAAACATGACAGTTGACACCGACTGAAATTTTCTTTTCTAAACAGATCTGGCCAGTCCATCTCTTTGCATCTGGTCATCCCAGCCATGGCCAACACCACAGATTATTCCCCTCAAATTCAAGAGTCCTACTTAGGAAGGTCCATTTTATACCCAGAGAATAGAAGAGAGGTAGAACAGCATGGCTCCTCCTTCTGTCATTTGACTAGTGCTGAACAACTGGAGGCTTTGAAGCCAAATCCAGCTCCCTCAGAGGTACCAGATTCCACAGACACCCCATCGCCATTACCAGTCCAAATACATGAGAGTTATTTAGAGGAAGAGTTGGTAACCCATTTTGAGGGTGCCCCCCCATTCCTATCTTCAAGGTGTCCCTCCCATAAAACTAGACCTTGAGCATGAGCTTATGTTTGCCTAGGTAGGTTTGTTGAAGTCCAGGGTTCTTGATCTACATGCACTGTTCTCAAGGATAGGCTCCCATTCAGCAATGCAGTGATATTCCTTATTTCCATGACGCCATGCCACTTGCAGTGCAAGGAAGACATGGCTCCTTATTATAGCCAGTGCCTGTCTGATTGCCTATGGGAAATGACTTGGCTGCACAATGAGATCAGATGTTTCCTCAGGATTTCTGCCTCTGCAGGCTACATTCTACAACATTCAGTTTACCTAATGTTCACAACTGTATTGTTTTTAAATACATTGCTGTCCAGCACCTGCTCTTTAATCTCTATCTTTTTATCCTCCAGGTGTATATTTAAGGGTCACAGTGACTACTAAAGTGCTCTCATCAAATTCTGGGGGAAATGACCACAACCTTTAATAAACTGGCAGGTATTTAAAGTTTATTTATGCACAGGAAATTTCCTTCATTAAAATGCGACTCATTTTATTGGTACACAGAGAGCAATTTAGATGAAATAAATAAATATAGCTAATCTGTTGTTCTCAAGACACACAAATGCAGTTTTTGTTGGCAGTGGTGGCCCCTATCTTATAGGAATTAAAAAGATTGTACCAGCCTTCCCCAACCTGGTGCCCTCCAGATTTGTTAAACTACACTTCCCATAATTCCCTGCCATTGGTCATGCTGGCTGGGGCATATGGGGATTTAGTCCAGCACCTCTGGAGGGCACCAGGTTGGGGAAGGCTGGATTACACAAATTTATGGAGGATAAGTATTAGCCATGACAACTAGCTGCAACCTCCATGTTCAGAGGCAATATAGCTTTGATTACCAAAGCCTGGGCAGGCAAGAGAGGATGGCTGTCACAATCTGGTTGTGCTTGTGAATTTTCCAGGGGAAATTGGGTTGGCCACTGCTGAGAGACAGAATACTGGACAAGACCGGCTTTTGCTCCGGTCCAGCATAAGGAGTTCTTACGTTCAGATACTTAGAGAGAAAAGAACATAAAGCCAAAGTATTTTAATTGCTGAAGTAGCAAGCTTGCAACAAAATGCAGTGGCTTACCCATATAATTACCCAAAGATGGTTGCCAAGATGTGAGGGTATGTCACTTACTAGCAACATACCCATAATTCTGACAGGAGGTAGGGAAGGAATGACATATTACAGGGTCACCTGTTGGGCAGTATCTGTGTACAAAGTGAAGATATGTTTCTCCTGTTGGCTCCCTGTCAGTGGAGGCTCAGTGTTGTGGGACTGGGTGGAGAGGTTTGTCCATCAACCCAAACACTAACTTTTACCATAGAGTAAACTGTAGACATTCACTTAAAGTATATGGGAGAAAGTAAAAAGGTGTAACTTGGAACACTATTTCCCTGGTGGCTGAACCTGCCACCTTCATCCTGGGGGGAAAATATTGTCTCTCCCCAAACACTTGCCAACTGGAGTCCATTTACTTTGTTCCATAAAAGTCAATGGGGGACAATACGAATCAAGCCTACTTCTGCCTTACTCCACTCCTTAATTTGCATAGCTGTATCATGAATTTCATGGTTTGGTCATAGTAGAGCACATGTGGGCAACTCTCAGAGGCCTTCAGCCTTGTAACTAAATTATGCTCCCACAAGCCCACAAGTTCAGCTGGCTGGCTGGGGACAGTGTGATTTTCTTGGAGAGGATGGAACATTTACCACGCACCATCTCCCCTTTGTAAATTGCGCTCTCCCCAGCCTGCCAAACAGAAGTCTGGATGGTTGGGCAGAATATGATTGTGATGGGGAGAATGGTGCAAGGAAGGAGGCTCTGGCCACTGCTACTGGCATGCAGCCCCAACCCACTGCCTACTGCCACATGCAGCCCTCAAGAGCAAAAAGTGCTCACACCTGTACACTTGCATGACAGAGATAGGCACTAGCATTGGCTTGCATACATATGAAACTGGATATATACACACACACACACTCAGAGGACACTGTATTTTGGGAGATGGCCCCAAAGGATGTTGTCCAAGTTATTGTTGAAAATGTTTCTTACCTCCCCCAGTCATAGAACTTCTTAATACTCAGGAAAATACAATCCAGGCTGCTTGATCTCTCTTTTTCCAATCCTAAAAATAAAAGCAGTACATATTAATTGTTGATTTCCAATTCAGTGCCGTCACACATGGGTTCATTAACATGAGCTATTTGTACATGTAGGTTTCAAGGTGTGACATGGATATGGTAACATGGGCAGTTGCCATGGAAAGCACGTGCTTCTCTCTGAACCTTCCTAATGGTCAGGAATCACTTGTCAGTGTTGCCTCCCTGGTTCCCAGTTAAGTTCATCTGGGACTATTTTGGATTCAGTGGTCCCAGCCTCCCGGGGCCGCTGTAAAAGGAAACAAGAAGAGAGCCTAGTTGGTCAAGGGAATGGCAACCCTAGGTGCTTGTTATTATATGTAGGTGTCCTAGGCACAACATTCCATTAACCCAGCAGAGACTGAGGGTATAGCACAGTGGGCTCGCGAGGCTCCTGTACATTTAGCAGACAGAGAGACAGAATCAACAGATGAAGGTTTCTCCATCACTGCCTTCCCATGTGAGGAAAGGCTTCACCTACTGAATCTGTTCTCTTCATGTAATTGTTAGAGGCCTTGGGGCCCATGCCCAACCATAAGGGGACATCTGAGATGGAGTAAGATAAAAACAATCCATTATTTATATTGATTTAAGATAAGTATTTGGAACTTGTATTTTGATATAACTGACCTCTGATATTTAAGATGCCTGGATTTTAATGTATGTTATATTTGATGTAAGAATTTTAATGTGTGTTATATTTGATGCAAGACATGCAGTCAAGTAGAAAATACAGTCAAGGAGAAAAGGAGGCAATCCTGCACTGCATGGCCTTTTGTAATGAATTGTAAGAAAGAATGGAAAAATATATGAATGGCTTTTTGAGTCTTGCACATTCATTTCAGTTTGCTTGTGGCAGGAGGAGTCATGAAGCATGCATAAATAGTATGGCCCCCAATGATGAAGTAAGTGTACTGTCCTTATGTAATAATAAATAAATAAATAAGGGGTATAATATCCTGTAACATTTTGTAGCATTTATTGGGATTGACTCTGGAACAGAAAACACATAGCAAAACACTGGCTGGGATGGATTCTAATCCAACTCCTCTTACCAAACATCTGGTTCAGAAATAAGATAAGCATGGACTGACAATTACCTTCAAGTGGTTACAATAAGCACTGAAGAGCTGTATTGGACCGTGAGGGCTTGTTAATTATTATTAATGGATCACTGTCAAATTGAGAGGAAGATAAAATAGGCCCCTGTTTTGTCCTTGGCCCAGTCTAGTTTATCATTTTAATTAATGACTTGAATATAGGCTTGGCGAGTATTCCTTAAATTAGCAGATGATATAAAAACTAGGAAGGACTGAAAGCTGTTCTGAGGTCAGGTTGTGCACCTTTAGTGATCTTGATAATTTGGAGAACATTACTGTAAAAAAATGGAGAGCATTCAGCAGTGAGAACTGTCTGCTGCACATAAGAGGTCCAATAGATGAGTTCTAAAGCAGAGTAGCGAGATAGAAAGGGATGCTGCCTGCCAGGAAAATCAGGGGTGGGAGAAAAGATTGTAAAGGATGACAATGGAATACCAGATATCCAGAGGATGATCTCACAGAAATAGTTTATTGTAGGTAAATTCACAAAACGACCTTGATGACACTGAGAATGTTTATTCCACAGTAAATTTGGTAGCCTTTTAGGTTCCAGAGGACCCTGCCATTTTCATGAATTAACTGTTTCAGTGGATTTTCGTGTGTGTAAACACACATGATTACTCCAGCAGTGGCTCTAAAAAACTGTGACATGCTCAACTCATTCTCTAAAGGCTTTTCAAAGCCACTGATTTCCATGAATCCTACCCGCTACCAAAAGACTATTTATCTAAAGTACTAAATATTCTGGCTTAATCCTAACAATTTTTGTTAATTTTAACTTAAAAATCCATTTTAAATCACGAAATGAATAGTTGCTCACCATACAAATATGATTGCACTTTTAGCTTTAATGTATACATTGCTGCAGTCATGTCATAGCCACTGAAAAATGGCTACCACAGTTCAATCCCACATCACTTTGGTAACAACAACAACAACGTAGACTGCACATGTCTGCAGACAGGATGACTCCATGCACGGCTTCCACAGGAGACAGAACGCCAGTAGCACAGGGTTCCGGCTTGCATGAAACATGAAGAGCTGTACATGAGGAAACCACCTCTCTACAGATATCACCAGCGGGAGGGATCATGTGATGTGTGCAATGTTGGGGGCATGGCTACATGATGTGGAGAGCCCACTCCTGGCTCTCATGTTCACACAGCCAGTTATTTGAATGCCAGAATAGGGCTAGCTTCTATTCCAGTTGTGCCCTCGAGAAGCCCCACTGCCGTTTCACTTTCTCCTTTATAAGTGAATGACTGCCGTTCACTCCTATGGGAAAAAGTACACTTCTGTACTGAAAAGAACACCTGCCCTCCACCCCTGGCCAGCGGCCGCCATGCTTCTACTGATAGGGATCCCATAGGAAGGTGCAATGTTTCTCTGTACACAGAAATTCAATCCAGTCCTTTCCCTACCTTTGCTATTGCAATATCCAAGTCCTCATGCCCCCCACACCCCACCCATCACAGTGACAGGCATTTTGCTAGTCACAGTATGAGCAGAAAATGTCTCCAACGGCATTGCCTTCTGCACTCACAAAGCCAGCTTTAGGTTTGGCCAAAGAGCTGTGTCATTAAATGTCACCACATAACCCTGCCATGACTGTAAATATTACTAATTGACTGCTCTGTTCTAAAGTGAGCCTTTCTCTCTGCAGACAGTTTTCAATGTGAACTGTAAATGCAATTTCCTTCTGAAAAGCGGGTCTCTATCACTTCATTAAAAGTGATAGATACTCAAGTGCAACTCATTTCCTCCCTGAGGCAGGAAGCATGCAAACAAGTCACATAACTCCAGTTGTATACACCCTCATACCTTAAAATTTAGATTTGGTGGAGGACTGGTGGAGCGGCCTATGAATTGGCAAGGCAAGGCTTACTCAGTCAAGTAACAACAACAACAAGAAGAAGAGTTTCTCAAGAAAATATTATAATATTTTCTACCTGCCATATGTAGGTACTGGACAATATCAATGAGGGAGGAACGTTACCTCAGCAGATGTGTTCCAAAACCTGAGGTAACTTCAATGTGAGGGACATTTGTAGGAGAGAACTGGGAAGCAGGAGGAAGGCCTGTTTCACCCTTCCTTCACCTACCAATTCTCTCCTACAAATGTCCTCCTTCAGACCATTTATTCTGCAAACTCATTTGAATGTTGTGGACTTCTCTTGACATCCCCCCTTCTCTAGGGATGTGTGTGGATTTCGTCCAGGGGGTGGAAGTGGAACTTTTTAAAATTTTCTGTAATTTTATGCAAATTTAGTCATAGAAAACTACAGAAAATAAAAAAAATCCTAAAGCATGAAAATACGCATTTTTCAGAGATTCGTGTATTTTCGGGTATTTGTGCATTTGGGAATTTGCAAATTTGCTTATGAATGGATTTGCGCAAAATCTGATACCACCAATGAGCAGACAATGGAATGAAAGCTGCCTGACAATCTGTGAAATGCAGACAGAATGGATTTTACAACATCTGTGCATCCGTACTGGGCTTGGGGAAAAAATGGGATAAAACAGCTGGGAGGGCACTTGCAGGGAGAACTGGCAGGTGGGAGAAGGGTTAAATACACTGAATCTCCCCTGCAAATGCTCCTTGGAAACCCTCGTTCACATAATGGGAGAAAGGGTTGGGAAACCTGTTCTTGTCTTCTGAAGTAGGGATGTACTGATTTTGTTAAATCCGTTCCACCTGTGTTTTGTGGATTTTCAGGTACCTTTCATTCCATTGTCCACTCATTGATGGAATTGGAGTTGTTTGGGGTTTTTTCAATTTCCCGAACTTGCATTCATGTGCACTTGCACAAATTTGCACTTCTAAATATGTGCAAATCCCCCAAAGAGATGGATTTTCACACTTTAGCTTATGGGGGAAACACACATTTTCAGTTAGTGGGTTCTTTAAAAGATAGGTTGCTTTTTTCTATGACTAAATTTGTGTAACATTCTGGAAAGTAAAAAAAAAAAAAAGGTCTACAAGTCTGTGGGATCCATGTGACTTGGGAGAAGCCGGTGCGCTGCGGAATCTGTGGGTCATATTCATAGAAA
Organism: Shinisaurus crocodilurus; assembly: GCA_021292165.1. Classification (NCBI taxonomy): domain Eukaryota; kingdom Metazoa; phylum Chordata; class Lepidosauria; order Squamata; family Shinisauridae; genus Shinisaurus; species Shinisaurus crocodilurus. The sequence continues at coordinate 190,092,913 of CM037879.1, forward strand.
TCCAAACTCATTTGAATGTTGCGGACTTCTCTTGACATCCCCCCTTCTCTAGGGATGTGTGTGGATTTCGTCCAGGGGGTGGAAGTCTGGCGAACTTGACGGGCTTGACCCTCCAAACTCTGTGCCACCTCCTGCTTTCCTGGCTCGACTCACGTTCTCACGAGTCGAGCAAGGGGAACAACTTCTGGGTTCATGGCGAAGCACTTTTAATGTAGAAAATGGTGTAACATTGATATGTTAAAAACAGCCACAATTCGCGCAAGTTACGCAAATTGCAGCCGCTTTTAATGTATCTTTTGCCATTTTCTACGTAAAAAGTGCTCCGCCAGGAACCTGGAAATCCGCCATGCATCTCAGCGGGCATCCGCTTTTGGTCCAGCTTGGTGGGCAGTGCTCACCGAACGTCCAGCGAGTCGGGTGGTGAGTGGATTGCCCACCACTATTAAACATGCCATTCTCCCCTTAGAAAGCCATTTTCATCCAAATGCAGTGAACATTAAAAAGATGATGAGATGCCAAGGAAGGCAAGGGTCCGGCATCTTCAATTACTGTGTAGAAGGAACAGGTGCAGTTGGTCTCAGAGAGGTGAGAAAATGTCACCTATCTATCTATATCTCTGTCTGTCTGTCTATCATTATTTCTAGACTGCCTTTAAAGCTGGAACCTGCTCAAATTCCCTCTTCTGCATGGCTATTAAAGATAGAGGTGCCCCTTTTGCTCCTTGCATCTGGCTATTTGAATGTATGCACACAGTTCTTTGAAACACAAGTCACCAAGAGTGCAACCATTAAATTAATTAACTGTCATATTAGGTAAGCAGAGCTAGCCTCGTAGACAATTTGGAAGTAAAACCCAATGCTCTCAATAGGACTTCTACAGCAGATAAGTGTCCATAAGATCACAGCCTTCCGGTGCAGTCCTATTGCATGTTTACACAGAAGCAAGTACCACTGTGTTCAATGGTGCTTACTCCTAGGTAAGCATGCATAGGATTGCAGCTTAACACCTCAGTTCTATGCTTGTCTGCTAAGAAGTCAGTCCCATTGAGTTCAATTGGGCTTACTCACAGTATGTGTGTACAGGATTACATCCTTCATTATGCATCAAGGCTGATTACCACCACTACAGATTTATAGAACAGAGCTAATTCTTTAAACTGAAACACATATGGCATGATCCAGCCAAAGTTAAACATTGTGAAGTCCCATTGATTTCAGTAGGAAAAATTTCAACGTCTGCTTAAGTCTCCCACTGAAATCAGTAGCAGCTAAAAGTGCTTGTCTTTGGTTGGATCATATCCTTAATTTATTTGATTTTAGAATTGAAAGAACTCAATATCTGATGTGGTTTTGGTTTTTTGTTTTTGTAAAATTGTGTATCTACAATTTGTTTTACAAAAACCCTGCTATTCTGATTATTATTTTTTCCTTTCTGAACATTTATTTTAAAATATGCCCTAATCATCTTGTAGTGTTCATAAGAAAGAAAGAAAGAAAACATTCTGGAGTTCTTGCAATGTTTAAAATATTGGGTCACCAATATATTGCACTGTATAAACAGATAAAATTATCCATGGAAGAAGTGTTGACTCATTTAGCAGTGATGGCTTGTTGAATTCTGGTCACCATGAGTCAAGGATTTTTAAATTACAGGGTATGAATAATGTTTTTAAATCTTAACATACCACAAGGGATGTGGGTAATCTCTAGGGTGGCTCCTTACCAAAGACAAATCTTTGGGAAGAGAGAAATAGATCAGGGATAGTGATCTGACCAGGGCGATTACAGTTAGTCATAGCTGGCATGCAGACATGATTAACATGGGGTTACTCAATATTTCTATTAGATAGAGCTCAGATTTGACATTAGTCACGGTCATGAAGTAAATTCAGAGCCTCCTTTGGAATTCAGTTATCTGCCAGATCCAATGAACTTAGAAAAACAAGAGGCCGTTATACTGCAGAAACTATGGAACATATGGCTGAAACAGAGGAAGGGAAACATGGCTGTAGCACTCAGCATTCTCCAACATTTGTTAATTTACTAAATTAGATTTCTTTCCCAGGAAAGCATATATAATGACTGTTTGGTCTGCAATTACAACACCAGTTCATATCGTTTGCAGAGGTGCAATCGGATATCTCCTAATGAAGTCATAATGCATCACTAACACAGGCCACAAGTAACAGTTGTATCTGAGATCCCAGGAAGTGCTTAGGAGAAGGAAATATCCATTTTATAGTCAGACCGGTGGAATATATAAAGTCAAAGACTTCTATCTAACCTAGAAGCCTATTCATTGATATATAATCTTTTGCACAGAAGGAAATGTTTGGAAATGTTAATCTCATAACCCACCACATGCATTCTGAGGTGGTACAATCCAATTTATCTTGTCTCTAGCAGAGAGACTATCTGGGTGCCCTGTCAAAGAGGAAGGTAAATATTTCTGGAACCTGGAAATGCACCTAACAAGCCTCATACACTCATGCAGAGTACTTCTATGCAAGCAGGGCCCTTGCCAAGTTTCAATCCTGACTCCAAGCTTCTTTGTGCTGTATTGGATGCCTTTCTGGAAGGTACCCAACCTTCAGGAGCAGTTGGAAAGATCAAAGGTCTGCAATGGGAAGGAAGGATATGAACAAATGGCAGCATATGCATGGAAGCCCATGTAAATAGCCTTTTGGATTGCAGCCTGGCATAACTGTAGTTAGAGCAAAAGTGCAATCCTAGGCATGTCTAGCCACAAATAAATCAAACTAAATTCAATAGGACTTTCTTAGGGATGGACAAATCTGCCAGTTTTGACCAAGTTCTTTCCTTCCTGACTATGAAGAAATTTGCAAATTTTGATAAATTCTTATTAAAAATGAAAAAAAAAGTGTGCATAGGATTGCAGTGCTAACCTTAGTTTCTCCCATCAGCTATTCCTTAAAAAACTCAGCTCGACATAATCTCCAGCCCTCTGTATGGGCTTGCCAACTTCCCATAAAGGCTCCTCATTAGTTATATCTCAACATGGAGAATGACATGACAAAGGTAGAGGAATGTCTAAGTACAATTCCATACACTCTAGGGCAGGGCTCTCCAACCTTGGGTCCCCAGATGTTGCTGGCCTACAGCTCCCAGCATACCCAGCCAGCATGGCTAATGGCAAGGGATCTGGGTACCCAAGGTTGGAGAGCCCTGCTCTAGGGTATTTACCAGGGATAGTCCCTATTTGCTGATACCTGTTCCTGGGGAAATTCCACTATTCTATTTTGTTTTTATTTTGCCTCTGAGAGATTGAGTTCAATGGGACCTAACCCCAAATGCATGAAGGACTGCAGCTGTTGTCATTTATCCTGGGTTGAAAGGGATGTGAACAACACCTCTTGTTTTACCAAAAGCTGCCATCCTATGCAGATTTACTTCGGAAGAAACATGCATAGGATCAGACTGCAAACATTTTACTAAACATTATTAAGGTGTTGTGCTTTAAAAGAAAGAAATAATTGATATGTGTTTTACTTACGGTACACAGCCTTCCCCAACCTGATGCCCTATAGCTGTGTTGGAAAGCAATTCCTATAATCCCAGCCAGCATGGTAATCTTAGTCCAACAAATCTGGAAGACACCAGATTTGGGGAGGCTGAGCTTCTGAAGCCTTTGTAGGAGAGGTTATTGCAGAAGAAATTAATGTAGGGTACAATAAGCAAAGATCTTCAGCAATGGGGAGGGAGGCTCATTGATATAATGATAGAAATGTTAAATACTCAAGGTATATTTTCATCTGTGGAATGCTGAATGAAATTTTAGTGTCCCATTAGCTATTCCATCTGATTCGGATCAAATAGTTTGCTTGATCTCAAATACAAGCCAGAAAACCATGGAACTAGTTCTGAAGTTCTGTGCAGTGTTGCCAGGCCTGTGGCTTACGCTGGCTCAGCTTGTCTGAGCGTGGAAAGCTAGCAGGGTCAGGCCTGGTTATTACTTGGATGGGAGACCCCTCCTCTAGTTTCCTGCATTGAGCAGGGGGTTGGACTCGGTGGCCTTGTAGGCCCCTTCCAACTCTATGATCTATGAAATCTATAGGGGACATGGCAATCTGGAGTGAGGAGGGGGAGATGGGGATTTACCATTCTCCCCATTTTTTAAAAATGGCTTCTGCTTTGCTTTCTACGTGTGATACTGTTGTGTGATACTGTTTCCTTCTATCGTATGCAGTGAGCACTCACTCTGACACAAGACTGGAATGGCATCTTCCACCCAGTGAAGCCACCCACCAGTAGTGAGGTTGTGTCAGCCCGATTTGTTGTTTTTGTTGTTGTTGTTGCACTTCGGCACAACTATATATCTCAAGATATTTCTATAACTTACAAGACCTACCACAGCTTATGTGATCCATTTTCCTATAAGCATTTCCAATGCACCACTTCTATTGTATTACTGCTGTTAATAGTGGTTATTTGGTATTTTAAATTTTATTTGTTTTTTTTATTTATTTAAAATGATTGTTAGGCCACCTTTAAGGGCAGAACCCTCTCAAGGCAGTTATTAACTGTGTTTTGTTGTCAGACTTTGCCTTATTATTATTATTTACATTTATTAATCGCCCATCTGGCCGGCAACCTTAGAGAGGCAGGATACAAACATTTTAAATAAATAAAAATTGTATTATTTCAAAAAGTACGACTCATGTTGTTTATGGCTTGTGCATTTATAGCAGTGGGTGATTCGCCTCAGAGTTCTGTTGTGATTGCCTCAGATTGAAGAGCCCCATTAGACCTTACCTCAGTGGCACGGGAGCAGCCAAAAAAAGCCTGTGTTCTTCCTGCACCACTCCAAGCCAACAGTTACATAACCGGAGGTGACAGTGTGCCTTTTTCTTACCCCATCTCCCAGACGCAATTGTGGCATGAGAAGGAGCTGCAGGGGTGCAGCTAGGGTCAGTCCCTGGGGCCAAAGTCCAGGGCCCCACAGGGGGCCCCAAGTGACGCCAAGAGAGCAGCAAGTGATGAAGGCAGAAATGGAGAAGACTCCATTTTATTCCTGTCGTCACAAAAGTGCTATGATTTAAGTAGTTTAAAATGCAAAACTGTACACCCTCAGAGTATTTTTTAAAAAAAATCACAATTAGCAATCAGCTGTGTTGTTGTTGTTGTTGCTGTTGCTGTTGTTGTTGTTGTTGTTGTCATTGTCATTGTTGTTCTAATATAAGGGGAATGCAGAAGCAGTTGTAAAGCATGGAATAGCAGGTGGGGGTGGGGGAAGAGAAATGTTAATTGCATGCTTCACAACGGAAGTAATACATATGGCCGTCTAAGTGGGGGGTCCATAAGACTATTAAGTCCAGGGTATAAAATTACATAGCTGCACCACTGTGGGGCTGTGTCATGGTCGGATTCTTCCCACATGACCTTGAGCACCTTGCATTACCAGAACAGGGCAGGAAGGACTGGGCATGCTGAAGTAGCTTACATGCTGCTAAGGTGACACAATCCCTGGATAATTCACGGGGAGCCAAACAGGCAAGGGCTCTCCTATTGTAACCTCCACTTACGTTCCCCAGGTATGCACATGTGGCACACCCATGATTTGACCAACAGAGGGAGTGCTTAAAAACGGCTTCTAGTACACCCAGAGTAGGAGTGTATCATTTTAGTATAGTACACAGCGGCGTGTATAGTTTTATGGTTAATCAGACATTATTTATTATTGTATTGATTTCTTCTTGTACTTTAGTGGCAATGACATTGCACTATTGCTGCTTTGATAATTTGGTGGAAAGTGGTATATAGATTTGTCTAATAAATAAATACAAATAAAATTATATTGTATGCAGGTATCTCAGATAATATCTGAGAGGAGATGTTAAACAAAGAAGTTCAAACTAATGTGCCAATAAATAGCATATACCAGGTGTCACCAACCTGATGCCCTCCAGATGCATTGGACTGCAACTCCCATTATCCTGGCCACAGTTCCCAGCCAGCATGGCCATTGGCACATCTGGAGAGCATCAGGTTGGGGAAGTTTGGTATATACAATACGGTTAAGTTTACTCCCAGTCATAAAAGAACTCTTCAATAATTAAACTGGTATTTCATTGCTCTTTCTTGTGTTAAGGATTCTCCGCTGCCCAATGGAATAAATCTTTGCTGGTTCAAGCAGCCTTGTGTTTTTACTGCTTTCTTTCAGTATTTAATGGCAGAGATTCCAGGCCTTCGACAATCCTGCTGCTTCTAACTTATATTGCCATCTTTTTTTCATGACTGCAGCAAAATTAATGCTGGCATTTGCTTGCAGAGTTAAAGAAATAGTGTATGCATTCCCCCATAAACCTATTTGTTTCTGCATTCATCCACATGGAGATGAGTTTAGAAGGAAGATTAGCTTGATATCTGTGAATGAAATCAACATTTCAGCACTCGGGGGCTTTGGGGAAAAGACACTAATCTCTAGAAACTGCATACTGCAGCATCTCAGAACTTGATATAAGTGACTTCATTTTCTGTAATGGTCAAGTGCAATGGTTTAACAGGCTGGAAAGCACTTAATGACCTTAGATGAAATGCATTTCAGAATATTATTGAAGAAGAGCAACCTAGTTGGGCTCACCCACCTCATCTTTGTGTGTGCATCATTTTTGGATGTAGAAACCTTTCATGGATTCATAGATTTCATAGATCATAGAGTTGGAAGGAGCCTACAAGGCTATCGAGTCCAACCCCCTGCTCAATGCAGGAAACTAGAGGAGGGGTCTCCCATCCAAGTAATAACCAGGCCTGACCCTGCTTAGCTTTCCATGCTCAGACAAGCTGATCCAGCGTCAGCCACAGGCCTCAGTATTGTACTGAGTGATAACTGGGTGATAACAATCCCCTTCCAGCCAAGGCCAAAGGAGCTCAAGGCTTGCCTCTTCACATCCCCTCCTCATAGTTAGTAATTAGGAAGTCATGTCTTTATTATACAGGCCTGTGGCTCATGCTGGCTCAGCTTGTCTGAGCGTGGAAAGCTAAGCAGGGTCAGGCCTGGTTATTACTTGGATGGGAGACCCCTCCTCTAGTTTCCTGCATTGAGCAGGGGGTTGGACTCGATGGCCTTGTAGGCCCCTTCCAACTCTATATATGAATCTATCTTCTCAAAAACTCCCAGCCCCCCCTCCAATTATGGAGAGCCACGGAGCTACTGTTTAAATGGGTTCTCCCTTCTTCTTCCCTTTGTATGTAGCTCTTGACCATGGCCATTTCCTGGCTTCCTTGCCTCACTTATGCATAGACTCATGCATGCAGGCCTCGTTTTGGGTCAAAGAAATCATTTCAGGTCCCCATAGCCAGAGTAGGTCACTCCCTTCTCTTACGCTGACCAATGGGGAGAACAGATGCCCACTGACTTCACAGCAGGCTGGTGCTTCACCCATGATTCCACATTCTGTTCAGCCCTCTGCCTTTTTCTTTTCCTCCTGCCATGGATGCCAGTCCATTATATGGAGGTCTCGACAAGAGCTCACTGAATGCTCTGCAGTAACACTTTCCCAATGTGCTAGGAAGCATACACAGTAGAATACCATTCACACATCCTGAAATCTGTTTCATAATATACCACACTTTGAGAAGTATTCCTTCATAACTTTGTTATTTCATGGACAAATAAGTATCTATGTTTTCCTTGAAAAATCCAAAATGTCCTGGCGGCTAGGGATGTGTGAATCAGCAAAACTTGAACTCACCAACATTTACTGAATTCCATTTTGCAGTTCATTCTGACTTGAGTCCATATCAGATTGCAAGCATTGGTTTTTTTTCCTTTTCGCATGAAAATCTGAGCAAATTTTTCCAAATGTACACATCAGTTGCGCACATCTTTGAAATAATGCATTGTTCTCCCATTGATTAAAGCATATTTGTGTGCATTTTTCAAAAGTACACACTTTTTCACGCACATTTTTGAAATGTATGTATGCTGTTGAACACATTTGGGGTGTGTGTCCATGAATCATGTAGCAAGCTTGGAAATGCAGACTTGGACCGCAGATTATGTCCAAGTCCATGTTCAGTCTGGAAAGAGAAAACTGGGTAAATCCTGATTAAAAATGAACTGAAATGAATTTCTCATAAATCCCTAGATCACCAATTTGTTCTCTGTGGTAACCAATATTGGATTCAGCATTGACATCCACAAAACACAACATAAGGCATAACAATCAAGGACTGACTTTACTTGGCCATTTTTTATTCAACCCTCTCAACATGTCTTGATTCTGTGGAGGCAGCGGAGGGTCCACTCAAAGAGGAACAAAAGACACAACAACAGTTCACATCAAGTAAGGTATTTCATACCTAAATTTAGATCCATAGAATCATAGAATCATAGAAAAGTAGAGTTGGAAGGGGCCTACAAGGCCATCAAGTCCAACCCCCTGCTCAATGCAGGAATCCAGATCAAAGCATCCCTGACAGATGGCTGTCCAGCTGCACCTTGAATGCCTCCAGAGTGGGAGAGCTCACCACCTCCCTAGGTAGTTGGTTCCATTGTCTTATCGCTCTGACAGTCAGGATTTTTTTCCTGATGTTTAGGTGGAATCTGGGTTCCTGTAACTTGAGCCCATTATTCCGTGTCCTACAAACTGGGATGATCGAAAAGAGATCCTGGCCCTGGCCCTCCAGAGATATGCTTGTCAAACACATTACCTGTCTTTGTAAATGGTAACTCTAATTGGATCCAAACTTTGGAACATGTCACTCACTCTAGTTATGAATGCTGTTTCTAAAAACCACCAAATGGCCAATATTGTTTCCATTAGATGTTCCCCAAGCCTCCCTAGAGACACATTTGTATGGAGAACATCTCATGTAAACTGGAATATCTATGGATGCACAACTGCAGCAATACATTTTTCCTACCTCTGCAATAGTGGGACTAACCTCCCCCCCCCCAACTGCCAAAGCAGCAGCTGTATCTTTTGAAAGCATGGGTCAGATGACACATTCTCAACATGACATGACTGCATTCTCAGAGCAAAGCATACAGACAAAAGCTGACCACATGAACTGTCTGATAAAATTTCTGGGCAAACATTTATTTGCTGAGAAGGAACAAAGTTTCTGACAAAGGTCTGACATCAACACAGGATTTCCAAAGGTACCCGCAAAGACAAAAAACTGGAGAAAGCCACATGTCAGCAAAACATGAGTACTAAGCAGGAGTCAGATGTGGCTATTTTTTCCTGAACATCACATTTCAGAACTTCAGTGTTTCTAGAGAATGGTCCACAATATAATCAGCTTGCAAGTTTGTGTGCATGGACTTATTCCAAGAACAGATTGTAATCTTATTTAGTACCAGCAGCAGCAGGAAAAGGAAATTGCTCCTGTGCTGCTATAGCTACCTTCCTAGCATTATGACAAAAGAGAAATAATTGATATTTCAGAAACAATTGAGGAAAGTCATATATGACTATAACATATGTCTGTTTTGAATTTGGTGTGAAAGTGTGTGTGAAACTAGCAGGACATCCACAGTAGGGTTAGATGTGCAATTATTAATCACACTGTTTCTTGGCCCAGATGGATGGATCTGGATCAGAGGCAAAAGCACCATAGATTTGCACCACCTGTGGCAATCAACTGCTCTGCTTTCAGTAACAATTTGGATGTGTTTCTTTTATATGGCAGCAAGCTAATATCTTTAAAAAGTGAGAGTAGACCATGAGGCAAAACACTGTACAAGAAGATAGAGCATGGTCTTCATAATTTCTAGGGCATTGATCACTGGAGATTAGTAGAAGATAGGATGGGATTCAGCAGTCAAAACGCTGGCATGCGTCATTACCCAAGAGGGAGCACATCAACCACAAGAATAACAGATTAAGCTTTAAAATACATGTTAAGTGTTCTTCTACTCAGGTTCCTTTGGATTTAAAAAATTATAATGGAGGAAAGAGATATAGGAAGCTGATTTATATCAGGTCAGATTATTTGTCCATCTAGCCCATTATTGTCTTCTCTGACTAGCCATTACTCTTACTCAGAGTTCTTTCCCATCAACTGCTACCTGATCCTTTTAATTTTCCTTTCCACATACTCCTGTTGCAATCTGAAATGTTATTTCAGATTGCCCAGTCTTTTGTAGCAGACATCTGCAAAGTCCTAGAGCTGGGATGCAGAAACTCAGGGCTGAGGGCCACATCTGAGCCAGCTGGGGTTCCAATCTGGCCCTCTGGGGTTCCCCAGAGGTCCAAGCCCCCTTTTTCTCTGACCACCGACTGTTCGGTGATTTCCTGCCTTTAGTGTGGATTTCCCCCCTCTCTAATTGGTTGAAATGCCTCTCCTAAGGCTTAGTTACTGGCAGTATAAGCTAAAATATGCTGGTATTTTGGCCCTGCTCTTTTGACTTTCACCATGCTCTTTTTTTGCCTTCAGCCCCACCCACCACTGAAATGCACCCACCCCCCAAGAGCTTCTGTGAAGTTGAATTTGTCCCTTGGGCTGAAAGAGGTCCAACACCCTTGCCTTAGACCTGTACCTGTGGTTGTGCCCACCTCATGGGATGCTCTGCCAACAGAGATTCATCAGACCCCTACACTAGACTGTTTCAGGCAGTATGTACAAACTTGGTTCTTTAAGAAGGTGTTTGGTTCTTATCATGTTTAAAAAAAAAAAAAAAAGCCCTTCTGGCTAACTGCTGTTCTTACAAATGGTTACTGTTGTTGTCATTTATTAATTTGGGTTTTTAAGGTCATTTTAAATATTGCTGATTTTGTTTGTTCACTGCCTTGAGATCCCTCTCAAGGAAACAGCTGAAATGTAAGCTTTTAAAACAAACAAACCAGCAAACAAACAATCTGAAGATTTCGGGGACTGAACCTGGGCCCACCAGCATACAAAGCATGGAGTCTACCACTGAGCTCTAGACCCTCCCCTAAAGCAAGGGCGGGCAACTTGTGACCTTCCAGTTGTTGTTGTTGTTATTATTATTACTATTACTATTACTATTATTTCCATTTCTATACCGCCCAATAGCTGAAGCTCTCTGGGTGGTTTACAATTATAAAAATTACATAATAAAATACAATTTTACAATAAAATACAGTATAAAAATAAATAAATAAATACAAACAATAAAAACATCAAAAAAATTACAGAAACATTTTAAAAACACTTTTAAAATTACTTAAATAACTAAGAAAGATGTAAAAAAATAGACTGGATAAAAAAAGATGACATGACCACCACCCCCATGTGCTATTTGCAGCTATTAAATGCCTCAGCATTTTGTTGGACTGCAACTCCTATCAGCCCAAACCAGCATAGCCAATAGTGAGGCATGATGGGAATTGCAGTCCAACAACATCTGGAGGAACACAAGCTGCCCTACAGACAGAGTCATGGAACACTGCATAGTATGTAGTTTGCACATCAGGTGCTGATCTAAGGACACATTATATTTTATTTTTCACAGGTCACACTCAAAGCACAATTGAACATCCTTTGTGCTATTTGTGTGCATGTGTGAATACTCTTTAATGTAGGACAGAACACGGACATTTCAAAAATCAGATGTTCATTCAAGCCAATGTATATTTAAGTTACAGATGTAGAAACTCAAAAGGCACATTTACAGTACAGTCATATGCATGTCTACTCAGATGAAAGCACTACTGAATTCAATGGTACTTACCGCCTGGTAAGTGGGAATAGCACTGCAGCCTTGGTGCCATGTATGCAAATATATTTACAGCCACTTGACAATTTATTTGCAGCAGTGTGGTTGCTACCATCTCCGTCATTGCTCCCATAGCTCTCCAGGAAAAAAGTTCCCCCCAATTTTGTACTGTTATGCTTATGCACTATGCCAGCAATATCCACTTCATTGGGTGTTGCACTGCTGATTTGCTATGAAAACACTCAAGTGCAGTCAAATCATGTAGATGAAAATGTTTTGGCTTCCTACAGCAGTGTGGGACCAACCATGAAGGCAATGATGACCTCTTCGGCAGCCCTTAAGAGTGCCTCCAGGTGGGGATAATTCTGGAATCAAGCAATCAAAGCACCTACCAACCAGAAGCCACACACAACATTTGCTGACCTAAACACTGATTGCTGATAATCTGAACACCAGACCAGAGACTGTACGCATGAGCAAGGGCCTGTCTTATTCTGCAGAGAGGTATTGGAACATGCATGGAACCAGACACTTTCCCCTTTCTTTGACTGCTGTGCAATGGTGGTAGCCTATATAGGGGTCTGTGTAATCCCCTAGGAGCTGGAGCCACTATTGGCTAAAGTAGAAATAACTTTCAGAAAGGGCTCCAATATTCTCAACTGGAAGACTCTATCCACTTAAAAAGGGGGAGGGATATTTTTTTTGTCCTTTCCAGGATGCGTAAGAAATAAATAATGTACTCTCTAATTTTTATTGATGTAAATTAAGATGAATTTCATCATGATGAAAATTATAAGGCTTTGTGACTTTCAAGTTATACAATGCCCCCCCCCCATTTTTTGAATCTAGACTATGCCTAAAAAAACCTATGTTATTGTATGAAATGGCCAGCAAAGCACTCGGCATCTCTGAAATATTCAGCATGCGTGCATATTCCTGAAACATCAGTGCACATTTTTAAAAGGTCACTGCACATCTCTGCAACACTGTACTTTTTATAGTCTCTAATCTGTGCCATTGTAATTCTGAAGGAAAACCAGCTCTGGTGACTTCTGCTACATTTAGTGTGTGTGACAAATCAGAACGTGTGTGTGTGTTTCATTTTGCGACAAAGGTTATGAATTATCAACGGGCTAATCAGATCCAACAGACTAACAAGAAATATTTGATGCAAGATATTTAAAGAAGGAAAGTAAGTAGCCTATTATAAATGAATAGGTATTTCCCAGATGGGAGTGGTTATTCAAAATAGTACCTTTCCCAGATGAAAAAGAGAGGTATATATTCCTTGGGGTATGGGAGTAGCCACATACATTTCCTGAGCCATATGATTGTCTTCTGTGAACATTATTGGTTGGAGTGGCATGAGATGCAGTCACAAAGAAATGGTTCCCACACTTGTCATATAATGTACAAATTGGCCCAGAAGGCACCAATCCTTTGGGAAGGTGCATAGCTTAGTAGTAGTTCATATGCATTGCAAACTTAAAATCCCAGGTTCAACCCTATCTTATCTCCAGTTTTTTGTTTAAAAACCAAGTAACAGAACTTGACAAAATCCCTCCTGAGGCCCCCAACAGCTGCTGCTAGATACAACAGTAGGTCAGATGCACATGAATCAGAATGAGGTAGTTTCATATAGTTACATTGAGGTGGAAGGTACCTCATCTAGCCCAGGAAATTCAGTACTAAGAAATCCTTGAAAGAAAGGTACCCATCCAGCCTCTGCTCAAAAATTGCTAATGAAGGAGAGTCCACCACCTTCTTAGTCACTCAGTTCCAATGTATAACAGGTTGTACCATCAGGAAGTTCTTCCTAATATTCTAAATCCTTTTTCTGGTACAGTCATGCCTTGGATTGAGAGCATAATTCGTTCCAGAAACGTGCTTGCAATCCAAAACACTCTTATATCAAAACGAAATCCCCCCCAAAAAAAATTGTACAGAGATTTTTAATTTAAGCCATACTACAGTACTTGTATTGCAAGACGTCGCTTGTATATCAAGTAAGAAATAAATAAATAAATATTTAAAAATGTGCTTGTCTTGCAAAACACTCTTAAACCAAGTTACTTGCAATCCAAGGTATTACTGTAATTTGAACCCATTGGTATGGTATAAAGAAGGCAATCATATCACCTCTTAATCATCTTTTCTACAGGCTAAACATACCCAACTCCTTCAACCTGTCCAGTCCCCTTACCATCTTGTTCACCCTCCTCCGGACATGTTCCAGTTCATCAATATCCTTCTTAAACGTGGTGCCCAGAATTGGACATGTAATCATCGGGACCACAGTTCAGTGGTAGAGCACATGCATTGCATGCAGAAGGTCCTCAGTTCAATCCCCAGCATCTCCAGTTAAAAAAGGACCTAGCAGCAGGTGATTTGAAAGACCTCTGCCCAAGATCCTTGAGAGCTACTGCCAATCAGAGTAAAAACTGGGCTAGATGGACAAATAGATTTGGTATATGGCAGCTTTCTCTGAAAGGAAAGTCTGGTTTGAACTGCATTGTGATCTCTAAGCATCCAGTAGGAAATCAGGATAGTATTATTATATATCAGTGAAATTGCACCCATACTTCATGATAAGTTAAAGAATAAAAGACGGAGTTCTTATTACCACTGGAGTGAAAATTTTGTAATTAGGTCATCTCAACTGTTGAAATGGGGAGTGTTCCTGTTCAGTATTCCATTCATCCGTGCCCTTTCCTAGGATATTCCATTCCCCCCACCCAGCATTTTTCTGTTCTTTCCCCCCCCCCAACAGTCAGCCAGAATTCTGTGTCAGCTGAGCATGGTAGAGTCACTGTGCTGCTTTGAGTTCCCTTCCCCTCCCCTAAAGTTTTTTACTTCTACAAACTTTGGGTTTCCCAAGCCTGCTGATGCCTCCACCTTGTGCATAGGTGTTGCTCTTTGGGCTACATAAAGATCCGCGCTCAAGAGAATGAGTTTGCTGTTAGTATAGAGGATATATGCCCAAATGCTAGAACTAAAACTCTGTGGCACAGAAGCTTGATTCTGTGCAATCGGTTAGGTCATCCTAGGGGCGCTTCCCCAGATATCCGCTTTCTCCTCTGTTCTTTATGCACTTGCCCTTTGTTTCTTCCTAAAAACAGAAGTCAGGAATTGCTCTGGGCCTCTCCAAAAGCAATTGAAAGCTGAAGTTTTCTTTGTACAGCTGAAATGAGGTTTGCTTGACCTAAATGCAGCCAGTAATTCTAGTAAAGGAAGTAAAAATCAAAGCAGATATCATGGTAATAAGGGGGGGGGGGAACAGACTGAGCAGTGGATGTTAACTGTTCATTGCAGCAGATATACTGTTCCAGGCCTACCATTTTGGGAGCAGATTCGGGTCACTTGAAAACCGGGGGCGGGAAAACACTAGTGTGCTGTACGTGAACTCCTAGTGAGACATGTGAAACAAATCATTTAAATAATTAAAAACTGCTATGAGCCCCAAACACCTACCCACAGAGGTGGCTGCCCACTGCATCTCTGTATCATTCACTATCGTGACTGGCGCAATATTTATTTTTGTCTGAAGCAAAGAACAAAATGGCACCTTCCCACTCCCAGTCCATGTAGAGAAGCCAACCAGACTGGAAGTTGAATTTTACTGGTAACAGGACAGAATCCTCCACTGTCCCTGGCACCAGCAAACTAGCTTAGGGAGCACAGGACAAGCCATGTAGCTCTCCTCCCACCCCTCACTGCCACTCTGCACCCCTCCCAACATTCACTATCTGACAGGTGTTCCTGTTTCACTATTCTGGTCTTGCCTCCTTCCGTTCAGGTGCTGGTATCCTTCTGAGGATGTGTAATTCTTAGTCTTACATACTTTTTGCTGCCTTGCACTTTTTGAGGCATAAGACTGAAGCATGGAGACGTGGAAGTAACATGTTGGATTTGTAAATTTATACAAGCATACCCAATTTATACTTGCTAGAACCAAAGATGGGCCCAGTCATCATTTGTGACTTGGAATCCACACATTTATGAGTTTGCAATCTGATCTGTGCACCAAGAAATGTACGTTTGGAAAAGGCACATGAAAAAAAATGCGTACATTTGAAAAATGTGCACAAACTCATTTTAGTACACTAAAATGCACACATCTAGAAAATGTTCGAAAATGTGTACATTTAAAAAATGTGCATGGAAATAGATACAAATTTCCATGCAAGAAAAAAAAAAGAGCGCTCACAATCTACTAAGTACTTGAGCTGGAACAAATGTTGAGGTGGAAATTGGGGAAACTGAATGAACTCACATTTTGCTGATTCACACATCCTTAGAGAAAAGTACATGTGTTTTACATTCAGAAAAGATGTACCTCTGTGGTCAGAATTCTGGTGTAGAAGATTGGCAAGAGATATGTAAAATGGAGGGTATGAAAAATAATGTTACTGGAATTCTTTCCCATAGTTGTGGCGTGGAGTGAACAGACAAGGAATCCTAGGGTGCCTTGTTGGTTGGGAAGTTTGGGCCCTCTCAAAGCAATCAAGCAGCCATCAGCATATTACAGAGTTAGCAATTACATTGTCACAGATCTTGGTTCTCAGCCAGGTGCTCCTCAACATATCTTGCAAGGCCAGCGAAGCACTGGTGTTTATAATGAAGCAGCTGATTCTCTTTCTCATTTCAGGTTTCCAGCAAGTAAAGCTGGACAAGGCTATTCTTCAATCCTCAATTCCACTGGGGCACACTATTACAAGGGTATATAAAGGTTAGTACAATAACCCACTGAAAGGCAATTTCCCCCAATTTATTTCTCTTAGGAGAGTTTCAAACTCTACTTTTTCTGATCTCAGCTAAGTGGATGACTTTGTTTTAATTACTGCACTGTCAGGAAGGCCTGGCTTTCCTCATCGAGGTTTTTTTTAGCTCTCGAAGGCAACATTCCTAGGAGTGTGTGGCAGTTACTATGCTATAATAAGATTAGTTGTTAGTCAAATAAGAGTTGGCTGGTTTAATTTAATTGGGAAAGGCAGTGTAAGACAGCTTACCCACGTCATATTTTGTTAACACACCGGAGGGTAGGGCAACAGGCATATACCATAGCATCATCATCATCAGGCGATCACTCGTGACCGAGTAAGATTGTCTTCCGGGATAAAAGGAGGAAATTCTAAGGAAGATTGTGTAGACTTTAGCGATGGGTCCGTAAGTGACTGTGGAGGCCAATTCTAGATCCACACAGCTTCCCACAGTGAGGACACAGGTTACCAGATAGAAGATGGTCCTGTAAAGGATTCATTTGACGTGCTTTTCGCTTAGCACGTTTCTCCCTTTCACCTTGCACTCGGGCTTCTTCAAAGTCCATGGAACCTTTGTGAAAGGCCAACCTCCAGTTAGATCGTTCATGGGCCAGAGCTTCCCAGTTTTCGATGTTTATATTGCATTTTTTTAGATTAGCCTTAAGAACATCTTTAAACCTCTTATATTGACCACCGATATTCCGCTTTCCATCCTTGAGTTGGGAGTAAAGTAACTGCTTTGGGAGACGGCAGTCAGGCATTCGAACAACATGACCGGCCCACTGAAGTTGGCGTTGAAGGATCATTTTTTCAATGCTAGTAGTCTTTGCTTCTTCCAGTACACTGACATTTGTTCGCCTATCTTCCCAAGTTATTCGCAGGATTTTCCGGAGGCAACGTTGATGAAATCTTTCAAGGAGGTGGAAGTGACGTTTATAGATAGTCCATGTTTCGCAGGCATACAATAAAGTTGGTAATACAATGGCTTCATAAACCAGTGTTTTGGTCTTCTTACAAATATCCCGATCCTCGAACACTCTATGTTTCATTCGAGAAAATGCGGCACTTGCGGAGCTCAGACGATGCTGGATTTCACTGTCGATGTTAGCTGTAACAGAAACATAGCTGCCAAGATAGAGAAAATGATCGACATTTTCCAGTATTGTCCCGCCAAGCTGGATAGATGGCATCACCAAAGGATTGGCTTGCACTTGCTGATGAAGCACTTTGGTTTTTTTGATGTTAAGTGAGAGACCAAGTTTTTCGTATGCTTCTGCAAAAGCATTTAGGATAGTTTGGAGATCATCCTCTGAATGTGCGGAGACCACATTATCATCAGCATACTGAAGTTCCACAACGGAGGTTGTAATTACCTTACTTTTTGCTTTCAGCCTGCTGAGATTAAAAAGCTTTCCATCTGTTCGATATATAATTCCCACACCGGTGGGAAGTTTCCCCTTGGCAAGATGTAAAACCATGGCGATGAAAATGGCAAATAATGTTGGGGCGATAACACATCCCTGTTTAACACCTGATCCCACTTTAAATGGAGCACCATGAGAGCCGTTGTTGTCCAAAACCGTTGCCGTCATGTTGTCATGGAGAAGTCGCAAGATATTCACAAATTTATTGGGGCATCCAATTTTCATAAGGATAGTCCAGAGAGCTGTATGGTCTACAGTATCAAAGGCCTTAGCCAAATCGATAAATGCCATATAAAGGGGTTGATTTTGCTCCCGGCATTTTTCTTGGAGCTGACGTGCAGTAAAAATCATGTCTACTGTCCCTCTAGAGGGGCGGAAACCATATTGAGTTTCAGGGAGGATCTCTTCTGAAATAGATAGAAGACGGTTTGCGAGAATCCTAGCAAATATTTTACCTGCGGTTGCTAAGAGAGAAATGCCCCGATAGTTTCCACAGTCTGTTCTATCACCCTTCTTAAAGAGGGTGATAATTATGGCATCCCTGAAGTCTTCTGGGATCTCTTCTCTTATCCAGATTTTTTCGATGAGTTTATGAAGATGTTGTACAAGTTCGGGCCCCCCTTCTTTAAAGATTTCAGCAGGAATCCCATCTGGTCCACTAGCTTTGTTGTTCTTCATTTGATTAATGGCTTTTTTTACTTCATCCAAAGTGGGGAGTATTGCAAGTTCCTCTTTAATTTGTTTTTGCGGGATTTGCGAAAAAATCTCATTATCCACCTTAGACTTACGATTTAAAAGGTCATAATAATGCTCTTTCCAACGCAGTGCAATAGACTCTTTGTCTTTTAAGAGTTTGGTGCCATCTTTTGATTGTAAAGGGTTTGTACCATAGGTTTTTGGTCCATAAATGGCCCTTGTGGCCTTAAAAAAGCCCCGTGCATCATGAGATTCTGCAAGTTGTTGAATTTCTTCAGCTTTCTTTTTCCACCAAGCGTTCTTAAGTTCTCTTGTTCTTCTTTGGACCTCAGCCTTTGCGCTAGCGTAGGTTTTTTTCTTGGCAGCGCAGTTAATATCATTTTGCCATATTTGGAAGGCTTTCCTTTTTTGGTCAATTATATATTTAATCTCATTGTCATTTTCATCAAACCAATCCTGATGTTTCTTAGTTTCATATCCAATAGTTTGTTCACAAGCTGCAGTAATGGAGGTTTTCAGCACACAACCAAACATACCGGTAATACAAGAAGTCTGCAGGAAGTAGACTTTTCTGAGGAAAAGTGGTTAGAACCATGCTCTTCTGTTTTACCTTTCATTTTCGTGGTGTCTGGCCCTATTATATTAATGAGAAGATACATAAAGGGACTGTTATTATGGGAGTCACTGGAATGTTAGGTGATGAGCAGTACAGTAATACCTTGGATTGCAAGCATAATTCATTCCAGAACCATGCTTGTAATCCAAAACACTCTTATATCAAAGCGAGTCTCTGGCAGGCGTGAGCGGGGCCGGTTTTGGCCCACTACGCCCGCTCGAGGCGAGCAGTTACATCCCTAATAAGACGTCGCTTGTTTATCAAGTCAAAATTTATTTTAAAAATTTGCTTGTCTTGCAAAACGCTCTCAGACCAAGTTACTTGCAATCCAAGGTATTACTGTAGATGGTGTGTGTGTGTTCGTAACAATCCCTTCTTTCAACTCAGGACACTGCTGCATCCCCATATAAAGCACACCCTGATTCCATTTTGAAACAGGTACTATATTTCTTTGTATGTTGCCAGCAGCATTTAAAAAAAATGTGTCTCGCTCCTGTGTATATGGAAGGCGTTGCTAGAATTAAATTTTTGATCACCATTGGCGATCTGGTGACTACATTTGTGGACCCCTTCAAGGAAAATCCACTATCCATGGAGCAATACTCCTGTCCTGTTGGGATATCAGAATCATGTTTCAGTCTCCTATTATGATATGTGTTTGTGATGAACTGCCAATTTGGGTATTTGAAGAGTCAAAATCTAAAATTAAACCCCCCACACACACAAATGCCCTATTTTGGGTCAGAAATACTTCCTATGGCTAATGGCATATTTTCATCCATGATCGGACATCTCAAGGAGGGGCTAACAGCAAAGGAAATTCCTGCAGGAAAGAACTACAGAACAGAGGAGACCCAGATAGTTCCTAGTCAAATCTGTACATCAACCACAAACTCACTATGTGGCCTTAGTTCAAGCCACGCCGAGCACCCAGCGAGTACCCCAAGAGGTATGTGTACGTGTACATCCCTAGGCATTGTCCCCAAGAAGGTGCCTGGGGAATTTCATTTAATTCACAATTTGTCCTTTCCCAGAGGGGCGTCAGTTAACGATGCTATTCCTGATCATCTCGGCTTCATGCGTTATGCCTCTTTCAATTCTGCTGTTTCAATGGTCACAATTGCACCCTCATGGGAAAGTGTGACATCAAGTCTGCATTTCGGTTACTTCTAGTTCATCCAGAGGATTTTGACTTGCTGGGGTTCTGTTTTCGGGGCCAATTCTTTATTGATAGGGCTATGCCTATGGGCTGCTCTATCTCTTGCTCAGCTTTTGAGCATTTCAGCTCCTTTCTGGAATGGGCCATGTGGGACCGGACCAGACTTTGTCAGGTCGTCCATTACTTGGATGATTTTCTGTTTTCTGGTCCCTGGGCTTCTAATTAATGTGCTTTCCTCATAAGTCAGTTCTAGGCCTTAACTGATGAGTTGGGTGTCCCACTGGCCCAGGAGAAAACCGAGGGTCCCTCCAATTCCTTGATTTTTCTAGGAATTGAGCTGGATTCTGTTCATCAATATTCCCGCCTTCCATGGGATAAGCTTTTGGCGCTCCAGGCCTGGGTATGCTGGACTATCCAGATGCATAAGACCACTCTTCATGAGTTGCAGGAATTTGTGGGTCATCTCAATTTTGCCTGCAGAGTCATAGCGCCAGGCTGTGCTTTCCTACGGCATTTGTGTGCAGCCAGGCATGGTCTTCCCCAGCCCTACCACAAACTCCGGGTTTCTGCTTCTATGAAGGCCGATTTACAGGTCTGGTCTCAGTTTCCTATGCAGTTTAATGGTGTCACCTTTTGGAGGTAAGAAGTGCTCCTGCATACAGAATTCCGAGTCCAACCTGATGCTTCTGGTTCTCTTGGTTTTTGAGTCATATTCAGGGATCAATGGTGTTCTGCCCCCGTGGCCTGTTAGGTGGATATCCTCCGGCTTGTGTTGTGACCTTGCCTTTTTGGAATTTTTTCCTATCTACGTTGCTGTGCTTCTCTGGTCAGATCAATTTGCTAATTCAGTAGTGCACTTTTGGTGCGACAATCAGGTCACTGTCCAGGTCGTCAACTCCCTGTCTTCCAAGAACCCGAGGGTCATGTGTCTGGTTAGAGCCCTGACACTTCATTGCCTCAAATTCAATATCCTGTTTTGTGCTCATCATGTGCCAGGACTCGATAATGGCATCACAGACACATTGACGCATAACCAGATGCTGAGGTTCCGAGAGCTCACCCCTTGGGCTAGCCAGCATCTCGTAGTGATGCTGGACTGTCTTTGGCAGATTGGAAGTCTGCGGCTGAATGTGCCATCCTGATATCGTTGGCACCTAGTACCAGAGGTGCTTACGACCGTGCAGGTAGGGAATTCCAGGAATTTAGAGAGACCAGTAATGTCCCCTTGACATGGCCCATCCCTGTCGATCATTTGATGCATGCAATTCTGTGTCCTTTCCTGGGGGTGTGGGTGGTCGGTTAGCACCATCAGAGGTAAGTTGGCTGGGCTAGCCTTTCTGTCTAAAGCCCGGGGCCTGGCTGTTTACACTTGTGATTTTAGGATCCAGAGGATGCTCCTTGGATGGTCTCGTGAGTGCCCCCAGGTTCCTGATACGAGGGTTCCAATGTCACCAGACATTTTGGGGGGGGGACTCAGAGCCCAGTGGCATGTCGTATGCCATTCTAGCTACGATGCTGTTCTGTTTCATGCAGCAGCTTTGACAGCATTCTTTGGTGCCTTCCGTATCTCGGAACTAGTTGCCGTGTCTAAAACTGATGTTTCTGGGAGAGCCCTTCAATTCTCTGACCTCTGTTTAATGACATCCGGCATACAGCTCCGGTTGTGCAGGTCTAAGTCTGACCAGGTGGCTTGGGGTGCGAGCATAACTCTTCACCCGGCCTCCACTGAAGAACTGTGCCCGGTTACTGCTTTGTGGGCTTTCCTGTGTGTCCAGGGTTCCAAGGTAGGCCCATTGTTTTGCCATGAGGATGGCTCTATTCTGACAAAAAATTCAATTCTGGTCTGTTGCCAGGATGGCCTTGCATGCCTTGTGGCTTTCTGATATGCATTTCGGCACCCACTGCTTTCAGACTGGTGCTGCCTCTACTGCTGCCGCTCTGGGTTTTCCCTCAGACAGGGTCCAGGCGGTGGGCCGATGGTGCTCTCAGGCGTATCGTTCTTATGTACACAAATTGCCATGATTGGTGCTGTTGCTTCTATCTTCTCATTCCAGATCACCAGAGTGGACGGAGGCCAGTTTGTGTGCTCGTGTGTGGGCACAGTATGGTCTTCTGGGCAGTGCGGAGAGCTGCTAAGTCAGGCCTTGGATCTCAATTCGGGATTGGTTGACTGGCTGACATCCAGTGGTTGGGTCAGCATGGAATTCAGTGGCAGAGCCTCCTACCCACGCTATTCCGGTCTGGCCTGGTTGGCCTGCCCCCGCAGGTGCTGGTGTTGCATTTGTGACACCAGCAAATGCAACACCAGCACCTGCGGGGAAATATTCTCAGCTTGCTCAAAGGCAAGGCCTTGATCTTGCATGCATCTGCGGACCTTGAATATATAAGGTGGTGCTGGCCTGGAGTCCAGATTGTCTGGTCTCATATCCTGCTGCACTTCTGTTGGTGGGGTGGTGCCAACCCCAGAGGCTTGAACAGAGCGGGCAGGAAAGTGAACAGGGGCCTTGGAGGGATAGGTTTTGAAATTCCTCATCCTGTGATACCCTTGACCCAGAGGGAGCTGTACAGGCCAGACAGGGTGCATTTGTCCATGCCGGGAATGAACTGTTCCTCATGGATCTGCGAAGGGCCCTGCTGGAATTTATTCCTGCCAGGTGGGGGAGAGGAGACTAAGCAGAGGCTTGTCTCTCTCTGTGGCTAGTAAGTGGGGGAATAGGAAATGGGGTAGGGTTCGGTGATCATCAGATGGCACCTTTTAGGTGACTGGCGAGACCCAAGGCTCCCCATTGCTGGGTTGTGTGGCTCAGTTTGTGGGAGATAAGGATTGCCTTTGAGACCGACTCACCTCACCCACATCGGTGTTGTGTGTCCCCGTGAGGAGGTGACACTGGGAAGGCCTCCCAGCACCATGGTGGTGTAAACTGGGGGGTGGCGAGTTGCAGCGCCACCCCTCGGGGTTGGATGTTTTCATCCGTGAACATCTCCACTTGCCGATGGCCGGTTTAGTACCTGCACTTCTTCCCTTCGCAGATCTTTGATTATTCAATAAATGTGGCCCTAATTTTACACCATCTCTTGTGTCTTGACTTTTTATTTCCCCTTTACACGTGCAAATATATATATCTTGTATCATGAATATCTATGTAATGCTTTTCACTAATGGTGAAAACATACATATTTTACTCACATCCATAACATTTTTAACAACATTCTGTCAAACAGTAAGAGCGACAGTATGCTATTAAACATGGACCTAACATCTGTTAGTCATTTATTAACCTTTGAAAAACTTCAATAGCAAGTGTGTCCTTATTTATAAATCAATGCTTTGCTTTTTGTGATTAGACCAATAATAACCACTGAGAAAGAAAGAGAGATTTATTCACTGCAAAACTAAGAGCCCTATAAGTCAAATTAAGCCAAGGAAAACATTGTACAGTAGTTACGACACAACAAATCCTCAAAATAAATGGGGTGTACTTTTTTTGATGGACTTTGGAACTCAAGGACAGGACACCATAGCTATTGCCTAATTCTTGTGGCAGCAACTGTATGTCAAACGATTTTAGCTCTTATCTGTGATCAATGGATAATTCATGGAGCAAAATCATTACCACTGAAAGCATGTTTTTATTGTAGTGCACTAGCAAGGTGTCTCAGGCTGCAACCCTATACATGCTTACCTGGGAGTAAGCTTAATTGAAAACAATGGGACTTACTTCTGAGAAGACATGTATAAGAACTGTTAGTAGAAAATAAAAGAAATAAAAAAGCAATTATACTATGTGCAGAGATATATCACTATGACAAAAGGGTCCATGGCTCAGTGATAGAGCACATGCCAAGGGGCAGGATGGCGACGGAAGAGGCTGCTGTGTGGGAGCTCTGCGTTCGTTTCTGCTTTCTTTTATTCTAAATATTATGTTGCTTTTAAATTAGCAGCTGAATTCCCCAGATTGAATACTTCAGACTGGATTAGAGTGCAGTTGTTATTTTAGATTCTAGCCTTATGAGCGTTTTTTACTGTTCTTGCTTTTGTTTTTGCTTCGAAGGCCTTGTGTTTGCAGTCTCCCAGTCTTATCAGTCTTACCCCCTAACAGTGGAGTTTTTAGCAGTGTGGGAGTGCATTTACCTTGGAAACTTTTACTTGCTACTTGTGGCTGAACTTGGCTCTATTTTTGCAGTTTGTCAAACTCTACCAATTTTATTTTTATTTTTCTATTTTTGTGTAATATTGCTGAGAGTAATAATAATTAAGAGGTGGCAACTATATATACACCTGTGCTCACTTCGGACTGAAGACGAGAACCTAATTGCTCCTGAAAAAGGAACAGTTTAAATAACAGCCGGAGAATAGCAAGAATGTGAGGAGTGAAAAGATATAGGTGTTCTGACAAGGATGGAGATATAGAGCCTGTAAATCTTAAGCAGAGCAGCCTGGATAATTATTTTCTGCCTCCTAAAGAGTATGCAATTCCAGTACAGAATCGTTTTATCCCTTTGCTTGAAAGAACAGTCGAGCAGACACTCTCTGGATCAACAAAGAAGGATAAGGTAAATCATGCTAATACGCCTTTAATTGCTGATCAGAGGTTGCTGGATAAAAAAGCGGAGCTGCCAGAGGAGTGCTGTTTGTTGATCAGCCAGACAGTCCAAGCTATTTTCGAGCGCTTGGGCTATATCGTCAAGAAGCTGGACAATCTGGACAGTAAGCTACAATGCACGCACCTCTACAACCCCTGTAACACAACCCAGGGAGGAGCAGAGACAGTCCAAACATAAGTTATTAAACAATCTGGAGAGAGTCAAAGAAGTAGGAAAGCCTTATTATTCAATTGGTCTGGTTTTGAGACCATGTGAGGTGGTGATTAACCTATTTTCTTATAGGGGCCCACTTCCCCATTGGGACTCTGTTTATTGGGCTAGACGACACCTGAAACTCCTATTAGATCCTGTCACGGGAGATACAGATTTAGAATCAATTAAGGGTCTTCATAATGACAGATACTGCAAGAGAATTCTTCTGACTTTTAGCAGCCGCAGAATTCCTGCTTTAATTATGAAAAAGAAGGCCCAGCTAGCCCAGAAAGGGGTGGTCCCTTATCGGTATTTTGAAGATACAATAATTAGACCTCTGCTTACTCCTAAAAGAGAGATCATGAAGAATAAAGCTTCTCCATCTGAAGCTGCTATTTGCTCCAGTGATACAGAAGGTTGCACCTGGGGAGATGAATCGCTTATAGAATTTAAAGGAGGCGCACAGACCCCACAAGAAAAAATTAAGAGGCCCAAACAACTTGCTGCAGCACCAAGCAGGCGATCCTTGGAGAATCATGTTTCAGACTCATTAGACTGGACAGTGCCAGAAGAAGAAGAACTGCTGAGCTCCTTTGGAACAATGCAATATCACCACTAGCCAAGCTACAATCTAGGTTGAACCAAATACAACAGCATGAACAACAAAACTCAGGGGAAATGGCTGCTAATCAACATTCATACCCACATGTTCTTTCACCTAATGTACGGTTAAAAGGAAGGCTGCCATGGGAACCTTTAGGTGTATAGATGCAGATTTGCAAGAACAGCCAGCTCTGGAATATGATATGGCAAAACCCAGCCTAGGTTTTGTGACCTCAAATCATTGGCTGAGCTATCAGGCTTTAGCTATATCAGAAATGGATATCCCTCCTCCCAAAACTAAGGAAGTCACAAATACCATAAGTTGGACTACCACTGAAAAGATGAATGGTAATGTTTTTTTTAGACAAGACAGGGTCCTTGAACAGTGTGGAAGAGCTAAGCACAGGGCCCTAAAGAATCTAGGGTTAAAACTGCTGTCATGGAATGTAGCAGGATGGCGATCAAAGCAGCATAATAAACAATTTCTGAACTATATTGAATACTTTGATGTCATCCTGCTGCAAGAAATGTGGCAAAGCAAAACTATATCGCTTAATGGTTATGAATGTTACTCTACAGCAGCCATTCCTTCTAAGAAAGGTGGAAGGGCTAGTGGTGGATTGGCTTGCTTCATCTCCACAAAGTTGAAGGCAACTACAACAGCTATGACATCATGCAATTCAGTTGCAATAGCTGTTCATGTTACACTCTTGGAAATATGCTTAATGTTGGTGAATGTTTATATACCACCCTGTTTAAAAAAATCAATGGTAACTACTCTTTGGGTAGAACTAGAGAACTATATTGAATCCTTAGAATTGCTGTATCCCACTACAGTATTCATTATTGCAGGGGATTTCAGTGCACCTATGGGAACCAATGATGTAAATCTATATACTTGTTACAATCAGATTTTGGAGCCAAATATCTATCCAGAGTGTGGTTCCCCTTGATATTCAAAAGTCTCTAGACATAACTATTCAGGGTTTTGTTTAGCTCAATTCGCAAGGAGGAGGGATTTGTTAATACTAAATGGTACGGCAGATGGAGATCGACCTGGGGAGTATACCCATCTTACAAAGTCTGGAGGTAGTGTGATTGATTATGTAGCAATCTTCCGCTTTGCATATAAACATGTCATTGGTTTTGAGGTAGGTTTCAATATAGAAAGCGACCATCTACCCCTGACCATGACATTTGCACATCCAGTATATAACAACTTCTGCCCACAAAATCAATATATCTCTAACACAGATTTAGGTGTAACTGGTAGTAGGAGAGTCAAGTGGACACCAGCAGTCAATTTAGCTTTAACTCACCTCCTTCATAGTGAGGATCTAATGGCCTCTCATGCTGCTATTCTCTCAGCCACTTCTGCTGCTGAGGTCATGAATTTATTTAATAATTTGATTGATAGGTTGCAAGACCAATTAAGAATTAAGGTTAAGAATGATGTCTCAAGAAGAACTCTATCATCCTTTAGCTGGCTCAATAGAGAGTGCAAACAGGCTAAAAGCCAGCTGAAGAGAGCTTATTGCAAATATAGGGACTCCAACTCAGGCCTTATGACTGAGGAATATATTGCCCTTAGGCAAAAGTATAAACTCCTGATAAGAGGGGAAAGACAGCAAGCTGAAAAACAAGCTTGGCAAATCTTAATAAAGGCCTCTCATGATAGGGACACCTGCCTCTTTTGGCGCACAATATCAGGCTTACTAGAAAATGCTTACACAGCCCCTGTGTGTACTGTTGAACCCAATGAATGGATGCAGTATTACCATTCATTATATTTTGATCATGATAAGGATGTCAAGCAAACAGTGGAAACTGTAGGAAAACTACCAGAGTGGCCACCAGTATCTCTAGCTGAGGTTAAGAATCTTATCCTTCAGTTGAAAAGTAACAAAGCACCTGGCGTTGATTTTCTCCCACCAGAATTTTTGAAATCCAATATTGATTGGTGGACTTCCCTTTTGACGGTAATATTTTCTACCATCGACTTAACAGGGCTGCTGCCTGAAGTTTGGGGTACAGCAGTAGTTGTCCCCATATTCAAAAAAGGGCCCACATCTGATCCAGCAAATTATCGCCCAATTAGCTTGTTATGTGTAATTAGTAAATTATATGCCAAGCACCTTTATAACAAGCGAATTGCCTGGATAATCGATGAAGCCATTCTGGCTGACGAGCAAGCAGGGTTCAGACAAGGTAGATCTACAATAGATCATTGCTTTGTACTAGCCCATCTAATTGACAAGTATGCCAAGAAACCAGGTCGTGTGCTTCATTGATTTGAAGGCTGCATTTGACTCAGTTTCTTGCACCAGACTTTGGGATAAACTAAACTCCTCAACTATAGATAAAAGACTCCTTTTTTTAAATCAAATGTCTATATACCAATACCTGGCTGAAGGTGCGATGCTCTACACATGGACAGCTTACTGGGTCTGTACCGGCCACAAAGGGAGTTAAGCAAGGCTGTACTTTGGCTCCTGTGTTGTTCAATCTATATATAAATGATATTGTTGAGAATTTGACATCTCCAAAGTTTCATGCCCCTAAATTGGCTACAAAACACATTTCCATTCTTTTGTACGCAGATGATGCTGTACTTCTCTCCCAAACTAAAGTGGGCCTAAGTAGATTATTAAGGGGATTCTCTAAATACTGTCAAAAAGAACACCTAGCTGTGAACTATAACAAAACTAAGGTTATGGTGTTTTCTAAAAAACACAGGGTCCATAGATGGTATATAGATAAACAGCCAATTGAACAAGTTAAAGTTTTCAAATAACTCGGTGTGGTCTTTCAATCAACAGGGTCTTGGTTAGCCCAAAAGAAATATGTGGTGGATAAGGCGTCCCAGAGTACCAAAATTCTGACCCGCTTTTTCTACACAAAAGGGGGCAACCATATACCCTCAGCACTTGAGGTTTTTAGAGCTAAACCTCTAGCACAACTACTCTATGGGGTCCAGATCTGGGTGGATCCTTATTTCAGTTTTGTGGAAGCTGTTCAGTCTAAGTTCTTAAGACAAATTTTTTTCCGTTCCATGTTGTGTTCCAAATGCATCTTTGCGTTTGGAAGCTAATCTCCCCTCAGTTGCTCTACAGGCCTGGGGCAGGACATTTAATTATCGGCTCCAGTTGAATTTAACTTCTACTGGCTTACTCCCCTCGGTCTTGCAGGATTCCCATGTAAGTGTTTGGATGAAGAGCACTATCTCTAAGCTGCATTCTTTCGACTTATCCTCACAGCACTTATTAACACTGGGATTTATTAAAGCAAAAGTCCTAATTAGACAGCACCTACATGATATTGAGCAACAGAATAATTTGGCCACTATAAGAAAATTTTGCCCCTGGTATGACTATTTTCCATCTAGGCTCTTTGACACATTGCCATCTTATTTGCAGAACTTAACAGTAGTAAAGTACAGACGAGCCTTCACTCAGGCAAGACTGAACATACTGCCATCAGCTGTACTGGAGGGCTGTTTTAAAAGAACTCCATTGCAGAATCGCTTATGCCCATGCGGAGATGGCAGTATTGAAACAATAGAACATGTATTATTATTTTGTGCTTTCTATAAAGATCTAAGGAAAGAGGTGATTTCTCTGCTACTGTCATCTATTCCAGGGCGGTCAGTTACTGTTTCTGTGTCTTTCCTCCTCGCAGACCAAAACAAAAAGGTCACAGTAAAAACTGCCAATTTTTTAGCCGGGGCAATTAAAATAAGATCTACCAACTTATTAGAGACCTAATTATTCATAGCTTCTTGATTGAGCAGAAGTTTCTTTATTGATTCTATTTATTTGTTGTTTTATTGATTCTATTTATGTCTGAAGGACTATGTATTTATGTATTAATCATGGCATTTTTGTTCAGTGCAAATTTTAAGAACGCAACTAAGGTAATTTTAGTCAAGTATAATTCTGTTTTCTATTTTTATATATTTTACTTTATGCTAAGGCCAGTGGCTGATGCAAATAAAGAATTCATTCACTATGACAGTAGTCGGGTTGGCTTCTGCCAATGTAACAAATTCCACAAAGTGACAGCGTACTCCTCATTTGAAGAAATGTGTGTAACTCCTCCAGCCGAAGTAGTGCTTTTTGATATACAATGCCTTGGAAGATATAGGCCCCATTGTGTGTTACACTAGTGGCATGGGACTTGTTGCAGCATGGGCCCTTCCTGTGTTACCAGAATAAAGCAAGGAACCTGGGTCATGTGGGAGGAGCCTATACTGGGGCTCTTCCCCATGCCAGCATTACCCATCCTGTAACTGGACCAATGCAAGAGCCTGGAATAGGGATGCTTGAGGAATACAATCTTTGTGAATTCTGATACAAACTGCCCTGATCCACACCTTCCAGACTAATGCACAGATCAGAATTCAGTAATCCACTGGATTTTGCACTTCCTGAATGTTCCGATTAGTTCTTAGCTGAAAAACCATACATTTAACATGTGTAGTTTTGACAGAAAATAGTTTAAAATGCATAATTAAATGAGTTTTTAAAAATCAAAATAGCATATTAATGTAGAAAAGGGATGGGATGGACACATGAGTGAACACATGCAAAGGTAACGTGGACTACAAATAGGTTAATCCATTAATCCCTACAATGGGTGTGCTCGCACGTCATGCTAACCCACCTTGGCAATAAGCCACAGCGAGTTGGTTGTTCTGTGAGCAACCCACGGTGCACCTGACAGATGACCAGGCTCACTGTGGGTTGTTCATCCCCTCCCTCCCCTTGGTCATCCCAGGGGTATCCCAGGGGACACCGCGGCAGGACCGACTTGTCTCCCTCGCCCTGCTGCGATTGTGAGCCATTTTCAGCTTGCTGTCTGCGGCTTTTTTCCTCTTTACCTTTCCCCCCCGAGATTGCAAAATGGACTTTGGAAAGTCCACCAGAATTTCTGAAATCAGGTATGGAACTGACAAATCACAATCCTCAATCTGAATTAGTGCAATGTCTACTAAAGTCACTGCTACACACAAACAATTTACAAACAGAAAACAATCCTTAGCCCAACATACCGTATATATTTGTAGGTCTTAGCTCACTCAACCAACAGTGCAAAACAACAAGTCAATTAATCCTTTGGTGGTACCTCTCAGTATGAGTGTTTACACATTCATAAACAATGAATTGATTGCTTCATTTATCTTGGATAAATTGCAATTCACAGGTATGGGAATGTGCGTACCCCATAGCTGTGATGGCATTTTGGTGTGATTTGTGAATCATGGGAAGAGCAATCCTATGGCTCCTAGACAGCGGCTGGGGAAACATAGGATGCTGCAGATCTCCTCGATACCTGTAGACAGAGCTACAATTGTGGAGAAAGAGGTCTGATTGTAGATGTTCCCTGCACCTCCCCTCCCAGCTGCTGTGGAAAGCTACTCAGTTCAGTCGCTCCATTATAATCATTTGAATTTGTGCATAAAAAGTTAAATATGCCAAGATAAATATTTTAATTTGAAATTTCAGACAGTCTGGAGCTTCAGAAAAAATCTGCATTTTCTGTTCAGTTCTACAAAAATTGAATTCTTGCTCTGTCTACTATTGAGATTTTTTTTAGTTTCCTAATAGTCACCTGATGGCAAATGAGAAAGTCTTTTTAATTGTGTTGATTATTTATTTATTTATTTATTTATTTATTTATTATATTTATTACTCGCCCATCTGGCCGGCCACCCAGCCATCCTGGGCGATATACAATTAAAACAATACAATAAAACAATAAAATAAAATATGATAATTAAAACAGTATTAAAAATTCTTTTAAAATCCTAATCCACCCCATATTCCTGCCTGAACAGCCATGTTTTTAATGCACGGCAGAAGCTCACCACGGAGGGGGCATGGCGAAGGTCACTAGGGAGGGAGTTCCCTAGTGATAAGAATATATTGTGCCGGTTGTCTGCGGCAACAGCTGTTTCACGGGATCAGGGAACTGGCACAGGCAGATGAATAAATGCAAAATATTCCCTTCCCCCATCAGCCTCGTGTTGCTGGGGAGAAGTTTGCATGTGGGGAGGGGGGAGAGTCAGACCACAAGCAGGCCACTGCCAATTAGGCCAGCAGGAGGTGGAGAGCCGAGGTCTCTATTTAAGGCCCGGCATCTCCGCCCCCGAAGCAGCGTTTTCTTTTTCCAGCTCTCTCCCCCCTCCCTGTATAGCAGTGTGGGC
Organism: Shinisaurus crocodilurus; assembly: GCA_021292165.1. NCBI lineage: Eukaryota > Metazoa > Chordata > Lepidosauria > Squamata > Shinisauridae > Shinisaurus > Shinisaurus crocodilurus. Next base: position 190,124,819 of record CM037879.1, read on the forward strand.
TTCGCTGGTTGTCCTCTTTGGGGCTGAGTAGGAATTTTGACCTGCTGTCCTGATTGGCCTGGGGCAGTGTGTGTGTTTAGCCTACTCCAAACTGTGAAGCCGGGTTGGGTTAGTGCTTTGACTTTTGGTCACATTTTTGCAGGAAGTGCGGAAATAGGCAGGCATTTTAGAGTTTGGTGATCATCCAATGGCACCTTTCAGGTAACTGGCAATAACCTGATGCTCTCCTGGCTGTTGTCCCGTGGTGCAGCTTGTGGGAGATTGGGCCACCTTTGGGGTCTCCCCTCCTCACTCACCAGTTGTCCTGCAGTGCCAGGTGGAGCTGACACCGGGAAGGCCCTCCAGCACCACGTTGTGTAAAGCTTTGGGGCAGCAAGTAAACATGCCACCCTTTTGGCTTGGATGCTTTCGCCCGATCACAATGCACTGGCCGTGGACCGGTTTAGTTAGAACCGCACTCTTCCCTTCACAGATCTTTGATTGATGAATCAATGTGGCCCTGATTTTATCCCATACTCTTGTGCCTGGTCTCTTCATTTCCTCCCTTATGTGCGCAAACAACATACCTTGCAGAAACGAAAGGTAGATTTAAGCCATGGGAATTTAATTGCTTGAGTCAATAGGCAGAAATTGGGAATCTCTAGAAAGGTTTCAAAAGGAAGCAGGAAATTTTTTTACTGATATTTCCAAAGGGCAGGAATCCAACTAAACAGCTGGGTTCCAAATGAAAAGAACTCTTATTCTACCACCACTGTTCCTTCTAAAGTATTTTCTGTAATTTTAGGGATTGATGCCTGATGTTCTTTCATCAACTCTGAAAAACTTCGGAAGTAATTCTGCAGTCTGCCTCAACTTATCTGTCTCTTTCAAATCCCTCCCATGCTCCTTTTTTGGCTAGAGTGGCTGGAAATGAATGCCTCAGTCAAAAGTCAATGTTCTGTCTAGCATAACTACCACTTTGACCATTGAGAAAAACTGTCAGTTCATTCATCCTTCATTGTTTCAGCAGAAACATCTCCACCACAATCAGTATTTCTTCACCTCAGACCTGGGATGATCTATCGAAAGGGGCAGTGGGGAAGAAATCAGTAGAGGGAGCACCAGTTCTGCAGCACTCTTTTAGATAGTTCATTCTAGAAGCATTACGAGAGGAAATCATAATATATAGGCATTGGACTGGTAAACAGGCATTGTGGAAAGGGCCTTTTTGCAAGTATCTTAGTGCATATATACTCAAGACACAGTGAGGCAGCAGGATCACACCCAGATACCCTATTTCTGGACCCAGCTTACCTATGCACATTGGAAAGAGCATGTAAACTGTGCATACCTACACAAAGCCCAGTTTACATAGGATTAGGCTCAATCTCTCTCACCTGCACCAGAGGCTGACTTGGACCTACCTGAGTGGCCTCCAGTTACTTGTGATGAAATCATTGCATTACTCAAGAAACTTAAAAGGGGAAAGGCCCCTGGGTTTAATTGGATCCCACCTGAGCTTTTGTTGGATCACGCAGACTGGTGGACACCAGCTTTGGCCGCGTTGTTCACATTTATTGATAAAACTGGATATTACCCAGACAACTGGTCATTGGCAATAGTGGTCCCTATCCACAAGAAAGGCTCCAGATCTGACCCAAAGAACTACCGCCCAATAAGCCTCCTCGATGTGATCAGTAAACTCTATGCGAGGCACCTTCTGGACAAGTTAGACTTTTGGGTATCTTCTAATAACATCCTGGCAGAAGAGCAAGCGGGATTCCGACAGGGCAGATCAACAATTGACCATTGCTTTGTACTAAATCATCTAAGGGAAAAGTACACACGTCCTCCTCATCACTCCCTCTTTGCTGCTTTCATTGATTTGAGAGCTGCTTTTGACTCTATTTCCCGGCCTCGTTTATGGCATAAGCTGACTCTCCTAAACATAGATCGTAGACTCTTGAGAAGAATCCAGGGGCTCTATGAGAACTCACGACTTTGTGTCAGAGTTTCGTCGAGGGGTGGCCTCTCAGAACCTATCCCAGCAAACAAAGGTGTACGGCAAGGGTGCTTGTTGGCTCCCCTTTTATTTAATTTATATTTAAACGACATAGTCCCCTTTCTGTCAGGCCTTGAATTCTTCCCCCCCAGTGTAGGAGGTAAATTTATTTCCATCTTACTATATGCTGATGATGCTATACTGTTCTCATATGCTCAGGTAGGGCTACGTAGGCTCCTGAGAGCCCTAGGGGAGTACTGCCGGAAAGAACTCTTGGCTGTGAATTATTCCAAAACAAAAATCGTGGTATTTGGCAAGGGAAGACAGAGGTCCTCATGGCAGTTGGACAATCACCAGTTAGAACAGGTCACGGCTTATAAATATTTAGGGGTGACTTTCAAGAATACTGCGTCCTGGATTCCCCACCTGAAAACTGTTGCATCAACAGCAGGGGCAACTTCTAATGCCATTATTTGCTATGCAGCCAGTTTGGGGGGGAGGCCCGTGTTGCCCCTCCTTGAACTGTACAAAGCTAAACTATTGCCACAGATACTGTATGGGGCAGCCTTATGGGCTTTTTCTGACACCACAGTGCTAGACTCGGTACAGCACAAATTTTTAACAAGAGTCTTGGGGGTTCCTAGATCAACTCCCAAGGCGATAGTGCAAATAGAGTCAGCATGCTGTTTAGTTAGAACTTTAGCCCTGAAAGCAGCTATCTATTATTGGCTCAAGATCATTTTCCAGTTGGCCCCTCCTCTAGTCTTAATGGCATATGAGGAAATGGACCAGGCTGCCTGGGTCTGTGCAATTGGCAACCTTGTATCGGAACTGGGCCTTTCGGCGGGCCATTTGATAGCTGGGGGGTATAATGGAGCTCGGCGGGTGGTTGCAAGGCGATTAGTTGAAGTGGATTTCCAAGACAGCATCTTGTTGATGATAAACTGCCGCTCCAATACATTCTATAAATACTTCCCTGTCTTGCCAGGAAAGCTGCCTGCTTACTTGATTTCTGAGTGCCCGTATGACCTTAAAGGCCTTCTAACTAAATGCAGGTTGAATGTTATCCAGCTTATGGAAGTCTTGGGACGGTACGATGGGCTCCCTAAAGCAAAAAGACAATGTCCCTATGGCTGTAGACAAGTAGAGGATTTGTACCACTTCCTTTTAGAATGCCCCCAATATACAGATTTGAGAGCCCAATATCTTCTTCCTCTCATTGGTGTTTTAGTAGATGCTTCGCCGTTAAGTAAACTTGTTTTTCTGTTAGCTGGAACGGATTATTATATATCCTATCGAACTGCAAAGTTTGTAAAACTGGCCTTGATAAGGAGAAATAAGCCTTTTTAAATTTGCTTACGAGCCTCGTAATTTAATCAATTTTAATGACCATTTTAAATAATAAATACCGGTAACAATTTTTTTTAATTTTTTTTTTTTTTTAACAAAAGTATTTGAGCCTTTTACGTTTTAACTTTGTATATAATTTTAACATATATATTGCTGCTTAAGGATATATGTGCATGTAAATACATATGTATATATCCATTTTAATAGTGTGTTTTGAATGTTCTTTTTAATGGTCACTTTTAAACTATGTGTGTAGTCTGTTTATCTATGTGTGCAACAGCCTGGTCGGCTAATGCAGAAATAAACTTGAACTCTCACCTTCCCTTTTTTTTTTGTCATGAAATTTTATTTTATTTCAAACTAAAGTTAACAAAATAAAGGCAACAAAAAGAAGACAAACATGCATAATAATAAATCAAGGTAACTAAAGAAACAAAGGAATTCGCTAATAATTCTTAGTCTATAACCGATATGCTTATGGAACATCTGCAGTAAAATAGCCTAAGTAGAAGCTCAATATCTAATGAAAGAATAAAAATACAATTTTTATTGTATAAAAATTGCATATAAAAGGGGCATGTGCAAGTGTGTGTGATTTCACCCCCACCCCATTTTGTGTAGTAAGGATTGCACATTATCAGTAGCAGTAGGCAGGGATGTCCACAAAATCTGAAACAGATTCAAATGAGTTCGAATTTCAGCCCGTGGATTCCACAGAGGACTGGCATCTTCTGAGTTGTGCTGCTCCTGTGGACTTGCGGACTGTTTTTTTTAAAAAAAAATTAATTCTGGGATTGTACACAAATGTGTACAAAAGTATGAATGTTACTGGAAAATACACTAATATGTATGCCATTAAAACACACACACACAACATTTTATACATCTCTGACTTCGGTCTCCACTGTGTAGCACTCTTTTTGTGTGTGCCATTGAACCATTGATTGTATGCTGAGCTAAGAAAAATACACAAAATGTTATGTGCCAGTGAAAGTTCCAGAAATTCAACAGACTTTTTTGTGTACTTTTCCAAAGCGGGGGGAAAAATCTGATTACGTCAATGAGCAGATGATGGAATGAAAGATGCCCAACAATCCATGAAACACTGGTGGAATGTATTAAACAAGGTCCATATATCCCTGTGGTAGGTGATCTCTCTTGACTCATTTTGGAATTGGCTTTGTATTTACATACTTTCTCAGCAGGTGAAAAAAGTCTGATTCCCATGAGTTTTCTCCTAGCTCAAAATATTGGCCTATTTGTGCTTATTTATAGTATCACACATACATACATCGGAAGTCTATTTTGTTTTGTTAATTGTTATATGCTTGATATTATGTGTTTGTTTTACATAGAAATAAAATTAAGAAAGCAATAAATATATATACATGCACATTATCACCTTTCTGCGTGGAAATTATAGTTTGGTTTGTTACTATATGTATGACTTAGACTTTTATCGCTGATGGGGTTTTTATTCTTTTAAATGTATATACCGCCATTCAGTTACAAAAGTGTTCAGGGTGGTTCACAAAGATCAGTAAAAGCATTAGGTTTTAGCCAGAGCTGGCTTTGTGCTTGCAGAAAGCATGTCCTCGCACAAAAAGCACCACACCCTATTTTTGCCAGTCTTCCCACACCCTGCAGCCTCTTTCCGGAACTCTTTGGTGCAGAGAGCTGCAATAGGTACGGAAATCTGCAAAAATGGGATGCTCAGCCTTGTGCGAGCATAAGCGCTTTCTGCTAGTGCAAAGTTACCATCGGATGCAGGCATAAAAATCCCATCAGGTATTTAAAAAAACTGGAAAAATAAAATTCTCCCAGGTTATTTGTTCATTTGTTTTGTAAATTTTAAACTTGGCTTTACAACAATCAATATGAGTTTCATCCAAAGTAAGGGATTAGCACCCTGAAGAATATCTGTGCATGCACCTACAAAAGAGCCAGCTTTGGGTGTTTGTTCTGCTAGAAGCTGATAGACATTCTGTACTACTAGAGAAAAAACATTCTGGAGAAAATGGTGTTGATTCATAATACAGCTGAAGATTTATATCTGGACAAATTCATCTATCAAACTAGATAATTATCCAATCTAGTGCCAACATAGTTATCAGGCCTACAAATGCCACATACAATAAACATGTCTATGTATGTGGGGTCAGGACCATGTCTACAGACATCAGAAGGTTTTTAATCCAACCTTCTGAACAGAAGCTGTTCATGATCTGTATGCTAAGCAGCTTGAATATAGTAGACTCTGTTTAAAAGATTGAATGGATGTCCAGAGGCTGGGCAGTGGCCAACAGTTGTGAATCCAACCCTCTTCCATGTATTCATTGCACACAACATATGTTCTGCACAAGGCTATGCGTTATGTCCAATGCTTGTAGATGAGCCAAGGCCCAGAGCAGGGTGGGTAGATACAATCTCACTAACACACCGCATGTTTAATATACATGTGTTACATATGTGCAAACAAATGTGTGCATGAAAATACAGCAAAAGTATTTTGTCAGAAAGAACAGTAAAATACTTTAGTCCTTTGTTTTCCAGACCCAAGGGAATGCTAACGCTTGTGTGAGATGGCTTTGCTCCAATATGAAACTCAACAGGCAAGACAATTTAAGCCCTAAAGAACTACAAGATATTCAAGCAACAGCTACAAATCCAACAGAAAGGACACAATCTAAAGTCATCGCCAACATATTTGTTTCACTCACAAGGCCTTCACGGTATTCCATATGCCCAGAACTCCATAATAGGGAAGACCTGGGCTACGTATCATAGAAGATAATCTCTTCCTGCATGATTGGAACCAGACATGAACTGTGATTTGCAAGGCCAGGACAACTACGGGAATAGCTGCACTACAGATGCAACTGTCATATCTTCTGTCAAGGGATCCTAGGAAATGCAGGTTTGTCAGGGTGCAGAAAATTCTGTTAGGAAGCCTCTCTCAGGAAAGAGAAACCAGAGAGTTAAATTCACTTTAAACTGCTTTGTATTTGTAGTATGGACCTGGGGAGGTGAGAATCAGCAACACTCAAGATCATCAAAGTTCTTCCATTTCCTCCTCAAACCCCATTCCTAGTTGGATCCATATCGGGTTGCAAGCTTTTTTTTTCTGTGAGGAGATTTGTGTGTATTTTGGAGTGCATTTTTCAAATTGTATATATTTTTGTGCACATTGCTGAATTATATGCATTTTCTCCCATTGAATAATGTAAAGGACCAGAGATCCCTTTATGCCAGAACCTGGGTTTCTTGGCCTAATCCTATGAGATTTTCATGTTTCATCATGCATATGAGATTATAGGATGACATAAGTAGAAATCTCTTACATTTGCTTGGGAAATTTTTTTTAAAAATGTACACATATTTCCTGAACATTTTTGAAACTCATTTTGTTGGTGTTGCCCAAATCACATTACAAGCAGCTTAGAAATGGACTTCCAGCCACAGACTGTGTTCAAATCCACATTTGGTTCCGGGATGGGCAAATTGGATAAACTCTAGTCAAAAATGAACTGAAATCATAGAATCATAGAAAAGTAGAGTTGGAAGGGGCCTACAAGGCCATCGAGTCCAACCCCCTGCTCAATGCAGGAATCCAGGTCAAAGCATCCCTGACAGATGGCTGTACAGCTGCACCTTGAATGCCTCCAGATTGGGAGAGCCCACCACCTCCCTAGGTAGTTGATCCCATTGTCTTATTGCTCTGACAGTCAGGAAATTTTTCCTGATGTTTAGGTGGAATCTAGGTTGAATTTCTTCTCCATCCCTGTCATGAGAATAGGTTGTAAGAAGATAAAAGCAACAATTACTCTTTTCTCTCTCTCCTGAAAAATCCCCTTGTGACATCCCACAAAACTGTTCCAAAGCCAAAAGCTGATGCTGTAGGTTGGGCCAGATCCCAGAAATAATGTAAAGGACCAGAGATCCCTTTATGCCAGAACCTGGGTTTCTTGGCCTAATCCTATGAGATTTTCATGTTTCATCATGCACATGAGATTATAGGATGACATAAGTAGAAATCTCTTACATTTGCTTGGGGAAAAAATACTGAAACAAAATCTCCATATATATTAAAATAATTTGATAATGCTCCTATATTTTACTGTCTCCTTTGTGAAGAAAGAAGAGTATACAATGAAATTGAGGCCAATATACAGTGCATATGAATTGAAGCCAGTTTTTCAAAAATATCTAATGAATTCAGATTCTGTAGTTTGGCACTAGAATATGTCTCAATTTATTCAAGGAATAAAAGAACTCAGACTTAAGGTATTTAAAAGCTTATAGTTGTTTGGATTCATTTAACTGAATTACAGTTTAGGAAAACTATATACACATAGATCTGGCTGGCACACAATGCACATACTTGATGCTTGGATAACATACATAAAAAAAAATCTAATGAGGATATTTTAAGACCCGAAAATCCATCAGCACCAAATCCACAGCACACAATATGGAAGGAATTAGAGTATGTGTATGACAATGTATATGGTAGGGGGAAAGGGTGGTTAAACTGGCAAGTATTATATGAAAATGCTGTCTTAAGAATTCGCAAGGAGATCATTTCATAAACCTGTCATCTGAAATAATTTGCACTGATTTTTTTAAAAACATACATTTAAATCCTGCAAATGTGTTTGCTCTTATAGCCAATTGCCTATTTTCATAGAAGCCATGATTTGCTTATATGAATTGTGTGGAAGCAGAAAATCGAGCAGTTTTGCCCCCAAGAAGCTTTAAAGTTTGTTACCACAATATCCTATTTTACATGCAATCTCTAGGAAATCAAATTGGCACTGTGCTTTGGTAAGAAAACTTTAGCTGGTCTGCAATGATGTGCAATTTGTGCACTGCAGACCTACCTGCTTTTAGGCCCATTGCCATGTCATTTTCATAGAACTGTTTCCAAAATTTCCACCGTACACATTCATGAGCCCCCATGTTAATTAGGGGGCATTTTTCTGCTTCTTGGGGAGAGAAGAAATGTCTGCAAGGTTTTAGTGGGATTGCCACTAACCTTCTAGTTACCTTTACATTAGGGAGGGGTCACTCACAGCCTGCATGCAGCTCTCTACCACTCTTGATGTATATCACAAGCCCCGGAAAGCCCTATCCAATTTCTCCTGCCATCCAGCAGACCAGCTGGGTCACTGGCATTGCGGAAGAGGTCGTGGCCCCCACCCTACTCAGCAGTCCCAATGCAGTCTCCCCGCAATGAATGGTGGAAAAAAGCTAGACCAAGATGTTTGGTTTAGCTCTACATTGTCCTTGGAAGATGTCACATCTCACAAATGGAGGAAAGGGTCCATACATTTTTTAGGATGACTTATGATCTGCCCGGGTTCATGTGTTACTGCCTTACTAAATGATATCTTCACTATGAATCACATTCACTTTACAGCTGAGGAAGATAACACTGTGAGGGTTGCCAAAGTATAAACTGATGCCTCAGAAGTGACCACTGGAGATCTTGCGCCGTTTTCCCACCCAAGGTATTTTGGGATACTTTCCTCTCAGTATTAGAAATAGCCACAAATAGGTCCATGATACCATCTTCAGGGATTTTGAGGGTCTGTCTTAGATATTTCCGGAAATACAAATGTTCAGCTAAAGATGTTGTTGTGACATGTATCACATTCACCAGCTGTGGCACATTGTTTACACATGGAAGGAACAGAATGGCTGGTAAACAAGTTTGTTATGTCTTTCTATGAATCTCGTGCTTTCGCAGGGGTTACTAGAGTGTATGGGAAACAGTATGAGCCTGTCACGTGGTTTGTATGTTCTGGTGACGTACTGACTTGTTGTTTTTCTGTCTGAAGCCATTTTAGAGAGATGCTGAACTTCTCTCTTTCACTCTTGTCTTCTGACTAGTGCTTGCTGGACTAATGCAATCATGTAACGTCTTTGTTGAGTGGAGTAAATCTCAACTTGCTCCACTGGATTAAATGCTTGCTATGCATTGTACTCTGCACATGGACTGTAACTAGGAAATGTATACTCTGTAGCATATACTTTGCTATTCAAATAAACAGGTAGCTAAATAGACCTGTGGAGTTTACAGAGTTATTTCCTTGCTACTTGAAGTAATCTGCAAACGGAGGAAGCTGGGCTGGTGTCAGATTACAGGGAGCTGGCTGACAACCGAAACGCTGGAAAGCTGTGCAGGGAGAGGGGGAAGGATCTGAACTTCTGTGTGTGGATTTATGGGCGTCTGCACACAGGAATAAGATTTTAAATCTTCTATCTCATACACGCGAGGCACTCTGCTTTTCTTCACGCCCTTTCAGATTTCACATACATTTTTCTTCTTCATGGATAGAATCATAGAATAATAGAAAAGTAGAGTTGGAAGGGGCCTGCAAGGCCATCGAGTCCAACCCCCTGCTCAATGCAGGAATCCAGGTCAAAGCATCCCCAACAGATGGCTGTCCAGCTGCACCTTGAATGCCTCCAGATTGGGAGAGCCCACCACCTCCCTAGGTAGTTTTATTTATTTATTTATTTCTTATATTTACCCCACCATTTTTCCTGCAAGGAACCTAAGGCGGCTTACATAATCCTCCTCCTCCTCCTCTCCATAGTTGATTCCATTGTCTTATTGCTCTGACAGTCAGGAAATTTTTTCTGATGTTTAGGTGGAATCTGGGTTCCTGTAACTTGAGCCCATTATTCCGTGTCCTGTAATCTGGGATGATTGAGAAGAGATCCTGGCCCTCCTCTGTGTGGCAACCTTTCAAGTACTGGAAGAGTGCGATCATATCTCCCCTCAGTCTTCTCTTCTGAAGGCTAAACATGCCCAGTTCTTTCAGTCTCTCCTCGTAGGGCCTTGTTTCCAGTCCCTTTATCATCCTTGTTGCCCTCCTCTGAACCCTCTCCAGTTTGTCTACATCCTTCTTAAAGTGTGGTGCCTAGAACTGGATGCAGTACTCAAGATGAGGCCTAACCAGTGCTGAGTAAAGGGGAATTATCACTTCACGTGATTTGGAAGCCTTATGAAAAGGCACTTCGATTATAATCGATGCATTTGCTAATTTTTGCCACATGCTGTCCTTGTGGATTAAATGGATTTGAATCTAGGTTGCTTACTTTTGTTTATGGATGTATATACATTCCCACATCTTTCTTGTTTGTTTGTTTCTTAAATCTTGGAGAAATCATTGTTAGAGGAAGTCAGAGGAAAAATTGAGGCATGAACTTCCACTGGCAGTCAACATTTTGGCAGAGATACTAATTATGTTTAATTGTTTCAAAATAGGGGACTTAAAATGAGAACAGCATTGAGATTGTATTGGTCTGGCTAGAATGAAGGACTCCCATCTCTAAACAAGGAATAACTTATCAGTTGAGAAGACTCACTTTCCCAGTTGCCTCTTGTAATTAACGTTTACACTAAGAAGATGCAGGTCTGCTGGGGCTATGTGCTGGATAATCTTCTAGCACTGAACTGAAATCCTCCTTCAGGTTTTCCCCAAATATATCCATCCCATGAAAATAGGGTGCAATATTGTGCTGCTTTCCTTGGGTGGGCGAGGAAGGAATTTCACTGAGTTTTGGGTAGAGGGGTTGCTGCTTACCTTAACTTCACAAGTTGGCTGAGTGTTTTTTCTTCTTTTTTTTAACAGAAAAAGAGGACCCAATCATGCTCACATGAGTGCAAGGCTCTCTCCACCATTTCCCACTGACTTCACTTCCTGGAATGGCATGATGGGATGGGTGAATCTATCAGACACAATCTTGTCAAGGTTCTCATTTTCCCACTGCCAAGCTCATCCCATCTCACGCCCACATTCCGAGCCTTGTTTCACACTGAAATTTGTACTTTTGTATGCATTTCTCAAATGTGCACATTTTGTATGCATGGTTCCATGGACTAAAGCGTGTTTTTGCATGTATTTGAAATTTAAATATATACCATGTGCATTATTAAGATGTGTGCATGTTTTCAAACACTTTTTCTTCTTCTTTTTTTGTAAAATGCATCACAAACTTAGAAATGTATGGATTTCCAACCTGAAATTGTGTTTGGTTCTTCATTTGATTCTGGGAGGTATGGATTGGATAATCTCAAATAAAATGTGAACCGAACGAATCTTTCTTTCACCCATCCATAGGAATGCCTTCGGAATGAAGCAATGCGAATGCAGGACCCCTGTTTCCGGTTAAAAAAGCAAGAAAAAATACTTGACCACCTCTCATAAGGTTAAGGTAAGTGGCACCCCCTGCTGATAATTTAAGGAAAAGTTACTTTCCCTACCCACAATTTGATGGGTGGGCGAGCTTCAATTTGTTCCCAACCAACAAATGGTTGAATAAGACCTGGCTGAACTTTTCAGCATAGCTCTAATGTATTCCCAACATCAGTAGTTCGCTTTCTTTTGCAACAGGTAAAAGGGGAAGTTCACAGAGACTTGAAAACTATCCCCAAAGTTGACAGTCTCTCTCACCACCAAAATGAAAAGCTGAAACAAGCAAGCAGACAACCCACAGATTTTATCTCTTACTGGGCCATACCATTTCAGATTACAGCAGCAGGGTTCAAATGTTTTAATGTTCCCAACATAAAATATCCCTGCACGTACAAAACCAGCAGGGAAAAGGCTAGCCTATAACCTTCTCTCTGACATGCTAGACATGAGGAATATTTTATATTGGGTTGTATTTGCTTCCCCACTTGTGGTCTGAAATGGGACAGTCCACAGACAGATACATCATATGGGGTTTCTAGAAACATTGAAGGCTGCCTTATACCTGGGCCAGACTGTTTATTCATCTAACCAAGAATTGTCTACTACAGGGGTGAGCAACTTGTGTCTCTCGAGATGTTTTGGCCTACAACTCCCATCAGCCCTATGCAGCATAGCCAATGATGAGGGATCATGGGAGTTGTAGTCCAAAACATCTGGAAGGCCACAAGTTTCTCACCCTGGTTTACTATAACTGGCAGCAGCTCTCCATATAGGGGTATTTTCCATTATGTGCTCTTTGGTCCTTTTAAAGGGAGATTCCCTTTGTACGGAATCATAGTAGCCTGATTCATACATTTACCAGACTGGCCATTCTTTCTGCACATTGGAAGAGTGGGCACACGCACCTGAGGATGCTTGAGAAATTCAGTCTTTGTGAATGCCTGCACAAAATGGCCTGATTCACACCTCTTGAACTCGTGAGAATCAGAACTTAGCTATCCATTAGATGTTGCATTTCTCCAAAACTCTTCTCAGCAGTTTAAATGTATCAAAATAATATACAGAAGTATCTTGAGAGGAAATACACACTTAAATATGTGTGAAAATAGGTGTTTTAAGAATATGCGGATGTGAGTGGGTTTTTTTTAAAAATGCAAATTAATGTGGAAACGGAATAGAATTATGGGTAAAAACATGCAAAAGTGACACAGATCAGAAACAGACAGATTTGTCCACCCGTACATACAGCCTCTCCATCCCCACATGGATATCTTTTGATTGATGTGTCTTAATGGATATGTTTTAAACCAGTGTTCTCCAAGCTTGGGTCCCCTGATGTTTTTGGCCTACAACTCCCAGCATGCTTTTTGGCCTACAACTATGCTGGCTGGGGCATGCTGGGAGTTGTAGGCCAAAAACATCTGGGGACCCAAGGTTGGAGAACACTGTTTTAAACTGATGTTTTAATTGATGTATTTTTAAATGTTTTACAGTCATGCCTTGGATTGAGAGCATAATTCGTTCCAGAAACGTGATTGTAATCCAAAACACTCGTATATCAAAACGAAATCCCCTCCAAAAAAATTGTACAGAGATTTTTAATTTAAGCCGTACTACAGTACTTGTATTGCAAGACATCGCTTGTATATCAAGTAAAAAAAAATTAAATAAATATTTAAAAATTTGCTTGTCTTGCAAAACGCTCTCAAACCAAGTTACTTGTAATCCAAGGTATTACTGTAATTATAATTTTGTATTTTATGCGTATTTTATTGTTCATAGATTCATAGATCATAGAGTTGGAAGGGGCCTACAAGGCCATCGAGTCCAACCCCCTGCTCAGTGCAGGAAACTAGAGGAGGGGTCACACATCCAAGTAATAACCAGGCCTGACCCTGTTTAGCTTTCCACGCTCAGACAAGCTGAGCCAGCATGAGCCACGTTGAGTGCTATATTCTAGTGGAAAAGCAGGATATATGTGAAATAAATAAATAGTCAGATAGATAGATAAAACGATGTGTGAGGTGGTCGCTCCACACAGAGGCCTGATTTGCAGAGCCCTCCCTCTTCTCCATTTGAGGGGAAATTATTGTATTAATAGGGCTGCCACACATACAGGCCTTTCTGTGGAGTGTCTGCTTCACAAGTTACATTATGTTCATGGGGAAACATGTGTACTTGCTCCTCCACCACAGAGAGAAACTCACTGGCCCTAAGTGTGTGTGTGTGTGTTTAAATAACCATTTCTGTGGGCTTCTACTTGCTATACCTGTCTACTGACACGTGTTAAGCTAAGGGTCAAGGAAGGCAAAGCTGCTGAGTTCTAAACTAAAATGTTCCAAATTGTTAAAAGAGAATGAAAGGCTTGACTGTGAACAAGGTAGTGAAGAAATATGACTAGATAAAACCCCATGGCCTGAAGGTGACTTTTGCTGTAGCCTTTCAGGAAGGCTTTCTGAGGGTGATGTAAGATCGAAGGAGCCCAGAAAGGGATACACGAGAGAAGAGCCAACACACAGTCTAATGTGTTAGCGGGAAGGAGGGAGCAGATGACAGATGTGAGGGATGCCATAAAGGAAGAACTGATGGGAGTTGACGACAGTCTGGATCCGAGAGGAGGAAAAAATAAACAAAAGAGCAGTTTAAATAGGTAAAGGGGAAATGGCATCATGGACAGAAAGCTGTGGAGGGCCAACGGAATGGGAAAAGCTGCAGGAAAGCCAGTTTTGTGGAAGAAATTCACATTACTGAAGCAACACTACCAAAAGCAACCATATTTTTGCCAAATGCATGAAAAGGAAAACATGATTTGTTTGCCTCACAAAGTTTGTCTTTTTCCTCTGTGTTGAAAGGCAGGTCTCTGAAGATGGGCTGTGCCTAACATTTCCATGAAACATTCTCTGGTGTTCTTGCCAGACTGAAAATTGGAGTGGAGGTAAGTCCAATAAAAATTAACATGAGGAATATTTTAAAAACCTGTGGGACTTCAAGAGTCAGCAGGACATTTCACTAGAATAATACTTAGAATTGGCCAATATTTTCCTTAGAACAAGATGCTGCACAAATCCATTTTTTGTTTGTTTGGACTGTTGTGTGAAAGCAAAAGCAGTCATTTTTAACCAATCAGTGTAACGTATCAAGGTTACTTTTCATGCAAGAAAGAGGCAGTCTAAGGTTTAGAAATCTGCTCCATGTTTTCCTCATAGTTCTAGCATACTAGAATCCGGAGCAGCTCCAGCTGAAGCTGCGACTTATTCCAGACAAGACAGGGTACTGTGGGTGGGGAAGCCAAGTAAACTGGATGCCAGTACTGTCATGCACTCTGTGAGGGGCTGTCTTTGAAGATGGCTCAGAAGCTTCAGCTAGTGCAGGATGCAGCTGCCTGGAGGCTTATGGCAGCCAGGCATTTGGAGCATATTACTCAGCTGCACTGTATCAGCTGCACTGACTGCCTATTTGCTTAGAATCATAGAATCATAGAAAAGTAGAGTTAGAAGGGGCCTACAAGGCCATCGAGTCCAACCCCCTGCTCAATGTAGGAATCCAGGTCAAAGCATTCCTGACAGATGGTTGTCCAGCTGGACCTTGAATGCCTCCAGATTGGGAGAGCCCACCACCTCCCTAGGTAGTTGATTCCATTGTCTTATTGCTCTAACAGTCAGGAATTTTTTTCCTGATGTTTAGGTGGAATCTAGGTTCCTGTAACTTGAGCCCATTATTCCGTGTCCTGCAAACTGGGATGATCGAGAAGAGATCCTGGCCCTCCTCTGTGTGACATCCCTTCAAGTACTGGAAGAGTGCGATCATATCTCCCCTCAGTCTCCTCTTCTGAAGGCTAAGCATGCCCAGTTCTTTCAGTCTCTCCTCATAGGGCCTTGTTTCCAATCCCTTTATCATCCTTGTTGCCCTCCTCTGAACCCTCTCCAGTTTGCAGTACTCAAGATGAGGCCTAACCAGTGCTGAGTAAAGGGGAATTATCACTTCCCGCGATTTGGAAGTTATACTTCTATTAATGCAGCCCAAAATAGCATTTGCCTTCTTTGCAGCCACATCGCATTGCTGGCTCATATTCAGTTTGTGATCTACCACAATTCTGAGCGCACTGAGCCACTGAGCTTCTGAGCCTACACAGAGACCTGCTCACAAACCTGCCAGTAAGTACATGCAAGTTAGCAGAAACACAAGAAAGGGCTTTTTGGTAGTGGCCCCTCTCCTTTTGTCCCTCTCTTCTATTTTCTTTTAGGCAGGCTCTAAAAACATGTATATTTAAAACTGCTTTTGGTTAGGAAATGGGGTTGGTTGAATTACTATTGCTGTTCTTTTTGCTTATCTTGTGACTATCTATGTAATGTTATGCTGATTCTTATGATGTGTTTTATGCTACTCTGCTAGTGTTTAGATTTTTAGGACAGTTTAAAAATTGTTTGCAATTTTAGTGATGCTATGATGTTGTTTTTATTAAATTATTATTATTATTTTTTTAATTGAGCTGCTGTGACTGTGAGAAGACTTTTAGTCTGCAAAACACCATAGAAGTCCCTTAAATAAATAAATAAATAGAATAGAATAGAATAGAATAGACTGTTTAGAACTCTAGCTTTCTGTTGTCATCAAGCTACCTTGTCAGGAAGCAAGGAAAGATTCTAGTTGGTCTCAGTTTAAGTACTTGTTTGATCCTAAGTTGTTTTAAGAAAACCACACACTGCTTAGGCCTCTTTGCATTTTCCTGGATCCCTGAAGAATATTACCTCAACAGGTGTTGCTCGGTTCTAAAATTAGAGAATTTGTATTCTTGTGTTTATAGGAAGAACAATGTCACCATTGCTTTTTTTAGACCATTTGATCTTCTGTTGTGTATAGAACAGAAAGAGGTACAAGATGGATGGAGTTCCACATTTCCACAGGAGAATTATATTGCCTTTGTTTGATCACAAACAGATTTCTGAGATTATTTATTTGTCAACTTCATGTCTTGTCAACCAAAAGGCACAATGCTGAACCAAAGAAATCCTTCAAGCAAAATGGAAAAAAACCACCAGCCAAACTTCAGGGTTGGGTGGTGGATTTCTTCAGCATTTGAGGAGGAAGGCTAAGAATCACAATAGGTTTCAAAGGCGTTTCATGCTCTGGTAATGTCTCTGATATAGGAAGATGAAGGGGAGTATAAAAATATTTTTGAACTAGAGAACTAGCTTTGCACAGGTTGGAATAGCCCTTAGTATGATACAGCAAATCCTTCAAGCAAAGTTATGAATGAAGCTGTCAGAGTTGGACACATTGTGCCCGCCCCATCTCAGTGAAGCCATGGCTACTTGCACCCCTAGGCCTTACCACTGGTGCACCCCAATGTCCCCTGAGGTCTGTCACCATTTCCCTAAGGGAGGACCTGACCACAGTAGGGAGGAGGAGATAGTGGTACAAGTCTGTCCCTGAGAGACTACTCCCCGCTGGCTTCAAACTATATTGATAGTGAAGCTATGCGCTGGTTAGGGAAGTCTACCACCTATTGTTTGAATAATAATAATCTTCTATTATTATTATTATTATTATTATTATTATTATTATTATTATTATTATTATATTTATATTTATATTTATGATGGTAACCATAGTCATCAATATGTAGACCAAGTTGGTTGGCTAGAAATTTAGATGCTCCAGAACAATAATCACATGTTTTCTGACTCTGAAACATGGCATAGGTATGTGTGAAATGCCCACTGCTCTCTATTAATGGTGCTCTTGCCATCAGCTTTCAAGACACCCATCAATCAAGGCAACTTGTTCTTAGCAAAAAAGAAACTTGATAGCATTAAAAAGAAAAAAAGAAAAAGTGAGAACACAAGGGAGGAGACATTCATCCTGTAGTAGAAAAATCATGGTGGATTAGACCAATATTGTTTTTATCCTAATAGTCTCTAGTGTTATTGATTAATAGTAATTAAAGTGAATAAATTAAAAATATAGTGTGTGATGACAAAATATATTTTGTCATCACATAATATATTGCATCTCATAAAACCATAGCTGTGGTGTGAAAGGACACTTTGGGAAATGCACTTTACTGAACAATCCCCAGAAACTTTGCAAACAATAGAAACAGCATAGGAAAATATTGCAATAATTGGATTTCATTTTGGATGAGCAGTACAGAGTTTAGCTGACTCATCCTACCATCTCTGCTTTGCCAAAGCCAGAAATATAACCCAAAGGCTTTCATACTACTCAGACATTTTGTTCTTAATTATGTAATGATTGTTACGTTATTAGAACGAGCATGGCCCTGGGAAATATTTTCACCTCAATACAGGCACCTCACTAAATCCATTTGTAGAACACTTTGAGCCTTGAAGCATATAGATGAGCAGGGTATTATGAGATTCCTCTACACCAGTGTTCTCCAACCTTGGGTACCCAGATGTTTTTAGCCTACAACTCCCAGCATGCCCCAGCCAGGTTGGAGCACACTGCTCTACACAAATTATAATCTGTTATGTAGCTTCTGCAAGTATTACGTTAATGCAGAAAGAGTATGGAAGGCTCTTTTTCTTGACAGGCTGCGGTGGCCAAGACAAACAGAAAGAAATAAGCTTAGAATTTCTTTTTTGCCATTTGAAGCCTCTATCTTGGTGTACGCTGTTGTAACACATTAGGCTCTGATTAAAGACAGGTTTTCAGGATGCTGTAAGCAGAAGCCAACATCAAAACCACAAACATAGCCTTGGAAGTACTCCTGATTGGAGGATAGTTCACCATACCAGAGTAATGGGACATGCGCTTCAGAAATGACCCACATTATCACGCATAGGAAAGAAAATTCTATTCATTCATATTTATACAGTAGCAAATACAGCTAGACATTGGACAGACAGGCAAATTTTCTGCCCACATGCTTAAAATCTATAAGAAGAGACACAGAAAGGGGAAAGATATGGGAGGATTCTAAAAACTAGAGCCCAGCAGAGATTAAGTTTGGCCTGGGAAAACTTAAGCAAATAGGGCCAGCCCTCTCATGAGGCTCACTGAGCCTCTTGCCTCAGGCAGTGGATTGGGAGGGTGGCGGACTGCCCACCTGCCACAGCCTTGAGTTGCCTGCCTGTCTACTACTTCTGTCCTGTTTGGGAGCTGAGCTCATGCTCAGCTCCATACAGTTGGTAATAGGAAGCTGCCATTTCAGATGCCAAAAATGCAATGCCTGATATGATGTAAGCCAATGTGGTGCAGTGGTTAGTGCAGAGGACTGCAGAGACCCAGGTTCAAATCTCCACTTAATCATAAAGTTTACTGTGTGACCTTAGGTGTTGCGCAGGCGCAAAAAACTCATATACACGGAGCAAGACTTGATATTAAAGATTTCATATTTCATCTGAGCTCACATGGACAAATTCATTTCTCTCCAAGTAAATAACAAATTCACTCAGGGTAAGTTTGCCCATCACTAGACAACATCCATTCACAGAAGTATATGCATATGACTCCATGTCATAGAGCTCTGCTTCCCTCTTTTTTCCTCAGCATACTCAAATGTAATGCACTGTCCAGGTGATTACAGAGATCAGGAGCTCTGTTTGTGATCCCATATCTTCATTTAGCCATGTCTCTCTATTTGGTGCAAGTTACCTGAGCTCCAAGCTGGAATAATTTGCACAGAGTTGGGAGGGATTGATGGATGGGGATATGGGAAATGTGTACAGATCTCCTAGATCCCTTAATGGCCCAGCACACTGGATCTGCACTGAGAATGGCGACATGGGAAACGGGACTGAATTAAGTCCCATGTTATTCGCAACATACGCAGAAGCTGCAGCTGCACTGAGGTGGGTTGTGCCTTGTGTAATCAGCAAAAAACAACAATCTGACCTTAACATTTGCTGTCCTACCAAATATGTGCATAGGTATACAAACTAACAACAATATAATATCACACAATATATGGCAGGAACCAGTGTCAGTTATCATTCCATAAAAGAAAACAGGGCCTGGCCCAACATATCTTGCTGCCTCAAGAGAGATACTATTTCACACACTGTATTAGCCAATTGGCAATTTTGATGGTGCCCGGAGTCTATTACTTACTTGGGAATACTAATTCCTAGAGACATATCACAAATGATTAAGCGAAATTTGAATAAGCTGATTAATGAGATATCACAAAATATAGACAGATGGCATCTTTAAAGTTAAGCTTGTGGGGTAAGGTTAATACACTGAAGATGAATATCATACCTAGGATTGTTTATGTGTTATATGGGAGTCTTAATATATACCTGGCAAATATTTTCAAAAACTTAACTCTTCGTTTCATAAATTTTTCTTGGGTTCCTCTCTGCCATGAATATCTTTGAAAAGGATGCAACTTTTTCTATTAAGGAAGGTGGATTTGGCTTTCCGGATCCTGTGTTATATCATCTGACCTATTTGCTGACCTGTACTAAGTTTTGGTCTTTTCCGCTTAGATTAGATTTTCCACCATGGTCAGTTTTGAAATCCTCTTGCCTGGACTAATGCCTCAAGTGGATGGCATTAGGCTCCCGGCATATTAAAATGGATAGGGTTTCTCCTACTGTTAGGGCTGCTTGAGATGTGTGGTGGACAATATCACATCAACAGTTTGATCCATTCTCGCATGCCAAATTGACCAAATGGCAAACTCCAGTCTTAAAAATTGGTAAGAAAATGTTATTGTGCCGGACTTGGATGGACAAGTTGATTTTTTCTTTGGATTAATAAAGTGACAGGAACTCATCATTATGAGTTCCTGTCACTTTATGATTTCTGCAGCAATTATGATTTGCCTGCGTTGGCTGAGTGGCAACACTTACAACTGCAACATTTGCTAGAATCTAGGTTTGGCCCAGCAGCATTTACAGCTTCACAGTCTCCTCCACTATTGGAAATACTTATTGAGGCTGATCAGTTATATCGACCCATGATCCATGTCTATAAAAATATCTATTATTGATTAATAAATATGATACATTGGGTCCAATGGAGGAATGGAATAGGAATGTGGAATGTCCTATTCATTCCAAACAGTGGATTGCCACTTTAACATGTTTATATGAAGTTTCAGTGGACCTCAGGTTACATCTTATTCAACAAAAACTTATGATCTGCATTTATTGGATGCCACAATGTCTCGTTTGTTAATAAGGGTTTGTCTAAGTCGACTAACTGCTGCAGGTGTAATACTGCTAATGCTTCTTTTAATCATATATTTTGGCAATGTCCAGTAGCTGCCTCTTTTTGAGTGGAAGTTATAATATGGATAAACTTTGTATCAGAACACTCTTTGATATTTTCTGATATACATATCCTTTTAAATTATCTACCTGTTTCTTGGAAGTTAAAGCATGCTCACTTCCTATAATGCAATGGATCAAAGACTTAACAACGCTTTCAGTATTTGAGCAGATGACAGACAGATGCCGCTCTTGAATGGACATATATATGGATATTTGGTCTGCCTTTGCTGAAGCTTATGTATACATCTGGATTTATGCTGTTATATGGATATTTACATATAAACAATTGTTAATTTCAGGGTTTTCTTTAACGTTTTTATACATCTGGATTTATGCTGTTATATGGATATTTACATATAAACAATTGTTAATTTCAGGGTTTTCTTTAACGTTTTTATACATCTGGATTTATGCTGTTATATGGATATTTACATATAAACAATTGTTAATTTCAGGGTTTTCTTTAACGTTTTTTGTTTTGTTTTTTATTTAGATTTTGTTTTCAATTGGGGAAATTCACGATAAAAAAAGAAATAAAAAATTGAGGTGACACTGCCACCACCTGCCTGCCGGCTCAACTGGCCTATCTGCTTAGCCGGCCAGGTGGCCGGCCACTCCCTCACTTGCTCAGTCAACCAGCCCAGCTGGCCACTCATTCCTGCCCCTCTGGCCTCTCCCAACTTGTGTCCCAGCCGTGGGGCTCCTGTGGGAGGTCAGCTGAAATTCCACAGCAGGAGAGTGGCTGGTGGGACTCTCCAGAGCACCCGCTGGAGGCAGCGGGAAGGCAACAGAGGGCCCTCCTGGCAGGGGCGCATGGAGAGCGGTGCTACTCACTGCTCTTCCTGCTCCACCGCCTGATGTGGGTGCAGCAGCCTGTGTAATAGGGTTGGCCTACTCATGGGCCTTTGAAAGGAACATTCTAGGAGACAAAATGGGAGCAGAATGTTGTAAAACTATTACATCTACTTCATGGTGGGTGTCAACACCATGTGTGGCAAGATATTCCAAAGCCCTTTTATTGTCTGCATGTTCCTGGCTCATGCAGTGAACTGAAAGAGAACTTTTCCCAGATACAGGTGACATTAAAAACGAATCGTGTCTTCAAAGTTTGCCTTGTATAAATCATTCCTGGAATGGAACATTCAGTAGTCTGTTGTGCATATGAACACCAGCTGTTTGCCTAGAGACTTTGGCATTCGAAAACCCTTTTGTGTGGAAAAATGCATAATATTTGAAAGGAATAGGCAAGTACAATATGTTCCGTAACATTAATCATATATAGGCATGTCCTGATCAAGGCTGTCACCTGGGTATGGGCATTTGGAATACTAAGGCATTCAGCAAGTGGTGACAGAAGGAAGCACATCTCCCTATAAAAGCATCTAGATTTCTCTGATCATGAGCCATATGAGCTTGAAATGGAAAACTGTAAAGCAACGTTCAGGAATGCTGCTGTAAAGGATTTATTAAAGAGGTTTTTGTTGCAACTTGGGGTTAGTCCCTTTTGCATTCTATGATATTATTTGAGTAATGTTTTCCATGCATGATCTATGATGAATTTCAAAACCAGAAAGATGGGTATGATTTACAAACATTGCCATGTGAATGAAGAGCTACCCAGGAAATAAAGAAGACAAATGTCTCAGTTTACCCAATTAAAAACCTTTGCCAGCTAGATATTCCAAAGATACGGTGGAGGTTTGGGATCCTGTGCCTTCCGCTGTGCATACGATGTAACATGCGATAAAGCATATCTCTGGTTCCTTTATCCAAAAAGGAGGGAAGGAATGTGGGAATCAAGCATCCATGCGTATGGTTTGCACATATGCCTTTAGTCATACATTATCACATTGTATCCTCAGTGGTGGAACTGTGTGTGTGTGCGCGCGCAAAGTTTGTGATGCCCCGCTGCACATATTTTGGCTCATAATTGTGTGAGCTGACCCTAGATTTAGAGGAGAATAAGACCCAATTCACATGTTTGTTAACTAGGAGATAAAAACTGCACATTGGGATGCATTTGGGTGGGAAAGATACTAGTACCATTTTAAAGGAAGACTTACAGCTCAAAGTAAACATATGGATTGTTTTGGTCATTATTTTCCTAACATATGGATGATGTGTTAGTGGCATTAACACTAGTTTCTCTACATAGCTTGCCACTGTAGATGGCCAGCTCTCCATATGGATGCAGCCACAATGCATTAAGATTATATGCAACCATCACTCAGCATCTGGGTCCGAGCAATCAGCATCAATATTGATTGATTTCATTTTGAACTGGTGTGCAGGAGATGATTATCTGCTGTCTCATTCCATGTGACTCTAGTCCCAAACTTCCAGCCTCACTTTCTCATCATACAAACTTCTCTCCCATTCCAGCTTCAGACTATGGTTGAGTATCTTCCAGTATGGCAAGCTAAGGGCAGCAAGCAACCTTTCATTTTACAAGCATCCCCCAGACCCAGCCATTGGCTAAGCTGTGATGTCCCACACAGATGTTCTCAGAGTAACATAACAGCTGGGGTAAAATATTTCTACCCCACAAAAGGTAAGATAAGCCCTTGGATAATTTAAATATCGCAAATGGGGCTAATATCTAACCTGAACAATGGGTTGGTTGTTGTTTTTTCAAAGCACTGAAGGGAAGACATGATGGCGTAGTAGTTAGAGTGTATGATTAGGACTGGGGACACCAAAATCCAAATCCCTACTCAACCATAATGCTCACTGTGTGATCTTAGACTAGATGTCATGTCTCAGCCTAACCTTCCTCACATGGTTGTTGTGATGGTAAAATAGTAGGAGAGCCAGGGATACCAACTTGAGGTCCATGGAGGAATGGTGGGGTAAAAATTTAATACATTATGGTGTTTAATTGGGTAAGTAGAGATTTGGCCAGATTTGTAAAAACAGAACTGATAATTTTTCTTTAGTTCAGTTTGAAAGCATGTCTAGAATGTATTTTGGTCATCTGGAAAAAATGGAGTTTAACACTAACTTTAGTGCTTATGATTTGAACATGAAGGCAGTCAGCCTGCAATTGGGATGTTCAACATTAATTCAGAGGGCTTTCGTTTGTTTATTTTGTTCCCTCAAATGAAGCTCAGCTCTCATGGCCAAATGTGTGTCTGGAATTAATACTGTCGTCATATATTTAGTCCTCCATTTCCATTCCAGTTTTGTGCTTTTAATGTTATATTGATTGCTCACAGTTTCTTAGCAGGTTTTATCATCATCATTGGTACATGAACTTGGAAACTCTATACAATTCCCTGAATGGAATTAGTGCTAAAGAAGAACTACAAAGCAATCCAAATGTTGGTTGACATAGATATAATTATTTCCATTAGCTGGCTGAATGTCTATGATACAGACCCTATTCATCAACTTAAACAAATAGTACTTTCCACCTATCTCTGGCCTTCAACAGTGGCTTCCAGATTAAAGATATGTTCTTTAAACATCTATGACAAGGGTGGATGCATGAAGGACAGGTTGTCATTGACATCAGGGTATATGGGAAAGAGTCAGCAAGAATGACATGTTCTTAAGTTAATGGGCTCAAGATTCCTTTTTGGGTTTAGAGAGAAAACAGAGTTGGAAAATTTGTGACCATTCCAAACAAAGCATGTGGCTTTACAACCAAGCACATGTACATCCCCCCTCTCCAAGTTTGTTATCTTTTTTTACTGATGCAGTCATGGAGGCTACACAATCTTGAGCAGTGGATCTGAAGGAAGGTATGAGCTGCTTAACCATTTCAACACAGCCATCACCTGTGTTTCCACTCAGAGGGAAATAGATATAGCTCTCTCTCTCTCTCTCTCTCTCTCTCACACACACACACACACACACCTCAAAAAACTTATGGGAAAATACACACAACTGAACTTCGCACATTGCTTAAGTCTTAGTGTTGCACCAACTCTAATGACCATATTCAGTATTTTCTTGCTAAAGACCACAAGCTTAGGTGACTCAACTCCAGTGCAAGCATAAGATCAAGGTGAGTGCAGGTGCAAAACTGTTGTCTCTGAACTATTGTAACCGCATAACTTCAGCTGTAGTACAGCACAAGTCTCTGCATCTACCCCTAATGTGAACACTGCATGCAAGGGTACTGATGATGAGGCACAGAAAGAGAGAGAGAGAGAGAGAGAGAGAGAGAGCAAATTAAAACAAATACGCGAAAATAAATAGGAAACAGGATATGTGGCATCTTATGTGTTGTCATTTTACTCAGCCTTCTCCAACCTGAAGCCCTCCAGATTGGCCATGCAGCCTGGGAATGATGGGAGTTATGGACCAAAACATCTGGACAGCTCCAAGTCAGGGAAGGCTGTTTTTACTTATTATTTAAATAATGTTAAAGGTTTCTTACATCTCTATTTATGAATATTGTGTTGCTGACTCAGCTTGCAATGTTACATTATGCACAAAAGTTATAGCATAGTTTAAAATAGAGCTTTACAGTGGGAGGAGGAAGCGAGAAGTGCCTCTGAAGATGCCCTAGAACCAAATGCTGCAATCCACCATTTGATGGGAGGAAGGCGTAGAGAGCACACATTGATTTCAACTGAGCCGCACTGGCTGCTGCCAATATATGTTTTACAAGCCCAATTCCAAGTATTGTGCTTAACTTTAAAGCCCACAATGGCCTAGGCCTCCTGTGCCTGGAAGTCTGTGGTAGAGGCTCATTCTGTGTACCATGTTTCAGCCTGCAATCTTTGCACACTTACCTGAGAGTAAGTCCTGTGGAACACAGTGGGACTTAAATTCTGAATAAATGTGCACTGTGAATCAGATAAAATCTGTACATGGTAGGAACAGCAACTTCTTTGTTGAGACATCCAACTGATTAAACTCACTCCCAACTAGAGAAGGAAAAACTCTCCTGTCTCATGTTGGATTGGATTACCTTTGAAATTAGACACACACTGGGACACTTTTTTGCTAATTTCTGAATAAATCAGAATTCACTAACTTTGCGTGGGTGCAGACATTCAAAGTGGTCTTGTGCAAACCAATGGAGACTATTATGTAATGTGGGGATTGTTATGCAGTCGGCCTCACCTCACCTCATAATTGCTGCAGGAGCCAATAGGAGCAGTTATGCAAATAGCCCATATGACACTTAGAATGTTCGTATGAATTCCTGCAGGGGCCAATAGGAGAGGGTATGCAAATCTCCCCTAGGCCATTTAGAATGTTCTCTGAGGGGGTGAAAAGTAGGGATGTAACCGCTCACCTTGAGCGGGCGTAGTGGGCCGAAATTAGCCCCGCTCACACCCGTCCGAGGCAAGCGGGCCTTACCGGGTCCCAGGCCCTGCTTGCCTCTCTGCGGCAAGCTGCCTGCGCCAGCAGCGACAGTCCCTTTGCGTCACTTCCGGCTGGCCAGAAGTGACGCACTGGGACCCTGCGTCGGTGCACCGGTACCCCACGCTACGTCTTTTCCGTAGAAACCAGGGCAACAGGGCTTAAAACAGCCCTGTTGCCCTGGTTTCTACAGAAAAGATGTAGCGTGGGGTCCCGGCGCGCTGGCGCAGGGTCCCATCATGGCGGGCGCGGGCGGCTCGAGTGGCATGGAGATTCGCTCTGCGCCACTGAGAATCGAGCGGCGGGGGGAATCGCTCCGCGCCACTGAGAATCGAGCAGTGGGGGGACCCACCGCGGA
The DNA here is from genome assembly GCA_021292165.1 of Shinisaurus crocodilurus. Classification (NCBI taxonomy): domain Eukaryota; kingdom Metazoa; phylum Chordata; class Lepidosauria; order Squamata; family Shinisauridae; genus Shinisaurus; species Shinisaurus crocodilurus. The sequence goes on from CM037879.1 coordinate 190,151,279, forward strand.
GAGGTGAGGCAGGGCGCCCCCCCCAGGTACATGTACACCTCTAGAAAAAAGGGAGGGAAACCTTTTAAAAGACTGCCTGACTGAATGACTGCTGTGTGGGGGGCGTCGTCACATAGGCTCCATCACGTTTTGATGGATCCACCCCAAACTTGGCACGCATACTCTCCATCACCTAAGGACAAAGACTGGCAGGTTCAAATCTCTGAAAAACCCTCACTGTGCCTGTACGGCCCAAAATAGATGAGATCCAATGGCGTCACTTGGAATGTTCGCAGGGGCCATTCAGGAATGGTAATGCAAATCACTCCAACGATATAGAATGTTCGTATGAACTGCCACAGGGACCCAATCAGGAGCAGATATGCAAATCTCTCCTACGTCAAAACAGAATGTTCATATGAACCATAGCTGGGGCCTACGGGGTGTGTGTGTGGAGCTGGGATTTCATTGTTGGGTAGTCCTGAGGGGGAGGGGGCAAGCAGGGATTTCATTGTTGTGTAGTCCCAAGGTGGGGGAGAACAGGGATTTCATTGTGTGGTCCCGGGGGGGAGCAGGGATTTCATTGTGCAGTCCCGGGGGGGCACAGGGATTTCACTGTGTAGTCCCGGGGGAACAGGGATTTCACTGTGTAGTCCTGGGGGAAGCAGGGATTTCATTGTGCAGTCCCAGGGGAAAGGGAACAGGGATTTCATTGTGTAGTCCAGGGGGGAAGCAGAGATTTCATTGTGCAGTCCCGGGGGAGGAACAGGGATTTCATTGTGTAGTCCTGGGGGGCCAGGGATTTCATTGTGTAGTCCCGGGGGGCCAGGGATTTCATTGTGTAGTCCGGTGGGAGCAGGTAATCCCGCGGGAGCTGGAATTTCATTGTGCAGTCCCAGGGAAGCTGGAAGTCCCGGGGGAGCTGGTAGTCCTGGGGGAGCTAGGATTCCATTATGTAGTCCCGGGGGACCTTTCCTATGGAGTGATTCAAAACAGCGGTCAGCGACCTTAAGGAATTTTGAACAAATAGTGCCTATAGGAAAATGAGAACCCGTGCAAACTTGGCACGGTCACTTTTCATCACACGAGCGAAGCCGCAGGCAACAGCTAGTGTTAAATAAAGCATGATTTACATCTTAGGAAACTAGATTGTTGCTTGGGTCAATGAAGAAGTTTTAAATGGCAAAACTTGCTTATCCAGTGCAAATGCATAGTGCCTTACAGAGGCCTGTATTTTGTGAGCGGTTGGGTGCACCCTGCACCTTGGCCTTGTATTTGCCTTACACAGGCCACAAGCTTCTATTGGTTTGAATGGTAAAATAATAACAGTAACACTTTCGTAGATTAACCAGTGAAGGAAAATTTAATCATACATTCTTAAGTAGAAAGATTTAAAACCACACCTGTTCACTTTCTGAGGCTATTTTGGTTCTGATTTGTTGCTGTATCAGGGGATGAAAAAACAAATATTAATGATGGTTTCAATTCAAACGGCTCAGTATTGCTAACACTGACCAGCAATGGCTCTCCGGCATTTCAAACAAGCCTTTCCCCAATCTTATCTGGAGATGCCAGGGACTGAACCTGGGACCTTCTGCTGCATAGGGATGTCAGAACAATATGCCGAGGATTCAGTTGAGTGTGGATTTCTATGAATCCGATGTGCGGATTCTGCAGTGGACCGGCTTTTTCAGAGCCAAGTGGATTCCCTGGACTTCCAGAATATTTTTTTCACTGGGGGGGGGGGGGGTTTGCATTAATTCGCAATAACTAATGCACATTAGTACACTTGCACAAGTCATATTAGTGCTCATGTGAATTAATGCAAGTAGAATGAAATTCTGGTCTTAAAAAAATGATTCTGTCAATGAGTAGGCGACAGAAAAAAAGAAGATGCCTGACAAGCTGTAAAACACAGGCAGATGGGATTTAACAAAATCCATACATCCCGACTTCTGCACGTAAAGCGTGTGCTCTGCCGCTAAGTGTCAGGTCCTTTCTTTCTAAGAAGAACACTTGGCAGCCCTATCCGTACTTTGCTTACTTGGCTATGTATTTCAATGGGACTTAGTTCTAAGTCAATGTGAATAGAATTGGACTGCTTGTTCATTAAGGCTGCAATCCTATGCCCAATTATCTGTGAGTAAGGAACTCAACAGGGCATACCTCTGAGTAGTCACGTATAAGATTGCACTGTAAAATGTATGTTCTCCCACACAGTTTAAAGAGACATCTATATTGTAGGCTTGGCAACAGGGACATTTATTTAAATTTAAGCAATTAATTAAGCTATTAATCAGCTAAAAGACAGGATATTTATCAACTAAAATTATTTAACTGCTTGACTGGTTTTACATCTCATCTCTCTGCCACTCTAGTATAGTGTGCTCCTTATTCCTCTGATGATTTGATTCCAAAATCCTTCTGTAGTCTCTTGTTTCTTTGCCATGCCAAGCTATGTTGGGGCTCATATATTCCTGACAATATTAATAAAAATTACAGTAATTCAGCAATAAATATTTATCAGGCAAACCAAAATGCAGTAAAACAAGAAGCATCTGAAAAGCCACTATGTGATAAAAGTCACTTTTAAACGAGTCCTTACAGAGTTATTCCTACAATTCTTTGGCCAGCAGTAGGAACAAGAGCCTTTAAAAACATAACATAACATAACATAACATAATCTTCAGCCTGCACAACCCCTCCCCACCATTTTTCTTCTATTTTATATCAAAGGCAAACACAACATTGAGTCCAGTAAAGCTTTGCCAAATGACTATTTTTCAAACTGAGCCAATTTTAACACCCTTACCCCCCAACTGAACGTGTACTAGCTTGCAAGTAAGTCCTACTGATCTGAATAACTGCTGGTGTAGTGTAGCAGCTAAGAGAATGAGTGGTAAGCTGCTAATTCCCTGGTTCAAAGCTTGCCCCCACCTCCCCATGAACTCACCAGCTGGCCTTAAGCAAGCGACTCATTCTCATGCTGAGCCTTCCATTTGCAAGCAATACGGGAATAATAATAGAGGCCTGCCTGACAAGACTGTTGTAAAGATTCTGAGATCAATGTATGTGAAACACTTTGAATGTTTGAAATCTATATATATAAAAGAAGAAGTCCTGACTGACTGACAGACTGACTGACTGATTGACTGACTCATCAACGCCCAGCTCAAACTGTTTAATCTAGGAACGTGAAATTTTGAAGGAACATTGCTTTTATGACGTAGACACCCACTAAATTTGGAATTTCCAAGGATTTTTGGAAATTCCGTCTCTAAGGGGGTGAAAAAAGGGGGCAAAATCACCCCACTCTCATATCTCCTATGGGCAAAACAACAGGGGAGCAGTTATGCAAGTCGGCCTCACCTCATAATTGCTGCAGGAGCCAATAGGAGCAGTTATGCAAATAGCCCATGCGACACTTAGAATGTTCGTATGAATTCCTGCAGGGGCCAACAGGGGTGGGTATGCAAATCTCCCCTAGGCCATTTAGAATGTTCTCTGAGGGGGTGAAAAGGGAAGGAAACTTGTTAAATGACTGCCTGACTGAATGACTGCTGTGTGTGGGGGGGTGTCGTCACATAGGCTCCATCACGATTTGATGGATCTGCCCCAAACTTGGCACACATACTCTCCATCACCCAAGGACAAAGACTGGTGGGTTCAAATCTCCGAAAAACCCTCACTGTGCCTGTACGGCCCAAAATAGATGAGAGCCAATGGCGTCACTTGGAATGTTTGCAGGGGCCATTCAGGAGCGGCTATGCAAATCACTCCAGCGATATAGAATGTTTGTATGAACTGCCACAGGGGCCCAATCAGGAGCGGATATGCAATTCTCTAAACAGAATGTTCATATGAATCGCAGTCGGGGCCTACAGGGGTGGGGGTGGAGCTGGGATTTCATTGTTGGGTAGTCCCAGGGGGGGGCAAGCTGGGATTACATTGGTGGGTAATCCTGCGGGGGAAGGGGCAAGCAGGGATTTCATTGTTGGGTAGTCCCGAGGGGGAGGGGGAACAGGGATTTCATTGTTGGGTAGTCCTGGGGGGGGCAAGCTGGGATTACATTGTTGGGTAGTCCCAGGGGGGGTGAGCTGGGATTACATTGTTGGGTAGTCCCGAGGGGGGGGGGAGAGCAGGGATTTCATTGTGTGGTCCCGGGGGGATGAGAGCAGGGATTTCATTGTGTGGTCCTGGGGGGGCAGGGCTTTCATTGTTGTATAGTCCTGGGGGGCAAACTGGGATTACATTGTTGGGTAGTCCCGGGGGGGGTGGAGAGCAGGGATTTCATTGCTGTGTATTCCGGGGGGGGGGAGCAGGGATTTCATTGTGTGGTCCCAGGGGGGCATGGTTTTCCTTGTTGTGTAGTCCTGGGGGGGGGAGCAGGGATTTCACTGTGCAGTCCCGGAGAGGGGGAGGAAGCAGAGATTTCATTGTGCAGCCCCGGGGGAGGAACAGGGATTTCACTGTGTAGTCGTGGGGGGCCAGGGATTTCATTGTGTAGTCTGGGGCGGGGGGCAGCAGGATTTTTTTAAAGGGAAACTTTTTAAATGACTGCCTGACTGAATGACTGCTGTGGGGGGGGGGGTGTCGTCACATAGGCTCCATCACGTTTTGACGGATCTACCCCAAACTTGGCACGGTCACTCTTCATCACCTGTAGACTCTCAGGATTAAGCTGATTTTTCTTTAAGATCAGATATTTCTGTCAGAAAAGATTTCTGCTGCCAGCACCCAGCCTAAACGATACACTTTCAGTCAGAGACACTGTGTTTTTTCCACACAGCTCTCGCAGGCCTTCAAGGAGGGGGGGGAACACCCTTTTCCTTTTTAAACCTGTTTTTTTTCCTTCTTCTTCTACATAAAAAAAAATGCAAAATGCAAATTGAAAATTTAAATGTAAAAACAAGTCGCTGGGGGCAGACTTTGAAGGTAGCGGGGATTGACCTAAGGGAAGACTGCTTCTCACATGGGCAGTTTTACGTGGCCTGTTCCAGAGTAAGCTCACCTAACTCTCTGGTAATCCTAGCACCTGAAGGGAGAACCACTAATGTAGTTTACAAAGAAGTACTGAAATAGGGTTTTTTTGTAGGTAGCAGATGCCAAATAAATAATTTTTAATTTTTGGTCTGTCTCATTGCCTGTTTGTAATTCCAACACGAAAAAATTCATGGTCACATATGAACGGAACAACTATCGTTGTTTTGTTGCCAATACACCCCAACTAACGTCTGTAATAAACATTGCTTATTTTGTTAAGACATCAACCTGTAAATTATATTTTGTACAGTTTGGACAAAAAACTCATGTTTCTTTTAAAAACAATTGTACCAAATCCTAAAATCCATGCGAGCGAAGCCACGGGCAACAGCTAGTGTTCTATATAAAGATGGCAGTTTTAGAACAGGTAATTAGGACTACATGTTGAGAATGCTGAAGGCTTCCCCACTTATAGGCAGAGAAAGCTGGAGGTCATAAAAGAATCACACTCACAGTGAAGGCTGTGGGTTTATCTTTGTATACCACATGGAGAGCTTTGGCTATTGGGTGGTATAGAAATGTAATAAATGAATTGAAATGAAAGGCTGGAGGTTTCACCGTTTCTCTCCTGCTTCAAAATTTCCTTTCACATTGGTTAAGCAGAACCTTTTGTGAGGTCCCACAGCATGTGATAGCTAGGAATGGGGGAGAAATTTGTTCTGTGAACTTACCTAATTTCACGCTTTCTAACCAATATGTGAACCAAAAGTCAAATTTGAAATTCACACTAAGAATTTTGCAGTGAAGTTCTTCAATTAAAAATGTGTACAAAAAATTGTATATTAGGGAAATGAGCACACAAAAATGTATATATTAGTGACAATAACATTCCAGAATACATTATATTAGGGAAATTGCTTGGGGAAATTTATGTCTCAGGCAAAATTGCATTAAAAAAGGAAGGAATTAGGAGAAATCCATACAAAAATGCATACAAATTTTCATGCCAACTTTTTTCATCTTTTTTTTAAAAAAAAGTCTAAACATTTGGGAAGAATGAAACTTCTCAACATTTGGAACAAACCAAACTTAAATCTACAAAAATGAGAAACTGAAAGAAAACAACATTCGTCTATTCCTGATGACAGGATATGCTCAATGTCAAGTTGATACTCAGTTGTAGTTAACCCGAGAGACAATCTGTGTGTACTCTGTGACAGAGATGGGTAGAGGGTAGGTCTCTAGATGATTTACAGTAGAGTGGCAAGGATTTCTGACTCCAAATTGTTTAACATCAGCAACAACAAAATTACTTTCTTTCCATACTAATTTTACTGGCAAAATGAAAACAGCAGGAGGGGACCAGGAATGGAGTTTTGAGTGGAAGGACCTCTGTTCAGTTCTGGTACTCAAAGCCAATTCCTGAGCACCAGGCTCCACATGGTGAATCTCAGGCATCTAATATAAACAAAAAAGGTGATCCCTCAGGACTGAAGTCCACCCACCCCTGATCTTTGGTCCAGCACAAATGTACCACTCCCCATCGCCGAACAATCATTTTGAGATTGGGAGTGTTCCATGAGTTCAAGCCTTCCTTCCCTCTCCATTCCATGGCCTGCTATAAATACAATTTTGCCACATCACTAGCTTTGGTCAGCTAGGATTGTCTTGAGTCTATGATTTGAAAATGTAGTATGAAGAGCAAGTTTGCAAACCAAAGTTTTGAGCAATTCTGGTTAGCTCTCATAGAATCATAGAATCATAAAAAAGTAGAGTTGGAAGGGGCCTACCAGGCCATCGAGTCCAACCCCCTGCTCAATGCAGGAATCCAGGTCAAAGCATCCCTGACAGATGGCTGTCCAGCTGCACCTTGAATGCCTCCAGAGTGGGAGAGCCCACCACCTCCCTAGGTAGTTGGTTCCATTGTCTTATTGCTCTGACAGTCAGGAAATTTTTCCTGATGTTTAGGTGGAATCTGGGTTCCCGTAACTTGAGCCCATTATTCCGTGTCCTGCAAACTGGGATGATCGAGAAGAGATCCTGGCCCTCCTCTGTGTGACAACCCTTTAAGTATTAGAAGAGTGCTATCATATCTCCCCTCAGTCTCCTCTTCTGAAGGCTAAACATGCCCAGTTCTTTTAGTCTCTCCTCATAGGGCCTTGTTTCCAGTCCCTATATCATCTTTGTTGCCCTCCTCTGAACCCTCTCCAGTTTGTCTATGTCCTTCTGAAAGTGTGGTGCCCAGAACTGGACGCAGTACTCAAGATGAAGCCTAACCAGTGCTGAGTAAAGGGGAATTATCACTTCACATGATTTGGAAGCTATGCTTCTATTAATGCAGCCAAAAATAGCATTTGCCTTTTTTGCAGCCACATTGCATTGCTGGCTCATATTCAGCTTGTGATCTACCACAATTCCAAGATCCTTCTCACTTGTAGTATTGTTGAGCCATTCTGTAACTCTGCATTTGGTTTCCTTTCCCTAGGTGCAACACTTGGCATTTATCCCTATTAAACTTCATTCTGTTGTTTCCGGCGCAGCGCTCCAACCTATCGAGATCACTTTGAATTTTGTTTCTGTCTTCCAGAGTATTAGCTGTTCCACCCAACTTTGTGTCATCTGCAAATTTGATAAGCATTCCCTGCACCTCCTCATCCAAGTCATTAATAAAAATGTTGAAGAGCACTGGGCCCAGGACCGAGCCCTGTGGTACCCCGCTCGTTACCTCTCCCCAGTTTGAGAAGGAACCATTGATAAGCACTCTTTGAGTCCGATTCTGTAGCCAATTGTGGATCCACCTGATAGTTGTTCGATCTAGCCCACTTTTAGCTAGCTTGCTAATCAGGATATCATGAGGCACTTTGTCGAAAGCTTTGCTGAAGTCCACATATATTATTTCCACAGCATTCCCACAGTCCACAAGGGAGGTTACCCAATCAAAAAATGAGATCAGATTATTCTGGCAGGATTTGATCTTGACAAATCCATGCTGGCTTCTAGTAATCACTGCATTGTTTTCAAGGTGCTTGCAGACTGACTTCTTTATAATCTGCTCCAACATTTTCCCAGGGATTGATGTCAGACTGACTGGCCTATAGTTCCCAGGTTCCTCCTTCTTGCCCTTTTTGAAGATAGGAACAACATTTGCCCTCCTCCAGTCATCTGGCACTTAACCTGTCCTCCATGATTTCTCAAAGATAATAGGCAGTGGTTCTGAGAGTTCTTCTGCCAGTTCCTTTATTATTCTAGGATGTAGCTCATCAGGCTCTGGACATTTAAACTCGTTCAGAGTAATCAGGTGCTCCTTGACCATTTGCCTATCAATCTCAAGCTGCAATCCTGCCCCTTCAGTCTGCACTTCAGGTTTGCCAGGGTGGTCATAGACCCTTTTTTGGGAGAAGACCGAGCCGAAGTAGGAATTGAACACTTCTGCCTTTTCTTTGTCTTCTGTTATCAATTTGCCATCCTCATTGCGTAGTTGTGAACCACCATTTCTTTCCTCTGTCTTTTACTGTGCATGTATCTGAAGAAAGCTTTCTTGTTGTTTTTAGCATCCCTCACTAACCTTAGCTCATTCTCAGCTTTAGCCTTCCTGACACTATTCCTGCAGTTCTGTGCTACCTGCCTGTACTCTTCCCTTGTAGCCTGTCCTTCCTTCCACTTCCTATACATGCCCTTTTTTGTTTTCAGGTCATCTCTGAGTTTATTGTGAAGCCATATTGGCTTCTTCTGTTGCCCTCTGCTTTTTTTCCTTGTGGGAATTGTTTGCAATTGTGCCTTTAAAATTTCCTTTTTTAAAAACTCCCACCCATCCTGGGCTTCTTTTCGCATTAGAGTCGCTTGCCATGGGACCTTACTTATCATTGTAAGTGATAAGTATTCTGTATCTAACCATAGTGTGACATAGAAATCCTTTATCCTGGTTCAAGCATCTGGCAATAGAACTGAATCTGCATTGGGCAGGGGGTTGGACTCGATGGCCTTGTAGGCCCCTTCCAACTCTACTTTTCTATGATTCTATGATTCTGTTAATGAATTCTAATTTGGCAGTCTCTTGCTCTTATCTCCCTTTGAAGTGTCTTTGTTCCACAATGGCTACCTTAAGGTCAGTGACAGAGTGTTCTTGGAGGCTGAAGTGTTCTCCTACTGGAATCTGAATACTGTCCTTTCTGATGTCAGATTTGTATCCATTTTTTCTTTTCCGTAGAATAGACTTCTCCAACCTGGTGTTTCGGACTTCAAGTCCCATAAGTGTGCCTGTGGGCCCAAAAAGTGACACACAAAGGACAAGCATGCCCATGGGCCCCAAAGGTTGCCTACCCGTGACCTAAGCACTCAAAGCCCTGGGCCTGGATGGATAAATCTGTCAGTTTCAGTTTCTCCTACATTCAATCCCCCCCCCCCCAAATCTCCCTCTCTCTCTCTCTCTCTTTGCCCCAAAATGAAGAAATGTATGGATTTTTGGAAATTCTTATAAAAAATGAATTGAAACTATTGAAAAAACTATTTTTCAACTATTGGAAAAAAATTGAAACTATTTTTAAAAAATAAGAATAAAAATCATAGATTAATGTGGAAGTGGGATGGAACAAACATATGAATGAAAACATGCAAAACTGACACAGAACAGAGAAAGACTGATCCGTCCATTCCTATTCTGATCACACCACACCTGAGATCTGAAGTCAGTGGGGGACTCAGAAGAGGGCCTCTGAAGATAATTGTACAATTCGGCTAGATTCATGCAGAAGAATCCATCAAAAATTCACTGTGCCAGACCCAAAATGGGTTGGCAATATCCCTTAATCCAATGCTGAATAGAATTGTAACACTATTTTATAATAACAGACATAACGGACAACTGGATCATCCATTATTCTCACCTCCATTATCCAAACCTGTTGCCCCAACTTTTCTGGATGGTCGTGCATGTCCCAAAAAGCGTCTCCTAATACTCGCACATCACCTGATCCCTATGCAAAGCTGAACCTATCTAGGAAGTGATGGGAGCCAGACCTTCAGCTGAATTGTACTGAACTATCTTTGTAGGGAAATGTATTCTATCATCTGGTGCGCAACAACACCCCAGGCAATGTCACTTTGTGTGGCAAAGTAAACAATCATTGGGAGGCCAGCAATTATACTTAAGACTGAGAGCAACATTTTCTAGATGAGACCAGAAGGCCATCTTATGCATGTATACGTATTACCCACCCACAGCAGCTGCCAAGTTTTGTATATTTCTCTACCTCAGGTGGCTTGTCAAAATATTTTCCACAAGTGACACTTGATGCAATACACAATCGCTTGGTTTATTTCAAAGAGTGAACTGCAGTGAACTGATGTGGTGCACACTGCTCTAATCAAAGAAAACAAGGACAGACATCGGATCTGATCGTGCAGTCTGGCTATTTTATAGCTGTCCGGCCTCTGAAGGAAGCCGATCTTTTCACAAACAGAACTCAGACATTTCTGTCTGCATTTGTTTGATCTTAACTAACAATCCAAATGTATATCGGCTGAAAGAAAGCACACATCTGCCACAACAGGCATGTATACAATCAGTTTAATGACACCATTAAGCACTGCTTGCCAGGGCCCGCTCATTTTGGGCCTTGTATAAAAAGAGAGAGAGAGAAAGAGATAGGTTTACCACCTGTACGCAATGGAAACAGCCCATTTTAATGAATAATTCCAATACCATACACTGCACAATGGATTGTTTTCCTAAGGTTGATTGCAGACATGCAATTACATTAGCTTTGAAAACACAGCATTTTTGTGTTCCAGCAAAAATGTTTCTTTCCTTTGCCTGTTTTTTTTTTTTTAAAGGTTGTGGCTAGACTTAGAATTAGTACAAACAGATATGAAAATGCTTTCAAAACAAGCACCTTTTAAAGCTCAGCCACTTTGGCAAAGCTTGCAAGGTGACAGGTGAGCTTAAGGGCTTGGTTGGGATTTCTGGATTTAACAAACCCTTCAAAAATGTATACTCACTAGGATACGTTTCTGTAGGCTTAAGCATTCTGAGGATGCTTTAATGTTGGTATTTGCAAGCATCTCTGATTGGGTGTCTGCTGAAGTCACACTGTGCCAAATCTCTCAAAGATGTACAAAACTGACCTTACATAACAGATGCAACTCAATACACAGAGCACATACAAAAGCATTATTGCTGCTAGGATAAAAGTCTATAGACTTGGTGGTCTTTAAAGATACAATCCTAACATGTTTAGACGGGGGGGGGGGGGGAAGCCTATAACACCCAGCATGCCCCAGCCAGCATGGTTGGCTGGGGCATGCTGGGAGTTGTAGGCCTTTTTTCTGTCTAAACATGCATAGGATTGTGCCCCAAATTACTACTGTAAAGTTAACATTTGTAGTGTGTCCAATCAAATCCACAGAAAATCTTCCAGACAAATACACACACATTCCCAATAACAGGCACAATCTAGCACATATTTTAATTTTTAAAAATTTATTTATTTATTTATTTATTTAATGTTATATACCATTATATGAGGAAAGTTTTCAGAGTGGTTCACACTTTTAAAATAAAACTAAACTAAACAAGAAAACCAAGAACATCCATTGGGCAGAAAGTTCCATAGCTGAAGCATCACAACCAAGAAGGTCGAGATGTTTTGGACTGCAATTCCCAATATGCAGAAATCACCATCATCAGGATACTGAAGTCCAAATGTTCTGACAAATCCCCCCCCCCCAAGTTTCATGTAGATGTTAAAAAGAGTAGAGGACAATGTATAACTTGATGGGGTACCTGACAGGATAACTCTCCCAGGATCTTTGCCAATTGTCAACCCTACCAGGCTACCCAAACAGATAATGAGCCCTCTTTTTTCTGCTCAGTCAAGGAACATGAATTCTGAGTTGGAGGGCTTTGTTTTGCCCTATAGGGATCCATCTGTGTACAGGCTCTGGGCCCAGGTAGGACTGGACCAAGCCCAAGGTATATATTATGCCCACAGAACAAAAGAAACTACAAGGCCATGAAGTTTAAGCAAGTAAAGTTAGGCTGCGAGCAACAATACAAAGGGGTGACACCCCACCCTGCTTACCAGCAAATCTCACCTGGGAGAAGATTCCTTTTATCCTAGGCATAAAAGCAAGTACTGAGTGCTTTCCATAGTTCACATGATAAGAAAGGGAAGCAGAAACAAGGTAGAAATTGTACAGTAGCCAACACTTAGCTGAAACAAACAAGGCAAGACACTTTCTGTTGACATTGCCTTTGAAAGGGTAAATATTTTCATTCCTCATACATGCCAAAAAATCTGCATGCGATTTTCCTGAGAGAGAAGATGGAAAGGAGAATCATACGTTCCAGATGTGCATTATGGGGCCTCTTGCACTTATCCTGATACAAATACTGTACAATCAGAAAGAACATATAACGTGGCCACAAATTTGATTCCTGAGGCTGAATCCTGTATGTGGTGGTGATCTGCTCACAACTAGGATGGAGCCAATATTTGTAAGCTTTAATGTTCATGTGGCCACTATGTGCTTGATGATCAAGTGGGCTGGTTCTCATGTCCACAAAATGTCACACTACCAGTGTGCTTAACTCTGATTCCCTAAGCAATCTAATTGATTAAATTAGCAAGTATAGCAGAAGCTGTCAAAGTCCAGAGGCTAGAGCCATCATCCAGCAGATGCTCAGAGGCCTCACCCAAATGTTTTTACCCAATTTCAACATTTCGTGAATCACCATGGCCCATGCTTCCAGGTCAGAGATCCTGCCCAATCCTGTCTCCTGCCAGTTCTTCTTGCCTACCACCTCATTTTTCTCTGTGCTACCCAGAGTTTCAAGGGTTGGCATAGCTGGACACCTGCTGAGGGCCAACACTCTAGCAGGGGGCCCACTGACAAGAGCTCCTGTGACCTGCTTGTTCACCTGCCTCTTGCTTTGGCACAGACACTGGTGGTGAAGCAGGAGTAGTAGATGCCACCAGCTGCTTGCTCATTGCCTCTCTGCCTGGCAAGCAGGCAGGTGGTAGCAATAATGAGGAAGAGGAGAAGGAGGAGGAGCTGATGATAATTCTGGTGAGCAGGTAGAGGGAGAGCGGCTCATTGAGGGTGTCTTGACCAAGGGCCCTCCAAAACCAGGAGCCAGCATTGGTTGCAACGTTGCTACAGGCTGCACTAAGAACAATTTAAAGACCTATGTTCGATATTCCCTGAATGATGCAAATTGTATCACAAAGACACTTCTGTCTTAAGGAGGCTTCAGCTAAGACCACAGCCTTCATGCAAGAATGTGGTCTGCTACTTCTTTCCCATATTACACATCTTTATTTCTCTCTTCTGGCTAATAAGAACATTGGAAAATAATCTAGGCTTTTCTGGCTAAACGTTACAGAGATTTAGTCATTACATCAATGGTTGCTGTCCGAGTATGAAACGTGTTGTGATGTTCCAGGAACATATGCATGTGTGTTTGGAGGCATTTAGCCAAGTCCACTGGAACATCATAAATATCTGTGTGTGTGTGTGTGTGTGTGTGTGTGTAAAACACCCAGTGAGTCCCTTAACACAAATTGCTTTTTCTAATGAGAAAAAAATGCAATGTTTCTAATTTAAATGAAAAACCAGGATTTCTACATTCATAGCCCTGAGTTTGCAGAAAATTATTCATGCTTAAGTCCCACTGAATTCAATGGAACAAGCTAGTTGAAACTTGTTTAGGTCCCATTAACATGTGGGACATATATATTAAAGATAGACAGGCAGATTTTTATTTATTTATTTATTACATTTATACCCCATCTTTTTTCCTGCAAGGAACTCAAGGCAGCTTACATAATCCTCCTCCTCCTCTCCATTTTATCCTCACAACAACCCTGTGAGGTAGGTTAGGCTGAGAGGAAGTGACTGGCCCAAAGTCACCCAGTGAGTTTCATGGCCGAGCAGGGACTAGAACCCGGATCTCCCGAGTCCCAGTCCAACACTCTCACCACTACGCCACACTGGCTTTCAGATAGATAGATGATGCTGATGTACTATTTCTGAGTACTTCATGGTAATTCAGGATCTGTTCATGGATCTGTTCATCCATTCTCCTTAGTAATGTAGTCAGCTGACATTCCCCTGAAGACTATCTCAGGGATGTGCATGACTCACTAATCTGAACACACACTCCATATGTATACTTTGAATCACTGGACTGTTTGGGGTTAATAGCAATGAAAAGAGTTTGATATTGACACTAAAGAGCTTGTTCTCACTTAACATTTCTGCATGCTGATGAGGGCATCCAAGTACAAATTATGCACACACCTCTCACCAAGTCTAAATTGTACCTTTTCCATCTCTCCTTCTCTATCAATAATATTGAATAATATATAGCATCTTAGGCTGCAATCCTATAGTCTCTGGGATTGTTCTAGTGCCCCCTCTGAGGATAGAGAGAGAGGTCAGCTCTAGGAGGGGGAGATCCAACCACAGATACCCCTCCCAGCCCCCATGGCAACTTCTGCAGTTCTTACCTCCCTGATATCAGAACTTCAACATCAGGAAAGGGAAAAAGAGGGTGGACAGGACCATGGCATGGGTAGATGGGGCCCCCAGTCCCAAGACACACTCCAAAATAGGTGGGGCCGTGGGGGAGATTTACACTAGCTCTGGAGCTGGTGTAAATAATTCCCATCCCATTGGTTGCAAATGGAGGGAAATGGTGAAAAAACACAAAGCCCAGAACAGGACAGAACAGAGGACACCACCACTCCTCCCTCAATTTTGTCCTGCTGCCATGTTCCTGGTAGGACTGCAGTGCCCGAGTGTCTAAAAATGTCCACATATGTAATCTCAGTAAGAGTTGCTCACCAACCCTGAAGAACATTCCCAATTACTTACCTTTCACATCTGCATGCTCAGTAAGGAGATCACAAATAGATGATCTGCAAATGTGTTTTATTCTCATAATGGTATTTTATTTATTTATTTATTTATTTATTTATTATATTTATACTCCACCTTTTTTCCTGAAAGGAACCCAAGGCGGCTTACATAATCCTAATCCTCCTCTCCATTTTACCCTCACAACAACCCTGTGAGGTAGGGTCAGTGACTGGCCCAAAGTCACCCAGTGAGTTTCATGGCAGAGCGGGGATTTGAACCCGGATCTCCCGAGTCCCAGTCCAACACTCTAACCACTATGCCACACTGGCTCTAACCACTACGCCACAGAAATTTATATTTCTGTAGTATAGAATCCAGGACTGTGTTTATCTGATGGTCAATTAACCCATAACCATCTGCTTTCCATGTCTTTTTCACTTAGAGATGTGAAGGCATAGAAATAAACCAGAAAAATGGGAAATAATGAAAAATATCAGGGGGAAAAACAAGTTTCCCCCCATTTTGTTCCAGGAATTTTTGGACCCCCGCCTTTTCAATTCTTTTGCAGTTCATTCCCCGCCCCCAAAGTTTCCATATCTCCAGGCCTACCTGCTAACATTGTTCAGCTAGATATTCATAGAGTGTTGTCCAGCTTCATGCTTCAAAAAGGCTTGCTTACATTCAGTTGCACTGATGGAATGTGGAGTATTTGTAATAGTGTCAGTGGAATGAGGTCAATACACCTTGAACAGGTTCTGAAGTCAGCACTTTGCTAAAGCAAGAGCTGACCTTGTTTTGTGTTTGTTTGTTTTTAAAAAATAATCAATAAACCACTTTCAACATCTTTGCATCTTCTTTGATAGCTCACAGGCTGGTTGTTAACTCTGATGGATTTTTATACCAAGCTGTGTGAAGTTACCTTTATAGGGTACTTTAATGTGCCCTTCGCACAGCAGGCTCCGTCAGCTAGGCCATGTGCATGCTGTGTCATTGGCTCCTTCCAGGTGACCCTTCCCTTTATTAGACTACTCATGGCAAGCACAGGAATCATTATGAAGCTGGAGAGCCTCATCATAATATACATTAAATTCCAATTTGTAGACAGATGCATGGATCACCCTGCCAACCAACTGAAATCAAATGGTATATTCTGTCCTCCTCACAAATCCAATGGCGTTTCCATAAGGAGAACAAGTAGCACAGCTAACATAGTCACCCATGGTGTGCATCTAATGTTAGTCCTACTTACAGTAGACTCATTGAAATCAATGGGGCTTTAGTTAGACTAAAAGTGGATACAACCCAATGAATATATCCCTGTGTCTTGATAACTGAGTCAAACAATTGCACGAACAATTTTAAAAGGCAGCTCTGGTGAGATGCTTTGAAAAATCTGTGACTGTCTTCATTCATGTCCAATAACAAAGATGAAATACCAGCTGTTAGGGAGCAACAACCAAAGAGGACTATGGGAAGCAGGGTACTGGATTAGATAGACTTTTCGTGTGATCTAGCAGGGCTCTTCTTATGGACTTACTGCTGAGTAAGGCTATACTGCTCTGCAACCCTTTTGAAGAGTAAGCCTTATTAAATTCAGAAGGATTCACTTTTGAATGAATGTTCATAGAGTCTTGCAAAGTGCACTTAGGACTGCAGCCTTATTGATCACATTTTGTAATCCACCCAGAGAACGTTTGCTATTAGGCAGACAAATAAATAAATAAATATCACATTTGTGCCCCACCCTTTTGTCAAGGATCTTAGAACATGATTCCCTGGGATTAAAGGATTTTAGTTCAGGAAAGGCATGATACAAATGTGCTAAATAAATTAGAGCTGTTAACTGATGAACAAATAATTGATTAATCATCTGCCTTTCTCAGCAATTCTCAGTGAATTCAATGGCATTTACTGGAAACTATGCAGAGGAACTTCGCATGCATAAATTTGGGTTGCACATTTTCACAGTCCCTAAGCATGGCCACTCAGCATTAGGTTGGATTGTGCTCAGAGGGAATTTCTCTCCTGTAAATGTGCTTGGGATCACAACCTCTCTGCAGAACTGGCATCGAGGGTGGGCATGGCTGGGGCTGACGACCCACACCCCAGCAGAGGCCCATTGATAAGAGCCCCTGGAGTTGCTCCTATTCTAATTTTTTAAATTACCGTACATTTATTTATTATATTTCTATCCCACCCTTTTCCCTCTTGCAAGGAACCCAAGGTGGCTTACATGGTCCTTCTCCTCTCCATTTTATCCTCACAACAACCCTGTGAGGTAGGTCAGGCTGAGAGTCTGTGACTGGCTTAAAGTCACCTAGTGAGCTTCCTGGCTGAGTGGGGACTAGAACCCGGATCTCCCGAGTCCCAGTCCAACACTCTAATACCACACTGGCTCTCATCATTGCAACCTGCTTATTCACCTGCCTCCCACCCTGGCCCAGAAAACAGGGGTGGTGAGAAGGAGCAGCGGCAGATGCCACGGGCCCACGGCCAATGTGCTCACTAGCTCTCTGCCTGTCAAGCAAGTAAGCAGTAGCAATGACGAGGAAGAGGATGAGAGCAAGAGCAGCTGGGAATAATGGGAGTGAGAAGATAGACTCATCAAGGGAGGGGGTCACAGAATCATAGAAAAGTAGAGTTGGAAGGGGCCTACAAGGCCATCGAGTCCAACCCCCTGCTCAATGCAGGAATCCAGGTCAAAGCATCCCTGACAGATGGCTGTCCAGCTGCACCTTGAATGCCTCCAGATTGGGAGAGCCCACCACCTCCCTAGGTAGTTGATTCCATTGTCTTATTGCTCTGACAGTCAGGAAATTTTTCCTGATGTTTAGGTGGAATCTGGGTTCCTGTAACTTGAGCCCATTATTCCGTGTCCTGCAAACTGGGATGATCAAGAAGAGATCCTGGCCCTCCTCTGTGTGACATCCCTTCAAGTACTGGAAGAGTGCGATCATATCTCCCCTCAGTCTCCTCTTCTGAAGGCTAAACATGCCCAGTTCGTTCAGTCTCTCCTCATAGGGCCTTGTTTCCAGTCCCTTTATCATCCTTGTTGCCCTCCTCTGAACCCTCTCCAGTTTGCCTACATCCTTCTTAAAGTGTGGTGCCCAGAACTGGACGCAGTACTCAAGATGAGGCCTAACCAGTGCTGAATAAAGGGGAATTATCACTTCACGCGATTTGGAAGCTATACTTCTATTAATGCAGCCCAAAATAGCATTTGCCTTCTTTGCAGCCACATCACATTGCTGGCTCATATATAGTTTGTGATCTACCACAATTCCAAGATCCTTCTCACTTGTAGTATTGTTGAGCCAAGTGTCCCCCATTCTGTAACTCTGCATTTGGTTTCCTCTCCCTAGGTGCAACACTTGGCATTTATCCCTATTAAATTTCATTCTGTTGTTTTCGACCCAGCGCTCCAGCCTATCGAGGTCACTTTGAATTTTGTTTCTGTCTTCCAGAGTATTAGCTGTTCCACCCAACTTTGTGTCATCTGCAAATTTGATAAGCATTCCCTGCAGCTCCTCATCCAAGTCATTAATAAAAATGTTGAAGAGCACTGGGCCCAGGACCGAGTCCTGTGGTAACCCGCTCGTTACCTCTCCCCAGTTTGAGAAGGAACCATTGATAAGCACTCTTTGAGTCCGATTCTGTAGCCAATTGTGGATCCACCTGATAATTGTTCCATCTAGCCCACTTTTAGCTAGCTTGCTAATCAGGATATCATGAGGCACTTTGTCAAAAGCTTTGCTGAAGTCCAGATATACTATGTCCACCGCATTCCTACAGTCCACAAGGGAGGTTACCCGCTAAAAAAAATGAGATCAGATTAGTCTGGCAGGATTTGTTCTTGACAAATCCATGCTGGCTTCTAGTGATCACTGCATTGTTTACAAGGTGCTTGCAGACTGACTTCTTTATAATCTGCTCCAAAATTTTCCCAGGGATCGATGTCAGACTGACTGGCCTATCGTTCCCAGGTTCCTCCTTCTTGCCCTTTTTGAAGATAGGAACAACATTTGCCCTCCTCCAGTCATCCGGCACTTAACCTGTCCTCCATGATTTCTCAAAGATAATAGGCAGTGGTTCTGAGAGTTCTTCTGCCAGTTCCTTTATTATTCTAGGATGTAGCTCATCAGGCCCTGGAGATTTAAACTCGTTCAGAGTAATCAGGTGCTCCTTAACCATTTGCCTATCAATCTCAAGCGGCAATCCTGCCCCTTCAGTCTGCACTTCAGGTTTGCCAGAGGGGTCATAGACCCTCTTTTGGGAGAAGACCGAGCCGAAGTAGGAATGGAACACTTCTGCCTTTTTGTCTTCTGTTATCAATTTGCCATCCTCATTGCGCAGTTGAACCACCATTTCTTTGTCTTTTACTATGCATGTATCTGAAGAAAGCTTTCTTGTTGTTTTTAGCATCCCTCGCTAACCTTAGCTCATTCTCAGCTTTAGCCTTCCTGACACTATTCCTGCAGTTCTGTGCTACCTGCCTGTACTCTTCCTTTGTAGCCTGTCCTTCCTTCCACTTCCTATACGTGTCCTTTTTTGTTTTCAGGTCATCTTTGAGTTTATTGTGAAGCTACATTGGCTTCTTCTGTTGCCCTCTGCCTTTTTTCCTTGTGGGAATTGTTTGCAATTGTGCCTTTAAAATTTCCTTTTTTAAAAACTCCCACCCATCCTGGGCTCCTTTTCTCATTTGAGGTCCCTTGCTAGGAATGGGCAGACAAGTAATTTTCGCAATTACCCAGGTTCTCCAAACACCAAGTTCATTGCACGTTGTTTCCCAAGTTTGTTTGCACTCTTTCTTCATTTCATTTGAATAAAAAAAAAAGTGCATTAAAATGCACACTTTCCCCCATAGAGGAAAGCAAGAAAATGTCCTTTTAAAAAAATCACACTTTTAAAAATGCACATTTTTCGAGTATGAATGTAAGTTTGGGAATTTTCAAGCATTTTCAGAGGACATACTCTCCTGCTTGTGTTTGGAGTGTGTGAACTTTGCAAACATAAAAACAAAATTCTCATGCATCCCTGGACTTGCCAAAGGCCCTCAAAAACCTGGAGCCAACATTGTATCTCTGGATTAATTCAGTTGCAAACAAACCATAGCCTCCTATGAAATCCTGCAGTCTGACGGTTTCCTCTCTCATGCCATTTATTGCAACCCTTTAAATTACAAAATTAGGGTCCCCCGCCCCAAACTTCTCATATTCCACAAAATCTGCAGCATTTTACCTTGAATATTTCCCTCTCTTACCTCTCAAAATATGATAATGGCCACACACCCCCACCCTCCTTTCCACTGTGCCTGGCATATGCTGAAAGGCATCTTCTAAGATTTCATTCGGGATAGGCCAACAATCTATGTGTCTTACTAAAAACTACAAAGAGAGTTAATGGTTTTAAAAGCACAGCGATGAAAAGACTGGCAGGGGGAGGCTGGGCTAACTACTACATGCATAGATCATGGAAGAAGACCAAAAGGTTGAAACTTTTTTTCCTTCTCCCCCAACAGACAGGATCAGTCAGGGTCACATTGGTTACAGTGAATTGCACAGCAGCATCCCTTGCCATTCATCCTCATCCAAGGCCCCTAATTACACCCCCAACACAATTGGATCATAGAGTGCTAAGTCAGGAGCTCTGGGCTGTCCCTTGGAGAGCACTTGGCTAAAAAGGCAGGGATCTGACATGATGTGACAGTTTGCAAACAATGTAGTTGAAACCACCTGGAGGGTAGCGGGTGGGAAGAGAATCACATTTTTACATTCTGAGGCAATTTATTCAGAACAATGCCTGTCACTTAGAAATCCCCCTAAAGCTGCTTGCCTGGAGTAGGCTATCTGCAGGGAGATTTTTTTCTCAGAGATGGTTTAAGGAAGAAGAAAGTAAAATAAGGGAATCTGTATCACTCTATCACAAAACACCACGTCGTTTTCCTTCGTTCCTCATGAGCGGCTTGTTTGAGCTTCCAAATCTAAGGGTCAAGATTTAGGGTCTAAATCTAAGGCTCAATCTCTAAAATTCAGACATAGGCTACAGTCCGATATCCATTTACCTGGGAGTAAGCCCTATTGAACTCAGTGGTACTTACTTCTGAGTAAACATGTATAGGATTGCACTGTCAGGGATTGTTTTAAATGGGAGGAGGAGGAGGAGGAGAGGAGAAGAGGTTAATGCAATCCTGATTTAAAACTCGATAAGTCCCAAAATACGAAGAAATTAATTGTAAATTTGTTAATGGTGGCTAGGTTAATGATTGTGAGGAAATGGAAGGTTCAGCATGTCTTTCTAATCACTGATTGGTATAAGGAAGTATGGGATATATAGCTCTACATGATGAATTAACTTGTAGTATCAAATGTAAAAAGGGACAGTTAGAGAAAAATAATTTTATGGATATATGGAGTCAGTTATTAGATTACGTGTTAATAAAGGGGAAGGGGAGCATGCCTTGTCAGGATATGTTATATTTCTGGAATATGGAATAGTAATTGATTAACATGATGGAAGGATATCAATTGGTCCCTAGGAGGGTGGGGGGTGCACCTTATGGTTTATTGTACACCGTTTTAGTTGTGTGTTATTGTTATATTGTGTTTTATTTTGTTTGCAAAAATTAAATTAAAAAATTAAAACTTGATAAGGCTGCACTTCTCTACAAGCTTCATTGGAAGGAATGGAATTTCCACTACACTCACTAGGACTTGCTTCCAAGTAAATTGGCATGGGATTGGGCCCTATAAGAATGGCATGGAAGGTTTCTGTTGGTTTTGGCAGACTTTGGACAGAGCTCAGTATAGATAATTTATTATTTCCTAAACAGAAGCAGCATGCTCTAATGCCACAAAAGTCAGAAACAAACACAGCCCCACCACAAGGAGCTTAAAATGACTGAGGCAACTTTGTAAGCTTCTGTTTCTCCTGCACTTTGCCCTTGAATGGGATTTTCAGACTTTGTGGGAGTGATAAGCTCTTCTCATGGACCAATGCTATAAAACACTGTAACAGCAAATAAGTGGTTAGGTTAGGTGAGAAACTTCTTCAAAATATAATATTGTGTCTGTAATATAAGCAGAGTAAGGGAGGGCCCATTCGCACAAGATGTTTTCTTCTACATGAAAACAGGGCCAATCCTTCCTCAGGTACGGCTTTGCATGGACAATGGAATAAGTGAAATGGCAATCACAGATAAAGCCAGTGAGAAATTCCAATGATAATAGCAACTACAGGGGAAGTGGTACTAGAGTCACAGAAATTGGCACCAATTGTATTCAATTGCCCAATTTACATGTTACATGTGTCATTTGAATACATGCCTGAGGACAGTTGAGATGGCGTGTCTGGGGCATGCTGGGAGTTGTAGGCCTTTTTCCTGTCCAAATATGCAAAGGATTGTGCCCTTAATGTCTGATGTAGAGCCATCATTACACCATACAAGGTGCCCCAATATAGCCCCAAATAGCCCAATGGGATGTTTAATAGAGACAATCCAGAGGAAACTCGATGATCAACTGTATATCTGAGGCATACTTCCTTACAAGGATCCCCTGGGCTAATGTGCAAAAAAGAATGTAGGAGCTATCCATCAGATCTCACACTTTTCTGAATCTTACACTGCAGTTCGTGATTTAAAAAGTATTGAAGTGCATCTTGTGACAAAGTATATGTTGTGTATGTTGAGAGAAAATATTGAAAAAAATATGTATTTTGAGAAAAATGTGTTCAAAAGTACTTATTTCAATATGTATATAAATATCCATCTTTCATGTGGACTTTCCCCTTTAAAAATCAAAGATTAATGAGGAAACAGGATGGAATGGACTTTGAACACATATGAAGCGACATGCACTAGAAATGGACTGAAGCAGCCATCCTTTGTGCAGCCCCCAGTTTATATTTGATTGGGCAGACATGCACTAAAAGAAATGGTCTGTGGTCATGTCTCAGAATACCTGAATAGGAGAAGAGACCTCCTGTATCTAGCTCAGTGTCCTGTTTCTCACAGTGGCCAATCAAATGCCCATGAGAAGCTCACAAGCAGAATAAGAGGGCGATAGCCCTTTTTTCATAGTTTTTCCCCAGTGACTGGTGTCCAAAGGTGCCATCATGACTATTAGCAACTGAGATCCAGGAATTTGTCTAATCCTTCTTTTAAAGCTGTCTGTCAGTAGCACATTCCATAGTTTAATTATGAGCTATATGAAGAAGTACTTCCCAGTTCCCATTGCCTGTCCCGAATCTCCCACCATTCAGCATAACTGGATGATCTTGGATTCTGTTACTGAAAAAGGAGGAAACACTTCTCTCAATCCACTTTCCCATCCCGCCCATAATTTTATACACCTCAATCCTGTACTTCCTTACTCACCTCACCCTCCTAAACTAAATAGCCTCAAACATTTGTAACTTTTCCTCATAAGGGAGTTGCTCCAGCTCCCTGATCATTTTGGTTTCCCCTTTCTGCACCTTTCCCAGCTCTTTTTGAGGTGTGGTGACTAGAACTGTACATAGATTTGTATAAAGTTGTTACAATACTGGCCATTTTATTTCCATTCCAATCCCTTTTCCAATGGTCCCTAACTTGCAATTTGCTTTTTGTCACCCTGGGCTGACATTTTCTTTGAATTTTCCACCAGGACCCCCAGATCACTTTAGTGGTCAGTCGCCACCAACTCATACTCCAGCAATATATATGTGAAGCGGGGGGGAGGGGGTTTGCCCCAAAGTGTGTCACTTTCCCCTTGCTTCTATTGACCCGTGTTTGCCGTTTTAATTTCCATTCACCCAGTTTGGACAGGCCCTTTGGAACTCTTCACAATCTGTTTTTACCACCCTAAATAATTTAGTGTCATCCACAAACTTGGCCACCTCATTGCTAATTCCTAACTCCAGATCATTTATGAAAAAGGTTTTTTTTCCTAAAAGGGCCTATTCCATTACAGATTCTTGGTGACTCCACCCTTTACATCCCTCCATTGTGAAAACTGTCTATTTATTCCTACTCTCTGCTTTCTGTTCTTTAACCAATTACCAATCAATAAGAGACCTGTCCTCTTATCCCATGACTGCTAATTTGACACTCAATGACATGTGAGCACACCCCATAGATATGCAGTGTTCTTAAAATATGGAATCTCCAGTATCTTCTATGCTACACAGAGGATGAATTCATAAACAAAGAGGTACCCCTTAAAAGAAGGAACATCTGGCAATCCTAGCTGTGGAAATGGGAAACAAGCACTGCTTGTTACTTCTGAAATCTTTTTCACTGAAAAGCAAGTAGGCTGAAGATAATAACGGGCTCTTGGCTATTTATTATAATGTTGTAACCTTTACTAGTACAGATTGTTCCTGTTTATGTGACTTGCTTGCCATTGAAAGCTAAGCAGGGTCAGGCCTGGTTATTACTTGGATGGGAGACCCCTCCTCTAGTCTCCTGCACTGAGCAGGGGGTTGGACTCGATGGCCTTGTAGGCCCCTTCCAACTCTATGATCTGTGAAATCTATGAAAATGAATGCTCCCACCTTAGCCGTGGGGGCAGAGACAATGTTTTAAATTTAAGTGCCTTGAGGGAAGAGGGGGCTGTTGAATCTATTGCTTGCTTAGCCCACCAATTTCTGTACAGTATTGCATCTCTGGCTCTCCCTATCAATTAGGTATCACCATGACCCCAGCATACACACTTTTGTCCTTCCCATAATAATGATCTGAGCACTGGAATATATTTTGAGGGAACAATTCAGTCAAAGTTATTTTATTTATTTAATATTTCTAGGTCACTTTTCAGGGCAGCAGCCCTCCCAAAGTGGCTTACAACACTAGCATCCCATATAGTTAAAACCTATACAGTGATAAAACAGCAAATTTTCATAAAAACAATAAACACTAGGAATAAAACATCTGTCCTAGACACTACTACAAATCTTCAACACAGATGAAGGTACAAACCAGAACAATCCAATAAAATGTACTAATCAGGGGAAGGCCAGAGAAAACAAGCAAGCCTTTAGGACTCCCCAAAAGCTTTGATGAGGCCTGATGGATTCCTAATGACAACCCATTCTAGAGCTCTAGAGCAGTGTTCTCCCAGTGTTCTCCCAGATGTTTTTGGCCTACAACTCCCAGCATGCCCCAGCCTGGCTGGGGCATGCTGGGAGTTGTAGGCCAAAAACATCTAGGGACCCAAGGTTGGAGAACACTGCTCTAGGGCCACTATGGAAAAGGCCTTCTGTTATGCACTTGCCACTGAACTGCAGTCAAATTAGGCAAGTAAGAAGAGCC
The DNA here is from genome assembly GCA_021292165.1 of Shinisaurus crocodilurus. Lineage (NCBI taxonomy): Eukaryota > Metazoa > Chordata > Lepidosauria > Squamata > Shinisauridae > Shinisaurus > Shinisaurus crocodilurus. The sequence goes on from CM037879.1 coordinate 190,176,390, forward strand.
TCTGTTGCAGACCTTAAAGTGCAGGCAGGCTTCTGAGCGAAGGTTCAAGTAATTTGGTCTGAAACCATTTCTGGCCTTAAAGGTCAAAAACAGCACTTTAAACTGGGCTCGGAAATGGACTGGTAACCAGTGCAGCTGGTGCAGTGTAGGCATTATATGATCTCATAGCCTTACCCCCACTAACACTTGGGAGGTGCATTCTGCACCAGCCGAAGTTTCCAGATCATCTGCAAAGACAGCCCCATGTACAGTGCCTTACAGTGCCACAACACATTACAATAAGTGCCTTTAAGGCCCATTGATTCCAACACAAGGAGATTGAAGCATGTGTTTAATTCTCCAGTTGAAATATATGGGACTTAACAGTGCTTCATCTTAGCTGGATCATGCCCTGTGTATAGATAAAAAGCTTGGGATTCATGCAAAAATATAGAAACTATAGAATGTGGAAATGAATGATACAGATTTGGGTCTTTGTTCTTTCAATAAGATTAGATGAGATTCTTTTAAAAACGTGTTTAGAAATTATTCCAGTAAACAGCCAATAATCATGAGAAAGTTACAAGGAAATAGGAAATATAATTAGCTTCTCCCCTATAGAAAATTCACAAGATTTTTTTTTAAAAAGCTAATATACCTGACTGTTTAACCCATCTCTTTCTCCTCCTCCTCCTCCTCCTCCTCCTTCCAAATGTAGTATCTTTATAATATCTGTTCTGTTACTTAAAGCATAAAAGGCCGTATTTTGTCTGTACTGTTGGCTTTTGTTCAGGAATTTATCCATCTATAACCCCTGTTTTTATAACATAATGCTGTGCTGTGCACTGCACTGTCATCTGGGTAGAGTTACTGTTTGGCCCTTAATCTGACTAAGCTATATGGCCCAATTTGAGCCTCCTCTCTCTTGCTGGAGGAATGGGTGGACAATCTGAGAACGTTTTAAAAACAAAAGATTCTTTGAAGAGAATGTAGAATATCTAATCATCATTCCATACAAACAGCACGTCGCATGATAAGAGCTGATCCTGCACTGTAATACTTCTGACTATCTGATGGGGAGGAATCACATAACTGAATCCTCCTGTATATAAAAGACATTCCTGCATGCGCATAGAAAGCAAAGTAGTAGAGTGTTCTAGTCCAGACATTCCCTTGACATGCTAGTCTTCTGTGTACGTGCACCACACGGCCTGCCCTGCGCCCTCTGAACTAGCTTGCTGTCCTCAGACGTGGGGGAGGACATTGTCAGTGTCAACAGTGTTAATTCAACTGTCTGCCACTCCAGTTTGCTTCTCTGCATGCAGTTGGAGGGGGCCTCTTTGTCCTTTGTCTCAGGCAGCCAGATGACTTGGGCCAGTCATGCCCTCTATGTACCATTAGACTGTTGCAGAGTACGATTTGTCTGACCACACTTGAGGCAGAAGATGACCGCAATTTTTAAACAGGACCTTTACCCAAGATTAACGGACATCTTCTTGTTACAACTAAAGCAAGGAAAGAAAGGAGGCAAAAGGGAAACCAAAACCATGCCTTAATACATGCATGGTCAACCATTTAGTAGCTTTTCAACCAATTATTTCCTCCTCCATACAGTGGGTTTTTAACTAATGGCTGTTGCTTATTCCAACACAGACTGGGAGGAAAAGTGAGATCTTGACTCACTTTGAACTGGGCTTTTGCAGTGGGCAGAAGCACATGTTTCACTGCTTTGGCCATCTGCAAAGCCCAGCCCAAAGTGAGTGCAGACATTACCCCTCCACCAGGTCTGCAGCACCAGCACATGCCAGAGGACTAGGTAGGGAAGGGGTCAGTGACAGCAGCAATTAATGACTGGCTGATAAGTGAAACCAACATTTGTGGATCACTAATGACAACAGTGGGCTGCATGTAATGGATGCATGGCCTCCTATTTGCCTGTTGTCAGGAACCCAATTCTGCTGCGATGCCATGTACAGCTTATACATCAGTTGACTTCTAACACTTTAAGCCTGCAAACTTGGCCCGTGGCTCACGCTGGCTCAGCTTGTCTGAGTGTGGAAAGCTAAGCAGGGTCAGGCCTGGTGATTACTTGGATGGGAGACCCCTCCTCTAGTTTCCTGGATTGAGCAGGGGGTTGGACTCGATGGCCTTGTAGGCCCCTTCCAACTCTATGATCCTATGAATCTATGAACCCTAAACACATTTACTTGAGAGTAAGCCCTATTGAAGACAATGGGACTTACATTTAAGTAAGCCAGCATAATATTGTGCTGCATATATTATGTGGCAGGGACCAAACGTTGCATGTACTATGAATAATATTCTCTCTTGCAGTTTTAGTTTTACTTTTCAGAGTGAGGGTTATTTCCCAATTTTATGCAATGCGTTCTCTTACTTATCATGCCAGAAATACACAATTTCGCTCCCCGTCTACATAAGGAAATCATATTAGAAAAAAGCAAGATTAAATCTTTTCAGACTCCAGCAGGTATTCCATTCATTCTATATCAAGTAAGGAAATGAAACTTCTCCATCTTGGATGAAACAATACCCTTACCTCCTCTTATTACCTGAATGATATAATCATACAGTGTCATCCTAAAGGCCCTGGCTTGGATCCAGAGAACCTTGCAACTGGTGCTGCATGCCAAAAGGATCTCTGGGTATTAATCTTTCAAACAACCACATGCCAACAGCTAAGCTGCTTGACAAACTCTGTTGAAGGTGAGCACACTTTCAAAAGCAATTTTTGATATGGTGTGTCGTGTGTGGGGGGGTCTGCCAAGTAAAGGGGGGGAACCCCAATAGGCATATCCAAGCCTCTGGCAAAGCCTAAAGTAGCTCTGTGGATCCTGGCCCTTATGCCAAAGTGCAGATGTGCCCTGAGGATTTTTTTTTAAGGAATTCTTTTAATTCCAAAGATATGAAACGTACATAAATACATATTCACAATTCCAAAAATTGGGAAAAAATACACAAACACAGACAACAAGGAAATAAACTAAGTTATATTCTCTATTTAATCACACATACTATTTAACCATACATCTTTTTACTCCTCTCAGAAATCCTACAGATTATTATTTCTTGAAAGCCCTTTAAATTTGCCTCAAATTTCATTTTACTGTAATTTGGTGGTGGCTTGCAGAACTCTTCTGCAGGATAAATGTTAAGGAACGTGGGACAGGGGCAGGGAGAGAAAAAATGCTGATATATCAAGTCTCAGTCTTAAAATGGGGTATACAGGGAAATAGCAGATTTACAGTAGCCCTATTCATGCACTCAGTGGTGCAGCTTGGTATGTTTAGACCCTGGACTTAATGGTCTTATGGGAGGGTGGGTTAGATGGCCATGTGTTTTACTTCAGTTGTGAAGCATACAGCTAACATTTCTCTGTCCCCCAAACACCATATCACACTTTGCAGCTGCTTCTCCATTCCTTATACAATCATGCCTTGGATTGAGAGCATAATTCGTTCCGGAAACGTGCTTGTAATCCAAAACACTCTCATATCAAAACGAAATCCCCCCAAAAAAATTTGTACAGAGATGTTTAATTTAAGCCGTACTACAGTACTTGTATTGCAAGAAGTCGCTTGTATATCAAGTCAAAAAAATTAAATAAATATTTAAAAATTTGCTTGTCTTGCAAAACGCTCTCAAACCAAGTTACTTGCAATCCAAGGTATTACTGTATATTAGAACAAGAACAGCTACAACAAAACTGTTTGCCTGTTATTTTAAAAAAAGATACTCTGAACATGTGCAGTTTTCTATTTTAAAGTTACTCATAGCACCATCATGGCTCCAGGAATAAAATGGAGTTTGCTTCTGCTGCCCTCATGACCTGCAGCTCCCTGGGGGGTCATTTAGGGGATCCCTGGGCTGCGGCTGCGGGGTCCTGGACTCTGGCCAGGTCCAGCCCTGCCTGTGCCACTGCAAGCATGGTTAATGTGAATAGACTGACTGTGGCAAAAAGGACAGCAGAGCCACACATTTAGTCCCTCCCACAATGTCACACTGCTCCTCCCGCTCCCAGTGCTACTGTTCTGCCATGTTCTGCATAACGTCTGCAGCAGGGAGCCTCCTGTACTCGTGGAGTCTCTTCACAAGGTTTGGAACCCTGTTTGGGCTAGGTTCCTCAGTGTGCAGGAATGTATAAATCAGGGCTCTCCAATCTTGGGTCCCCAGATATTGCTGGACTACAGCTCCCAGAATCCCTTGCAATTAGCCATGCTGGCTGGGTATGCTGGGAGCTGTAGGCCAGCAACATCTGGGGACCCAAGGTTGGATAGCCCTGGTATAAATGTTCTTGAAGTCATTGGAGTCTAGCCAGAATAGGAGAGATTCTAGGAGAGATGGGATAGTAAATGTGTCCCTGGGACCCTCCGAATTCAGAACCTCGATGCAGGCCAATCCGGAAAAGTCCTGCGTAAGCCAGGCTGTTGGAATCTGTTCGTCACTGATTCTAAGGGGTTTCTCAGTTACTGAAGGGACATATGCTTTATGATCTGGCTCAGAAGTTGCTTGCAGCCACCATTTATTTATTTATTTAATACATTTGTATACTGCCCAATAGCCAAAGCTCTCTGGGCGGTTTACAACAGTTAAAATCATAAAATACAATATAAAATATAAAATTTAAAACCACAGATTAAAAACAAACAGCGGAGCTAGCAGCAGCAGTTACAATAACGGAATTAAAAACAATTACAAGATTAAAATGATTAAAATGCCTGGGAGAACAGAAAGGTCTTCACCTGGCGTCGGAAAGAATACAAAGTAGGCGCCAGGCAAACCTCTTTGGGGAGCTCATTCCATAACTGGGGTGCCACAGCAGAAAAGGCCCTCCTCCTGGTAGCCACCTGCCTCACTTCCTTTGGCAGGGGCTCTCGGAGAAGGACCGCTGATGCAGATCTTAGTGTCCGGGCAGGAACATATGGGAGGAGATGATACTTCAGATACCCTGGACCCAAGCCGTTTAGGGCTTTAAATGTTAGCACCAGCAGTTTGAATCGGGCCCGGAAACATACTGGCAGCCAGTGCAGATGAGAAAGCACTGGCATAATATGTTCTCGTCAGCCAGTCCCCGTTAACAATCTCACTGCCCTATTTTGGACCAGCTGAAGTTTCTGGACCGTTTTCAAAGGCAGCCCCACGTATAACGCATTGCAGTAATCCAAACGAGAGGTTACCAGAGCATGGATAACTGTAGCTAGGCTATCTCTGTCCAGATAAGGACGTAGTTGGTATATCAGCCTAAGATGATAAAAGGTGCTCCGTGCCACCGAGTTCACCTGTGCCTCGAGTGACAGCTGTGGATCCAAGAGCACCCCCAAACTACGAACCTGATCCTTCAGGGGGAGTGCAACCTCATCCAGAACTGGTTGAATATCACTTAGCCGGGCAGACGAACCACCCACTAACAGTACTTCCATCTTATCTGGATTGAGTCTCAGTTTATTAGCCCTCATCCAGTCCATTACTGTGTCCAGGCACTGATTCAGAATCAGAACAGCCACTGCCTCACCTGGATTAGATGAAAAGGAGAGATAGAGCTGGGTGTCATCTGCATATTGATGACACCTCAGCCCACACCTCCGGATAACCTCTCCCAGTGGTTTCATGTAGATGTTAAACAGCATAGGAGATAAAATAGAGCCCTGTGGCACCCCATGGCATAACTGCCAAGGGACAGAACAGTAATCCCCCAGCACCACCTTCTGGAATCGGCTGCCCAAGTAGGATCGGAACCACTGGAGCGCAGTGCCTCCAACTCCCAACGCAGACAACCTATCCAGAAGGATACCATGTTTGATGGTATCGAAAGCTGCTGAGAGGTCCAAGAGAATCAACAGGGTCGCACTCCCCCTGTCCCTCTCCCGGCAGAGGTCATCCCATCCCACAAGGCGACCAAGGCAGTTTCCATTCCAAAACCAGGCCTGAATCCAGATTGAAATGGATCTAGATAGTCCATTTCATCCAAGAGTGCCTGGAGTTGACCAGCAACCACCCACTCAAGCACCTTGCCCAGGAATGGGATATTAGCTACCGGCCTGTAGTTATTAACATTATTCCATTTCAGTGTTCTGCTTTAATCTTCCGCTCCCACTGTTACAATTGGTTAGGCCACGGGCAGTCATGTCATCTACAACTTGGTCTTCATAGATGTAGTCAGAGGTCTACCTAACCAGCCACTTCAGATTCTCATCATGATGAATCATAGAATCATAGAATCATTGAAATGTAGAGTTGGAAGGGGCCTACCAGGCCATCGAGTCCAACCCCCTGCTCAATGCAGGAATCCAGGTCAAAGCATCCCTGACAGATGGCTGTCCAGCTGCACCTTGAATGCCTCCAGAGTGGGAGAGCCCACCACCTCCCTAGGTAGTTGGTTCCATTGTCTTATTGCTCTGACAGTCAGGAAATTTTTCCTGATGTTTAGGTGGAATCTGGGTTCCTGTAACTTGAGCCCATTATTCCGTGTCCTGCAAACTGGGATGATCGAGAAGAGATCCTGGCCCTCCTCTGTGTGACACCCCTTTAAGTACTGGAAGAGTGCTATCATATCTTCCCTCAGTCTCCTCTTCTGAAGGCTAAACATGCCCAGTTCTTTCAGTCTATCCTCATAGGGCCTTGTTTCCAGTCCTTGTTGCCCTCCTCTGAACCCTCTCCAGTTTGTCTACGTCCTTCTTAAAGTGTGGTGCCCAGAACTGGATGCAGTACTCAAGATGAGGCCTAACCAGTGCTGAATTAAGGGGAATTATCACTTCACACGATTTGGAAGCTATACTTCTATTAATGCAGCCCAAAATAGCATTTGCCTTCTTTGCAGCCACATCGCATTGCTGGCTCATATTCAGTTTGTGATCTACCACAATTCCATGAACATTATGAACATTGCTCTCTTCTACATTACAAAAGTATGCCTCATCCTGAAATGGCTAAAAAGAGCAAAGAATTCCCAATGTTTTAGTCCATAAACACAAGGCATGCCATTTTTCACATGGTACCCAGAAAAGGCCAACTGGGAATTGAGTATATAAACTTGCTTCACTGTATTTTTTACAAAGGGCTTTATCATCCATCCTGTTTACAAATAATTGTTAGTCACTGTACATTCTTCAAACCCAATGACAACAGAATATAAATAAATTAGCCACTCCGAAGCGAGACTTTCCTTTTGCTGCAGTTACTATAAACACGCTGTTCAGCTCTGGTTTAATAAAAGGTCTTTTCATTGCTGGTTTTGGATGACAATTTTTTATTGAAGAAGAAACAAATATGCCAACGGAGAGTTGGATCCAGATGTTGAAGGGAGAAAGAGTCCAGTGCAAAGCTGTTCTCTTGGGTGTGATGGATTATTATTGTCACAATTTATGTAGCATTTTCTGATTTTACAGATAAGTAACTAAGGCTGAAATATGGTGAGAATGCTTAGTAGTATCCCTGAACAGTCAGGTGAATGTGTGGCAGGGGTTATGGGTTAGGGGCACACTAAATAATCCTTCCCCCAACCTCCATCCATTTGAGATCCTGACTGCATACATCATCCCAGTGTATCTAGGTTTTATCTGTATGTATATCCTTGCAAAGTGGTCACAGATTGTGTATATATCTACATGCATAGATCCTGAACATGTGAAGGTTTGGGGCAGGAAGCAAGCATGATTTCAGCAATCCTACACACATTTCAATCACACATACTCCTAAAAAATCTCTAGTTTGGCAATGGGATATAAAACTAATGTTCACCTGTCCCTTTTGTGGCATGGTTGCAGCGGTTTCTAGGTGCAATCTATGCCTGAGAAGTCACATCTGGAATTGAGAACCATGTCAGTTGGAGAGATGGCATAGGTACTTCCCATTCCAACACTGCTTCCCCCAACACCTCCCCCCTCCCACTAATCCCAAGCTATAATCCCAGCTCACTTGAACGTATGGCCCTAGGTTTTCTCCACGCCATCCTCTATTGCATACATGATCATGTTGAGGAACAACACACAAACTAGTCTTTACTTGCGTTATCTCCACAATTACTGCCAGCATCCTTTGAAACGTATTACTTACTGATAGATCCTCAACTTTCATTTGAAAGACTCTGGCTTGGATGGATTTCCAGATAGGCCTTTAAATATCAACTCTGCCTAACACATATTGACATCAGTTAGAATTGGCCCCATGTATAGCATATTACATTGGCCATGCACATGAGGTATTCAAAGGGGGTTGGACTCGATGGCCTTGTAGGCCCCTTCCAACTCTACTTTTCTATGATTCTATGAAATTCCTATTTAGGTGCTAAAAATCACTGACGACAGCAGGGCAGGATTCTAGATCACGGGGATAACCCATGCAGGCCCAGCTGGCGTCTCCACTGCAGACATTCCCCCAATGTGTAGACAGCGGTGGGGCATGGCCTGTGAGACCATTGTTTTAAATGCCTGAATGGGGCTATAGATTTGGGGGGGGGCACAAAGGCAAGGGCCACCTCCCTAACAATGGTCTATTTAGTTTCCTTGGGCAGGGATTGCTTTTTTCCCTTTCCCTGAGGATGTGCCATGGAGGGCAGCATGGCCTAGTGGGGGAATCACTGGGGGGCCCAATTGGTGTAGGGACAGGTAGAGGGAGATATGGTGTTGGGAAGAGGGCTATAGATTCAAGTACAATGGAGCAAATGCAGGGGTTCCTGATACCTGCCACTTTCCTCCCTTACAGTGAATCAGAAAACCACAAAGAAAACTAATTTGATGAGGTTTGAATCAGACAGTGCCTTCAACTGAGAAGCCAAGCTAGTTAGGACTAAAATATACTGTTATATTTGCTTTTCATGTGGCAACTTCACATCTTGAAATTGTTCTTCTGAAAGCTCTCTAACCTCTGCCGGTAGCCAAAGTGGGAATGCCTGTAAATTTAGACCATCTCCCTGTCTTGAAGATTAATGCCTTGCCAGAGATTCATATTTTCTTTTTTCTAATTAAAACCTGGAATATAAACTTTCTTCAGATGGGATGCTGCATCATGATTAAAATAGTCTGGATAAATTAAATAAAGATAGATGCGAAGGATGTTGGTTTGGGGGAAGGGGTAAATAAGAGGAAATAAATATGGTAACAGAATAAAGGCACTTATCAGCCAGTACAAAAGAAACACATTTTGGATGTGAGTGGAAGCCTATATTCCAGTTTGACAGATAAATAAATCATGTATTCCTGAGTGTGTTCGGATGCAGAAAACTGTATATCATAACTGTGTCATGTGTATATTGCATATCAGTGATAAAGGAACCATGAGCAAACTACAGACTCAAATTAAATGAGTCCAAAGTGGAAATGAAAAGAAAATGCATTTGTCTTCCCAAATCCTCCTCTGTAAATCCTGAGGCTGAATACTCTTCAAATATCCAAACATTAGATGAAAAATTAATATTTTGTATCCACCAATATTTGATTTCAGTATTTAGAACCTGGTAACTGACAGTTGGTGCCTGTCTGATAGTACTGAATGTATCCATAGTATCTATGGCTATTTGGGGGGTGGAGTTCACCACCATGGATAGCTTCTATAAAGCTCAAACAAAAAACTGCAATGCATAAGGAGCCCCACTGACATAGGAGTCACCAGCTTCTGGGGCTAAAGTCCCCAGTGCTGCCCCCCTAAATGAATACCCAGACAGTGGCAGGCAAAGGAGGCAGTGGCAAATGGCCCAGCACCTGGTGACCTCCATTTTGTTCCTGTTGTCATGAATTGAGTTAAAAATCCAAAATTGCACATGCTGATAGGTTTTTTGATTATCACTTATCAGGGTTGGCAACAAGTCTGTTGTTTTTGCTTTGCTCCAACATATCAGGAATGTAGAAGTAGTTGTAAAGTATGGGTGGCAGCAGGGAGAAGAAAAATGTTACTTGTGTGCTTCACAACTGAGTATAAGGGGGGGGGAGTGTAAGCCCATTAAGCCCAGGGTCTAAAATTACCCAGGTGCACCCGCTCCACATGAAAATAGTCCTATGACCCCATGTGAACTGCGGGCTGCAGGTTCCACACCCAAACTGTAAAGTCTAGTGTAATTTACCCCAAGTCCTGAAATACGGTACACACTGCGTATTTCTCCACCTCTGCCAGGCAATGAGAGCCAGTGTGGCGAAGTAGGAAAAAAAGGCAGGGTATAAATATAATAAATAAATCCAGGGGCAGGGAAACACAGATGTAATTATGTAGGACACAGGATAAGTTGAACTAGATATGTGGATGGGAGGAAGGGAACTGGCAGCCCTGTGTTTCTTGTTACATTTAGTCTGCAAAGAGAGATTTTGAGTATGTGTGTGGAAAATAAAACAATCCCTAGAAAGGCTCTTAAAAATACACCATATTATTGCTGTTTAGTTTTGAATGTATACAGGAGTGGGCTTTTGGACCTTGCTGAAATATTCCCCAGCCCCGCTTGCTGAAATCTCTCCCCAGTGAAATCTGAAATGGTGGCCCTGGTCAAAGAGACCTACGAGTCCGACGTTATACAAATATAAATTTGGAAGAAACATTTCTGCAAAGGTCTTAGTGTCAAGTGACATTTGGATAGGACAGAATGCTTGACATCTGCAAATATTTTAAAGAGAGCATTAGCTAGCATTCAGTTTTACATTCATATTAAAGCCACATTTGTCCAATATCTTTAATGATGTATAGAGCACTTAAATTAAGTTCATCATATGCTGCCAATTAACTAGATACACACCCAGCTTGTAACTTAAATGGTAGCACAAAGACATAGCGGCTGATTAATTTGTAAGAGGCCATCAAAGGTTAACAACCTACAAAAAGAAGATTTAGATTAGGGTTATTCAATAATTGATGGGGAGAAATCTAGTCTTGAAACTCTGCGAAATTCTAGCAAAGTGAAAGGGATTAAGACCATGGTCCTCAAAAATGTTCCGCTGCAACAAATCCAGTTCACTTCAATATTGATTGAGCTGCATGCACAGAGCTTTGCAAAACAGGTTTTCATGTGCAAATATATATTTTTTAAAATCATTTGCAATGCAACAGACAACTACCTTGCTATTGGAATTATAAGTAGATAAAGCAGCAAAAAAGATGAGATAAAAAAGATGAGCTGGGATTATGGTATACTCACGTCACTGTAGATTTAGGTAATATGTTTAAAGGTTTGGAGGAAACAAGTACTTTGCCCAAGCCCTGCCCCAGAGATCTGTCTGATCACCTTACCTTTTGCTCAGGCTCAGCCAAAACAGGGTGTGCATTATGCAAGCAACTTGCATCCCCCACTTCCCCCTAGTTTTGGCAGTTTATGGACGAGCAGGTAAAAATGTTCACTCATACAGAGTCAGAATTGGAAGTATTGCCCTCAGTCTGATTTATTTATTTACTAGCTTTTTTTACCCAGCATTGCACAGGTCATCATTTTCCTATAGGCACTATTTGTTTGAAATTCCGTAAGGTAGCTGCCTGCTGTTTGGAATCCCTTGGAATCCCAGCTCCCCCGGGACTACCAGCTCCCCCAGGATTACACAATGACATCCCAGCTCCCCAGGGACTGCCAGCTCCCCCGGGACTACACAATGAAATCTCTGCTTCCCTCCCCCCCCCGGGACTATGCAACAATGTTTTCCCTGCCCCCCCCCGCAGACAACACAGTGAAATCCCTGCTCCCCCCCCCGGGACTATGCAATCAAATCCCTGCTCCCCCCCGGTACTACACAATGAAATTCCTGCTCCCCCCCACTCCCCCAGGATCAGGGCCGGTGCTACCATTAGGCCAACTAGGCGGCTGCCTAGGGCGCTGGGCTAAAGGAGGCGCCAGAAATGCCTTGGGGGGAAAAAAATACATCACGTATTTTACCAAGTTTGTTTTACCAATCATGTCCTGTGGCGGGGAAGGGAAGGCGAAAGAAGCGCACCCCTCCCTCTCTCTCCTCCAGCTCGTTACCAGGAACAGCAGCAGGCAGGCTCCTCCTCACAACCAGCATCAAAAGAGGCAGAGAAGGCTACAGACTGGAGGAGGGGAGGCGGGCAGGGGCCAATGATGGGAGGCTGGTGGGCGGCTGGAAGGATGCACCTGCAAACACCTCCTTCACCTTCCCTCTCAAGGATGCACCTGCAAACACCTCCTTCGCCTTCCCTCCCTCGCGTGAGCCTCAGGTTCCTCAGCTCAAGGTCCCCTGAAAGCAGTTATTTCCAGCAACCAGGGAGGGAGGGAAAGGTATTTTAAGCTAGCTGGGGCTCCAATGTTTTAATTATTTACCATGCTGTTTCTGTGTTTTGGTTTTAAATGGTTTTAGGATGCAATCCTATGCGTGTTTGGAGGGGGGGAATCCTACAACTCCCAGCATTCCCCAGCCAGCCATGCGCAATCCTATGCACGTTGAGGTAGAAAAAAGCCCCACAACTCCCAGCGTTCCAACAGCCAGCCATGCTGGCTGGTGAATGCTGGGAGTTGCGGGGCTTTTTTCTGCCTCAACGTGTTTAGGATTGTGCCCTGAGCTGTTGATGTTTTCTTTACTGTACTTTGAATATTGTTGTCTGCCTTGAGCACTAGGCTGGTAAAGGGAAAGACAGGATAATATACATTATTCTGATAAAGAAATATTGCAACAAAGTGATAGAGAGAGGAGGGGAAGTAGCAAGTTTCGTAAATCCCCTCCTAAATTTGAACCAGATGATCCACGGGCTCTCTCTTTGCTATGTTTCTACTACATGCATCCCCCCCCCTGCAACCCAGAAGGTGTACGAGTCAAACCGGTGTCTCTGCACCTCCACCCTGCGAGGTAGGACAGGCTGCAAGACGCCCTTTTGTCTCTATTCCTCACAGGTAGCGCCACCACACCTCTCTCACATCCTTTTTTCATATCCCTTGTGCTGCCTGCAGGAGGAGACAGGCTTTTACATATATATGGAGTAGGAGAAGGCCCTTGGGAGTTCCTGGCATAGCTGGGCTGATGTTGCCTCTTTGCTTTCCTCATGAACACAAAGGAAAAGTCTTAAAGTCCACAAAGTTTTTCTATGGGGCTCGGCAGTTCCCAGGGAGGGAAATTTATTTCATAATGGGCATAGGGCTGGAGGGAGGGAGGGCTCAAGTGGGAAGGGGGCGCGCTAAATATCTGATCTTGCCTAGGGCACCAAATTGCCTTGCACTGGGCCTGCCCAGGATTACACAATGACATCCCAGCTCCCCTGGGACTACACAGTGAAATCCCTGCTCCCCCCCCGGACTACACAATGAAATCCCAGCTCCCCACCCCGGGACTATGCAACATTGAATTCCCTGGTCCCCCCCCCCAGTACTACACAATGAAATCCCTGCTCCCCCCCCCGGGACTACGCAATCAAATCCTTGCTCCCCCCCCCGGTAGTACTACACAATGAAATCCCTGCTCCCCCCCCCGGGACCACACAATGACATCCCTGCTCCCCCCACCGGATCCACACAACAATGAATTCCCTGCTCCCCCCCCCCCAGGACCACACAATGAAATCCCTGCTCCCCCCGGGACTACACAATAGCATTGCACGGGTTGTCATTTTCCTATAGGCACTATTTGTTCGAAATTCCCCCACCCCCACCCCCGTGTAGGCCCCGACTGCAGTTCATATGAACATTCTGTTTGGACGGAGAGATTTCCATATCTGCTTCTGATTGAGCCCCTGTGGTGGTGATGCATACCAACATTCTAAATGCCATTGGAGCTATTTGCATAACTGCTCCTGAATGGCCCCTGCGTGCATTCCAAGTGTCGCCATTGGCTCTCATCTTTTTTGGGCCGTACAGGCATGGTGAGGGTTTTTTGGAGACTTTAACCCACCAGTCTTTGTCCTTGGGTGACGTCAGGGAGTATGCGTGCCAAGTTTGGGGCGGATCTGTCCAACCATGTAGGAGGCAATGCGACGCACACAAACCCACTGCATGGACATATGTACAAACGGACAAACGGATGGACAAACATTCACATTTATATAGTAGATTACATTTCTATACTGCCCATATACTGCTCTCTGGGCAGTTTACAAGACTGCGTTGTGATTTGGCTTTGTGTCATCAAGAAATCTACCATATTTAGAGGGAGGGCAACTCAGATTTGGCTTTGAGTGATGCCATGACATAGACCAATCTGATTTGCTGCACTGGTGGGGTGGTACAGTTACCAAATAATAGCAGTAGTTGGTTCCACATGTTTAATGAAACCAAACCAGCTACAACATTTTTAATGTGCTTTTATTGTGCTCCCATGTCTCATTCATGCTGTCTATTGATCTATGAAGTGCTAACTAACAAAAAAAATTGTCAGGACATAGCTAAAATGCTTTTTTAAATGCCTGCTTGCAAGTTATTAGGGATTAGTGACTTAAAATAGTTGAGGGGGGAAAAACACCCTTATATATCTGTACACTGTAATTAGTAAACCTGCTTCCTTATAATGGATTGTCACTATGGTATTGCAAACGCACTGTGGTATTGCAAAGGCCACTAGACAATAGTAGCAATACATCTATCTCTTACACTTGATGAATGCAGAGTTCATTTGACAGTGACCGGGTGTGCCATTTTTCTTTTTTCCTTTTGTAACATGTCTGAGACAAGAACAGCGGGTCACTCGTCACTCTCTGTGGCTATTTGTGCAAGCAAACAAGGGGCATGATTTGGGAAGTAAATCTTTACCTACCGGCACATGCCCCCCTCCTTCTGTTGATGTTAGCATTGGAGCACGTAGAGACACTATATCATGTTAACATGACCACACAGCTGGAACTGCATGACCGTTTGCTATAAACTGGGAATCATTCATTCCACTTCAAAAGCGTGGTGACTGCAAACAGGGTTTTGTTTTCCAGCTAGCACAGTGAAGTAGCTTGATCTCCAGAATGAAACAGTTTCTGCACTCACATATGCATAACAGCGAACACCTGCTGCTGGAAACAATGTGGCATTGTGGGGAACTCCTGGACGCTGAGAGAACTGCTGTTCATGACTGTGCATTTACTTTTAAGCAACCCACACTTCCTTAGGTACTTGCATTTATTATTGTATGTTTAGAACACTTGTGCTCCACCCTTCTTGGAAAGCGTTCAGGATGGTGTGCATGAGGCTATTCCATTTTATCTTTGTATTAAAAAAATCTTGTAGAATACATTAGGCTGAAGGACAGTGACTTGCCCAAATCTATCTGATTAATATAATACACTGAGCAGGGATTTTGAACCCTGGTCTCCCCTACTTCTGCTAACACCATGTTTTCTCTGTAAGGAAGCAGCTCTAGTGGTGCTAGGGGCAGAGAAACATATAAGAATATATACTAGATGCTTAATAAGAAACAACAGATGGGTACAAGAAGTCAGTAATACGTGGAATGGAGAAAGTAGGGCTTATACTGGGTCACATGGAAGAGCTGAATGACCAAGTTGAAATCAGATCAAGTGGTCCAGCCCTCCTAACTTAGCTCTCTTCAGAATGTAGGTCTCAGCTTTCAAATTTGATTGATAATTTCCCATGTAAAAAAAGTAATGGTACATTGGTAAGGAAGTTAAGTGAGGCTGTGTCAAATGGCAGCTGCACATAGTCCCAGGTTCTGGATATATCTTCAGCTGGAATGCCACTGAAAATCTCTGTGCAGGGTCAATTCAGGGTCAATGTACATGTTACCTTAGTTACATAGCGTGTAGCTGAGCCTTCTCTTTCTTTTTATTCTAGAGTAGGTGTGTATGGCCCTGATTCAGATCAAGACCACAGCACACTGGGAGGGGAGAATTAAATCTCCCACCCAAGCCATCTGCTTCCCAAAATCCCACCATCTATATGGGTTTTTTTTTTTTAAAAAAGCCTCCATTGATGCCAATGGAAGCTTAATCTTTTTTGGGGGAAGGGGAAATGATGGGAAGCAAACAGCTGTTGGGGCAAGGCTTAATCCTCCCAGTGTGTGGTAGTCCCAATCCAAACCAGGGCTCCATGCACCTGTCCTAGAGTAAAAAGAAATATAACTATCAGCTGCACACTACATAATTAGTAGCTGCTTCCCATTGTCTTCTTTCCATGCTGTTCCAACAATGTTTACAACCAGAAACCACAGGGAGGGAAGGCCCAAGGACATATTTTCTTACCAGCACATTATCACCCAGCTGGGAAGGAGGGTGCCGTCTGGGTGGTTAACAAACAAGGTAATTGTCCCCACCAACACGGTTTCTCAATCCAAATGTAACCAAAACAGCATGAAAAAGATCCAGAAGAAAGCAGCTCCAATGCCACTGCATTGTATAATAATATGACTTGGTCCAGAGTCTTTCTTTTTGTAAGCTATAAATAGATTGGGTTCTATCCTGTTCCTAGTTATCAGTGATGCCTGTGAAAGTTCCCCACAATGGTTAGCCTACCCAGCTGAACATAGTTCACTTGCCATGTGTTATGGTTTATCAAATACCTGATAAGCCCCGTTTCTGCAGGCATTGGCAGGCAGGAAAATGTAGCAGGCCTATTGGCCCTTATGAGTGCACTTAAGTCTTCAGATTGCCTTGGTGAGTATAACTGAAACAGCAGCAGCATGCAAGTAACTGGCAAAATGAAGGACCATATCATTTTGAAAAATAGCAAGCCTTTTGTGACTAGAACATGGAAATATCTTTATAAAAGTAAATAAATCATAAAACAAAGTTCCCCCCAAAACATATGAATAAAAATTCGATTGTACGCTAGTATGCTCTCCCATTTCATTATCCCTCTCAGATGGGTTTTGCAACAAATGCCTTTCAAAAAACTTTAATTCTCACCACTATGTTCTTTTTCTAGTAGTGCAGGTGTGTTATTGGACATGAGCATCCTTCTGATTCTAATTAGTCTAAGGAAAGCAGAGAATGAATCTGCTTCCATGTTGTTTTCCAAGAGAAAATCCTTTGTTATGTAATTACTTCACTAGCTGTTTTTAAAAAAGATTTTGCTCATGTAAAAATCTTTTTACACACACACACACACACACACACACAGGAATACAATAGGTGTCCTTCCACTAGGGATGTATGAGAAATTTTTACAGTTTATTTTTTATAACAATTTACCCAGTTCACACCTACACCAGTGTGGCGTAGTGGTTAGAGTGTTAGACTGGGACTCAGGAGATCCGGGTTCTAGTCCCCGCTCGGCCATGAAACTCACTGGGTGACCTTGGGCCAGTCACTGACTCTCAGCCTAACCTACCTCACAGGGTTGTTGTGAGGATAAAATAAAGAGGAGGAGGAGGATTATGTAAGCCGCCTTGGGTTCCTTGCAGGAAAAAAGGCGGGGTATAAATATAATAAATAAAAATAAATAAATAAATTTTTGACTGAACAGAGACTCAAACGCAATCTATGGTTGAATTCTGTACATTTTTGAGCTTGTGAGGTGATTTGCAGACCAATAAATAAATAAATAAAAGTGTTCGACATCATGTGTGCATTTGAAAACTGTGCATGAAAAATGCATCATTTGGAAAAATGTGCACAAATGTGCTTTAATCAATGGGAGAAGAATGCATACATTTCAAAGATGTGCACAACTGATGCATACATTTGGAAAAATATGCATGGAAATATGCGTGTATTTTCATGCAAAAACAAAACAAAGATTACCATCTGATACAGATACAAGATGAAACAAATTTTGAAGTGGAATTTGGAGAACTTTGACGAACTTGAGTTTTGCTTGTACACACATCCTGAGCTTCTACTGACAGAAGGCATCTGTCCGCAGAATCAGGGGTGGGGGAGGGAATTTCTTTCTTTAGTAAATTAATTCACTTTGCATCAAACCCTTGTTTATGTTTCACTTGTTTCACTTGTTTATGTTCATCCAGTTATCTTTGTCAAATATCTTTTAATCCACTGAACACCAGGCAGCCCATTGGTTTCCCTGCCATGGTATCCTAGGCTTCCAGGTCAGCACTGATCTTGTCCTGGACAGCCTTAATTTTTTTCCTGGCAGGGTGTTATGCCTGATTTTTGCTTGCTGGTAGAGTGGTTACTTATGACTTGCCAAGAAAGTGGTAATGCATCACCAAAATAGAGGACAAAAGAGGATGTGTGTGATTTGCATAACATTTGCATATAGATACTCATTAATAATTATCATATATTGTAGTAATATTCCATGATCTTTTTCTAATTGTAAATCCATAATGCCCCATAAAAACTTTTCAGGTTTAAGTTGTATATTCACTTTAAAAATCTTCTGTATCCATATATGTATTTGTACTCAATATTTCTTCGCTTTTTTACATGTCCACCAAGCATGGTAAAATGTTCCTTCATGGTCTTGAGGGAAAATGAATTAATAATTTTGGGTTTTGAATTTTGAATATTAGTAAAGGTAGTAGAAATATTCTCTGTTAAAATAGAGAAAATTTAGATTGGATATGGATTGGTAATAGTTGTCAGACAAAGAGGCGAAAGTAAAATATGATTTGTTTTTGTTTTGGAAAAAAATAATAAAATTATTGTCTAAAAGAAAATAAAATAAATAATAATTATAATTTCAAAAGAAATACAGTATATCCCACCATACTGCAGAAGACTATGACCAGATGACCTGTGCGCCTGCATGTTCAGTCTTCCGTTCAGGCGCTCACTGTTGATGGGCAACAGTCCTTATGGTTCTATATCTTTAAACCGGAATTGGACAGGACAGCCTTTCACACAGAGGATGCCTTAAAATAGAGGATAGTCTTCTAGCAGCCTTTGTTCCTTCTCTTCATACTTTTCCAGACATCCAGAAAATTAATTAAAGGCTTCTGTTAGAGGCTGCAGTTGGCATGCCAAGGTACACTGCGTTTAGACATGGATGCTGCATTTAGTTAACATGGCTAATAGCTGTTGATAGGTCTGGAGACCATGAATGCTGGCCTTTTACCTTCAAATCAGCCTCTGCTTCAGGGCAGTGGGCTGTGTGTGGATTCTGCTACATCTTTGGGTCAGGTGGAATTAGGTAATTCAGTAACTCACCATTGCAGGATTGCTCAGAGAAGACTACCTATTTCATATCTGCATTAGAGTCACTGCTCTGAGTTCATCCTTCCAATCAGGAACAGCAACTAAGTGTGATAGGGGCAGAGCTCCTCTGAGGGCAGGTACGTCTTATTCTCTCATACTCTAAAGCTAACCATTGTGTGTGCTAAGAGTGACACGCACCTCCAATCCATTTTAAAATTGATGCCTCTGTTATCAGAAGGTTGACACACAGCTCACTGCCTACAACCCAGCATCCCAAAACAGATGCAGAAAAATCTCAAAAACCTTTGTCCTCCAACAAGAACTAATCACTCATCTTGTTGAAGCAAGGAGGAACCGCTGCCAACATAATAGCTCATCAACCGGCCTTTTAGAAATTCATTATGGTGTCATCATGATAGGTGACTCAGTGCTACCTTTCAGCAGTGGGATGAAATGAACATGCCAAGCTGGGAAGAGCCCTTTTATATTTGCCCACTGAGTAGAACTAATGAGCTGTAAAGAATACAAAGCACACCAGGCTTTCTATTCAACTATCCACCGAACAGAATGTTGATTCTTCCCATTGACCAAAATAAATGTGCTTAATAAGGATGGGAGAACCAGTAATTTTTGAGCTCACCTAAATTCTCCGAAAATCATTCAAAGCTTATTTCAGTTCGCTCCCTTTTTCATTTCCAACCTGTATTTTGGATCCTTTGAATAGGAGAAATGCATATTTCTGTGTGTTTGCAATCCCAAACATGAATGCGAGCAGGAGCACTTTTAGAGGGGAGAAATGTTGACAAATTCCAATTTTGCAATTGTGTTCAAAAATGCATATTTTAAAAAATTTGTGCACTTGGACATGTAAATCCCCCCCCCCAATTACACATTTTCATGTTTTAGTCAATGGGTAAATGGACTTTATAAATTTGACCCCCCTTCCCACTTGAGAGCGCTGTATTTTTTTCAAGGCTTTTCTGGCACCCTCTTTAGACCTGCGCCCTAGGCAGCTACCTAGTTGGCCTAATGGTAGCACCGGCCCTGTACTCCGCAGTGGTCGAGGCGCCTGCCAGCCCAAGTAGGACTCCCGTTTCCCCTCAGACGCGTGGCTGGCTGAGCGATGGATGGGCAGCAAAGCATCCATTGGGGTGAAAGCAGCCTTGCCTGTGGGGGCTTCGGCTGTTGCCCCCTGGCGCTGGGCGAGGCCTGGCGAGGGGCCATCCTCACGCCATGCTCAAGCTCACTGGGTGACCTCGGCCCCCCCTCTCTGCCTAGCCTACCTCACAGGGTTGTTGTGAGGATAAAAATGGAGGTAGGGGGCATGTATGCTGCCCTGAGCTCCTTGGACGGAGGGCAGGATATCCATCCATATAATAAATAAATAATTCGGTATAAGCATTTTCTTTTACATCTTTTATTTCTTTATATTTATATCCCACCTTTTTTCCTGCAAGGAACTTAAGGCAGTTTACTTAATCCTCCTCTCCATTTTATCCTCACAACAACCCTGTGAGGTGGTTAGGCTGAGAGTCCGTGACTGGCCTGAAGTCACCCAGTGAGCTTCATAGCCAAGTGAGGACTTGAACCTGAATCTCCTAGTCCAACCCCTATGCCACACTGCCTCTCGACTGATTAATTAATTTATTTGTTTATTAGATTTATATCCCACCTTTCCTCCAAGGAGCACAAGAAGGCAGCATGTGGGGGGACTAGGGTCACCATATTGATTTCCCCAGCCCAGCAGCTAGTCATGTGTCTCTGCTTATCCCATCCTCAACCATCTTCTGTTTACATGTTTTAAGTCAGGGATGCATCATCCAATTATTAATGTTATCATAATGTTACCTCACAAATTAATGTTAACCTTTAATCATGACCCTTTCCCCTTTTTTTCCCTATCTAAACTGTTTTAAGAACTGTTTCTTTAAAAAAATCTTTACAGTACAGTACAGTACAGTACCGTATGTACATGGTTACTTTTATTATTATTGTACATCATCATCATCATCATCATCATCATCATCATCATCATTATTCCAGTATTATTATGTACTGTATGTTATTTTAAAGATGTTTCATTGTATTTGGAAGTGTTTCTTAAGTGTTTTATATGCACAGAAAGGTAAAATAAATACTATACTAAGACAAACATTTGACAAAGTGACGTTTAATAAGAACCGTATGTACCTGTTCTGATTTATGTACAAATTCAACTTAAAGACAGACTTAAGAACGGATCTTGTTCGTAACCCGGGGACTGCCTGTATTTGGTGAGCCATGTTAGGAGAGAATATCAAGTAATGGCAGTATTGCATGCCAATTATTGGTCAAGGGGGTGGGGAGATATACAACTTCTCACTGGAAGCAGACATAGTACCATTCAGAAAAAGCACCATTGCATGTTTCTGCTCCATTCTAAACTGGGCATGAATACAGTGACATTGCTGTAGGAAAGAATATGTCAGAAGCTGCAGCACTTTAACTTGCTTTAACAATAATAGACAAGGATTCCAAATATGCTTGTGAATTCATTTCTTTGGTACCTCATTGCCCCTCTTGTGTGTTAAAATTTGCACATGTGTTTTCCATGTAAGATTATGGTTCTCAAAATATCTCACAAACTTACAGAAAAGTACTTATGGACAGTTTGGTTGGTTGGAATTTACCCAGACTTAAATTTTGACTTATTCCAGATGATACTTTCTCCTAATTTTCCTATATGTATATGAATATAAAAGGCTAAGTGCATGCAGATACGTTTTTTCTGCCCGACTTTATATTAAAACCAGCCTTTAGATCTATAAATCAGCCCATTTAAACAATGAGATTGTGTACTGTTGAAAAACAAGACAGCATATACAAGAAAGAAAAGGGAAACTGTATTTCATTTGCTTGCTGTGTAGGCAATAGAAGGATGTCTAAAGATTTATCTTAACAAATTGGATTATGATCTACTTCAAAACAGCATGCCCATAAAGTAAGTCCTTCCAACCCCAGTACTGGATATCAGTACAGTTATACATTTCATCGGGAGAGGTGTGGATAATTAATTTCCAACATCTATGATGGTTGTAAGATCTTTCAAGTACTTCTATCATTCTAATCTCTGTCTCTCCTCTTCACTCTAATCCACTGAACTCTCAGCAACTAGAACAATGATGGGATCAATGGGGATTTCAGGAAGATTTTCCTGCCTCAGCAGTATTATTATTCTAAGCGAGCAAGAGGGCTCTCTCTGATACTGTTGACCAGGATGAACTCTGCTGAATTCCAAATGCATTTGTACTTCTAAGCCTTTTTCTTCTGCCTGCGTGACTCCCAATGGCAATCTGCTTGAGCTGATCCCTATTTTTTCCATAAGAAATAGTGCTTAAAGGTCTTGATGTTGATCTATCCAAACAGTATGAAGGGGATTTGTTCTCAATGAAGGGAGAGGGAAGGGGGTACTGTAATAGCTGAGATACTGAGCAGCGAACCAAGAACTGTCTAATTCGAATCTCACCTCATGTGTTGTTAGGCAAATACCATCTCTGTCTCCCATAGGGGTAAAATGTTTACCTACTTTATAAGGCATTATTTTGGATCGTTGTATGGGTTACTGTACTGTACATACTGTATGTGAAGCACTTAGAATGCTCTAAGGCAGTGTTATCCAACCTTGGGTCCCCAGATGTTTTTGGCCTACAACTCCCAGCATGCTATCCACTATCGGGTGGTGATCACCACTATCGGGTGATCTCACCCTCCAATCAGGCTTACCGTGGCGTGGCAGAGTGCTAGGTTCGCTATTTAGACCTGGTTGCCTCCGCCCCTCATCCTCTTTCGATTGCGGCTCTCTGTTAGCAGTGTGGGCTCCTCTGGTCGCCCTTTTAGGGGGCCAAGTAGGAATTTTGGCCCATTGCCTGGATTGGCCAGGGGGCAATGGGTGTGTTCTGCCTACTCCACACTGAGAGTCAGGGTAGGGCTTTTTTGTTTTGGGTTCTGTCTAATTCGGTCACATTTGCGGGAAGTGCGGGAAATGGGAATAGGCAGTGGGGATAGGGTTTCGGTGAGCATTCAATGGCAACTTTTAGGTGACTGGCATCAACCCAAGGCTCCCTGTTGCTGAGTTGTGCGGCTCAGTCTGTGGGAGATAGGGCCACCTTTGGGGTCAACCCTTTTCACCTGTATCGGTTGTCATGTGGCACCATGTGGAGGTGACAATGGGAAGGCCCTCCAGCACCAAGTGGTGTGTGGAACTTGGGGGTGGCAAGTCACTGCGCCACCACTCTGGTTTGAATGCTTTCACCCAACTGTGTTCCACTGGCCGCTGGCCAGTTGTAGTTAAGACCCACACTGCTCCCTTCGCAGATCTTCAATTTGAATAAATGTGGCCCTAATTTGATACCATATTTACGTATCTTCATTTCCTCCACTTACGCACACAATTTTTACCACCACTGTTTACGGATGAGCAGGTCTCTTCCATTCCATTATTTTATTGTTTTGGAAGCATAAGCATGCTTTGCAATCCATTCCACTCCTCCTCAATTCCTTAAAAGCCCTACATTTCCAGACAAAGTTCTAACTCCTGGTGAAATCAAGGTGTCGTTCATTAGCCATGACAAGCTGATTTTCAAGGACTCAGTAGAGATGGGTGAGCTTTCTTCCACTTGCCTCAGACAGACTCCTGCATGTTGCTGCTTGCTATTGACCAAGTGAAGTGAGGAAAGAGAAAGGAAGATGATTTGGGGAGTGAGGGGCTGAAGGAGGAGGATGCTTTGGAGAGAGGGAGGGGTAATAGCGAAGGAAGGGGAAGGAAGGAAGCCGAGAACTCCCCTGTGACTCAGACTATAATTGCCCTGGACTGTAACGGCTCGGGCTGTAACCATACTAAATGGAGAAGAATTCAGGGCATTGTAAAACTTCCTTTTCCTTTCAGAAGGGCTATTAGATGCCCATAGAGTTCTTCTCCAAGCCCAGCTCAGGACAACATTGGCAGTATTTCTATGACTTAGGAGGGACTAAAATCTTGAGATGGGGGCCATGACATTGCAATGGAATCTATGCATATACTAATAACCATTTCCGAAATTTCTGTCTGTCACACTGTATCAGTGCTAAGGCATATTGGAAGGGCATATTGCTGTTAGAATATGGAAGGGCTTGAGTACTCCCCCAGCCAGCCAGCCAGCCAAAAACATCCAACGCTGCCTGTGACATTTCATGGAACTTCTAACTAGTAATAACAATACATAAAGTTGGGCTTTAATAACAACTATTGTTATATCGTAGCAAATTTAGATTTACTGTACAGCTGAGTTAGATCATGGCATGCATTGCTTTGCTCATATTACATGCTAGGGAGAAACCAACATGAATGCATTTAATTAATTCCTATGTCATAAACAAAACCACAGGAATAATAACAGCACCAATCCAAACAGAGTGGAATATGCAACAAACATATTTGATTTCAGCAGGGTTTTACATAATAACGAAATGGCTGCTGTAGATAATTTCTCTCCCCTTACCTTATTTGTCAGATTGTCTCTCCCCTCACTCTAAAAATTCCTTACCAATTAAGATTTTGCCCTGTAGCAGGATGGCTTTCTAAGTTAGTAGATAAGGACTTTAAAGATTTTTCTGCTCAATTTCAAATTATTCTTATTCAAGAAACTTGGGTTGCTTCAACAACCTTTCCCTTTCTTCCTAGGTATGTATTATATTCATCACCAGCAATTAAATCAGATAATAAAGGGTGACCAAGAGGTGGCCTAGCAACCATGATTTCAGTTTATTATAATCCAGACATCTTGCAGGTTGATGTAGGTACCATCAATAATATTTTAACCCTCCAAATTATCTAGTCTTCTGGTCTAAAAATCT
The DNA here is from genome assembly GCA_021292165.1 of Shinisaurus crocodilurus. Taxonomy (NCBI): domain Eukaryota; kingdom Metazoa; phylum Chordata; class Lepidosauria; order Squamata; family Shinisauridae; genus Shinisaurus; species Shinisaurus crocodilurus. The sequence continues at coordinate 190,201,203 of CM037879.1, forward strand.
TTCTGATTAATGTATACTGCCCTGCATACAATTCAAAGAAGGAGGGTATCACAGTTTGGTCAGATTTAGATCAAGTCCTCACCTTCTTATTTGAGACTAATGTTGACCCTAAAATTTTAATAGCAGGGGATATGAATGCCAGAATGGGGCAAAACAATTGTAAAATAAGAAAGAAATTGGGTTCAACCCCTGAAGAGTTAATTCTCTTCTTCATAAGGAGTTCCAAAGACCCAGGAGTCAATAAAGCTGGCCAATAAATCTCTTTTTGCTCTTGCTTTCATGTTCCATTTATATATCTGCAATGGGAGAGACAGAGACCCAGAATCGGATTTATAAACATATATTGGACAAAATGGTAAATGCTAAGAGCATGATAGATTTAATGATCCTCTCTCAACCAGTTGTTTCTCATGATGAGAACTTTAAAGTCTTCAAAAGGCCAGAGAGTGATTATATGCTGCTCCAACTATTTCTCTCTTTAGCTATGGGACCAATTCCTTCTCTATCAGCTCCATCAGATAATCTGATAGCCCAAGGTGATAATAAAGTTCACTGGAATGGGAAAGTGCAGGAAGTGATATACCTATTTTTAATGTCTCCTAGGATGTTATTCCTAAGGGATCAACTTTTGACCTCCCCAGACCCTGTGTAAATTCTTGATAAAATAGTCCATGAGATCAGACCTTTTGTGGTTAGCTCCAAAACCATCCACCCAACCAAACATTCAAACAGAGGCTGGTTTGATGCACAGTGTGTCACCCAGAAGCATAACTTAGCAAAAGCGATAAGGAAGCTGCAACAGGAGGACCCTTTAGAAAATTTCAATTTATATATCTATACATCTATATATCTCCAAAGAGAGTACAAAAATTTATTACGATCAAAAAAGGATGAGCATATACATCACTCACGGATGGAGTTAGGCTTGGCAATCTTGGAAAAGAATTCATCCAGATTCTGGGCTCAGGTAGCAAAAGGCCCAATAGATTATAATGACCCTATTGAAAACCAAATTACATCATCACAGTGGCATACTTATTTTTCTTCACGTTTTAACCACTCTTCAGACAGGATCATTGTAGACTCCACTCACAACATCGATTCTATAGTACTGGCCTCTTGTCCGGAATAGGACCCTGTTACTCCAGATGAAATCAATGTTTTGATCAGCTCCTTACCTGTAAAAAAAAAGCCCCCGGAGAGGATATGCTCCCAGGATAACTGTTTAGAGCAAACCCCGACTGGTGGTACCCAATTCTTGCAACAATATTTACTTACATAAACCATCATGGCAGAACTCTACAGGGCTGGGGAGTGAGTATTGTGGTGCCAATCCACAAGAAAGGGTCCATGGCTGATCCAAAGAACTTTAGGCCAATTAGTCAGGCCTGTGGCTTATGCTGGCTCAGCTAACTGACATCTACAGCCCTGTGGGGAAGAAGGAACGACGGAGGCTGGAGCAGGCCGAGGGAACATCAGGGCCTGCTCCAGTTGGACTGCCCCCCCCCCCACAGGGCTAACTGACATCTACAGCCCTGTGGGGAAGAAGGAACGACGGAGGCTGGAGCAGGCCGAGGGAACATCAGGGCCTGCTCCAGTTGGACTGCCCCCCCCCCCACAGGGCTAACTGACATCTACAGCCCTGTGGGGAAGAAGGAACGACGGAGGCTGGAGCAGGCCGAGGGAACATCAGGGCCTGCTCCAGTTGGACTGCCCCCCCCCACAGGGCTAACTGACATCTACAGCCCTGTGGGGAAGAAGGAACGACGGAGGCTGGAGCAGGCCGAGGGAACATCAGGGCCTGCTCCAGTTGGACTGCCCCCCCCCACAGGGCTAACTGACATCTACAGCCCTGTGGGGAAGAAGAAGGAGGCTGGAGCTTCTTGAGACACAGAGAATTACATAAGTAATATTCCCCCTTCTTCCCTCCCCATTCCTTTTTCCTTGTGTGTCGTGTCTTTTTAGATTGTAAGCCTGCGGGCAGGGACTGTATTGTTAATTGTTGTAAACCGCCCAGAGAGCTTCGGCTATTGGGCGGTATAAAAATTAAATAAATAAATAAATAAATAAATAAGCAGGGTCAGGCCTGGTTGTTACTTGGATGGGAGACCTCTCCTCTAGTTTCCTGCATTGAGCAGGGGGTTGGACTCGATAGCCTTGTAGGCTCCTTCCAACTCTATGATCTATGAAATCTATTATCATACTAGTCTCCTCAGTGTTATTTCCAAACTGTACTCCAAATATTTATTATGTAGATTAGAGTCCTGGGCTGCTAAAAATTCAATTATTGCGGAAGAATAGGCAGGGTTTATACAGGGCAAGTCCACCATTGACCAATGTTTTGTTCTCCATCACTTGATTCAAACATATTCCCAGGATGTAAAAAAAGAGTTATTTGCTTCCTTTTTCAATTTTAGTGCTGCTTTCGATCTCATAGATAGAGACCGTTTGTGGCAAAAGTTATCTGCCACAAACCTTGACAGAAGGCTGCTCCGCTTAATAAGAATGCTCCACTCTAATACCTCTCTCAGGGTTAAACTTGGGTCAAATGGACTGCTCTCAGAAAATATACCAACTGAAAGAGGCATCTGTTAGGGATGTCTTTTAGCCCCTTTCCTTTTAAATTTTTATATCAACAGCATTGTTCAAGAACTGGGTGGCCTGGAAATCTTCCCAGTTTCAGTTTTGGACATTAAGCTCTCAGTTCTTTTGTATGCTGATGATATTGTCATGACCTCTACTACCACACTGATTGGGATGCAGAGGTTAATAGGGATGTAACCACGAGTCTCGGGGGGTTGAAAGCAGGCCGAAAGCAGCCTGCTCGCCCCCCCCGAGACTCTCGCGACTTACCTTCCTGCCGCTCAATCCAAGACATGCCGGGGAAAGGAGCTTCAGCTCCCCGGAATGTCAGTTCTGGTTCCCCTGGTGCTGCGTTTTTAGCGTAAAAACCAGGGCAACCCAGTTTGAAATGGCCACGATTTGCTATTCACGGCCATTTAAAGCTGGGTTGCCCTGGTTTTTATGCTAAAAATGCAGCACCAGGGAACTGGAAGTGACGTGATGGGTTCCCCATTGCATCACTTCCAGTTCCCTGGCGCTGCATTTTTAGCATAAAACCCAGGGAAACCCAGCTTAAAACGGCCATGAATACAAATCGCGGCCGTTTCACGCTGGGTTGCCCTGTTTTTTATGCTAAAAATGCAGCACCAGGGGAACTGGAACTGACGTGCCAGGGAAAGGAACTTCAGTTCCTCAGCGCGGCGTGGATCGAGTGGCGGCAAGGTAAGTCGTGAGAGTCTCAGGGGGCCCAAGCGGGCCACTTTCGGCCCGCTTTCAGCTGCCCCGAGACTCTCTGATACATCCCTAGCACATGCATGCTGTACTTGCCCTGTACTGGCTGAAGCTGTCTTGCATGAATGATTTGCGCCTGCCCAAAAAATGTTTCTTAGAACAACTGCAAAGCCCAGCCCAAGGTTCTTGGGTAAATTCTGTAAGGCATATCCTACATACTTATGGGTTTAGCACAGAAGTTTTACTTATCCTTTCCTCCAACAGAGTTAAACAGCTGTTTAAAGAAAGGATCTTTCTCTACTCTCAGTGGTGGGACCTATATTTTATCACACAAATGTCGTAATCAAATTGGTAACCGGTATATAAAATAACATTTGATTTCGAGCAATACTTTACAACTCTTACTGTCGCTCCTTTAAGGAAATCATTCACAGCTCTACGATTCCAGTGCATGCCCTCTGCTTACTTGCATGGGAGATTTAACAATGTCCCAACTCATCAACGACTCTGCTTTTGTGAGTCTGGTGAAGCTGAAGATATCAAACACTACTTACTCCACTGCCCCCTATATGAGTCCCCAAGGTAGAAATTCCTCTGTCAGATATACCTTGTTTAGAGCAGATTTGTACATTACCATAGAAGCATGACGTAGAAGCACGATGTATATATTACAAACCAGGTTGCAAAATTTGCCCTAGCTGCAAGAAAATTGAGGGCCAGGCATTTTCCTGTACCCTTATATTAATTCATGGGGAAGGTCTGTATTATTCCTGTTGTTTTGAGGGGAAGTATGATTTTAATGACTTATTTTAAATACTGTTTGTATATCCCCCCCCTTTTTAAATTGGCTTTTATTTTTATAACATGTTAGCATATTGTTTTTAAAATGGTTACAAAATTTGCCCTGGCTGTTGGAAAATTAATGCCCAGGCAAAATTCTATACCCCTATATTAATCTATGGGGAAGGACTGTACCCTTTTTGTTGCTTTGGAGGGGAAGTATAATTTTAAATGAATCATTTTAATCACTGTCTGTATACTCCATGCCCCCAATCAGTTCCTATTTTTATTACATTTTAGTGTATTGTTTTTAAAATGGTTCATACTTGTATTTTAAATCATTTTGTTTTTTTATTGTTTTATTTTCATTTGTTTGGAATTGTGGTGGCCTAAGGCTTTGAACAATAAAGATACCTGTGCCTGTCAGATTCTCTTCCTATGAGATTCATTCATTCATTCATTCATTCATTCATATATTTACCTCTGCTGTGCCTTTTAGGACAAGTCCTCACAAAGTGGCTTACAATAAAAAATGGTTTCTGGTAAAAAAGAAAAAAAAAAGAACAACAATTGAACCATGCTGACATTCATGTTAGGGCAGGAACATGAGTCTGAGATGAAGCTAATAATCCAAAAGTCACAGCAGGGTAATACCTTTATTAGTACTAATGGAAACATCACAAAATAGTGAGCAAGCTTTTGAGTTTTCCAGAACTTTTCTCCAGGCTGGGTACTAAGCAATATTGGGGTTGGCTGTGTGCAAATTAATTGGACCTGATATTGGAGCTCAAAAGCCTGCAGTCTTAAGATCAGTGGTGGCTGGTGCCCACTGGTGCTGGTGGGGCAGAGGGTGGAGTGATGATAGGCAGAGCCAATGGATGACCATTGGTGGAACCAATTAGGTAGGTCTAGTGTTCTCCCCATCCTTTTCCCTTGCAAATATCCTAAGCACACTTAAGCAAAGTACAAAGCAGAGGGTGCAAAGCAGAGGGTTGGGTGATGTTTCTAATCCATAAAACAGCATGAAAGCACTCCTTGGAGCCCACATTGTTCAGCTCCATCAGCAAGGCATTGCACAGAAAGAGGAAACGGAGGCAAGAAAGTTAAGTTAACCTCGGGAGTGCAAAGCAGGGGGTTGGGTAGGGTCTGACTTCCACAGAGCAACACCAAAGAAGCATTCCTTTCCAACTCGAGTCTGTATAAAACTGTGTGCTTTATTTTGTTCTTTTTGCATGAAAATCTGTGCGTATTTTTGTGCATATTTTTCCAAATGTATGCATCAATTGTGTGCATCTTTGAAATGTACATATTCTTCTCCCATTGACTAAAGTGTATTTGTGCACATTTTTCAAAAACACACATTTGTTCGTGCACATTTTTCAAATGTACGTACACTGTTGAACATGGGTTTTTTTAGTCCACAAATCACATTGCAACCTCAGAAATGTACTGACTTTCATCATAGATTGTGCCGAGTCCGTGTTCGGTCCAGAAGGTGCAAACAGTAAATCCTGATCAAAAACTAACAGAAACAAATTCTTCATACATCCCTATATAAAGATGGAATTCGGAGAACTTCTGTGAGCTTGAGGTTTGCTTATTTGTACATCCTTGCCTCTGAGCGCACATGCCCTGCTCCACCAGCAAGCCATTGTATAGAGACAGAAAACTGAGGCGTGTCATGCAAGTTAAACCAGGAGTGCGAAGCAGAGAGATCCAGAGAGCAGCAATGAAGATCCAGCAGCAAGAGCCCCCATCACACAGAAGATGAAGTGAAGAGTGGGGACTGAGAAATAAAAATAATAAATTATGTGGGTAAAGTGAAAATAAATGGGGAAAAAATCAAACTACATTGAAAATAGTTTGGTGAGGAACCCCCCTCCATTTCTCTCACTCATCTAGGCCACCAATTTAAAAAAGAATATTTTAAAAACACAGTTAAAAAAAATGAAAAAACGCACACTATCCTCCAGGGAGTATGATTTTGGTTTAAAATGATGTGTGCACTCCCCATTTTGGAAAGGACTTTCCTTCCTCAGGGGCTGCTTTCTTATCCTTGTCCAAATGTGTCGCAAACATGCTTTCCAATGCTTCTTCTGTCTTAAAATGCTCAATGTTTGAGTTTTTTTCAGGCACCTGACAATATTTTCTCTTCTGTTTTTGGACACATAAGTGCCTCTTGCTGTTTCCTTTTCTCCAGTATATTTGGTGCCATGCAGGGAAAGAGCTTCCCTCCCATCAAGAGGGGCCAAAGACAAAGGAAAAGAGGCAGCAAAGCAACCATCAGCAGAAATGGAGAAACTCTTAATAGCCAATTGCTTTCGTTTCCCATTTTCCCTTCTGTGCTTTAGCAGTGGTATAGGATGGAAATGTAAGACATCCACCTTATTCCTCATCAGACTTCTGGAAATATCCCCCTCCCACTCCCCAGTATTCTGACAGTATGCCCCAGGAGTGTTCCCCTTAGATGCTCCTGCTCTATATCTCTATCACTCCAGGGATAGTTCTTCAGAGAAGCCCGGGGAATCTGGAGGAAATGGGTGAAGACTTAATTCAATTTGCATATAACATGATTTTCTGACTTAGATAGGCAACAACACCAAACATTTCCTAGGTTGACACTTGCATTTATTTTAGGCAGCCATGAGCCAGCTATTCTCATTGCTCTTTAATCGAGTTCTAACAGGCCCTAAGTTAGGGGTCAGCATGTTTTCTTACATATGAGGCTGAATGATGTAATATTACTTCCTGTTGCTGTGGGGACCTTTGCTCCTGTGAGTGTGGCTCTAGTGCTTGACTGTAACTCTGTATAATCTTGAAGGAATGTTTCCAGTCATAGACCTTTCACCTTGGCGTGATTTCATCCAGATACAATTTCCAGCAGCTTTACTGGTTTCAGCAGAATAAAGGACAGGACCATCTGAATAAAATAAAATGTCACTATTAAATTGGGTTTTTGTAGCTTAAGGTATAATGTAATGATATTTTCCCCCCAAACAGCTGCTTTCAGTTGGATTTGAAGTTTGGAAAACCCCGGTGTGTCTGATCCAAAGTAATAAGATGCAGGTTGTGTTACTTCCTCCTTCTGTGTAGCATACAATAAGCAAAACCCAGACACTTTACATGGCAACTGATGGCCATTAAGAATTTTTACTGTATGTTAACATGAATCACTGCATTCGACAATGGATAAATGAAGCACAGATGACAACAAGTCCAAAAAAAAGCTAAAGCTCCAGCCTTGCATTAACCCACCACCACACATACACACACAGACACAACCTAGGAGCACAAAGCAAACTGAAATGAACAGAGTTTCCGGTGTAGTAGTAAGCAGGATTACATGATGGAAGATCTGGGTTCAAGTCCTAATTCTACCACAGACTCCTTGTATTGCCTCGGGCACATAACACTTTCTCTCAGGCTTGGTTCTTCATCTGAAAAGTGGGGATAAGAGTTATGGGGATAAGAAATGGGGGAAAGGAAGTGAGTGGAAGATGGGTAAATTTAGTGAGCGTATCTAAGGTACCTGAGTGGGAGTGGGGTAAGTGAACTGGGGGAGATATGTAGGGAATTGCAGGAACAGCTAGTTGATTTGGCTGGGACATAAGGGTAAACTGTACTAATCCCCTGAACAGCCACCCTCTATCGCAGTGGTTCTCAACCTTTTTTGCCCCATGCACCCCTTTCACCATATGTCAGAATGTCATTCCCCCCTTTCCAATATTGTCTGACTTAATCTGTGCCATACAATAAGGTGTAATGTCCTGTAGATTATGTACAATCTGTAGAATTATAATTTGGAGAAAGATCAGTATTCCAACAGTTTGAGTCTGTGGTTCCAATTCCCCCCCTGAAACCCTAAAATCCCACCCAGGGGGAATTCCCCCCTGGTTGAGAACCCCTGCTCTATTGAATTGTACAAAAGGGGGAAACTGGGTTGTATCCAGTGTTAGCCTAATTTAATGGGTCTACTCTACATAGGACTAACATTGGATGCAACGCATAGTGACCTAGTTCAAATGATGGCAATGAACAAAGTAGAAAATGTAAAGCACTTTTCCAGTTAGCTGTGCTATATGAATGTTGTCTAGCAGCTATACTGTATAGTAGCAGTAGTGGCAGACAGTGAATTATGACCACCTAAGAGACTAACCCTTCTCCCTGGCATGCTAGTGATGACATACATTTATTTATTTATGGAAGAGCATTTAACCATGGGCATCTCACCTGAAGTCTGAAATGGTACAGACCAGACACGGGTTTACCACTTCAGTGAGAACTAGGCCACAGTCTATGGCTTTATCTCTGCTACAAATCACTTTAGTGCATGTTATGGTGTCTCTCTTGAATTCTGGAAATTGTAATTTTGTCAGATACTGAAACTTCCTTAGAGATTTCTGTGCCCCCCCCCCCACCTGCTGCCACCATAGAATTGTAGTTCACGGGCTTCCCTGGCGAGAAGGATATACTTTGAAGCCAGTTTAGGTCTATAGACCAGTGTTTTCCAACCTTGGGTCCCCAGATGTTTTTGGCCTACAACTCCCAGCATGCCCCAGCCAGCATAGCTGGCTGGGGCATGCTGGAATTTGTAGGCCAAAAACATCTGGGGACCCAAGGACAAGGTTGGAGAACAGTGGTCTATAGTATGGATATGGCCTATGAATGACGAGGGCCAAATCAAGGACTAATCCCACAAAGTCATGCAGTATGGGGGAAAAAATTACAGTTGCCCAAGTTTAACATCGTGTCTGATACAATAGGGGTGTGCAGTTTAGGCAAATTTGAAACAACACCTTTCAAAAGCTGGGGTTACGTAGATTCACATACAGGAGTTGCAATTGTCCTTATGACACTTCACCCTGTGGAACTGAGAAACCGAACACTGGTATTACTAGCCTGCTACCACCACATGATGTATTTTCCTTCTGTTGCCCTGTACCCTCAAGGATACCAGGGCAATAATGTTGTTGCTGTATAAACTGCCAGCACCAATTCACATGGGTATTGACCTCCACTAAGCCACACTGGATAAATAACACAGTTTTTATTTTCTTATTAAGTAACAGTTCACGTTCTTCTAGAGTCAAGTACAATAATAAAACTAGCACACGCAGAAATATCGAACTCCTTTTTCTCTCAGTCTTCAGCTTCCACCACTCCTCCTAACTGCTCTTGGCACCCCAACTGTTATAACAACTTTCAGAAACCCCACTGACCTATCACAGCTCAGCAAAGAAGCCCAACCACAATGCATTTCTACCATCAGTACAATTTATCCCAGCAACAAATATAATCTGCTGAACTTCAATAAAAACTGCACATTTCACCACAGTCCTGCCAGATTACCACTCCTGAAGTCTACAAATGAGCCACCAATATGGCTCTCCACGGATTGGTTGGAGAACCCAGATTTCTACATTTTGTGGGCACCCACCTGTCACAACTAAGAAGCCACTATTTATGTATGGTAATTTTGTCTCTGCTTGACACACACACACACACACACACACACACACATATATATATATATATACTCTTGCTTAGCACAAGAGAATACAGTGAAGAACTAAGTTGGTATTTGTCTACTGTTTTTTCCATCCTTGAGGAGATTTGTCGTTTCTAACTAAGGGGGGTGGGGTGGGAAACCCATGTACAAAGGGATCGCTTCATCATTCCTCCCCAGGGAAGAAGATATTGGAAACTGCCTATCAGGGCACAATAATATTACACAGGAGCTTAAGATAGGCCATGAAGAATACCTTATCCAATTGAAATGACAGGGAATTTCATGAGGGTCTATATAATTACAGAGATGAAATTAACACCCTGCTTAGCTGATACCCTCAATGGGACTCAGTTTTACATCTGAAAGATGAAACCTCCTCAAGCAGAAATACCTTATTTTACTTTTTTATTATTATATTATTATTGGATACTGTGTTGGAGGAGATTGTATCTTATTATAGCTACTACATTCTGTTTGTAACTGTAGGGCCAATTCACATAAACCAAAAACCGCCCATCTATAAATACAGTGCATGGCCATGAAGCAAAATGGTTCCTGTACAGCTGTCATACATGCAAGTAATAGAATCATAGAATTGTAGAATTGGAAGTGAAGGTCACCTAATCCAACCTCCCATCAATTCAGGAAATGCAGCACTACAGCAGCATCTCTGAAAGATAGTCATTCAGCCTCTGCTTAAAAACCTGTAATGAAGGTGAGTTCACCACTTTATGAGGCTGTCTGCCCCACTGCTAAACAGCTTGCATCACCAGGAAGATCTTCCTAATATTTAGTTGAAATCCCTTTTCTTGTGATTTGATCCTATTGGCAGAGATGTATGAGAATTTCATTTCTGATCACAAATGACTTGAAAATGACCCATTCACATCCCTGAATGCGAACGGGAGCGCATGTTCTTTGAAAACTTTTGCAAATTCTCAAACTTGCATTTGCATTTGCAGAATGTGTACTTCAAAAATGCACAACTTTCTCAAAATGTGCAACTTTCTCACAATGAACAACTTTCCCAAAATGCACAAGTTTTGAAAAATGCACAACTTTCCTGGAAAAGTAGGTAGCAAACGAAGTGAGCCAAGCTGAGCTCTGAAGTAATGTTTGGAGAGCTGTGAGAAAGAATAGAAAGGCATATGGAGGTAGAGTAAAGGCAAGTAACTTTCCTAATATTGATGAACTTGCCATAGACAGAGATATGAAAAGGATCCTCCCTGTGTCATTGTAAACTTGGTATGCTATCCCAAAAGCATACCTGGCAGTTCTAAAAAGACCCCCAGCCCCCCAAAAACAGAATTAAGGAAGAAGAAATGTTCAGCTTTAATTTTGAAAAGGTTGGATCATTATAAAACAGTTGGAAGAGATAGTTGGAAAATGACTCAGTGGAATAATGTGAATGGGTAGTTTAAAAAGGTAAGAGTGCATGAACGTCCACATAATGGAGAATATTCACATAGAGGAAAAAATAGTGCCTTTGTTTCCACAGCCCATACTGCATGTTCCAAACACTTATGTATACAAGCAGTTATGCAATGTGCAGCTGCATTACCATTGCGCATGGCGTGCTTATCAACATCTGCAACTGACTTAGTTATGCATCATGTTGCCCATTCAAATCCACAGAGATCTACAGATACCACTGATGTTCCTAACTTCCAGGCTTGGATTATGAACTCTGGCACCTCACAACAATTACCTTCTAAGCAAAGAAAAGTATTGCAACCCTGAGTTCTGCTCTTGGAGGTTCACAGGTTGAGGGGAGTTAGTGGTGGGATGAAACACCATTGTGCTTCTGAGATCTTTGGAGTGCCAAGATTTTGATTTGATTCAGAATCGGTCTTGGATTAAGCTGAGATATTTCCCAATCGTTGGAGGAGGAAAGATCAGTTTACCAGTCCCAATTATGCATCAACGGTGGTGGTGGTGTTTTTACAACATCTCTACTGGCATCTCCCTAAGCCAGTGGTGCAGAACCTCCTTCAGCCTGAGGGCCACATTCAATTATCAGAGAAGCTCTCAGGGGCTACATTCCAATGGTGGGCAGAGCCAAAGACAAGGGGGAATGGGGCCAAAACCCAGAAATACCCAGAATACCAGCATATTTTAGCTTAAAGATCTTACTGTTAGTAATTAGGTTTTAGAGGAATTTCAACCTTTGAAATGGGAAAAAGAACTGTGCAAAAGTCAGGAAACCTGAAATGATTGGTAGTTGGGGGAAAGGGGAATGGGTGTCTGGGAAACCCCAGAGAGGGCTGGATTGGGACTCTAGGCTGGCCAGATATGGCTGGTGGGCCTGAGGTTACACACCCCTGCCCTAAGCCATATAATGCAAGTCTGAATCACTGTTGCGCATCGCAGTGTCAGTTCGCTTAATGGTGCATTACAGCGTGGATGTGGATCCAGTTGCTTTTTGGGTTTGGGATCCAACAGTAATATCTGAAATCTGTTGCTTCTTTAAATGCTTATCTGTAAGAGTGAATACGCAATTTTCACACTGGAAATTGAAAATCACAGTTATTTCTGACATCCTTCAGTTCAAGTTGTATGAAAAGGAAATCCACAATGTTTTTTTCCCCAAAACAAAAAGAACAAATTGAAATGAAGTGTTGACATTACTGCCTGCCAATGTGGACTTTATTTATAGGAAGTGTGAAATAAAAGATCATAGCACTCCTACAAAGAACCATCTCTTGCAGAGTTACTATAATGACTTCTGTCCTGCTTCTCCATACAGATTCTTCCCTCCCCTCTTCCTCACCCCAGAGAACAATGAAGCATTAATGTTTCTGAATGGCTTTCCAGATTAAACGACTCAATAAAAACCTTTTTCAACAATGCTTTGTCTCAAGTGTCTCCGTTACATGATGCAATACCATTACATGGATTAGCAACAATTCTGACTCATCATCTTTGTACCTGTCATAATAGATGGGAATAAAAACCTTTAATGGTTACCTGGGGATCCTGTAAAGAAACACTCTGTGAAATTTTCCATAAGTAGGTTCTTAAGATGACATTAACCACTGCCGATGCATGGGTTTAAGTGTGGCTTAAGTGATACCATGGCAGGAACCAGGAAAGGAAGCCAAAGATTAGGGCTAAAACTTCGAAAAATGCTTCCAGAGTCACACAGGAAGTCTGGCACAAAGCAAATAACCGAACATAGATCACTTAAGTCACAAGCTTGCATCTAAAGCCCAAAGTCACTATTTCTCAGACATCAGAGAACTATTTAATTTGAGTCTTACTTTTGTTTTCCATCTTTTGGCCAAAATACCCTTAACCTAAATATATTTCTATTGGACTAAGCACCATCGATTGCATGCATGTGTATGTGTACTGGTAAATTTTAGACTAAAATGGATTTCAGTTTTAGAGTTCTTCCCGAAAATATTTGATAGGAAGATAAATATTATTACTCGCTTCCAGTTCCACTTCCTTGAGTTTGCTTTGGATAAGAGATTACAGGAAACCTACAATGCTGTTGTAATATTTGCTGTATTTACAAATATACAAGCAGAGCAGAAAGAAAAATGCACTCCTACAAGGCAGGCAATTCCCCAAAGAGTGACTGGGCAGCCCTTGAGGCTGCAATCCAGGTTCAGTTAACTACAGCTAGAAATTCTTGGCTTTCTCTCTCTGCCTCTTTGTAACTCTCAAACTGTTGTGTTTCAACAGAGCGAGAGAGTGAGAGCTGCCCCCTTCCTTTAACTGGGTATGTGTCACTTTCTCCACATTTTGATGGGTATATCATTCAAACATAAGCATCTTCCATCTATCCAGATATGTATGCATGGATGTCTCTTGCTAAAGAAAAACTCATCCAGTTCTTACTGACATCCTTATTCAGACTCTGCTAATACATTTCAACAGGGATATAAAGGAATACAGAATGAAATCTATCTACCAGTCCTAAGTTGCATGGCGTTTTAGTTTGTCAAAGAGAAAAGAACATAATCTTGCATCAGATCGTATTTGCTTCACACTGGGTGGGTTCACACGACACAAGAACAAATCCTGTCAGACTAATCAGATCTCATTTTTTGATCGGGTAACCTCCCTTGTGGACTGTGGGAATGCTGTGGACATTATATATCTGGACTTCAGCAAAGCTTTCGACAAAGTGCCTCATGATATCCTGATTAGTAAGCTAGCTAAGAGTGGGCTAGATGGAACAACTATCAGGTGGATCCACAATTGGCTACAGAATCGGACTCAAAGAGTGCTTATCAATGGTTCCTTCTCAAACTGGGGAGAGGTAACGAGCGGGGTACCACAGGGCTCGGTCCTGGGCCCGGTGCTCTTCAACATTTTTATTAATGACTTGGATCAGGAGGTACAAGGAATGCTTATCAAATTTGCAGATGACACAAAGTTAGGTGGAACAGCTAATACTCTGGAAGACAGAAACAAAATTCAAAGTGACCTCGATAGGCTAGAGCGCTGGGCCGAAAACAACAGAATGAAATTTAATAGGGATAAATGCCAAGTGCTGCACCTAGGGAGATGAAACCAAATGCAGAGTTACAGAATGGGGGACACTTGGCTCAACAATACTACAAGTGAGAAGGATCTTGGAATTGTGGTAGATCACAAACTGAATATGAGCCAGCAATGCGATGTGGCTGCAAAGAAGGCAAATGCTTTTTTGGGCTGTATTAATAGAAGTATAGCTTCCAAATCGCGGGAAGTGATAATTCCCCTTTACTCGGCACTGGTTAGGCCTCATCTTAAGTACTGCGTCCAGTTCTGGGCACCTCACTTTAAGAAGGACATAGACAAACTGGAGAGGGTTCAGAGGAGGGCAACAAGGATGATAAAGGGACTGGAAACAAGGCCCTATGAGGAGAGACTGAAAGAACTGGGCATGTTTAGCCTTCAGAAGAGGAGACTGAGGGGAGATATGATCGCACTCTTCCAGTATTTGAAGGGATGTCACACAGAAGACGACAAGGATCTCTTCTCGATCATCCCAGTTTGCAGGACACGGAATAATGGGCTCAAGTTACAGGAACCTAGATTCCACCTAAACATCAGGAAAAATTTCCTGACTGTCAGAGCAATAAGACAATGGAATCAACTACCTAGGGAGGTGGTGGGCTCTCCCACTCTGGAGGCATTCAAGGTGCAGCTGGACAGACATCTGTCAAAGATGCTTTGACCTGGATTCTTGCATTGAGCAGGGGGTTGTGCTCGATGGCCTTGTAGGCCCCTTCCAACTCTACTTTTCTATGATTCTATGACATGGCAACAATTGTGGTAAGTTACCATGATTGTTTGCTGGAACCCGTGAAGCAACCATGATGAGCCTGACAGATGATCAGGCTTATCGTGGTTGCTTCACTCCCTCCCTTCCCCTCTTTCCCCCTCATCCCTCCTGGCGATATCCCAGGGACACCGCAAAGAGGAATGAGGCTCCTCTCTTTGACAGCTGTAATTGCGAGTCGATTTCAGCTCGGAGCGGCTGTCAAAGACTCCCCGTTGTGCAAACAGGGCTTGTGCCCTGAGGCGCAATGAGGAGGGGGAGGGGAGCCCCCCGCCTCCTCCTTGATAGGTCCACTCTCAGGCAGCAGGTGGGTGGTGCCTGTTCCACTCTCCAGCACTGCTCTGCTCACGGAGCAGCAGCAGAGAGTAGATCACCGCCTCTTGCCTGAGAGTAAACCTCTCAGAGTAAACCTCTCAGGCAGGAGGCTCATTCAGTGGAGGGGGAGCGGTCCTCTCTGCCATTGTTGCAGCCGAGCTGGTGACAGAGGGAAGCGCCCACCCTCTCCGTCTTCTGAGGAGCTCCTCAGAAAGCAGAGGGGGCAGGAGCTTCCCTTTGTCAGCCGCACTGATGGCAGAGAGAAGTGCTCCTCCTCTCCTCCGCAAGTTTACTCTCTGAGTAAACCTCTCAGGCAGGAGGTGGTGATCTGATCCCTGTGGCTGCTCAGCGGACGGAGTAGCTGAATGGGATCAGATCGCAGCCCCTGATTTACTTAGAGCGTAAACCTCTCAGGCAGGAGGCTCGTGGAGGGGTGGTGTGATTCTCTCTGTCATCAGTGTGACAGAGAGAAGTGTCCCCCCACCGGCTCATCCCCTGCCCCTAAGCAGATCACCACCTCCCGCCACCTGTTCAAGAGGTCTACTCCAGAGAAGGAGGTGGGCTGCCTAATCCTCTCCATTGCGGAGGCCAGAGAAGCCTCTGACATCTGCCTATTATTGCCTTCTAGTGTCAGCCATGCTCTGTGACTAGCCACTTGGCAAGAGCGGGAGCCGGGAATGGCCGCTCTTGCCAAGTGGCTCGCTTGTACTGGGGATTGTACCATGATGGGTCGTGTTGTCTGGGTTCGGACAACACAACAACAAGCCATCATGGTACAAACAAACCCTCAAACAGACCATTGTGTATTATCATGGTTGACAACCACGATAAGTCACGCTGGTCTGTCATCATGACTGGGTTTGCACGACACGGGGTACATGCAATGGTAAGAAACCACTACTGTTTGTTGTGTTGTGCGAACCCAGTCATTATATCAGCAGTGTCAACTCCAGGTTTTGGGGAGGGGGGCTTGGATAATATGCTCTCACCTCACCTCCTTGTTGCTGTCACTGCTGCTCACCTGCTTTGCCTTTGCCTGTGGGCCCAATGAGTACTGCTGCCCAAAGAGACAGGTGAGGAGTGATAGCTTTTCTTTCACCTCACTCCTCTAATGTATTTTATTTATTTACTGTATTTTTAAACCATCCAGTAACTGAAGTTCTCTGAGCAGTGTAAAATACATTAAAAACATACAATATAAACTTCAAAAAAACAAAAATCAAAAGCAGCACAGAATAAAAACCAGATAAACCAGCAGCAAAGAATAAAACCAGCTCAGCACATAAAACCAAATTAAAACCAGCAGTAGAATAAAATACTAGAAGCACTAAAAACAGCTCTTAAAATGCCTGGGAGAATAAGAAGGTCTTCACCTGGCACCGAAAAGGCCATAACACAGGGCACAGGAGAATCTATCTGGGGACAGGGTTCCACAAATGGAGTACCACTACTGAAAAGGCCCTCCACTCTTGTAGCCACCCACTTTGCCTCATTTAGTGGGGGCACCTGGCGGAGGGCCTCAGATGAGGAAGAGGGCCTCTCACTGCTCATTCACTCAGAAAGGGTAAGTGAACAGGCAACAACAGCGAGGAGAAGAAACAGCAGGGCCAGGGGGCTCCAGGGCTTGCAGTGCAGTCAGTTCCCTGCTGGATTATGGGTCTTGGCAGGTACCCAAAGGTGCTGACCCCTGGCGCTATTCCTATTCATCATAATCATCCAAAAACTCCACATCTATTTCAATGTTGGTAAAGCCACACACATACCCATTTTGTCTCCAAAAGATAGAAAGGGGCTGCCATGACATCTGAAACGTGTCAACTGAAATTATTGCTTCTCTGAAGGCAATAGAGCACATAAACTTTTCCATCATAGCCAAATCCCAAAGTTTCCTTAGCCAGACACCCCATTCTGGGCAGTCTTCTCATAGCCAAATATAACATAATTTTGCTGACAGAAGTCAATGCTGAAGAAAAAATATAATCCCATTTCCTGACAAGATTCTGGATATTTCCCAGTAAAATGGTCTCCAGTTTTTCCAATAATATATTCCTGTCATGAGTTCAACTGTCCTTAGTATCTCTGTCCAAAGGGATCTGATTCCAGGACACCTCTGGGACAAATCTCTTTCATAACTGAAAAAACAGCATCAAGGCCTTCAATATTTACATAGCAACACATGGCTCATTCATGTTGCACTGTAGAATGCATTTCAGAAGCTGGCATCAGACACTAGAAAACAAATCTTATTAGGAGGACCAGTTCAGATGTCCCCCCCCCACCCCCAATCTGCCGAAAAGCCTAAAACCTCTTCCATTTTGCAGGTATATCTAGAAGAAATATAGTGCGAATGTCCGTCCTCTCAAGTGCTGGTAGCATCCCATGGCTTTCCTGGAGAATGCTGCTGCATCATGCACATACTGCATGGATCCAGGTGGGCATAAGAGCACAGATGTTTTTGGACATTACTGCTTCTGCTTGCAGAGTCATCACCATAGGTAAGTGCTTTTCAGTAGCACTCCTATGGCTGTATAGTAATTTCTCAATGACCGTTGAGACTACGTTTTGATAGGTAGGCCAGCATGCTTTTGACCATAAACAGGGAGCCATGAGGCAACAGGTAGGCAATCTCTCAGGTCCATTGTGTTAGCAGAGAGGTCTCTTGGGGCATGTGACATAGCTTTCTGGCAGTCATGAGTTCCACCCCTTCTTTTAGCACCAAAAAAGTTTCTCTTTCCATCCATGCACCTTTTCTTTTTGTTGGAAGTGACTACTTTGCAAGTAGTCTGCATATTCCTTTCTTAGTAGACTCTCCAATTCTGGTCATTTTATCTGAAGGAATATACACTTTCAGAGGTGGGGGAGATTTAAACGTCTACATCTGTGGTATGTATGTCAGGAGATTCTCAGCAAGGCTCAAAGAATGATTCTTGGCTACATTCCTGGTTAAACTGCAGAAAATAGGACTTTTATCAACGTAAGTCAAACGACAACCACCTTCTTTTAAGAAAAGGGATTTGTGTCTATGTTCCCAGTATTATGAGGAGCAGTATAAAACCAGGATGACAGTCCTTTGTAAGATTCTTCAGGGATCCAGGAAAAGGGGCTAAGCAGGGTATGGCTTAATTAGAACAACTTTAGTCTCAAACAAGTACTCATGTGGAGGCTTATTACAATCTTTTGTGGCTGCTTCACCACCAGGCTCTAGCTTGTGTAGAGAAAGAACTTGGGTCCTAAATAAAAGCTGAGTTGGTCCAGATTCTAGTATGCTAGAACTGCAAAGGAAAACATGGAGTGGATCTCTAAACATTATACCACCCACCCGCCCTAAACAGCAGACTTGATTTCCCCCTATTAACATGTTCATCAGCTGTGCTTGATTTGGTGAGCTGGGGCTGATGGGAATTGCAGTCCAAAATATTTGTAGGGACCTGGGGTGAAAAATCTAACACTGTACCTTGACAGTTAATAACTAAATCTCATCTCAGTTTTGTACCACCAAACACCTGATGATTTCTGTCCTATCCTACAACTGTTAAGGAGGCTGAATGATACAATCCAAATGAGTGTCCTATATGAGGTCCAACATTTATCAGAAAACAATTAATAATCATCCTCACGATTTTAACCAATTTATATGAATTTGGAATTTGGAAGGATATCAAACAAAGGAATCAAGTCGTATGGTCCTTTCTTTGTATGAAACATGAATGCACAGACCACATATAAATAATATCACGGAAGTGCCATATTCTACATATATGCCAATTCTATAATGGTTGGACAGAGAAAGCAATCACCTTCAAGCAGAAACATAAAGATGACAACACCCAGTGAATTTGTTTTTTTCCTCATTTATACACTACTAAGACTAGTGTTTAGATCTTATCATCCAAAATTATGGTGGATTGAACAATAGTGCCTGGGAAACAAAGCATATAACTGAGCAAACAAAGCATTTTATGTGGTCCAGCCAACCAAGTTGGCATATGAATTTGTACAGTGTTGTGAATTATTTTATATTCAGTATTTAAACAGTCTGGTTTGGATTTTGTTGTTGCAGTGTTCAGCATGTGTTAACAGCATGGCTTTTTTTTTCTTCCAATGATCACAGGGATGTATGAGAATTTTATTTCAGTTTTCAAATCTATCAAAAATGCCCCATTCATAATCCTGAGTGCAAACACCAATGGGAGCGCATGTTCTCTGAAAAGGTTTGCAAACTCCCAAACTTGCATTTGCAAAATGTGTACTTGAAAAATGCACAAATTTTGAAAAATGCACAACTTTCACAAAATGCACAACATTCTCAAAATATGTATTTTCCCATTTAAACAAACCGAAAAACAGGTTGCAAACAAGAATGGGAGTGAGCTGAACCAAGCTTTGAAATAAAGTACGGAGAATTACAGCGAGGTTGAGCATCCCTGGTTTTCCTGTCCCTAATCAGAACAGCAACTCTATATTTCATCTATAATTGTTAATCCCTGTAAATTACAAGGACTTTTCTTTTTTGCTTTTCCGCTTGTACCAAGTGTTCAAAGCAAGTTCTGAGAATATCAGAGATTTACAATAATAAAGTGATCTAATAACAACTTGCAAAGCAACATATATTATTTATGAAAACATTTATACCCTACCTATCGATTCAGTGAGTCCCCAAGGTGGCTATCATCATAATTAAGAACCCACAATAAAATCACTAAAACAACTGCTCAATCAAGGGGGGGGGGAACAAGCAACAGCATTCAATAGACTAGATTCAGACCAATGGAAAAACCAGCAGGGCATCTGTGAAGGATTGAGGCCTACCCAGGCTTGAGTTAGGTTGAAGCCTGAAGGCCGCCCAAATATCTCCTGATGGGAGGGGGCATTTGTGAATTTCATTTCCCCTCATGGAGTTAAGTTTCATTGCCCCCCTAATGGAGTTAAGTTTCATTTCCCCAGTTTTAGGTCTCGTGATTGTAACCGTCTAGTTCTGCGGGAGGGTATATAAAGAGGTGTGGAAAAGCTGCAAGGAGGCAGAGAGCAAAATTGGAGAGTGAGAGACAGAGAGAGCCGAGAAGCTGCAGAGACAGAGTGAGAGAGAGACTGAATATCACAGAAACTGCAAAAC
This sequence comes from Shinisaurus crocodilurus, assembly GCA_021292165.1. Taxonomy (NCBI): domain Eukaryota; kingdom Metazoa; phylum Chordata; class Lepidosauria; order Squamata; family Shinisauridae; genus Shinisaurus; species Shinisaurus crocodilurus. The sequence goes on from CM037879.1 coordinate 190,221,492, forward strand.
AGCCACAGCTAGGCTGGAAGGGAGTCTCTACCAAGACCTACAGATGAAAGTGTAGCTAGGTTAGAGGAAACTGTGGTATTATTTCTTTTTATTTCCATTATACTTGCTTTTTGAAGTCTTACAGCTCTATTTGTGTAAATACCCTAAGTTAATGTGAATTTTCTATACCAAGTTTAGCAAAGTAAACAGTTATTGTTAAACTCAGTTGTCTGGAGTGTCTTTCACAACACGCCTAAGGCCTAATCCCACGTTACTGGGAAGAAAAAGCAAAGGGCAGGAACGTGGCATCCTGATGGCAGGAAGGGCTCTTAAAGATGCAAAATATCTTTGAGGAGCTGATCAAGTTAAGTCAAAATGGAGGAGAAAAAAAATAAGGCAAATGAAAAGCAAGCAAAAGAAATACGCATATCTCACTTTGTAAAGTTTGTTTGATTTGAACTTTGTTTTTATTGTCACAATGTTCTTTCATTTTACACTGTAAGCCACCCTGATTTCTTTTGAAGAGGGCCCTGATATCAAATATTTAGAAGAATCAGTACGCCATTAGGCTATAGCTGAAGGCAATTGACATATGTGTAGCAGTACTCATGAGAGATTATGACAGACAGTTGCCCTGCTTGAATTTCATTTTGCTTTTCTCTGCCCAGTTGAACAGGTTATTGATTAGGGTTATTGACTAGGGGAGGTCTCAAGGGCAAATACAAAGAGTACCATCTCCTCCAGTTGTCCACCCACAGGCAAGAGAGATGTGTGGAAGGGGGAGTGACGGATTCAGCTGGCCTTTCTGGCAGTTAACTTTTCAGAATAAAGAAGGCCCTGACCAACATTCTTGATCTAACTCCAAAGGGGCCCTCCCATAAACCGGTTGGACCTATTGCAAACAATTAAGTTAAGCTATCATCTAAGAGCATAGGAAAGTGCATGATAACAGCACTTGGGCCCACGCAAAGAGTGGAACTGGCAATGCATACCCCCTACTAGTATTATTCCAGTATATTTATCCAAAATGTATCTGTAGTCCTTTGTGGCATCCTCACATGACCATCACTACCACCAGACAAAATCACTTCTTGGTAGCCTCTGCTTCGGGGTGCAACATCTGAGTGGAGCTATTGACATAACCCAGAATTTCTGACTTGTGTGGACAGCAGTTGTTGTTTTTAGAATCACCACCCTTGAATAACAAGCACTCGATTGTGATTCTAAAAGCAATCAATCTGTGAAGATTAACTTTTGTTCCAAGACAATTCCCACTCACCCACCTTCTTATGGAATTGGAAACAAAAAAAGTAGGAAGAAGCAAGGAACCCCTTAAAAAAATCACTATCTTATTGAAACTCTTTAACCTGTTCGAGTGCTTCCTCCCCAAGAGAATTCTAAATTTAATACATTTTCAATGTATGGAAATTAGGGAGCTGTAGTAATCCACCCCTTTCCCATAGACAGGAGAAGGAGGCATAGAGAGATGGCTGAGAATATTTTTAGTGAGCAAATAGGAAGATTCTGGCTACCAGGTGTGAACTCTCCAGATTATTTGGGAGGAGAGCATAGGCCAACAGCCAGGGATGGGGACTCGGACTCCAGGACTTGACTTGTGAGTCGGACTGAGTCCCCCCTCTGACTCGAGTCCCACTCAAGTAGCAATATTTTTAATGGGACTCGAGACTCGACTCAGGACTCAAGACCAAGGACTCTTCAACATCACTGGGCTGTGCCAGAAGGAGTGGCGAGAAGTGCGATCGCCGGCGAAGATTTTATTTTTTAAAATCATTTTCCTAAAATGCAGCCAAACCCAAAATGTCTGAAAGGTTGCCTCTACCTGCCTGTTTGGAGTTCCCTGCCTCCTCTGCCTGCTTGGTCTCTTCTTAGCCAGTTCCACAGTTTGAATTGTCCAAGACAAACGCCTCTGCCTGCCTGCTTTGAGATTCCCTGCCTCCTCTGCCTGCCTGGTTATTTTGGGTTTGTCTTCCTGGTCTGTTAGTTGCAGAGTTTTGAAATAAAAAGGCACACTTGTGCCCAGAATTTATTTAAGCCACACATCTGAAGTAGCCTTATTTTGTTGGGGAAAACCCCCATTGATTTTAATAGGGACTCGTGGAGTCAGTTTTGGGAGTGACTCGGGACTCGTGAGTCACCATTTTGGACTAAGGACTCAGACTCGAGACTCGGGTCCAAAGACTCGTGACTCGACTCATGACTCGAGACCAAGGACTCTTCAATATCCCTGCCAATAGCTCACTATTCAGATAAATGCTGCTAATTTGGTTCTAATGCTGCTGCTTCTCACTGACTCCAGCAAATTACAAAATTGGGTGCTTATTGCTAAAGAGTGCAATAAAGAGGTAACTTAAAGTGATATGAAAAAATGCCTAACCTAAGTTGCCCTTTACCCTTTTAATACATTCACTATACTCACAATCATAGTGGCTATTTTTTTCTTCCCTTTTTTGAGTACTTGATGGCAAAAGATGAAAACAGTCCTAGAGGAACAGAAACACTGCTGTGCACACTGCACTTGACAGGCTGGCCTACCACCTAGGCTGTAACTCAGGCCTGAGTTCTGCTTTTCCCAATGTGTGCAGCTCAGCAGGAGGCCTTTTCAGGATTTCTGGGCAGAAAAATCATCCCAGCAACCAGTAAAAATATTCCAGTTGCTCTCCACAATTAGTTTCCAATAGCTTATACAGTCCTTTATATAGCATCCATTTAAAAAAAAAAATCCCTTGATTGTCCAATAGGAAGGAAAATCTAAAGGTCAGGAACAAGACTAAAAGGAGGGACCTTCAAGGAGGAGTTAACAAACACACCCTAAAGTATTTATTTTATCTCTGCCGTTCCTTAAACTTGTAGTATGGACACTCAGTAGGGATGTGTGTGGAGCTTGATTGGGGGGGTGGAAGTCCAGCGAACTCTCCAGGCTCGACCCCCCGGACTCCGTTCACCCTACCTGCTTCCCCAGATTGGCTCGCGCTCTCGCGAGCCGAGCCACGGAAGCGACTTCTGGGTTCCCGGTGCTATGTTGTTTACATAGAAAATGGCATAAGATACATTAAAAACGGCCACGATTTGCGCAAGTTACACAAATCGTGGCCCCTTTTAATGTATCTTACACCATTTTCTATGTAAACAACATAGCGCCGGGAACCTGGAAGTCCGGTGAGCACCTCAGCTGGCGCTCGCTTTCGGCCCAACTTGGCTCACAAGGTAGCAGCGCTCGCCAAGCGCACTGTAGTCAGGTGGTGGGAGGATCGCCCACCCCTATGAGAAAGGTTTGTTTTTCAGGTAGAATCTAAAATTGAGATGCCCTTCCCCTGGCCTGGTTCTCCCATCCTCTATACCAATGAGTGGCGGGGGGGATTGGCTGGTGCTATGCATCTCCCGCCAAAAATGCTCTACGTAGAAATGTGGCTTCCATCCCGACCTAAAGAGGAAGGCTGGCTACAGGGCTGAGAGGAAGTCTGTGACCAGGTGACCTGTGTGCCTGCCTGTTCAGGTGCTCACTGTTGATGGGCAACAGATCTTATAGTTATTGAGCTTTAAACCAAAAATGACAGGGCAGCACTTCAAAAGGGGGATACCTTCAAATAGAGGATGGTACTATGACAGCCCTTCAAATAGAGGACTGTTCTCTGGAAAAGAGGACACAAGGCCACCCTAGGAGGAAGAGCTGCAGCCACCCATCCATTAATGCTATCTTCATTTTAGAGGCCAGCCCAGACATCAGGTATGGTACGTACTAGGTCTGGGAGTGGGGGAAAGAGTGGTTTTGGTAGTTATTGTGTTTGAGATAGATGTGGTCAGACAGGGGAGTGGGGGTGAGGACATGGGAGTTTCATGGAATGGTGTTGGGATGGGAATGGCTCAGCTTGTCTGAGTGTGGAAAGCTAAGCAGGGTCAGGCCTGGTTATTACTTGGATGGGAGACCCCTCCTCTGGTTTCCTGCATTGAGCAGGGGGTTGGACTCGGTGGCCTTGTAGGCCCCTTCCAACTCTATGATCTATGAAATCTATGAATGTGAGTGGTATAAAGACTGCAGAGAGTCAGGCCAGTGATCTGTAATGATAATTAATACATCTTCTTGGCCTCCCACCCTGCACCAAGAATTATTATCACATAAACCCTTGTAAGCTTCTCTCAGAATTGATCAAATGTTTTCCTCCAGCAGAAACCTCCCAGTTCAGCCTGAAATTCTGCTTTAGGCAAAATTCAGAGGCTACTGCAAAAGATCCCCCCCCCAGCATATTTTAAAAAAAACAAACCACCAAAAACATAAACACATGCTGTCCAGCTAGTCTGTTAAACCAGTTTGAAGGATATACGTCCAAAATGCTTTCAAAACAGAACTGCAGCCAAGTATGAGGCATATCCTGTTAAATGCTAACACCTTGTCAATCAAAGCAGACCTTCAACTCTTGAGTGTGTTAAACAGGAACCATTACATTGCAATGATCTATGGCCAAGTCTTTATGTAACTCCAGGGCATAAGAAGAGTAGCAGCTCTGGAAAATAAAGACAAGAAGAAGCTAATTCTGAAAATCCTAACTCTTTGAATAGTAGTAGCTCTAATGGAAGAGATCCCTAATATTCCAAGCAAAACAGAGATACCATGGAAACTTTGCAATCTAGCCAAAATGACCAAACCAACAAATAAGCTGTTCAACCCCACTCATGCCTACCAGGAAGCCCCCACTGAGCACAATGGGGCAAGCACTGAGAATTTGACAGCTCTAAAAGATTGATGCAATCAAATAATAGGTGGTCAACTGACAATATTTGCCTGGCCAATTAAAAGGGATTCATAATGAATAATCAATCAATAATTTTGAAACAAAATGGAAATTATTACAGCCCCATCCTATGTGGGTGCCCATAACCCTCCGAACCCGGAAGATTATGGTCATCCAAATTTGGAGTGGGAAGAGAGCGGTGGATAGGATTGCCGCCATGCTCCCCTCACCCTCAAAAACATTTAGACTGCCAATTTTGGCCGTCTAAATGAAGTGTTCCTCCTTGCGAGGAGAAGAGGCTGAGGCACCACCTGGATTCCTTGGAAGCCAGCAGTGTCTCAGTCCTCCCCTCCCCCCCGGAAATGCCCCCCCCCATGCCAGAACTGAGGTCGGTCTTCTGGCTTTGGTTCCCAGCTGGTGTGGAAAGAACCACACCAGCTGAAAGTTGTGGGGGAGGGTGCTCCACAGGTGGACTGCCCGCTGCAACCTCAGAATGGATTTCCGAGGTTGCAGCGGGGAGACCGACTTCTCCTATAGCCCCCCAGGCAAGGTCGGAGGGCCATAGGATTGCGCCCTTAATGAATTATTGCAACAGACTTACAGGGTTTCAACAGAACTCTAACCATTTGTTTGAAATCCCCTGTAAAAAAAAAATCAATTATTTATTTCTTTTGATTTTGAGTCGGCTCAGAGAAGGAGGGCAGATGGCGCTAGTTCCTCCTCCTCCTCCTCCTCCTCCTCCTCCTCCTCCTCCTCCTCCTCCTCCTCCTCCTCCTCCTCCAGAACTCGGCAGCTGCATGATTATGCCAACCTCTGATTCCTCCCACCCCGCCTTTTTTTACTTACATACTACCCTTTGTGTGTTAAATTTCCCTGCCCTCCAGTATTTTTACTCTCAGAGCATCTAACAAGCAATAATAAAAACATTAAAACAATAAAACCACATAAAAATAACAAAACAGAGTAACTGAAATAGAAGCATAAAATCATTACCTTGGGAGAATAAAGCCAATTCAGCCGACATTTTCAAAGGCTTGGGAAAATAAAAAGGTCTTAGCCTGGCTTAAAAAAATACAAGTAGGTGCCAGGCAAGCTCTCTGGGGAGAACATTCCACAAAGGAAGTTCCAAATCAGAAAAAGCTATTTCTTTGGTTGGCACACACCTCACCTCCAAGCGTGGGGCAACCTCCAAGGGTGGGACCTGAAGCACCTCAGACAATGACCTCAGTATACATGCAAGTGTATGGAGAAGAAGACAGTCATTCCGGTCCCAAGTCATATAAAGCTTTACAAGTAAGCACATTGAACTGTGCTCAGAAAGGGACCTGGCTGTAGCCAGTGTAGTTGGTTCAGAATCAAAACTGTAAAGATATTTTTCCTTAGGTTGGTCCCAGCGGCTGTGTTTTGAACGGACTGAAATTGCTGAGATGTCTTCAAAGGCAGACACATGTATAACACACTGCAGTAATCTAATCTAGAGGTTACCAGAGCATGTGGATAACTGGTCAAGCTGTCGCTGTTCAGAAGGGGACACAACTGGTGCATCAGCCTAAGCTGGTAAAAGGCACATCATGCCACAGAATCCACATGGGCCTCCAATAGCAGTGCTGCATCAGCATCCTGAGACTGCAAGCATGATCCATTACAGGGGGTGCAGAACATGTTGAACATCACCTCCCCAGTCAGATGAACCACCTAGTAACAGTGACTCTGTTTTGAGCTTCTGTTTACTGTCCTTCATCTAGTCCTTAACTAATCCTGGACACCCATTCAGCATTTCCACTGCTTCACCTGTATCAGATGAAAGGGACAAGCAGAGTTCCAAATCTCCTGATGACCCAACTAAATATTTTCATATCAATGTTGAATAGCATTGGAGACAAGATGGAAGCCTTTAGGATTCCATAATGTGCAAGCCATGGAGTGGAAGAGTATAGTCCTCCTGCACCACTTTCTGGAGTCAGCCCTCTAGGTAGCAGCAGTACCACTCAAATTTGTGAAATGCTGAAATGGATAAAGCAAGACTGCATAGTCAGAATCTCTTCGCAGTTAAGGCATGATAACTAGGCTGTCACAAGTGATCCTGAGCATACGTTCTTGCTTATGAACCTTGGAAGTCCCTTTCTGGATCAGACCATGGTTCACTTTGTCCAGCATTAATTTGCAAAAATCCCAGCAACCAGTAGGCATTACAGTGTCCATTGAAAACTGATCCACTAAGTAGGTCATGGTCTAGCTTCTGTCCAATCCTGTTTTATCAATAATGCTACCTTCAATAAAACTTGAGTTTAGTTCCAAACGGGTGGGTGGGTGAGGGGGGGGGAGAGAACACAATTGGAAGCTACCAAAGCAGTTTTCTGAAATTCTTCAATTCCAATTTCCTAGCTGTTTTTAATTCTAGTTTCACTTAATTAAAGCTACATTAAATCCACCTAATTACTGACCTCCCCCCATTTCATTACAGTATTTGCACCCTGACAAAATAAAAAATGGCCTGTAATTAAAAAAAGAGACAAATTATTCCCTATTTAGAATATTGGGGGCTGCCCTTTGATTTCTTAACACCTGGAAAGTGCTTAACTGATGAGGGCAAAATTAACTCTGAGAATCAATGCCTCAATTTTTCAATAGACCTGAGCAATTTGAGGCTTTTTAATTAAATGCTAAGGAACAATTTATTGCATTGACTGGAGCTGGTTCTTTGTATCTTTAAGAGTAGAGATCCTTTCAAGCAGTTATAACATTTCTCTATACATTTCCCAACAGTGCAGAGGTGTTGGCTTAGCCTGTTTATATTTAGCTCTCGACAGTTGTTAACAAATTACTTTTGCTCAAATGAAATATGCCTTTATAACCCAGAAAATGTATAGTGTATGTATAGATATTGCATATAGCATATAATAAAACTGTTCATGCTACAATAATTATAGCCGTGTCAGCGCTTTCATTACAAACTCCATTTTTCAAGACTTTATGGCTGAGCCATAAAAATTTATCCTGGATTCTGGCCACCATTTATATGAAAGCAAATAACCACATAAAGTATTTTCTAAGTTTTAGGCACTTATTTTGCAGCTGGAGAACTTTGAAAAAAAATTTCTGATATACAAACGGAATTTGACAAACAGCAATGGGCATTCTGAAAGCTGATCAAAATTTAAAACACCTGAGATTATCGCATTTAAAGAACTGTGCCTATAACAATGAACCTGTCTTCACTCAGAAATCAAGAGGGTCAAACCAGTTCCTTGTCGGACACTGGAAGCCACTCCGAAAGAAAAAACGGGAAGGCTCATACTAACTTTGGTACAATGAAGTCAGGACTTTTGCACACCGAACCCATGAAAAAACAAGGGAAGAACAGGCGATTACTAATGAAGATATGTATACATGATGGGTTTGATTTATATTTGAAACTGTAGTATGTCTATTGTTGAGCATTTAAATTTGTATGTGGAAACTTCTTCTAAAGGGTTTAAAACAGTTGAATTTTCAGAGTAAGTTTGATCACGGTGGTGTTTGCATTTTTCCAAAACAACACTTCACTCAGAAATCAAGCAGCATTTTAAGCCTGGATTATACCTCTGAAAGTTTCTGTCCATTTTGGTGAATGTGGACGTGTTACCATCTGGTTATGGCAGTCTGCTTCAATTTTGAATGCTTGGGGTTGGAAGTGGAGCTTATTAAGTGATGCTGCATGCAGAGGGAGGGGCGCTGAACACTCTTGCAGAGTAGTGAACACCAGGTTGGAAGGACTCCCTGGGCATGACTAGACTAGAGGACATCACAAGCAGTGGTGGACGCCGTTATATCAGGGCTGCATTACATAGGTGCTGTGCGTGTCTAGCAGTGCTTTACATGGAGTAGTGGCAGTATTAGCCTACACTATGCCAAGATGTTTTGATTAGCAGGGACAATTATTTCATCTGCCACCTGCACCCCTCAGGCTTCCCTGTTCCCTCTGAAGTGAGCTGCAATCCTCAGCAGATTTGGAGGAAATGGATTTTTTCCCAGCAACAATATATCATTGTGAGTGATCCCTGTTTTAATGCAATGTATTTTGGGGTGTACAAATTTATCACAGGCCAGGTCTTGGTAGACTTGGTGCCCAGGCCTTGTCACTGCTCAGTCACCAGATCTACCAGAAATGGTGGCCCCATTCTCTGATGCTATCAGGGCTTTTTAAAAAAAAATTTAAAAAAATGTGCAACCGCACACAAAATGTGTAGTTCCAGGAAAAATACGCAGTTCCAAAAGAACATTGCTGCAGATCAGAATTCAAGCCATGCAAAAGTCATATTGTTAGCCACTGTAAAAAATGGCTGATAACAATGTGCATAGTCCCGGATCCTCTACAGCCCTGATCAAGCATACACATTTCTCTTCCCGCTGCTAAAGACACTTCCCACAAACTTGACTGCTACTCTCTAGAGCTGCCTTCCACAACCTGGTGCCCTCCAAATGTTTTGGACTTCAGCCCCCATCAGCCCCAGCCAGCATGGCCAATGGTCAGGAATGCTGGGAGTTATAGTCCAAAATATCTGGAGGACACCAAGTTGGGGAAGACTGCTCTAGAGGGTGCTCACCAATGTTTCTAAGATGAAGGAAATAATTCCAGGCAAGTCATGTGAAGTTGTCCATGTTATAAGGGCAGTGATGCCATAAAATATCTGATATGAGATTCTTAAGACAGCTATACTGTGTTTGTGCATTTGTGTTGCATGTTTTTTTTTTAATCTTGTTCCTAGGTGTTCCATTGTTTATTCTTGATTCCAAATAAAGCTTTGTTGGGGTTCATGATGCTTTTTAAATAGAACACTCCTTTGCATTAGTGCTGTTCAATTCCCAGGATCTGTGAAGGCTTCTAAATGTCATGAAATGTGACACTAAGCAACAAAGAGCACAGAGCAGGAAAGTGCACAGGTGTGTAGTTGTAGTGGTGCATGCTATGCACACAGATTACGATCACAAATTGCTGTACACTGCAGCTTTGCCCCAGCCCCTGGAAAAATGCTGCAGATACTCATGCCTGCACAATATTCAAAGCAAGGGAAAGCAGTCACAGTCAGTTTGCACAGGGCTCCCTCAGATACTTGCCTTTTTGACAATGCAAACCTATGCATTCATATTTTTCTGGGTTGTAGCCAAACTGTGCCCCAGAAAAAGTGGACATCTGGACATGTACACAACACAGCCTATCCAAGCAATCAAATGTAATAATATCACTTCCATACTATGTGTTCGTGCGCCAGATGCTCATGTGTCTATTTGCATTCCCCCAAAAATCAAACAAGTGAGAAAGCCCTCCAGTAGAAATCCCATTGCGAAACTGTACATGTTTCTTTCATTTGCTCAAAAGCAAATTTGATGGTAACACTAATATTATAATACAGTGTTCAAGTATGACGCATGTCTGGTGATATGCACCATGTGAATGTACTTTGCTGATATCTGAAAGACTGTTTCAAATTTATTGAGCTTTTAAAGTCTGGAAATTTAACATGCACATGTTTGACCTCAACCTCGGACTACATCCAGGATTGTTGGCCAATTTGTCCAATTTTACAAGTTTTATTATGCAAACCGACACAGGACAGAGCTCTTAACTTCTTTTTAGTTTAAAGGGAGGGGGAGGAAAGAATAAAAACCCTAAGTGTGATTCAGGGACCCAAGCATTTATTTAATGATAAATAAATATAGTTTAGCTGGTCAAGGGAAATATGGAGTGTCTCCCCTCCCCAGATCATACATTTTAAATTCTAGTATATTTTATGCTTGAATTTATGGTTTATGCTGTTGGCCTTATTTCCATGAACCTGGTTTACAGATTCTCATACATGATAAAGAGTACCGCTCTGTTGTTCTTGTTTGTGTTGCTTCTATGTAGCTTTCAGCAATGTGCTAGCTGCTGTACAGAAGAAATGATGTTCTTTCCCTGGGGAGCTTACCATCAACATTGCATCCACAAGTACTGCAGTAATACAAAAGGCAAACCTTACCTATCGACCCCTTATTAATTCTTGGAAATAAATTCCTTTTTTTGTCCCGCAAGTTCCTTAATGGCAGTGTGACAAGGGCTGAAAATCTCCAGACACTGAAATGATTTTGCATTGGTTCTATAAGGTATGTTATGGGATATGGCAGTCACGAAAAGAAAAGAAAAAAGTGAGCAAACCAAAATGGCGGAAGGCCACACACCACAAGCTTCAAGAGGAAGTGAAGTTTTGAATCCAGGTCTCCCTAGTCTAAGGCCCAGTTTAAATGATACCATAGCAGCATAGGAATCTGCAATCCTGTGGTTTTCTCACATTGCTGAGGCCATGTAAAGAACCTCTGCTCTGTCTTTGTGGTTTGTGTGGCTTCTCTGGTCTCTAAATACATGTGTGGTGAGGGGTTCTGAACCATGCAAGCCTCCCAAATGATGTGTGTGCATATGCAGTGAGAGGAGGAGGCTTCCATTTTTCTCATGTTAAATGCTACAACAAGAGCATCAATGACTTGAATCTTAAGAATCAGTCCCGCTTTGCACAAATTGCGCAAGAGATCTGCAGTTGTCGGCTCCAAATTTGCACAAACATTTTGAGCAATTTTGTGGAAGCCGAATCGCTCCCCCGACTTGGCTCGCTTTTGGATGTCAGGTAGGAAAATTGTCGAAAGTCTGTCAAGCTCAAACAGGATGAGCTTTCCAGTGTTGCATATCCCTACAGTAGTTCCATTCAGACCCCACACTTTTAGTCTTTACCTGGAGGCTAACTTGGAAAGAGGGCTCTCGATTTTTTATGGGTGCGCACTGTCCACAAGATTCAGTTTGGACCCTGTTTTGGCAATTTGGAAAACAGTCAGATTTGGCTCAGACAGCTTCAGAGGCCATCTGAGTCAACTCAGGTTTGACTCTCACTTTGGGAAATCTGATGATCCATGAGTCCTCATTAACTGTCATTGGGAAATCAAACCATGGTGGTGAGATGTTTTCTTCTTACAGCTGTTTTCTTCTTTCATTCTTATATTGAATGAAATATTCAGGCATAGTTAACCCTTCTGAAGGTATGGAGGGTTCCAAATCTAAAACAGACAGATAGGTGCAAGAGCAATCTTTACAGTTTGTTTTTTAAAAAAACAAAAACAGGATTCATTTGCTCCACTCTGTATCGAGGGTAATGACGACAGCATACACTAGAGATGCCTGTAGGGAAGAAACCTGTACAATTTCAGAAGGATAGGTACAGAGGCTAGGGAGTTCCGACGAATGAAAAAGTTTTTGGATTTTGTTTGTTTTGTTCTCTGCTCAATGACAGAAACTTTAGGTGCTTCATCCTCAGTGGATTGGGTGGATGACACCTTGTTGAGAAAATACATGAAAGTGTACAATGTAGAGCTTATGCACACTGTATAGTGCAAGGGGAGCCTTTAAAGTTGGAGATGTTAAAAGGGATCCTCTCCCCCTCCCCATTTTGTGAGCAATTTGCTGTGTTCTTTATCATGTGTCAGTGTTTTACACACACACACACACACACACACACACACACGCACAGTGTTAGGGCGCAATCCTATAGCCACTAGACACTGTCTAGATGGTCATAGGACAATCTGGAGTCCCAGCTCCAACCTCGGAAAAGCGCTCTGAGGTCAGAGCTGGAACTCCAAATTCAGAGTGCCCTCCATCCACCCTCCCAGCAGGCGCAGAAAGAACCATGGCAGCCGCAGCTCGGCTCCGAGGTTGCAAGACTGACCTTGGAGCAGGTGCTGGGTGGGCGTCCCAAGGGCAGGGACAGGAGGATGTATATCCTGGTGGCGCCACAGTCTGTTCTCCTCATAAGCAGGCGCAAAAGACTTAGATGACCGGAATCGGCCATCTAAGTCTTTTTCAGGGCTGGAGAAGTACGGAGGCTCTTTCCATCCTCAATAGGATGCCTGCAATCCTCCAAGTTCGGAGGGTTACGGGGAGCCACATTGGATCGTGCTGTTAGAGTAGTGTTTGGTGCAACCATAAACTCCTACTTGCTTGTAAAGCCATCAGACCACCCCTCACCCATATATTCTATCAAGCAAAGAGTGGGTGTCCTCTTTGCGGTGGGCAAGCAGCAGGCAGTGGGGGGTGGCAAGACAAATTCTCCCCCTCCCCTGTCAATGTTCTGTGGCTTCCTGTAGCTTGTGGCCCCATATTATTAGGTGCAGGCAGGCACCAACTTTATCAGGGAGGTGGTGTCCTGTCCCCAGGGCCAGGACATTTTGCTGCCTGAGACAAAGATCATGAAGGCCCCCCCCCATCCCACAAGATCTATTAACCAAGCTCTGACTGTGTATAATGGCAAATTGCTGTGATACAATAAAGTTGTTGTTGTTGTTGTTGTTGTTGTTGTTGTTTCTTCTCATTCCACATACAGAAGCCAACTAGACTGGTAGTTGTATCTTACTTCAACACTAGGGTAACATCCTCCACTGCACCTGATGGCAGCAGGGTAGCTTAAGTCTTGCTAATGGTAGGGTCAGTCCTGGCAGCCATCATCCACTGAACATGCAGCAGTGAGTATAGTCAGTGGTCATTCCTGGAAGCCCACAGACACAAAATGCAGTGAATTAAAAAAACAAGTGTGGCTGTCAGGTGCCCCACCGGCAGCTCCACCCCCACACCTCCCTGTACTTCCCAGAATGCCAATGGGAGGCAGTCATGATGTAACATCCTCCCTTGGACATTGTAGGCAAGAAGCAGCCAAGCACCAGAAACATTTTCTGAAAAATTTCCCCTCTCCTCTTTTTTGGAATGATTGTTTTCCACCCCTACCCCTGCAAATGGCCAAAACTCTAAATTGGACCAAATTATATGAACAGCCTTCGATTTCTTGATGACCCCCTGCCACATTAAAAAAAACAAAACAATTACCTGCAAATAACTAAAAACAAACAATCATCATACACAGCACATGAGGGAGAGAGGTTTATGTCCAATCTGCTCCCTGCTATGCTAGATTCTACTTGTAGGGTGTTTTCTGGCATAGGGGAACATTAAAAATGGCACCCCCACCTCCAGTCTCATGTGGTACACTCCATTCTATCATCCTTCTCATGTCCATTTTTTCCTGTCAGCCATACCCCTTTTGTAATGCTGCATTTGCTCTTTCCAAAGTCTTTATAGGCATGTCTCCTTAAAAGTCAAAGGAATTTCAAACTAACCAACCTTGAAATTTAAAAGAAGAACTTTGGGATGACTGTACACTTGGTCAGGTTCAGTTTAAAGAATCATCTGTTTGGCTGCCTATTATTCCCCAAATCTTTGTTTGATTATCCAAATGTTAACTGGAAATTGTGCAGGAAAAGCCAAAAGGACATCCTCCTCCAAAGTATCTCATCACTCTGTTATTACAAAATCAGTAATAAAAGATTCCAGCAAGAGGCAATGAAAATAAAACTTTGTGTGAGTACAGTTCTTGCCTAACCAAAGACAGGTCAAGTTTGATGCCAGCATAAATTCCATTATTATATGCAGAGCCATTGGGAAAAGGATGCTTCCCTGTGCTAAAACAAGACAATGATGTATTATTAAAGGTTTATCTGCATGAGGGGGTTTATGGGTCATGGATGTGCCCCAGGGCATTTGTGAATATCCCGTGATACCCAGCTTACAAATGTAGGGAAGTCACTGGCTGAGCATTTCTGGCTCAGCCCAAACTAGATGGAAGACTGATGGATGCACAAATCCTCCATACCATGTGGCACTTGGTTTTCCAGGTCGGCTTTCGAGGACTTCCTGTTTGGCACTGATGCACAGAACATTGGTTCTCTCCCAAAAACAATGGGGAGGGAAAGATACACCATGTCCACCCATTGGCACTAGATTGCACATGTGATCTGGAATTTTTGCTATTTTTTAACCCCGCCTTCCCCAACCTGGCACCCTCCAGATGTGCTGGACTGTAACATTATTCTCAGCTAGCTAGCATGGCTGAGGGTTATGTTGGCTGGGAATGATGGGTGTTGCAGTCCAGCACAGCTGGAGGATGCCAGGTTGGGGTAGGTTCTTCTAACCGGTCAGCAGTTCCAAGGCAATATAGCAATCTTGCCACAGGGCACTGATAGCAACAGGAAGAGATCCACATAATTATTCATTTATTTAAAATACTTATGGTAGATTCCCCCTTTTGGCCTAAAAGCCCCCAAGGGGGCTTACAAGAACAATTAACTTGCAAGATCAACATAAAATAACAATCTAATAATGTAAAACTGAACTGGGGGAAAAGCAATTAAAATAGCAGGTGTAAAAACTCAATTCAGACCAAAAGCCTGGCAAAGCAAATAAAGATGATTTCACCGTCTGCCTGCAGGGTAGCAGAAAGGGGGACATGACTTCTGGCATGAAGCATATTGTTCAGTTCCTTGCTCAGTGGGAACAAGGAAAACCCATCGAGTGTGGCATATCATCAACCAGGAGAATCTGAAGAAGCATGACTGGCAACATCCTGCGCTGGAAGGCTATAATTCTGTGAATACTGGCATACTAGGAAGAGGGCCTTTTCTGTGGCAGCCTCCAAGTTATGAAACTCCCTCCCCAGTGACCTTTGCCATACCCCCTCTTTGATCAGCTTCCACCGTGCATTAAAAACATGGCTTTTCAGGCAGGAATATGGGGTGGGTTAGGATTTTTTAAAAAATAAAAAAAATACTGTTTTAAACTGTATTTTAATTCTGTTTTATTATTGTATTTTTTTGTTTGTACATCGCCCAAGGTGGCTTCGTGACCGGCCAGATGGGCAATTTAAAAATGTAATAAATAAATAAATAAATAAATAAATAAATATCTCCCAAGAATATCAACACAACCACTCACCTATGTTTGTATGTTCACATTGTATGTATGTAATGTTTGTATGTCCACGTATGCACGTGGACACTGACTATTTTATGGACAGTAGTATCTGCAGGCTTGCTTAATTCTGGAAAGTAAACCTATGTTTACTCTTTTTTAAAAAAAAAGTTCACTATTTTTAAATTTTTTAAAAAAACTATTCCAAATTTAATCAGATTCTTTGCACATGCCCTTAGACCTCTCTACTTTTAAATTTCCTTTCTTTTTAGTACAGACCATCCTCCTCTCTAAAACAAACAAACGCAGTTAAAGATGGAGATGCGTGTGTGAAACATACTACGTCAGTGTTATTGTAACCAACGCACCGCAGTGAAATTAGATTGTCTCCCTGTAGATTAGTAATGCATTGGCTGTTTCTGAACGCCAGCAGATGCATACATATTTTCTCCTTAGAAGATGCTTGATTCACTACATTTCCTGCACAGAATTTCATCCTCTTCAAATCACTGTGCAATTAAATGTTTTCAGTATCAGTAGCAAGGATCAATGGTTACTTCTCGCACACAAAGGAACCAATATCACCCAAAGGCCACAATTTGTAGAAAGCACTGTATAATAAGGTTTTATCCAAGATCAAAGGGTGGGGGAAGCTTCTGACAAAAGAGATGAGCAGTTAAAGTATTACCGTTCAGACTCCCTTCTTCCACATCTGTGGTTGACGGGCACACCAAACTAGCACATCAACGCTAAACATTTTCAGCCTCTCATTTTTGATGCAAATTTAACTTCTTAATGTAGTGACATAGATGCTGGCACACACCCTCATAAGTCCTGGCACAGCATGTCTTCAGAGTGGGACAGTAAAGAATATTTCAAAATACATAAAGCGCAAAATTGAAAAAGAATCTAAGATATGTCTCCATATCTCAAAATAATCCTAATCCTAATAGTAAATGATGCAAAGCCTATCCAGCTTGCTTTCGCTTTTCTCCACATCCACATATTCAGAAGGTGGGCATGTTTCTTGAGCCAAAGAACATGCAAAGATGGAACACATGCATTCTTACATGTGTAAAAACATCAATTACTGTCCCCTTCAGGATGTATGGGGTAGTAGCAACATTACTCCCCTCCCCCCACTGTCTATACCAAAATAGATTTAAACTGGAATGCTTAAACAATATGTGGGTTTAGCAATCCTACATTCAAGTTCAAACATAGTTTAACAGTGATTCCACAATTGTAAATGCAAACGAAATGCAATTGAAAAGCAGCTTGAAACCAAGCATGAAAGCCCAAAGAGTCAAAGTTGAGATTCCACACATCTGGTTTTAATATGCGTCTTCTTGCTTCTTGGACAAGTGACTTTTTTATTTGTTGTATTTCAAAACTGAGGATCGATGTACTCTCTAAAACTTCTTTCATTCAGAATTTTTTGAGGTACCCCAATTATATTTGTAGGGATGGCTTGTTAGAAACAACAACCGTTTGAATCATATTCCTCTTTTAAATGCTAAATCCCAAACATTTTGAAAGAAGTTTGTTTCCAGTCACCCTTTCAGGAGATGATGATGATGATGATGATGATGATGATGATGATGATGATGATGATATTAGGCCTTCTTATAACTAAATAATTTGCCTCATTAATTCTGGCTACTCATAAACTTGATGGAACAGAGGCATAATTGGCTACAGAAACTCATTGAGCTCTATTACGATCACTGCCACATTTTGGTTCATGAAGCTCTGTCAGATGAGGAACTCGGTCTGAGCATTTTCAGCTGCAGTGATTGTGCTAAGCCACTGTGTAAATGAAACAACGAGAAAGCCACTAGGGACCAGCGATGCAACCTTTACTCCGCTTCATCTCGGCAACGGTCTTCAGAGGTTTCACTCCAAATGCAAACACCTTTAATTAATTCCCAAGTAAAAAAGAAAGAAAGAAAGAAAGAAAGAACGAAAAGAAAGACGAAGAAGCAAATTTTTTACTTACTGTATGTGCTGGGTTTGGGTGCTAAGCAGAAAAGGCAATTTTCTGTAGTTCTTCTCACCTACATCCAGGTTGCGTTCTAAATTAGTCGTACACATCAATCGGAGGAGGCTTATTTACTTTTTTTAAAGTGGTGCGGAGAGAAATCCATGACACTGCTGCTTGACAACCATTCAGCACACAGTGCTGAAGTTCAGCATTAGAGGACAGTAATGTATTAACTCCCCCCACCCTCCCAATGCTTTGCCATTTCACCTACACCTGGGCGGAACTATCAAGCCTCATCCCTATTAGAATGATTTGACTCTGTGGTTTTAAAGGGGGGGAGCAAGAAAGAGAGAGAGAGAGAGAGAGAGAGAGAGAGAGAGAGAGAGGCTTGCCGTTGTCACACTTGTTTCCCATTAAAGAGCCTTACGATAGATTGTGTAATTGTGTACGAAGGTAGTCTGGCTGGCAGATGTGTGCAGCCCCAGCGGAGCATGCAAGATTCAAGGCAGATGGCTTGTAGCAGGGCACAAACAAGATGGCGAAAAAGCCGATGTGATTAAAACAGCAGGCCCTCCCGGTTTATAGTGGGGTCACATTAAAGTCCCTGGGAACAGCAGTTACCAAACCAAACCGGAATGGGGAGGAGAAGGCAACAGAAGGCAATAAAAAGCCATTGGATTGCCAAGTTGATAGCTGAGGCAGTCCTTGAATCTTCAGTGTGATCGTATGGACAATAAACCTTTCCCCTTCTTGCACTTTAAGTGTATGCACTTAAAACCTAAAATTCTCAGAAGCATCCACTGGAAACAGAAGCCCATGCTAGCATAAAATGCAAGGTATCTTTTGGAAGTGTATTAAGAACTACTTTGAAGAGTTATCGGCTGCTGGATCTGACTCACTTTGAAAAGAAAAGGAAGGCACATGAGATGAGCGGCACCAAAGCTGAACTGCGCCATGTGTTTTGAGAGTGGCCAAAGTGGATTGCCAGAGAAAACGGGGAGCAGAATTCTTTACAAATGAGTGTGCTTCAACCAGTGGAGAAAAGAGCCCTGTTCAGAATAGCCCTTCATATGCTCACCCCACAGGAGTGGAATGGGGAGGAAAGCTGTGTCTGCGGGCCCCAACATCAGCACGCCCCTAAGTCCTCTGCATGTTTGGAGAAGGTCTGAAGAGGAACCCTATACGTACATGCATATACCAGGGATGGGGACTCAGACTCGAGGACTCAACTCGTGAGTCGGACTGAGTCCCCCCTCTGACTCGAGTCAGACTCGAGTCCCAATATTTTTAATGGGACTCGAGACTCGACTCGGGACTCGAGACCAAGGACTCGTGTTCCTCAAATGCAACTTGGATAGGTTTTAGGAAGTACAGCAAGTTTATTTTTTAAAATCATTTTCCTAAAATGCAACCTTTCAGACATTTTGGGTTTGGCTGCCTCTGCCTGCCTGTTTGGGGTTCCCAGCCTCCTCTGCCTGCCTGGTCTCTTCTTAACCAGTCCCACAGTTTGAATTGTCCAAGACAAAGGCCTCTGCCTGCCTGCTTTGGGGTTCCCTGCCTCCTCTGCCTGCCTGGTTATTTTGGGTTTGTCTGCCTGGTCTGTTCTTGCCAAAATCAGTTGCAGAGTTTTGAAATAAAAAGGCACACTTGTGCCTAGAATTTATTTAAGCCACACATCTGAAGTAGCCTTATTTTGTTGGGGAAAACCCCCATTGATTTTAATAGGGACTCGTGGAGTCAGCTTTGGGAGGGACTCAGGACTCGTGACTCGTGAGTCACCATTTTGGACCAAGGACTCGGACTCGGACTCGAGACTCGGGTCCAAAGACTCGTGACTCGACTCGTGACTCGAGACCAAGGACTCTTCAACATCCCTGGCATATACGCCTCCTTGGAACTTTCTGCCACGCACACAGAAGTTTGGGGTAGAGCCAGAAGACACGCCGACATTGGGATGGGGCCTCCTTCCCCTCCACGTGCTCACTGAATGCATGGAGGAACTTCTGAAGAGAGCTGAGATTTATCCCTGGCACTGCTGATGATGTAAACCATGTCATCATGATACTATGTTCTTCACTGTTTCTTGAAGGAAAGGTCTGAACCCTGACTCAGGAAAATGAATTGAAGTCCATGTTATAACTAAGGCTGAGACAAAACGGGTTCAGGAGGGTGTTTTTCAGATTATTTTTGGGGGGCAGCAGTTAAAGCACCCTCCCTTATTGGCAGGGATGGGGACTCGGACTCCAGGACTCGACTCGTGAGTCGGACTGAGTCCCCCCTCTGACTCGACTTGGACTCGAGTGCCAATATTTTTAATGGGACTCAAGACTCGACTCGGGACTCGAGACCAAGGACTCTTCAACATCCCTGGGCTGTGCCAGAAGGAGTGGAGAGAAGTGTGATCGCTGGTGAAGATTTTATTTTTTAAAATCATTTTCCTAAAATGCAACCTTTCTGGCATTTTGGGTTTGGCTGCCTCTGCCTGCCTGTTTGGGGTTCCCAGCCTCCTCTGCCTGCCTGGGTTTTCTGGGTTTGTCTGCCTGGTCTGTTCTTATCAAAATCAGTTGCAGAGTTTTGAAATAAAAAGGCACACTTGTGCCTAGAATTTATTTAAGCCACACATCTGAAGTAGCCTTATTTTGTTGGGAGGTTAAACCCCCCATTGATTTTAATAGGGACTCGTGGAGTCAGCTTTGGGAGTGACTCGGGACTCGTGAGTCACCATTTTGGACCAAGGACTCGGACTCGGACTCAAGACTCGGGTCCAAAGACTCGTGACTCGACTCGTGACTCGAGACCAAGGACTCTTCAACATCCCTGCTTATTGGTAATTAGAGGTAGTATTGAAAGGGAGCAGAGGTGTAACACAGGAAACATTGTCCTTACTCTGAATTGCCTCTTTGCCTTTAGTGATGCCACTGCTGTATTGTTGTGATATTACCATGCTTCCCTACAAAGTCCCCGATTGGCTAGAATCACTTCAGGAAGGAGAACAAGCCCTAACCAGCCTACTTAAGGAAGGAGACACAGCCCCAGAGGAAAAAAATAGTGAGTGCAAACTGCCATGACACAAACTTGTCCCAACCTACTGAGGTGCGTAAGGGCTGGGTACCAACGATGGTGTTATGAATTTGGGCTGTCGTGATCACTATGAATAGGTCTATCATGATAACTTTATCGAATGTGCTGCTTGCTGGGAGATCAGGTATTTAATACAAGCATGTTAATATTCTTGTATAATTTGGAATCCCTCTCCAGTCATTGCAATGTAATGCCCATCAAAGCTTGGGGACTGTGACAGTTTTTCAGCAGGTAGGAGAACAAGAAAAAAAAAAAAACAAGCAGTCTGGAGCCTTTCAATTTTAGGGTGGATGCTGGGAGTTCTAGCTGGCGTCAGCTGAAACTGGGGTGGGTATCAATTTCAGGGTTTGTGGCTATGCTGTACCTGCTTATAGCAATGTATTCGCCTTCATTATTCTCTCTCTCTATGTATGTTTGTAAATGACATTCAAGATTATCTTCAGCCCTTGAGAAGCTATATTTTACATGTCTATTTGTTTCTGGCTTATACATGTTTTAAAAATTCCTTAAATCTTTGATATTATAAATTGAGTCTATTTCACTATACCTTTATTGGTTATATTTTTGGTTATTATATATAATTTTCTTGACTTTTAAGTTTCTGTGCATTGTTTCAGTCAGGATTTTAAACACAGTCCCTTTTTGTATGTTTTTGTTTGTAAATGACATCATCTCTTTCTTATCCAAATGGAACTGAGTGCTGCCCCGCTGCCCCTGGGGACTTCTCATTGCTTAGGGAAGTGTGGCTTAACACAACTTTTTCATTGATTTAAAGGCACTGTAATAGCGTTTCTTTGCCTGTAGGTACACATGCTCATTTTCTTTTTGGACCTTCTACAGTCTCTGGTCAAACAGGGTTGCACATTTCTGAAGCACTACAAGAACCTGGAAAACCTGTTTGACCAGTGGCCACAGAAGGATGGCAGCTCTGTGTGTGTGTGTGTGTGTGTGTGTGTCTGTGAACACACACCCACACCTGTGGACAAGGAAGGCTCTAGCATATCACATTCTTCCTTTTAAGATTCAGTTTTCTATAGATTGTTTTGAAAATAGCATTATGTGCACTATCAGTATTGCTCTGTAATTTTATCCTGGAAGACAATCTTACTCGGTCACAAGTGATCGCCTACTACTATGTGCACTATCATTAACATTAAATCAAACTGTAAGGAATCCTAAAAATAATGTTTTTGTTCTCCCCATCTATTCTTTCCATACAAATAAAATATGTTTAAATGTACCATTACTCGGTCTTGCTAGATTTGCCAGCTTCACTATTTCAAATTACTTCTTTTTCAGATGGTATATTAGGAGTTTTCCATCTTTACAAAAATTTCAGTTCTGACCAGTGTCAAAATATTTGTAACTGGTTCCAAATCTTTTTTTTTTTTAACAGAAGCTTTGAACATATTCCAGCAAAAGAACCAAACGTTCCACGGTAAGTCATAACCAGTTACATTTCTTATTAATCTGAATACTTTTGCCCATAGTTAATCTATTTTATGGCAGGACAACCTCAGTGTATAATTGGCATTACTTTATTCACATGTCTAACACTTCATATTTATCCCATATAACCTACTCTATCGCAGCTTTCCTCCAAATTAGAGGTTATTGTATATTTAGGAGCATGCCTAAGAATATATTGCTGTTGGGTATCTGAAATTATAAAACTTGCTCCTTTTGATCCCATTTGCCTTTGCTTTGTAATAAAGATTGAATAAACTTGGCCAAGAAAACCCTTTTATATATAGAACTTACTAGGCCCTTCACGCCATATGGAAAGGAGTCATATTGGAAAGTACCATTTCGGGCCTAGGGATGGACTAATAGTTTATTTCTGGTCTGTGTCACTTTCACATGTGTTTTACTACAAGCTAGTTAACATATACATATTTAGGAGAAATAATTAAACAAGAAAGAACATAAGAAGAACCCTTCTGGATCAGACCAAAGGCCTATCTAATCCAGCATGCTTCCCCCCCCCCCCCATAATGATGAACTCTTTTGAAGCCATCCAAGTTGGTGGCCATCACCGCATCTTGTGACAGTGAATTCCATAGTTTCATATGAAGATACCCTCTTTTGTTTATGTTGTATATGACAATACTCCAGTTTTTTAAAATGGTATTTATTACATATCACTCTTCCTCCAGGAGCAGAGGATAGTGTACATGGTTTGACCCATCCCATTTTATCCTCACAACAACCCTGTGAGGTAGGATAGGCTGACAGAATGACTGGTCCAAGGTTATCCAGTGTGCTTCATGGCTGAGAGGGAATTTGAACCTGGGTCTCCACAGTCCTAGTTCACTACATCACTGCACCACACTGGTTCATAATACTGTGATGACTCTTACCTCACAATCCTGTGCATAACTAGTCAGAAGTGAGTCCCACTGAGCTCAATGAGACTTACTCCCAGGTACATGTGTATACGAACGCTCAGTATATTATTCACTGAAATTCTCCAATGCTGTATTGACTGAAATTCTCCAATGCTGTAAAATAATAGAAGTATGGCCAGTCATTTCCTTCTGCATGGGAAAATGAAGTTTCCATACCTTCAAGTTATTTTTCTGCACCTTTCTCGGCATTCCATTCCATCTCTGTAATTTATGAGGCAGGTGACCAGAAAAGCCCTGCGTTGCAGGTGAGGGCATGCCGTCAAATTACCAAACAACATTAGATTTTCAGTATGGTTTCCTAGAATAAGCAAGGTCAGGCTGAGAATTTATGGGGCCCCAGAGAAGAAAAATGCCCTTTGTCTTTTTACTGCCCCAGGGAAAGCTGACACCCCCACCTGGTCTTTGGCCAGCTTTAAATCTGCAGTCCTATGTATGCACACATATTTGGAAGCAAGATTAATTGAGATCAGTTGGACTTCCGGGCAAATAAATGTATTTTATGCTGGAAAGTTAGTGTCTTAAATCAGATCCTTGTCTGCTCAATTTTGTCTCTATTCATTTGTTCCTTTCCCACATTCTGCTATCTTTCTCCACCTATATTCATGTCCAGGGATGCCATTTTTCACGTCCATCAGGGCCAACTAGATATGATGTTAAAAATGCATGGATACATTTAACACGTTTAGTACTTTATTTTTCCAAGTAACAACCGGGGGGAGGGAGGGGGGAGGACTATTGGGGGCAGAACATGGGGGGTAATTAGGCCTTTCTCCCATCACAGCCCCACCACAGAGGTGAGCGGCACTACATTTAAAGGCAAGAGGGGAAATGATTTGCCATCACCACAGCAGGCATTGTTTTATTTACTGTTGAAAAGAGAGGGAGAAGGTGGGGGGGCAGTAAGTGATTCAAATAATTCTTCATGCTATGCCTCCCCAACCCAAGATTTATATTTTGGGCTTTTTGCCTGTGTACGTGAACCCCAAAATGAAGAAAAGGACTAGCAGAGAAGGTGGATATATATGTAATGTTCACCTTCTCTGCTAGTCTTTTATGTATACAGTATAGCATATATATATATATATATATATATATATATATTCGATTTCCAGAAAACTCTCACAAATATTATTTATTGAAAAAGGAAAGACCTTAATTTGGGGGGTGGGAGGAATAGCTGCTTTAAAACAGTGATTATTGGAGTGTGTGTGTGTGTGTGTGTGTGTGTGTGTGTGTGTGTGTGTGCTTTAATATAGCTGAAGAAGCAGGACAGCAACTGCCTAGTTCCAGGAGATGGCATGCAGCCTTCTCATTCCAAGCCAGTGAAATTTAGGCATCTACAGACACAAAAGCTGTGGTGGAAGTTTAGAGGGGCATTAAAGAAACCATCAAGTAGCTCTAGCTTGTGATGCTCTCCTGAGAAAAGAATGCAGAGTTGCACAGATATTTCCCCTTGGATAGAGAACCTCCACCTCGCAGCTGATTCTCTCTTTCACCCTGCTCCATACCTAGCTAGAGTGAGAATTCCTTGTCTTAGGACCACCTGTTAACACTTGCCTGCCCACACAAGGCAGCATCCCCCCCCCCCCCAGCAAAACTATCATGCAAAATAGCAGGCTTTTTTTCATGCCTAACTGGTGTGTGTGTGTGTTGCATGCATGAGAATAGGGTATGAGTGTATGAGTGTGTGTGTCTGAGCTGGCTGGGCTGGGGCATGCTGGGAGTTGTAGGCCAAAAACATATGGGGACCCAAGGTTGGAGAACACTGATTTATTTATTTATTTATTTGAAGGCTTTTTACCCTGCTCTTCAGCCAGAAAAGGCTCCCAAAGCAGCTTGCAGACATCAGTAATAAGACAGTCAGGTTTATAAGATAAAAGGCATGACACAAAAGAAAAAGGGATTGGGAAGGAAGGATGAGGAAAAAAGCAAACCGAAGCACTAGTTCTTTGATGCCAAAGTAGGTAGTGGTCCAAAACAGTACCCACTATTCCTCAGGGGCCTGCTGACAAGACCCACAGTACCATTCCTCCGCCCCACCACACAAGTTCCTTCCCCCTCTTCTTTTTTGCATTTTGGCTTGGCAATGCAGGGCATGCATAAGCCATTCAAGTGTAATATTTGGCCCAAAGTTGATTCTCGGCTACATGTTGATCCCTATTTATGTATGCATACACACATATGAAATTTACAGGGTGGTGGTGAACTCTACGGAAAACCAATCCATGTACCCAGCGGACTTCTGTGAAGGGAGGCTGAGCCTTTCCTTCTATTCTAAAGTCACCTTGTGGGGAGGGAAGGAAAAACTGGGCTCAGAGACAGCTCTGAATCGCTCCTCCACCCAAAGTTGCTTCAGAGAGGAAGGGAGGGGCCAGCCATTTTGATCCCCCCCCCCACAATATTTTCCTGTAAGGGGAGAGGGTTGCTATCATCAGGCGAAACCTCTCCTACCCTGCCCACTCCCACCCCACTTGGCAAGCAGACAGACCTGCACCCAAATAGACAACAGTGGTATATGGGCCCCTTTTATAACAACCTGCTGAACAACTGCTGTTGCCGTATAAAATGACTAATTCATTAGAGAATTTGCCAGTGAACACTGATGTGTTTTACAGCAGTATTGGAAGCAGAACAGAAGAGTTGTACAGGATGAGAAAACATTTTCATTAGCTTTTACTACTGTCTCTTCATGGGGGTACATTAGGGAATTACATCAGGGAATTACATCATGGAGTAAACATTCCAGAGCAACCTTATGTCAAACTTCCCCACTGGAATCACCAACAGTTTTGTGTAGTAGTAGTAGTAGCAGGTGTGTGTGTGTGTGTGTGTGTTTAAAATGCAATGGCTTTATTACCATGTGTGTGTTTTTAATTTTTGAATTACTATGTCAAAAGATAAGGTTATGTTTTTCACAATTCAGATAGGAGATCTTGACATCCTAAAAGGTACTTACATGACCTGCAAGAGTGCAGGTTGAATATTGTCTTGTATTTTTATCATTCCAGAACTTATGTTTTACCTGTACTAAAACATGTTTATCTATCTTTGGATCTCAAATGCCTTGTTATGACCCTGGTTGCTACATGAAAATACATCCAGATTCTTGCCCCCAAAGGAGAAGCAAGCATGGGGTTACATATGTATGAGTCATACATATTACAGGTACACATCAAAGTCTGATATAAGTGTTCTCAAAATTCAGCGTGGCTGGCTGGGGAATGCTTGGAGTTGTAGGACTTAAGACTTTTTTCCTGTCTAAACTTGTATAGGATTGCGCCCTAAGTGATTTCCCCCTCTTTAAGTAATTCATTAAGGAGAGAGAGAGAGAGAGAGAGCAGGGTTCTAACTTGCACAGGGAACCTACACTTGTACAGCAGATTCCCCGCTGCAGAATTTCAGCTTCAATGTGTGGAGGGAAGCAGGGATGAGCTGTCAGGAACATGACTGAGGAGGGGCCGGAGCCAGCAAGTGTTTCCCCATCCTCACCACTCATGCAGTGGTGCAGCGAGGGCTGGGCCTCGGAGCTGGAGTCCAGGGCTCAACAAGCCAGGGAGCACCACATGACCACGCGGAGACCGGCAGGTTATGGGGTAGCGGTGAACAAGCCTGGTGTCAGCACACTCACGCTGGGACGTACCGGAGCAGACTATGGTCACTGCTGTATGTCTTCTTCTTCTTCTTCTTCTTCTTCTTCTTCTTCTTCTTCTTCTTCTTCTTCTTCTTCTTCTTCTTCTTCTTCTTCTTCATTGTATTCTGGGGCAGCCAGCCATGCATATGCATGGTTACAGATACTCAACTGATTATTTTTACTTTGAAAAAAATATTATCCTTTTCTACAACAAGGGTGATGCTTATTCCCAAGTAAATGCGTTTAGCGTCAAGGCTGTAGAAGCAAACCCTATTTTATTCCTGTGGTTATGATGGTGCTATGATTAAAGTGAATTTAAAATGTGAAGCTGCACATGCTCAGAATATATCATTTTTAGCAGGGTTAGCAAATTGTTCTAATATATAAGGAATGTAGAAGTAGCTTTAAAGCATGGAATAGCCGGCAGGGGAAGGGAAAAGAAAAGTTAGTTGTGTGTAGTGATGCGCGCGGAGCTCGATCGGGGGGGTGGAAGCGGGGCGAACTTGCCCCGCTCGACCCCCCGAGCTCCGCGTGACTTACCTTTCCCCGGCTCGGCTCACATCCTCACGAGATGAGCTGGGGAAAGGAAGTTCTGGGTCCCCGGCGCTACGTTATTTATGTGAAAAACAGGGGAAACTTCCTTATGCTGTTTTTAAAATGAAAAACAAAGCACCACTTACACAAAATGCTGCCATTTTAAGGAAGTTTTCCCTGTTTTTCACATAAATAATGTAGCGCTGGGGACCTGGAAATATAGCATTGGGGACCCGGAAGTCCACCGAGCACCTCAGCTGGAGCTCATGGGGCACGCAAAATGGATCGTGCGGTGGGGGTACTCGCTGAGCGCCCCACGAGGTGCACAACCCTGTGTGCTTCACAACTGACACATGCCCATTTATTTTATTTTATTTATTTATTTGAAACATTTTTATGCCACTCTTCAGCCAAAAAGGCTCCCAGAGCAGCTTACATATAATCAATTAACAAGACAGTCCCTGCCCGCAGGCTTACAATCTAAAAAGACACGACAAATAAGGAAAAAGGAATGGGGAGGGAAGAAGGAGACCTTGTAAGACCATTAAGTCCAGGGTCTGAGCTGCACCACTGCCCTCATGTCAGGGGGCCAGTGTGGCGTAGTGGTTAGAGTGCTGGACTGGGACTCAGGAAATCTGGGTTCTAGTCCCCGCTTGGTCATGAAACTCACTGGGTGACTTTGGGACAGTCACTGACTCTCAGCCTAACCTACCTCACAGGGTTGTTGTGAGGATAAAATGGAGAGGAGGAGGAGGATTATGTAAGCCGCCTTGGGTTCCTTGCAGGAAGAAAGGTGGGGTATAAATATAATAATAAATAAATAATAAATGTGTGAGGGTGAATGCCCAAACAGGGCTAAACGTGACTTTGGAAGCACATTATCTTATGGGAAGCTGACTGGCTACAACTCCCATGTCAAGTGTGTACTTAGTGGCAAACTGAGTTTTGCCACTATGCAGTGTGTAAAATATACCTGTGATTAGAACAGTGAAACCAAAGAAAACCACTGCAAATTGTAGCAGTTCTCACAGTTTTACAAGACTTGAGCAACTTGGCTCTCACTTTCTAAACCCATGCAATTTAAATAATCAGATTATGCTCTGCAATACCTTCTTATTCTAACTCATACAGTGGTGTATCTTTGACAACAGCTTTGAGATCTATGGATTCCAGTTCAATGGACACTTCTAGCTTTACAGCCCAAGTTTCTATTGTGTTTAGTCTGTATATACCTGATTTCTATTCTGTCACGCTTTGAACTTTATTTTTAAAACTCTCTGAACTTCTGCAAGCATCAACAATCATACCAGAGAGCTTTGATTACGACCATTTGGCAACTTTCACTCAAGAGCCTGGAGCAAAATGGGAAAACTAAAGCAAATGTGGAGCCCCTTTCCAGCAGGAAGTTACAATGGGCCTAGAAGCTGTTTCTCATTGTCCACATTCTCATTCTACAATAATTCCACATTTCACAGTGGCATATTACATGTGTCATTCCATTTATGTCATGGAATCTTACAAGGCAAATTTAACTTATTTAGTAGGTCCAGATTGAGCTGGGAACATAATTTAAAAGCACAGGAAGTTCTTTAATACAAACATCCACCTCTGTAGCCATCCATATTTATATCACCTGTTATTACTTGGGTCTCGGAGCAGCTGCCTGCATCTGACTTACTTTCATTTTGGTTGTCCTTGGAAAGTACTTTACAGCACAAGTGTCCTGCTTAGAAGCCAGTGTTTGTTTCCCCCTTAATGATCACAAATTCCTCCTATGATGGTAATCACTTTCATCTGAGATGAGTCTTTGACATGGAAACAAACAGGGAATCAATTAGTTTCCAGAGAATCCATAATTCCATAGCCCATCAAGCATCATGAAAATATCAGGTATGATGCAGTGAAAACTAACTACATTTAAGTCCTGCTGACTTCAGATGGACACATTTTTAATCTGCCATTCAAATCAGTTCACAATTGGCAGTGGGATGGATGAATTGACTCCATTGAAAAGTGTTATGTGTGAGGTGATATTACAATTCTAGCTGAATTGTTTTATTTGTAATGGCCCAGTTATATATTAAATAGGTATGGGACGGATTTCTTTCAGTTTGCATATTGATAGAAAACTTACCAGATTTGCACTTTCCAAACCATTGGGCAGTACCATATGCTTCCCATGTGCTAGTGGGACTCACTGCTAGCCTAACATGAACTAACAGATCCAAATACAACCCGGGAAATGGGGAAACACTAATTTCCAGAACAGGGCAGGTCAGCAAAGTTAAGAACATAAGAAGGGCCCTGCTGGATCAGACCAAGGGTCCATCTAGTCCAGCATTTTGTTCACACAGCAGCCAACCAGCTGCCCACAGGATCCCACAAGAAGGACATGAGTGCAACAGCACCCTCCTGCCCATGTTCCCCAGCAACTGGTGTACAGAGGCATACTGCCCCTGTTACTGGAGGTAGCATATAGCCATCAGGACTAGCAGCCATTGATAGCCTTATCCTCTGTACTGATGGATAAAAAATGCATTAAATGTAATAATAGGATAGAACTGACATATAAATGAACATATGTGAAAGTGACAGGTCAGAATTGTCTTCCCCCAGCCACACATAGCTGTGGGCGGGGATAATTTTGCATGTGAGAGGAGAGTGAGACCACTATGGGGTGATCTCAGCCTCCAATAAGGCTCCAGGAGGGCAGGGTGCCAGGGTCACTATCAGAACCAGCCGCCCTACCCTCGGCCTCTTCCTTTTTGCGACTGCAAAGAAAGAAGGCAGGAAGAAGAGCTGCGAATCCTCATGCCTGTCTCTCTCCAACACGTGGCTCACGGTGGACACCTTCTGGATTAGGCCTTGTGCCCTGAAGATGGCTGTTGGTTTGCTTTTGGGGGGATGGAAGTGATTTTATCTGCCACAGCTGCGCCCCCCCTTCCCGGGTGCTTGGCCCGTGACTGGCTTTTCCCGGAGCAAGGTTGGGCGTCATGGCTGCATCCTATGCCAGCCTGCTCTACAGATGGCCTCCCCCTGCTACACATGGGGGTTGTTTTGGGTGGGGCTGGGTCGACCTGGAACTGTGATTTATCACGCTGCTTTTCAGTGCCTAGCCTCCTTTACCTGGGGGTGCTGGTTCCTTCTGCTGGCCTTTTGGCCTGGTGTGGCTGCCTGTTTTCGTTGGGCTTTGCCAGTCCCCCTTCCATTTTTTTTGCCGGCTCGCCCCAGGAAGGCTTAGACCTCGGCCTTCTTCCAGAGGGCCACCGGGCAGGGTGTGGTAGCGGGCATGCTCCCATGCTCCAGTGTTGTGCCCATGGGCAGTGCCCCCTTCTGGGACAGCCTGTTGACTAGCATGGGGGGGGGGTATCCCCACGACATGGACAGCAATGTCATGTCATTTACGACACATCTTGGGGTCTGCGCTGTCATTAGCATGCTTTCCTCTTCCAAGTCTCCTTTTAGGTGGTGGCTCTCGGCAGTTTTTTAGCTTTTAATTTAGCTCTATGGAGGAGGGTGGTTTTTTTTGCAAGGGCTTTGCCTGTTTTTTTACACTGTGAGACTTGAGGACTTCCGGTGGGGCAAATGGCAGACAGAAGCCTTCACTAATCAGTGGAGAAACAACGCAGTTTGAAAAGCTGGCCAGGATGAGACGTCCTTAACTTTATGGATTATATCTGGTTGCTCGGCAGCAGATTGAAACTGTTCGCTTGTGGTGAGTTTACTCCTTTTTTTGGATTTAAAGACGGAATTCAAGATTTCTTGATAAATATACATACTTCATAAAGAGAAGATCTTTGGGAAACCTTTGTATCAAGAAAGAGGTTTTCTAATCCTCTTATCCTTCTAAGTATCTTACTTTTGGTGAAAGTGCTTCCTGGAGCCCATATATTAGATAAAGAGCCCAGAGGGCCATGAGAGTGGCTGTTGTTTACGTTTTTTAGCCTGCTTGAGACTGGAAGTTGCTTCATGGAGACTGCTGGACTGTACTTAAATAATGGCTAAAACAGGGGGCAGAAAAGGCTCCTTAGACTTGTCTGCAGAGAAAATGGTTACACCTGATATGTTGTATGATCTATTTGAGCAAATGGGAAATAAAATTGAAGTCTTTGAAAAAAGATTGGAAGATAGGCTGGTAAAAGTAACACTGGACCCAAAAAATTAACAAGCTGGATAATCATATAAAGAAAATGTCTGGAGAGATGAAACAGGTTAATTATCAGGGAGAAACCTTAGAAAATAAAGCTGAAGTATTGAGTAGAGAGTTGGAGAGAGAAAGACATAATTTGGATTTGTTGGAGTTGCGAGAAAAGGAGCATTGTTTGAGGTTTAGAGCTATTCTAGAATCTGATGAAGATATCGGAGGAAAAAAATATTTAAAATTTTGGCAAATATTTTGGACTGGAAAGAGGATGATATGAAGATAGAAATTGACAAGGTCTACAGAATAAATTCTTCTTATGCCAGATCAAGGGGCGTTTCAAGAGATGTATTGGTTCATTTTGTTAGAAAGAAAATAAGGGATCAAATTCTTCAACAACACTTTACTACAAGAATGAAAGTAGATGACATAGATATAATGTCTTGAAAGAAATTCCTATCAGGATTCTATGTAAGAGAAAAGATTATGGTTTTTGGCTGAAAAGTTAAAACAGAAGAAGATTTCCTTTTGATGGGATATCCCAGAGGGTCTGATCTTACCTTCAAGGGCCAGAGATTTAAGTTGAATTCAGTTCTAAAAGCAAGGGATTTCTTAGAATGATTCAAAAGAGATCTGGAGGTGATGCAACAGAGAGCAGAAGAGGTGGTTGCAGGTGCTACAGGTATGGATTAAGTTTCTAAAGCATTGTTTTCTTCACTTATTTTTAATTTTCCAATTTGATTATGAATTATAAATGTTTAACATGAAATATTAATGGAGCAAACACCCCTCAGAAGAGAAAAAAAGTGTTTCATTATTTGAAAAAATTAAAACAAGATATTATTTGTCTACAAGAAACTCATATTAAGAGAAAAGATATAAAATATTTGGCCTATAAAGCCTTGGGTGAATTGAGATTTGGGTGGCATGGATATCTGTGGTATGACAAAACTAATGTTAATGCAGAATTTAATAATCATTATATTAGACATGCCATTTTGAGAGTATGGAATAAGTATAAACCTTGGTTTTGTCCAAAAATACCATTGTGGTTATCTGCACAAGTAGCACATTTTAAAAGAGAAATGGGAAGCATGCATAATTGGTTAACATATTGTGATATATTAGAATCTGTGCAAGTTGAATATAAAATAAAATCAAGAGAAGATTTGTTAAAAGAAGGGTATACAGGTCAATGGTTTTTGTATTTACAAATTTTAGAAAGGTTTAAAGTAGATGAAAGACTTTATGATTATGAACAAAATTTGAAAAGGAATTGTGTATAAATAATGAACATCTCATTGCTAAAATGTACAAACTTTTGTTGAAGTTTGAAACAGAGGATAAAGAAGTGAAAGAATGTATGATAAAATGGGCTCAAAACTTTGGATATAATATATATGAAACAGTGGGAAAACATATGGTTAAAAGGCTTGAAATTCACATTATGTAAAGAAAACTTTTATAAGATGATGTATCGTTGGTATATGTCTCCAGATAAATTGGCTAAAATGTATAATGGTTCTTCGAGTTTGTGTTGGAAATGTGAACAACAACAAGGAACATTTTATCATATGTGGTGGACATGTAAGAAGGCTAATTTTTTTTATATAAATACATTTATTAATTCAAAATATTTTAAAGATTAATATACAATTGAAACCGGAAATGTTTCTTTTGGGACTAATGGATGATCAGTTGGAAAAAAGCCATGGAACTTTATTTTTATATATGACAATGGCAGCGAGATTTAGGTGTGGGGCGAATTCCCCTTACCTGACTCGCCGGGCGCTCAGCGAACACCCCTGCTGCGTGATCTGTCTTGCGGCGGCAGCTGAGGCACTCGGCGGACTTTCTGGTCCCCATCGCATCACTTCCGGGTCCCTGGCGCTGTGTTTTTTATGTAAAAACCAAGGTAAACTACCTTAAAACTGCCACAAATAGCAAATCATGCCCGTTTTAAGGTGGATTACCTTGGTTTTTACGTAAAAAACACTGCACCAGGGACCCAGAAGTGAAGCGCCGGGGACCTGGAAGTTGCTTTCCCCAGCTGCTGTAGCACGGAGTTTGGGGGGGGGTCGAGTGGGGAAAGTTCGCCCCACTTCCACCCCCGATCAAGTTCCGCGCACATGCCTAGCGAGATTATTATACAATCAAAAGTGGAAATGTTCAACACTACCTTCATTAGAAGAATGGTTGGTGAAGATGATGGAGCTGGCAGAAATGGCTATTGGCTAAACTGACGGCTCTAATTAGAGAAAAGACAACATCTAAGTTTATTGCTGAGTGGAAACCTCTAATAGACTTTTTTCAGAGATCAGAAAAAAAATGCTTTGTTTATTTGTGGGTTTGATGAATAAGAAGAATTATGGACAATAGAAAAAAGTGATTTCTCTTTGTACTTATGGAGTAAGAGAAGGTATTGCTACTTATATTTGGTGTACAGAAAATCGGAAGTCCATTTTAGATTGTAGTTTTTATTAATTGTTGTATTGTTTTTGTAGTGTTTGTTTTGTTGTTTGTTTTTATTTTTAATAAAAGAAAATATTAAACTAGACAGTGCGAGACTTGAATAGCTGCATCTGTGGAAGTCCAATCTGATCTATGTGCTGCCTGCGTTATTATAGCTGGCCCAGATTGACAGATTGTGTCTGTTGCCGCTTTGCAGGCTCGATCATCAAGGCCGAGCTTTTGCTTCTCCCGCACTCTTTTGTTGGGGTACGGTGTACATTGAGGAAACTCCTGTCGGACAATAGTAAAGTCCAGGCCATGTGCCTAGAGCATTTTCCAGTCTTCCATTTTATGAGGTTGCTCTCTCTGTAATTATTCAGTGTGCTCACATTTTGTTTCTCCCATAGATCACTAGAGTGGTGGGCAGCTGGCATGCATGTCCACAGCAACGGCTTCGGCTGACTTGAAACCATCCGGTGGTGTCTGGGAGTGCGATGCATGGTTTACCTGTGGCTGCGGTCTGCAGATGGGAGCAATGACCTGATTCCAGATGGGCAAGGCCGTGCTGTGGCGGCTTCGGCCGATTCGACATCATCCGGTGGTGTCCAGAGTGTGCTGCGTGTTCTGCCCAGCAGCTGGGTCTGTAGCTAGGAGCAACTGCCTGTTTCACTAATTCCCAAATGGAAAGTGTCTAGTCTGTATTTCTTAGGAAGTTATTGAGCCTTCCTTCCTGTGTGGGAAATGCAGCTATTTATCTGGGAGTGGGTAGCCAATCAGTTGAGTGTAAGGCAGGAACGGTGCAGGGCTGTTTGGTGCCCTAGGCCAAATTATATTTAGCGCCCCCCCTCTCGTGCCGGGGGGGGCTCCGGAGCAAAGCAGCCCTGCTCTGCAACCACCACCCCGTGCCGCCGCCGCCACACCACCACCTACCTTCCCCCCGCCCCCGCTGCTGGCTGCTGCTGCTGCTGCCGCTGCCACCGCCGCCTCCTCCTCCGACGCGACGGGACCCCCACGCTTTTTTTTTTTTGCCGGGGAAACCAGGGCTACAGGGCTGTTTAAGCCCTGTTGCCCTGGTTCCTCCTCCCGCCAAAACAACGCCGGCGGGGCTCCAGAAACGACGGGAAGGTAGGTAGGTGGTGGACGCGCGCGGGGGGGAAGTGCAGCGGCGGCGGCGGCTGGCAGGTGGGCGGGGAGGCACGGTGGAGGCGGCAGGCGGGGCAGGAGCGCGCTGGAGGCGAGGAAGGGGCACAGAAACGCTGCGCCCTCTTCTGCCACGCGCCCTAGGCAGCCGCCTGGGTCTTCCTAGCGGTAGCACCGGCCCTGGTGTAAGGAATGGATCGATGCCTTCAAATGGTGGCTCCATTTACACTTTCTAGCACAGTGTTCTCCAACCTTGGGTCCCCAGATGTTTTTGGCCTACAACTCCCAGCATGCCCCAGCCAGTGTAGCTGACTGGGGCATGCTGGGAGTTGTAGGCCAAAAACATCTGGGGACCCAAGGTTGGAGAACACTGTTCCAGCAGCTCCTGATAGCTACCTTTCCTTACTGCTCAGAGATACCTATATGTCACCCACTGGATGAGAGGGATGGAACAGAAGTTATATAGGCTAGGCTTCTCTGTGGAAGTCGTGGGAAATTATGGGCTTGAGAAGGCCCAGTTTCTTTTTGTTCAAAGATTAATAGACCTAGATCTACAGCATCTGAGAACTGCTGTTAATGAATCTTGCTCTCCATTACTCTATATTAACTGTTATAATGGTAATAATTATGGTATCACTGCAGCCCCATACCTGTACACACTAACTATTCCGAAGTACAGAATAGCATTTGCTCTTGCTCGCTTTAATGTGCTGCCATCACCACTATTAGAAGGACGATTTAGTGAGATCCCAGTTAATGAACGGATATGTCCATGTGGTGCTGGAGTAATAGAATCGGTTGAACATGTCCTCCTACATTGTATTTTTTTACAAGGAATGCAGAGGGAGGTTAATTTTCCCACTGTTAAAAGACTTTTCTGGAAGTAATCCCACCACCTTGGTATCAATTTGTTTAAGGGATGTATCTTCTTATGTCACTGGAAGGGTTGCCAGATTTTTTATGATTTTAATGCAAATTAGGAAAAAATGTTGTTAACCTCTTGAGAGAAGGAATCCTATAAACTATATTCTGTTGTAGTTTTAAATGCGTTCTTTATGTTTTACATTAATTTTGCTGGTCTTCGACTGTAATAAATAAATGATTATGATGACTATGAAAATAACTTTCAAATGAGTGATCTCCAAATGTGTAGTAGATTATATACATGCAAACATTTCTATGTGTTCAAAGAATGACATAACTCAGTTTAGAAATGAATCTCTATAGGTCAGCGGTCCGCAACCTTTTTGGGTCCAGGGACCGGGTCCTATGGAATAATTTTTTCCATGGATCGTGGGGGTGGGTGTTGCCCACCGCTCACATGCTGGGCAGCTGGGCGGCAGCGCCGCAGAATCAGGAGTGACGCGACGGGAGACCCTTCGTGTCACTTCTGCCTTTACTAAAATGCTCATCGGAGAGGGAAGCAGAAGGACGAGCGGCAGGGGGAGAGTCAGGACGGGGTGCTAGCGGTGCGTCCTGCCGGGTGGCTTGCGGCACGTCCCGGTGGGTGGCGCGCACCATGCCCGGCCACCGTGCCATGCCAAGCACCCCATCCTGGCTCTTGGGGTGCTAGCGAGCTCCGGCGAGCACCCCCCCCGCCACTCATCCCTCTGCTCGCCTCCCCAACAAGCATTTTTGTAAAACTGCGGCCGGGCGGCATGGCAGCTGGGCAGCGGGATGGGTGGGTGGTGCGGCGGCTGGGTGAGCGGCCTAGTTCTTAAGAGGCCACGGAACGGGACCAGTCCACGGCCTGGGGGTGGGGACCCCTTCTATAGGTCATTCCCCATAGGTCATTCCCTATAAGTCATTCCCCATCAGTTTGACACACAGCACCTCTTTTCCCAAAGGGGCTGTTCCTGGGGAATGGCATAATTTCCTCCATTGTTCTGCCTCCTAATACTCTTCACAAAAAGAAGTGTAAAAGCTTATGAGCTATGATAAAGCCACCATTAAATCTTTACTGAATAGCTTAGGAGGCTCACCAAACTCCTTTTAACAGAATCTCATCCTTTGGGCCTCCCCACTGCTAGATAGAAAGTGTGTGTGTGTGTGTGTGTGTGAGAGAGAGAGAGAGAGATTCCTGCGCTCCATATTCATCTGACACTCTCCCATTCATCACCCCTTGACTGCATAAGGCTGAGGCTCTTTATAGCCCATCAGCTCCCAATTACCCAATCACTTTGCCCCCCTTGGGTTTTAACTCTTTCACTCCTCATGAAAAATTCACTGCATCACAGAAGGCAAGGGTTTGGCAGATCAGCCCAGCTACTGTAGCAGCTCAGATGTATGTTTTTTTAACTGTCTGCTATCACTGTTGAATCTCATTGATTAGGGGTGTAGATACATGGGTGGCTGGTTGTCAGCCAGATGGGCGATTAATAAATGTAAATAATAAATAAATAAATAAATAAATAAATGGGGATTTTTTTAAAGATCAGATTCTCAGATAAATTGTGGATGGGGGGGGGAGCAGAGCATTTTTAAGAGTATTTCCTGTCATTATTACCTTTTAAATACCTTTTATGCCTCATTAAAAAGTGTGCAACATTGTTTGTGTGGGACAAGCAAGCAAAGGGTTGCATGGCTTTCGCTTGCCTTTCTAGTACGTAGATCCATTTAATTTATAGTGCCAGCTGCATCGAGTGTGTAGAAAGAAACTGTCAAGTGGCCAGTGGTAAAGGTACTCTTAAGGCATTATCAGATGTGGTCTCAGCTTGCCAGAGACGAGGGAGGAGAAGGCTGCTATTTTAAATGCTACCCCTTTGTACTTTGAGCAGCAGCCAGAATAGCCCCTCATTTCCCTGCAAAAAATAATAATAAAAAAAAAAAAGATAGGGTGGTGTTGTGCTTTTTTTAAAATTTAATGTTTAAAGTCTTCATTGCAACATTTTTTAAAAAATACAAAACAACTTCAGAATTCTTATTTGTGGACTTGTCTATTTTCTATAACATCCAATATCCCCAATGGAACCTCCCTAACACACATATCCAGTGGCCTGTGAATACACATACCAGCATTTAAAACACTCAGCACAAACACCTCTGAATATATCCAATAAATTTAAAATGAGAAAAAAAGAGAAAAGAAGCAAGGGGAAAATACTGCCCCCTAGTTGCTACCCAAGCACTTGAGGAATGGTACCCACATACTATCACCTACCATTACCAGATCATGTTGGCTCCTTTTGTTATACAATCTTTGTTCTTTTGCTACCAACTGTGCTAATTCCTCCAGGAACCTTTTTAGATTTCCGGTGGCTTCACCAAGTGGTAAGGCTCACTACCATACATCTATACAGAATCAGAAATTGGAATGCAAGTGAGGAATTTAAAGCTTATCACCAATTGACAAGGCATTACAAATTACCAGTTTACCAAGTGGTTACACTCACCTAGAGTTGATGTACCACATTTGCCAACATTGTACCCTCACTCAGTCTGAAGTGTATGTCCATTAAAGTGACAAACCAGTACCAGGGAAGACTCATTTGTTATATCATTATACAGGCCTGTAGCTCATGCTGGCTCAGCTTTGTCTGAGTGTGGAAAGCTAAACAGGGTCAGGGCTGGTTATAACTTGGATGGGAGACCCCTCCTCTAGTTTCCTGCATTGAGCAGGGGGTTGGACTCGATGGCCTTGTAGGCCCCTCCAACTCTATGATCTATGAATCTAATATTTTGGGGATGGGATGACTCTCCCACAATTAATGATTTTGGGGATGGGATGACTCCCACAATTAATTCTTAACTGGCTAAATGTGCATATCTGTATTTGGCTTTTTTTTTAATGCACTCAGCAAAGAGTATTATAATTCTATGAATGACTGTTACATGGAATCTGCAGCTCTTGCAAACAGCAACCCAGTTCAAAGAAAAAAAAAATTGTGGAAATCATTCTGTCTCGTGATCATATTGTGTAAATCAGCCTTAAATAGATTTCATAATTTAAAAAAAATCTACCTATCATATTAATATGGCAATGCTACAATGTTCCCATTCTGTTACATAACTTTCAAGCAACAACAGCCACAGACGAAGTTGTGCTCTTCACACTACAGTTTCCAAGAAGCCAAGGATTAAGAAACTTCAAGGATGTCATTTATGTTTATGATGGTGGTTTCCGCCACTGGGATTTGTATATTTGCAGCTCATCCAACATTTAGCAAAGGTCAAGAAAGAATAACATTTCCAAGAGGTTACCTAATACTATAAAAGGTGCTTTCCAAATCGCAAGGGATCTGTTGTAACGTTTTACTGTTCTGCAGCTATACCTCACCATATGTAGATTTATATAAGCTTTCCCAAAACCTCCCAAAAAGGAACATACCGTATATTACTGGTCTATCATTCCCACTGAGGAAAATCAGAGACGGGGTAGCTGAAGTCATGAGGTTCTTAACCTTGGGTTAAGTTTTTAACCCACATGAAAATGACAGTTCATTGTAAAGCAGTGTGTAAATATTAGCTGGAGTTCATAAAATGTTAGATTTAAGCAGGCCTATCTGAATGACATGATACTGGAAGCAGTGTCAGAGCCAACTGGTAAGTAACGTCTGTCACATGGATGGAGCTGGTGATGCAGTTTGCTTCCCACAACAGTGTCAACCACAGTAGCTCCCTGTCCAAGGGCGCACCATGGGCTTCATGCCTGAGTGGAGATTTGAACCCAGTTCTCCAGGTCCAATACCAATAGTCTGTCCCTTATACCAAAATGGCTCATATGTTGCCCCATTCTCTGCCCAGAAACATAGCAATCCATACATCTGAGTATGTGTTAAAAAGCCTGATAAAAATGTAAGAACATAGGTAGGAAGAGCCCTGCTGGATCATACCAAGGGTCCAGCATTCTGTTCACACAGTGGCCAACCAGCTGCCCACAGGAAACCCACAAGCAGGACATGAGTGCAATGGCACTCTCCTACCCATGTTCCCCAGCAACTGGTGCACATAGGCATAATGCCTCTGATACTGGAGGTAGCATATAGCCATCCGGACTAGTAGCCATTGATAGCCTTCTCCTCCATGAATTTGTTCAATCCTCTTCTAAAGCCATTCAGATTGGTGGCCATCACTACTTCTTGTGGAAGTGAATTCCATAGTTTAACTATGCACTGTTTGAAGAAGTACTTCCTTTTATCTGTCCTGAATCTCCCACCAATCAGCTATATGGGATGACCCCAGGGTCTAGTATTATGAGAGAGGGATAAAAATGTCTCCCTATCCACTTTCTCCACACCATGCATAATTTTGTACACCTCTGTCATGTCTTCCCGTACTCCCATTTTTTCCTAAGCTAAACAATTCCAGCTGCTGCAACCTTTCCTCACAGGGAAGTTGCTCCCACGCCTTGATCATTTCAGTTGCCCTTCTCTGCACTCTCTCCAAATCTACAATATACTTGTTTGGTGTGGTGACCACTGTGGTTGCACCACAGATTTGTATAAGGGGAGTATGCTATTGGCAGTTCTATTTTCAATTCCTTTCCTAATTATGTCTACATGGAGTTTGCCTTTTTAATAGCAGTGGCACACTGGGTTGACATTTTCATTGAGACAACCCCAAGATCTCTTTCTTGGTCAGTCGCTGCTAGCTCTGATCCCATCAGATTATATTTGAAGTTGTGATTTCCCCCCCAACATGCCTTACTTTAAACTTTCTTACATTGAAGCGCATTTGCCATTTTGATGCCCATTCTCCCAGTTTGGAGAGATCCTTTTGGGGCTCTCTCAAAACAAAAATCCCTTTTTGTTTTCACCACTCTAAATAATTTGGTGTCATCAGCAAACTAGGCCACTTCACGGCTCACTCCTAATTCCAGATCATTTATGAATAAGTTGAAAAGCATTGGTCCCAATACAGACCCCTGTGGGACCCCACTGTAGTGTATATCCCTCTATTGGGATAATTTACCATTTATTCCTACTCCCTCCTTTCTGTTCTTTAACCAGTTACTTATCCATAAGAGGACCTCCCTTCTTATTCCATGACTGCTAAGTTTGCTCAGGAGTCTTTGGTGAGGGACTCTGTGAAAAACCTTTGGGAAGTCCAAGTAAACGTTTACTGGATCAACCCTGTCCAT
This sequence comes from Shinisaurus crocodilurus, assembly GCA_021292165.1. Classification (NCBI taxonomy): domain Eukaryota; kingdom Metazoa; phylum Chordata; class Lepidosauria; order Squamata; family Shinisauridae; genus Shinisaurus; species Shinisaurus crocodilurus. The sequence goes on from CM037879.1 coordinate 190,262,466, forward strand.
ATGTTTACTGACTCAAAGAACTCTAAAAAATTAGTCAGACCAGACTTACCTTTGCGGAAGCCATGTTAATTCTTTCTCAGCAGGGCTTATCCATCTATATGCTTACTGATTTTATCTTTAATACTGCTTTCAACCAATTTGCCCAGAACAGACGTTAAGGTAACTGGCCTGTAATTCCCCAGATACTCCCTGGATCCCTTTTTTAGAATGGCGTGACATTGGCCATTCTTCAGTCCTCTGGTACAGAGGCTGACCTTAGGGACATGTTACATATTTTTGTTAGAAGATCAGCAATTTCATATTTGAATTTTTAAAGAACACTAGGATGGATATCATCTGGGCCTAGCAATTTATTAACTTTCAATTTGTTGGTAAGGCTGGGAACTTCATCTTTTCTCACTAGTATTTTCCTCAGTTCCACAGGCTCCCTTCCTGAAAACATCAGTTCAGTCACCGGTATCTGTCCTATATTTTCTGCAGTGAAAACAGATGGCCCGCTCGGCCATGAAATTCACTGGGTGACTTTGGGCCAGTCACTGACTCTCAGCCTATCCTACCTCACAGGGTTGTTGTGAGGATAAGATGGAGAGGAGGAGGAGGAGGAGGTTTATGTAAGCTGCCTTGGGTTCCTTTCAGGAAAAAAGGCGGGGTATAAATATAATAAATAAATAAATAAATAAATTAAAAGAATTAATTCAGCTTCTGCACAAGCTCCTATCTTCCTTTAGTACTCCTTTAACTTCATTATTGTCCAATAGTCCCAATTGTCCCCTAGCTGGTTTCCTGCTTCTGATATATTTAAATAATTCTTTATTGTTGGCCTTGATGTTGTTAGCGACATGCTCCTCAAAATGCTTTTTTGCATCTCTTATTGTCTGCTTGCAACTCCTTTGTGCAAGCTTGTGCTCCCTTTTGTTTTCCTCACTTAGGCAAGACTTCCATTTTCTGAAGGAAGCCTTCTTATCTCTAATAGCTAACGTGACTCTGCTCATTAACCATGTTGGTGACCTAGATTCATAGATTCATAGTGCTACCTTTCCTAACCTGTGGTATACATTCTAGCTGGGTTTCCATTATTGTAGTTTTGAGTAACCTTCAAGCCTTTCAACTTCCTTTTTACCAGTTCCTTCATTTTAGAGACATTTCCTCTTTTGAAATCAAATGGACTGTGTTGGGCTTCCTTGTCACTTTTCCACTTAAATATATATATATATATGAAATCTGATAGTACTGTGGTCACTGTTGCCAGTTGGTTCAACAACCTTTACATCTCATACTAGGTCCTGAGTGACACCACTTAGGATTAAATCCATGGTTGCCTCCCCTCTGGTCAGTTCCATGACCAACTGTTCTGGGACACAGTCATTTAGGGCATCAAGAAATTTAACCTCTTTGTTGTGACTGAAACATGCATTTATCCCATCAATGTGGGGGTAACTGAAGTCACACTTTATTACAATACTTCCTCGTTTGGAGGCCTCCCAAATTTTGTTTTCCATCTCAAGATCACCCTGTGCTTTCTGGTCTGGGGGATGATAGCATGCTCCTAGTACTATGTACATTAGTTTTGGAGCCAGGTATTGTCACCCACAGGTTTTCTAGTTTGCTTGAACTATGCTCTCTTTGACGTACTGAGCAACACCTCCTCTCGTATGCCCTTCCTGGTCCTTCCTATAGAGTTTATATCCAGTGATGACCGTATTCCGGCAGCGGCAGTTCTCTCCATTCCTCTGGGTTTCCATAATGCCCAGTATATCTAGGTTCTCCTTTAAAACCAGGCACTCCAACTCTCCTATTTTGGCTCGGAGGCCTCTAGCATTTGCATAGAAACACCTATACATAGTGTCCCTCCCCAGATGTCTCTGGTGTGTGCATCTTCTCCTATAGCACTTAGGCCTCTTTGACTGGCTATCATATTTCACCATATGCTATTTCCTCCCCTTCTACATTTGGGCAATCGGAAACATTTCCATTTCCATCCCCTACAGATGATTCAACCTGAACCAGATGCTTCCCAGCTCCTGTCAGCTTCCCCCAAGGTTCAGTTCCCTAAGGTGCTCTGCCACCTTTTTTATGTTTAGTGCCAACAGTCTGGTTCCATTTTGGCTCAAGTGGAGCTAGGGATGTTACTGCTCGTCTCGGAAGGCCATAATGAGCCAAAATCGGCCCCACTCATGCCCCCTGAGACTCGCTGGCCTTACCTGGTTCCCCGGTCGCCTCTCTGCGCAAGCCGCCGCGCCACCATGCCACCAGCGTGGGGTTCCATTGCGCCATTTTCGGCTGGATGGAAGTGACGCGACGGGACCCTGCGCCAATGCGACGGGACCAAGCACTGCGTCTTTTGCGTAGAAACCAGGGCAACAGGGCTTAAAATGGCTGGAAATGGCACGATGGGACCCTGCACTGCTAGCGTGACTGCTCGAGTGGCGCAGAGAATCAGGCATCAGGGGGGCTGTGAGGAGAGGAGAGGCAAGGCAAGGCGCCCCCCCCCCAAAGGTACATAATACACTCCTAAGTGGAGCCCATCCCTTTTGTGCTTGTCATAAATATTCCCCAGTGCCCTCTTCCCTACACCACCGTCTCATCCACACATTGAGACTCCTTAGTTTTGCCTGTGTAGCTGGCCCTGTCTGTGGAACAGGTAGCATTTTAGAGAAAGCAACCTTGGTGGTTCTGGATTTCAACCTTCTACCTAGCAACCTATATTTGGCTTCCAGGAGCTCATGACTACATTTCCCCACGTTATTGGTGCCAACATGGACCACGACCACTGACTCCACCCCAGCACTGTCTACAAAGCTATCTAAACAGTATGTGATTGTGAAGGATTGAGGCCTACACAGGCTTAAGTTTGTTGAAGCCTGAAGGCCCAAACACTTCCCTAGATTAGTTGAAGCCTGAAGGCCCAAACACCCCAGGATGGGAGGGAGAGTTTGAGAGTTTTAGTACCCAATAGACGTTAAGAATTAGTCTCCTGATCAAGGTCACCTGATTATAACCTTCCACTCCTGGGAGGGCTATATATGGGTGGGGTGTGGTCAGCAGACTCCAGTGAAGAGACAGCAGAGTGAAGAGAGAGAGAGAGAGAGACTGACTGACTGCAGAGGAGAGAGGTAGTCTGAAGTTAAGCTAGAGAACCTTGTATTAGTTGTTTGTTTTATTTTATCATACTTGCTTTTGAATTATAACCACTCTATTAAGTAAATACCCTAAAATAATAAGTAAAGTTTGTTGTGTACCCTGGTTTGTTGGAGTGACTTATTCACCACGTCTAAAGCCTACACCCATGCTACTGGAAGCAGGCAAAGGATTTGATCTCCTGGAAAGGGAGAGGCTTTGAGAAGAGGCAGATATCTTCCAAAGGCAGGTCGAGGGGTCCCTGCAGTAGCGGAACCTTGACAGTGATATCCACAACCTTCGCACCAGGCAGGCAATTTACCATGCAGTCTACACTCTCATCACACACCTAGCTGTCTATGTGTCTAATGATAGAATCTCCCACTGCCACAAGCCCCCCAGCGGCACATCCTCAGCATGAGAGGATTTGCTCATCTTTTGAGGAATGAGTCCCTTCTCAGGGATAATATCCCTCCTCCTCAGAATGATGCCCTCCTTCCCTGACAACCCCATTCTTTGTGACAGCAGAGGAGCTGTCACCCAGGGATTGGGATACTTTTATTAGGTCCCTGAAGTTCTCATCCACCAACCTCTCTGCCTCTCTTAGCTTCTCCAGGTCAGCAACCTTGGCTTCAAGGGAATGAACTTGTTCTCTGAGAGCCAGGAGCTCATTACACTGAACACCCATTCAACTGGCACTCAGTGCAATAAATAAAATTTAGGGCGCAATCTTATACCCATGTACCTGGGACTATGCCCCATTGAAATCAGTGGGACTTACTTCTGAATAGGGAAGAAATTTGTTCAGTTCTCGTTTTAATGCAAATTTACCTAAGTTTGCAGTTTTGAACCAAAACTCACTTATCCTTCTAAATTCACACTTCTCCTAATGTTGCAATGGAGTTCAATAAAAAAACTGCATGCAAAAATGTGTATATTAGGGAAAATAATATTCAAAGATGCATTATATTAGGAAAATTGCTTGTAAAAATGTGTATATTAGGCAAAAATGCATTAAGACGTGTGCATTTGGTCAAATGTGCATAAAAATGCTTATGCATTTTCATTCAAACATAACAAAAAGCAAAAAGACGCATTATCAAAATTTTGGACAACCTGAATTTAAAAGTGGAGAAATTCTCAAAGTTTGAGATTAACCAAATTTAAGTCTGGAAATGTGAGAAACTGAGAGAAAACTGATTTGTCCATCCCCACTTCTGACAGATTGGATTGTGCTGTGTTCAACACAAGAAGCGTGGAAGAGGCTCAACCTTTCAGGGACTGAGAGAGCTGTTTCGGTGCTCCGAATCCTTGTAGTCCAGATGCGCATGGTGCTTCAGCCTGCCTGGCCCACCCAGGCTTCACGTGGGTCATATAGACTGTGCAATCCACACAGCCTCTCAGACACACTGCAGCAGTGACCTAGGACAAAGGTATCTATCTATCTATCTATCTATCTATCTATCTATCTATCTATCTATCTATTTATTTATTTATTATATTTGTCAATCGCCCATCTGGCCGGTCACCCGGCCACCCTAATGTACTGAAGGACACACTCTCACTTCACTAAACCAGGAAATCACTGTCTGGATGAGGTCAAAGGGTGGGGTCAGACTAGCTTAGAATTGGAAGGCTTTTTTGGAGGGGAGCACTGAAACCAATCTAATTTTGGTAGAGCTATATATTAAGCTTTCAAAGTAATGCTTTAGTACAGTGTTCTCCAACCTTGGGTCCCCAGATGTTTTTGGCCTACAACTCCCAGCATGCCCCAGCCAGCTATGCTGGCTGGGGCATGCTGGGAGTTGTAGGCCAAAAACATCTGGGGACCCAAGGTTGGAGAACACTGCCTTAGTACATAGGAGATTGCGGGACAGGAGAAAGAGAATAACAAGGAGCAGCATGCAATCAGAATGAGCAGGCATTTTGCTTCCTTCCCTGTCCTCCCTTCCCCCTCCCAGCTGCTGAAATCCTGGTAATCCATTCTCACATAAAGAAACTGACATGTGGCACATAACTATCATGCCGTGGGAATGTCTGCTGCACAGCTGTGTGGCACACCTACCACCTCTTCACCCAGATACCCAAGACTCGAAGAAGATCATCCACAGATGTTGCCGAGACAGTACGCTCACCTTTCTCATTTCCTTCCCAGTCTGGTTTATAGGCTGAGGTGTAAATCAGACAGACAGGTAATGAACTTAGGCTCGAGAATCGTTTCCAGATTCCCTTTGAAGAAAAATTCACACTGTCTGAGTGGAGCAGCATCTCTCTGAGTGCCACCAATCAACTGAAAAGTGCATTCACCACCTGAGCGCATGAAAAATGTTCTGCTGGTAGATTTAGGAGAAAGTCACTTATTCAAGTTTCAGGCCTTTTGCTCAGCTAATTCTAAATGTTTGCAGAGGAAATAAGACGTTGAGAGTAGTAGTAATTGAGAGTATGGCTGCAAACTGATGAACACACACACATGGGAATAAGCCCAATGAGCCCAACAGGATTTCCTTTTGAGTAAAGACACATCAAGATGCATGAGTGTGTTCAGTTTAGCATTCATAGCTAGGGTGGCCACTTAGAAATTGACCAAAAAAGAAGAATTGCTTCACCAAAAAAGAGGACAAAAGTGGACTCAGATTTGCAGAAAACTTACATATGCTAACTTTTATGTATAGATGCAAATTTAGAGATTATTACAATAATTTGAATAGAAATGCAATACATCTCGCCCTAGTGGGAAAAACTATGATCAGGTGACCTGTGTGTCTTCTCAGTCTGCTGTCCAGGTGCTAACTGTTGATGGGCTCCTTCAAGGCCTCTGGGCTCTCCCTTCTTATGGTCCTTTGTCTTTAAGCTGGACTTGGACTGGGCAGCCCTTCAAATAGAGCAGGGCTCTCCAACCTTGGGTCCCCAGATGTTGCTGGACTACAGCTCCCAGGATCCCTTGCCATTAGCCATGCTGGCTGGGTATGCTGGGAGTTGTGGGCCAGCAACATCTGGGAACCCAAGGTTGGAGAGCCCTAAAATAGAGGATTGTCTTGTGTAAAGTAGAGCACACGGCCCCCTGCTCATAGCATTTTGTTTCCCTGTTGTTTCTCACCGCCAATCTTTATGTATCTCCCAGCCGTGCTTCTGCCTCTCACAGCTGCAAGCTTGTGGGGTGCAGTGGGGTTCTTACCCTACTGTATTTGCACAATGGTACCAAGGTGCAACCCACAAACAGATATATATGGTGGAGTTTGCAATTATTCTTAAAAAGTGGGACTTTGGAGGCAGGACCATGAAGCAGCAGCCATGTCTACCATAGGAGAATATTGATTAGAAAGCAAAATTAATTGAGTATTCTGTCAGCCTTCCCCAACGTGGTGCCCACCAGACGTGTTGGACTGCAACTCCCACCATTTGCAGCCAGCACATGGTCATGGTCATGCTGACTCAGAATGATGGGAGTTGAAGTCCAACACGCCAGGAGGGCACCACGTTAGGGAAGGCTGAGCTATGTGATTGGACACTAGGGGGCAATGGCACAAATTCGCCACCTGAAAATGGAATAATGGGGCAAGTTGGGCAGAGTCAAAGGGCCAGGAAGTTAAACAGCAAGAGATTAGAGCAGTGTTCACAGGCTGGGGCATGCTGGGAGTTGTAGGCCAAAAACATCTGGGGACCCAAGGTTGGAAAACACTAGATTAGAGC